>OY764963.1:92580177-93219634 GCA_963668005.1 Melieria crassipennis | reverse complement strand
TCTTCCCCCTTTTGAGTCGATTTTTACCGGATTAGGCAGCCGCCGTGGCTCAGTTTTTTAGTGCGTTGGACCGCGAGTTGAAGGCAGCAACCGCAGGTTCAAATACTGCCTGTAATAACACCTAAAAAAAAAAATAACGGGAAAACTCGTTTTCTCTTTCGGTGGCTGTCCTCTCAGCTGGAAATGGCAAACCTCTGAGAGTAAAAATTGCTTATGAAAGAGCTCCCAACCTGCCGTTCGGAACCGGCATAAAACTGTAGGTCCCTTCCACCCGCGTACAAATTCACACGCACAACACGGGTGGTTGCGGGAAGCTAGGCCTTAGTCTCGCGTAAGCGGGCTGTCCTGCCAGTCAATTATTAAAAAAAAAATTATTACCGGATTAGGTACAGTAGTCATTACGACTGAGAGCCTAAGAGTGCTTACAGCTCTCCTACAGCTAACACATGAAATCGGAACAGAGAAATTATCGATAAATAAAAAAAAAGCAAAATCTAGGCTGACTTCATGTTACTTTGTTTCAAATCTTAGTCGATGAATGAATCCACAGCCTGAACTGGTTTGATTCTCACATTTTCATATTTAAACATTTTTTTCTTAGCTGTCATTCGTTTCCACAAATCTCACTACCGAGTTTAAATTCTCTCTTAGTTTTTCTTCAATGGCACAAAATTTCGACATTTTTTTCAAAAAAGTCTGCCAAATGTGAAATACGCCTTCCACAACGCATGACCGAGTTCGCATTTTCTTTTCGTTTCCTTTCAATGCAACGAATTTCGAAATTGCCGATACCAACTCAATAGTTTCCATTTTAATTGCCCCGAACAAGAAAAAATATGGTATTTGTTTTATGTTTTGACTCAGCAGACCATTGCCGAGTGCTAACCGAATTTTATGAGCATTTTTTCTTTGCAGTCTTGAACTCTTGGCGCAACGGCACTTTATGAGCGCCAACCGACATCGAAATGCCGCGGCACGAAAACCATTGCTTTGAGTTATGGCGCAGTTTTTATGGCAGCGGAAAAAGACAAAAGCAATTAAAATGCCAGCCCCCCACCTGGTAGCGAGTTGAGTTGAACGTGGAAGTGGAAAAAGCGCGCACCGAACGCACGAAACGGACTAATCGAAATGCAGTAAAAACACACAAGTGAATTGCGTAAAGTTTTCGGCGAAATTACAACAATAAAAGTAAGCGTGTTGGATTGTGGAAGCTGTGCAAAAAAATGAAAAAAAATAAAGAAAAAATAAGGAAGAAAATCTAATGGCCACAACAACTGATCCGGGCGGCAGGTAGATGCGTTGTGTATTTTTTTGTTGAATTATTGCACAGAGGGAGAGATTTTGGAGTAAAAACTAACAAAAAAAAAACACAAAAATAAAAAACAACAAACGCAGAACTAAAGAAAAGGCGAGTGAAATTCTGCTCAAGTGGAGCCACATTTTCCGCATACGAAATAAATGCCGAATAAACATGCGCCAAGTGCCATTAGGAGCAGCAACGAGCAGTCGCGGCTGTGTTGGTGTGATGCTGTGCGAGTGTGTGTGTGTGCGTGTGCGTGTACTATAAGATTTCGCTTCCACGCTAAATTTAAAATGCGAGCTAATTTCTTGCTTTTTTTCTATTCTACAGTTTTCGAAAAGAACGAAGAAGAAAAGCTGAAGAAGCGCCAAGATTCCCCGGGAATCACAACACGCTGCATTATGGTGCGTCGGATTTGAGCGACAAAAATACTTAAAGTTGTTTTCGTTTTGTTTTACATGTTGTTGTTGTTGTTGTTGCTGTCATTCTGTTGCGCAGCATTTGCAGTGAAAATCGGGCGCTGTCAGCGCTGGCTCAAGTGCGCCCGAGTGGCTAAAGCGAGCGCAACGCAGCAGTGACTTATGTCACCAACAAGCAAAAACAAAAACAACAACAACAACAATCATTGTAGCATTAATAGGAGCAGCCACAACTAAACAACGCAACAGTTTTAATTTGATGCCGTATTTAAGTTGCACGCCACTCTAACAGTTGTTGTTGTTGTTGTTGATGTCGCAGCGAGCGATTTGTGTCGTTACATGCGACAATTGATGTTACTTAAGTGTCTTCACGATGGATTTATGGCACAATGCATCAATGTGTGTGTGTGTGTGTGCGTCTGTCTGTCTGGTTGTGCGTCAAAAGTGTCAACAAATGAGCAACTTTCTGCGTTTTGCATGTTGCTTGTATGTGTAAATAAATCTGACTTTTTTGTCAAACACCGAACTGAAGCACTTTACACAAATTCGAACAAGCAAAAAGAATTTGCTTAAGTGTTGTCGAAAATAGGTTAAGTATGCATGACGATGAAAAATCACAAACACTTTTTTGTTGTCACAGGAGAAGATGTCAATAAATGCATATGGAATCAAATATGCATTGAATTCTCAACTTTTGCAGCAGTCGTAATGTCCTTTTGAATTTTTACAGAAATGAAAGGAACCTACAGTTTTAGGAAGATTTTAAACAACGAGTTGGGAGTTTTTTCATAGGTCATTCTACTGTCAGAGTTTTTCAATTCTTACTGGGTGACATCAGCTTGCAATTGCTGAAAGAAAAATGTAGTTTTTATATTTTGGTGTTTACTGCGATGGAGATGCTTGATGCTTGACGAGACTGTATCTTATAGAGGAGTGTTAGGGAAACATCTCCGAACCATTAAAGCCTGGTTTTAAACAACTACTGTACTATATGTAGATCCTTACTGAATTTCAACCTAAAAAAAAGAGATTGAGTGGAAAATGCATCAAATCGAGCATGCAGTATTCACATGACAACTCCGAATCACTAAAGTCAAATCTGAAATGCCACTGAAACTCTCTCACTAAATCTTTACCATAAAAAAGAAGAAATTAAGAGAGAGAGGGAAGAGAAATCAATACGACCATCCAAAGCATTGAAATCGCTATCTGAAACCGAACCAAATAAGAAACTAAATAGGAGAAGGAAGTAACAATAAGACTATGTAGTGTTCAGAAGGGTTGAAGCCTCGATCTGAAACGTGTTAACCTAAAGAAATGATAGAAGAAGAGGATGGTGTATCAAAAAGAGTATATTGTTAGAAAGACATCTCCGGAACATAACATAGGAGCCACTGATCCTCACTTAAACTTAACTTAAAGCAATGACAGACCAGGAGGGAAAATACCAAAGTATGTATGTAAGTAGTAGAAGACATGTCCCAAGCTAAAATCTGAAACATTCCTGAGAGTGAACTCATCGAACCTGGTAATAATGCTGGGAAAGACGATTTTGTGATATTTTTAAAAGAGTCTCTGTTAAGCTTGAATCCATAAAATTCCTGGAATCCCGTACTCTTGGAACGATTCAGGAGATTTAGTGGTGTAAAGAGAGTTTTTCTTAATCTTGAATCTGAGAGTGAACTCATTGAACCTAAAAAGGGTTAATGCTGGGAAAATTTTTAAAAGAATTTGTAATATTTTTAAAAGAGTCTCTGTTAAGCTTGAATCCATAAAATTCCTAAAAGTATACTCCGTGAATCCCGTGGATCTGTACTTTTGGAACGATTCAGGAGAGTTCATGGTGTAAAAAGAGTTTTTCTTAAGCTTGAAAATGAGAGTGAACTCATTGAACTAAAAAAGGTATAATGCTGGGAAAATTTGTAAAAGATTTTGTAATATTTATAAAAGAGTCTCTGTTAAGCTTGAATCCATAAAATTCCTGGAAGTGTACTCCGTGAATTTGTACTCTTGGAACGATTCAGGAGATTTCGTGGTGTAAAGAGGGTTTTTCTTAATCTTGAATCTGAGAGTGAACTCATTGAACCTAAAATGGGGTAATGCTGGCAAAGTTTTTAAAAGATTTTGTAATATTTTTAAAAGAGTCTCTGTTAAGCTTGAATGCATAAAAATCCTAAAAGTATACTCCGTAAATCTGTATTCTTGGAACGATTCAGGAGATTTTGTGGTGTAAAGAGAGTTTTTCTTAATCTTAAATCTAATCTTAATCTTAAAATTATCCCTAAAAAGGGATAATGCTGGGAAAATTTTAAAAAGATTTTGTAATATTTTTAAAAGAGTCTCTGTTAAGCTTGAATCCATAAAATTCCTGGAAGTGCACTCCTTGAACCCCGTAAATCTGTTCTCTTGGAACGATTCTTGAGTAGGAATCTATGACATTCCTGAAGGCAAACTCATTAAACCTAACGAGTTGAGTTGCCATATTCTTAGGAAGCTTTTTAGAAGATTTTGAGGTATAAGGACAGTATTTCTTAAGCTTAAAATGGAAAAATCTCCGAGAGTGAACCCATCTTTCCCCACCAAGTAGATTGGTACATTCATTATGGAGTCATTCACAAGATTTGGGAAGATTTTTTTCGATTCAAGTTTCAGAAAAACTTAGCACAGTTTTTCTGAAGCTTGAATAGGAGCATTTTATTAGAGTAAATTCATTGAACATCACGAAGCAGAATGTTAAATTCTTTACGCTGTCATTCAGGAGATTTTGTGGAACTAGTATAATTTTTCTTGAAACTGAAAAATCTCCAAGATTGAACTCATAGAATCTAATGAGGAAAGAAGCTCAATTCTTGACGGGATCATTCAGGAAATTTTGTGGTATTAGCAGAAGTTTTCTTAAGCTTGAAACTGACAAATCGCTAACAGTCAACTCATGGAATCTGATGTGGTAGGAGGCTGAATTCTTGGTGGAGCCAATAAGAAGTCTTTAATAGTAAGTAATAGGTGAGTTTTTCTTAAGTTTGAGTTTAAAAAATTTCTGAAAATACGTGGGCAGTTCGATAAGTACTTAGCCCCACCGCCCGATGGTGCCACTATCGTAAGAGAAATTTAGTATCGTGTAGTACATCCTCGGAGGCGGCTACTGTCAAAATTTCAGCCATATTGGATTTGTAGTTTTGTTTTGACCGCGTGTGGAAACGAACGTGTCCGCGGATTTTAGAAAAATGGAAAAAGAGCAATATCGGTCGGTGATTCACCAAATTCGTCGCATTAGGCTACGAACAGCTGCCCCATCCACCGTATTCTCCAGATTTGGCCCCGTGTGACTTCTTTTTGTTTCCAAACTTGAAAAAGTCACTCGCCGGGCAGAAATTTGAGTCGAATGAGGAGGTTATCACCGCCACGGAGGCTTCCAGAAAACGTATTTTTCAGACGGCTTAAAGAAGTTGGAGCATCGCTGGGTCAAGTGTATCGAATTGAAAGGAGACTACGTTGAGAAATAAATCCCCACTTTTCCAAAATTTTTGTTTTTCTTCTCATGAGTTGCGATGAAAAATTCATGGAAGCAACATTCTTGGATTCAAAATTCTTATGTGGTATAAGAAAATTTATTTCTAAGCATCGAGAAGCTGCTCTGGAAAGTCTGTGACATTAAAAATGATCTCTCATTGCAACAGTCCTGCATTTGAAGCGCTGTTTGGTGTTTATAATTGATAAGTGCCTATAAACTCTGAGATATTATGGTTAGTGGGTTCGATTAACATTGCGAATGTTTTGTGAAATATTTACAAAATAAATTCAGTTCCAAGGTTAAAGCATCAATGTGAAATGGACTGTACGACAGACATTTCTTTCTCATCTGTGGGTACATTTATAACTAAATTTATTACATATGTCCGTTGAAAAAGTTTCTAGAATTAATGCTTTCGTTTGGCTTAAAGTTGTTTAATTTGTTTGTTAAATTATTTTTGCTCGGCATATGTTTCAATTAACTTCATTACGTTTCTGCTACAATATGAAAAGGAGCAATTAAACAACAAAAAATATTCAAATCAAGTGCAGAAAGCGAAGGGAAATACTGCGCTGAGCCCAACTTTGTCTGCGAATCAGCAGTTTTTTCACGAACCTAGTAAACCTTTTGGTTGCTGTCGCACAAGTGGAATAAGTGCGCGCAAATTAGTGCAGAGCAGCAGCAGCAGTGGCAGCAATAAATGTGCTAATGTGCTAAATGCCGCACTTAATTTACGCCACTGTGACTGCCGGTTGCATTAAAATTTAAGTGAGACGCCACCGAGTGCGCCAAACAAATGCGAAAACAATGCGCCTTAAACTGCGCCGCCGACTGTCGCCTATTTTGCGCGCTGCCTCTGCTTTCTCGGCTCCAACTTTATTTATGTTCTTTGTGCGCCCCTCTCCGCCTCAAGTTTCGTCATCGCTCCTTTGTATGGCGAAGCTAAGAAAACGACTTGAGTGCTTTAAACTTACCGGCAATTTGCAGCGTGGCGTGCCGACTCACCGCCTTGCCCACATGATTCTTCGCCACACACCAGTAGACGCCGCTGTCCTGTTCCTTTTTGCTCATCATGGTGCGATAGAAGAAGAGCGCGCCGTCCTTGAAAAGCACGCGATGCGATTTTTTCTCATTCGTGTTGACAGGTTCGCCGTCCTAAAAACACAAAAACAAATAGTTACGTATATATGTATATGTAGGTACCTATTATATGTATGTAAAAAATGTGTTTGGAGACAACAACAAAGACAAAAGTGCAAACGGTTTGGGCTTCTTTACAATTTCAACCTGGGTTTTTGTTTTTGCGGTTTACAATATATTTTATTTGTTCTTTTTTTTGTGTGGCTTTTTTCTTAGTCTGCTAGCTGTGGGTCGATGGTGTTTGCTAAAAAAAAACAAACAAACAAAAAAACGTGCATGAAAGTAATTTAATAGCGCGCACTGCAAAATGAACCACAATTTGTCTTTTTTCTGGATTGTAAAACTTTTTGGTTTTTTTTCTTGTTTGCGGTTTTTAGTTGGACACACTTTATTTCATTCTCTGTGCACTTTGTAATTGAATTTAATTTGCGCTCAAGGTGGCAACCGGCGCACTTTTACTTTTATGTCACACACACAAACACAAACACACTTTGGTTCTGTTTGCTGCTTTGTTGGTTTGGTTTTTGTGCGGTTTTGGTGTTCATTTCGAGGGAATAATAAATGGAATGGACTACCAGACAATGGACTATTAAAGTTTATTCTTTTTTGTTTTTGTTTTTATTGTTGTTTGCGGTGACTGGTTTTCATTTTTGAAAAAATTTAATAAAGCTCATTTTTGCATAAATGCGATTGGTTACTTTAAAGTTTTTTTTAATGCTGATTAATACTTTTGATGTCATGTAATTACTGTTCATTGTGCATTACGATGCTGACCACAAAAAAAATATTTTTCTGCGCATAAACTCGAGTTACACTTTACAAATGGACTAAAGGCTGGAACACTTTTAAGTCTGTACGGAACATTTTTTAGTGAGACTAAGGAAAACCAAAATTGAAAAGCAGAAGAAGGATAGTGGACTATAGTTTAAACATTTTTTTTGAATGCTTCGCGAAGAGCTTCTTAGGAGCAAATGATGCAACTAGAAGAAGAAATGCTTAGTTATCTTCTGAGGACCTTTGCTGTAGAACAGCAAATAAAGGATGCGCCTCAGAGACGATCAAAACAAGACTTTGCTCAATAATCTCACGAACTCCATGTTTTAATTATTTGAGGTTGCTGGGAGAAAGGTCCATTAGACTTTGTGTTACCATAATTTGCTTAATGCCCTGAAGAAGTTCTACATGGGGCAGTTACAGCTACCTACTTAATTCATTTTCTAATTATGAACAATGGACCAACAGCACTGAACTACGTCGGGCAAAACGGTTCCTTACACCAGACAAAGGAGTATCCAGAGAACTAACTCTTCTTGCTAAAGAAGGAGGACCTCCGCATCCTCACGGAATAACTGACTGGTCACTGTTTACTGGAGTATCGTCTCAATAAAATGGGAATGTCCTCTTTCTTCAAGAACAAACAAGCAGAAAAAGATTTTTCCAGTTAGGGGGCAACAACTTTAGCCTCAGCTTCAGAAGATCTGAAACTTAGAACCCCAAAGAGTGCTAAAACTAATTAAAAGCCTCAACCTAGAGGGTTAAACCAAGGCTTGCACAAAATATCACTATTGGTCGCGGCGCTTAATAGCCTTAAACAAGAATAATTATAATCTGCCTTTTCCATGATTTGGTTCAAAACAACCGACTGGCTCAGTATTGACAAACTCGTACAGTTTCAAGTTCCTTCATTCATCTTTCGTGTGATCCAAGCAAGAATGTTTCGCTTTTGTCAGTAGTCCTTTACATTAGAAGTCATTCTTCCCATTCCGAGTGCATTTAGCAAACTCTTTCCAACTTTCATGGTCTCTACAATTATTTTACTAATCGTCACATAGTTTGTTACAAAATGTAAAATCTGTACATGTAACAGCAGTGCACAATAAAATGTGTTAATTTTCATGGTCCTTTGTTTATGAGATTATCAGCATTATCAACGGTTCTATTGACAGTCCTCCACCAAAAGTGATTCAAGTTTCTGTTGCTTGGCACTCGTATTTTCTTTATGCTGAAATATCAAGATCCAACTATGGACTTTGTATACCCAGATCAGATAACTAATAGAGTATACTAAAATTTGTTATGTCCTATTTTAGATTTTTCGTACTCAAAACACTCCATAGATCTCTGTACACACATACAACTATTTGAACTATGGTCTTTGTAAACCCATATCAGAGAAACTAATAGAGTTGATTGCAATTTTGTATGATTTATTTCAAATTTTTTGTACTCCAAAGACCACTTTATAGATCTCTGTACTTACCTAAAAATCTAGTTGTGATATAGTCCAAAAGAATCACTATTTTTTTACTGAATTAATAAACAAACTTTAATCATTTCATACTTTTTTAATTTGTTTTGACAGCTTCTAGTCCCAAAAAATTTCACTAATTAAAATTGTTTTCCGCTTCAACACTCAATGGGACAATTTTTGTAAGAACTCTGCAGCGATAGATCTGCTCTAAAATCTCCTCGGCAAATTCTCTGCCTTTTCACAACTTCTTTCTTTTATAAACACTGCCAACGCCAAGCACACTTTTTCCGTTTCCCTCTCTCCATTTGCTTGTCAATTCACAAAATTTATTACATTTGAAATTGTAAGCGACTTTATTGCTATTGGTATTTCCGCATTTACATCTTCAATTGTTTCATTCGCTCGAATATTGCAAAATTTAATACTATTTCACGCGGTAATCCCTCTTTGCTATCCACCTTCGCCTCTCCGCTGCCCTAAAGCTTGTTGCCATAGATTCCGCTACAGATTTTTGGTCGCATTGCTGTGTGTGTGTGAGTGTGTGGGGGGCTGGTGGGGTTCGACTTACCTTAAACCATTCAATTGTCGGCTCCGGTTTGCCTTCGACTTTGCAATTCAGTGTGGCAGGTTCATTCTTTTTCACTACCAAATCTGTCGGGTGTTCGATTATTCGTGGCGATTGATATTGAGCTGCAAAAACAAAAAAGAGCAGAGTGGAAAACTGGTTAAAATTCGTGCAAAACAGTAACATTCCAAAAATGGCAAAGAAAATAAATAAACCATGGTACGAGTGAGGGGTTGATGAATGTTCGGCAGAAGGGTTAAGCCGCACATTGGCGCTGGCCGAAATGTTTTTGGTGAGATTTCAGTGCACGTACGCGCACAACATTTATTTTTATTTATTTATTTCCGGATGTGTGTTGGTGTGTGTCTGTGAATATGGATGTGTTTGTGTGTGTGTGTGTGTGAGGGGATTTGATGTGCAAAACGTGTTGGTGTGGTGATCGAGGTTGATGGGTAGTTGTGATGGCGAATGTGTTGATTTTATTTATTTGAAAAGTTTATCTAGTCGGTCAGACAGTGTAGAGTGGGGAATTACCAACGAGTGATGACTTAAATGCGACGTGCAACATTTGCAGCACTTCGGGCCGTTGGCAGAGATGTTATGGTAAACATTTTTGTGCACTCAAATTTCATTGAATAGAATTGAGTGGAATTTAGAAATTTATTAAATTTTATTTTGTATAAAAAAAAACGTTTTAAAATAAAGTAAATTTCTTTGTATGGCAAATAATTACATACAAATCTTATTTGAGCCAAAAAACATTCATCATTCAGCAGCAACATTAATTTTTCCATTTCATATTCATAGATTTTATTTATGCACAAATACATTGACATTTCATTACAAGTACCTTCTTCCCCCATGCCCCCGAGTCCGCACAAAAGTGCGCATTTAAAATTCTCATAAATTCATTTGCATTGCCAGTTGCCCGCATTCCAAATGTGCCGTCGCCAACCAACATTTTCGCCATTTCATTATCGTTTTGCTATGCAACGCGCAGCAACGTTTCATGAAAATGCCAAATTAATTAAAACTTTCCCTTCGTTGTGTTTTGTTGTTGTTCTTGTTGTTGGCACTTCTCGCGATGTGCGCTGCAATGTTGCAACGGTTGAAATTTATTTTCGAAAATAAGGCAACGACGAAGCAGAAAAGGAGCAGAGCTATCGATGTAACCTCATTAAAAATGGAAATCACGTTCCCGGTCACTGTGTAGTACGAGGCAATAACACACACACACGCACGCAGAACGTGTCGCCGGCTGCTGCTGCTGATGCAGCTGTGAAGCCAAACCGCCATTATTAATATGCATGTTCAACAAATTATTAAAATGCCACTTAACGAGCGGGTAGTTATGGCTAAAAGTCTCCGGCTCCGTGTGCAACATCAAATGACAACATCAAACGACGCATCGGACACGGAGTTGGAACGGACGACGGAGCGGAGCACTGGACAGGAGGCTGGGTAATAGAAATATCAGGCTGCATTAGTTGATCAGCCTTTCGGGGGCGTACCGTTACGGCTTGTCCGTCCGCCAGACAGACAGATAGACAGACGGACAGTGAAACACGTTGCTGCCATGTTGCGCTTCCTTCCGCTAGTTAGCAACGCGCATAGATAGCGAGCCAGCGTCGACAAATATGTGGCATCATGATGCATGGCAGTGGGTACAAGAGTCAACACAACAATGACAACAACAACAACGGCAACAAAAACGACAACAAGCGTATTGCAAACAAAATTTAGCCAAAGTGCAGCAAACGAAGCATTCTTGATGACGTCCCTGGCATTGAAGCCAATTGGCAACCACATCGTGTTGCCGCATGTAAGACAGGATCAGCGTTCACACACAGACACACCCACAGACCCAGCTAGTAACATTGGCTATGTTGTTGGTAAGGCCGACAACACACCGGCAGACTGTCAAGGCCAATAATCAGCGTTGTTAACGCGCGCTCGTTCGTTCGTTCGTTTGGTCGGTCGGGCGGTTGGTCGCCAAGTCGATACCCCAACTTGTGGTTGTCGGCGTTGTTTTGTCGCTATTGTTTGTTGTTGTTGTTGTTGTTTTGCTGCTGATTGCCCGTTGCGCTGGCCTAGGCGTGTTCTATGTAAATGAGTAGCGCATGTTGAGCTGTATGCATTGCTGCGAGTTGTTGTTGTTGTTGTTGCTGCTGTTGTTGGCAACATGATAATTACAAACCACGCACACGCATACCCAATGAGCAACTCCTCAATTGCAGTTTTTTACTTTTATTCTTGGCGTATTTTTCTCATGTTTTTGTTTTGGCATTTTGTCTGACAAGTAAAGCGACTCGGCCGTCGAGTGTTTGTGGTAAAAGGTCGCGTGGTTAATGCGGCTCGAATGCGGCTTTTGCCATGCGGTCGAGGTGTTTAGCAGTTGGCCCTGTCCGTCTATTGGCGCTCCGGTATTTTAGTTCTTTGCAGAAAATTTGCAAAACCCAAACAAAGTATTATGAAGCCGCTTCTGGGTGTGTTCAGTGTTAAAGTGTTGTTGTTGTTGTTGTTCGAACTGAGGTAGAAATGAGGCAGTGAGTAATGTTGGCAATTTCCGGCAAATTAGCATTTCAAGTTTGGAGTGTCAGTGTTAAAGTCAGTGTCAGCAAGAGGATCACAGGCAGTAATAAAGATGACGTCAATGTCAAAGAAAGTTTCAGTTTCAATGTCAGATAGAAAATTATTATATACGCCAAGATCAGTGGCGGAATGAGTGTCAGTATCTGTATCCGTATCTTTTTTTGTATCTGTATCTGTATCTGTAACTGTATCTGTATCTGTCCCTATCCCTATCGCTATCGCTATCCCTATCCCTATCCCTATCCCTATCCCTATCCCTATCCCTATCCCTATCCCTATCCCTATCCCTATCCCTATCCCTATCCCTATCCCTATCCCTATCCCTATCCCTATGAACAATGCTACTGCGTGCGCAACTGCAGACTCAACTGCTAATATGCGAGTTGTGGTCCGTGAAGAATTAGCTGCTTTCAGAGATTCATTACATGCCAACACTTCGTCAGAATCACCAAAAATAAGCTATGCCAATGTAGTTAGGGCTAAAAAAGTCTCACAAAATGCTACCGCTAAACCTGCCATCATACTCGGCGCGAAACAAGATGTCAATGCCAAGCACACTGACATCCTCAACGCATTTCGAAAGGGCGTCACATTCAGAGACACAAGCTACGCTCCAGCAAAAATTCTACCGGTATCGAACAACAAAGTGCGTGTGGAATTTGACTCTGTAGAACAGCGCGACGCAACAATGCGTAAACTCTCAGAGGTTTCCACTCTCAAAGCCGAAAACGCTAGAAATAGGCGACCTTTAGTTATTTTAAAAGGTATCTCAAAAGATATTCCAATAAATGAACTAGTCAACATAATTCAAATTCAAAACGCTAGTATTGGTGCAGAGTCAAAGCAGGCCGACGATATTGTTTTTCGCTTTAGTCGTAAGAATCGAAGGAACCCAGAGGTTGTCTACAATGCTGTTTTGGAGGTTTCTCCAAATGTTCGCAACGCAATGGTGGCGCTTGGCCGCATTAACGTGGATTTTCAACGCGTAGACGTATCTGACTTCAGCGCCTTTGTTCAGTGCTTCAGATGTCTTCAGTTCGGACATACTAAAAACAAGTGCAGCGCAACAATAACTCCATGCTCGCATTGTGCAAGCAAAGACCACCAGTACGCTAACTGCCCGGACAAAGGTAATGAGGCTAAGCGTAAATGCTTTAATTGTGCTATGCGAAACGAGAAAACCAGTACTAAGGTAGACGATAAGCATTCTGCGACAAGCGTTCAGCATTGCCCCCAGATTAAATCCATGCAGCAGCGAATCAACTCACGCACTCAATATGGTTGTTAAGCCGCTCAATTTTATTCAAGTCAACGCGCATCACTGTTATGTAACGCACAACGAAATTCTTCAATTTTTAACTTCAAATACTGTTGACATTGCACTTATATCTGAGCCGTACACTGGTAATGCTCAAACGGTGCGCGCAGCTAATGGTTTCTCAATATTTCAATTCCCAATGCCAAATCGGAAAATCAAGGCTTGCATCCTGATAAAAGAAGCTATAGGCGCAGCACTTGGAATCTCACAGTTATCTACCCCAAATTTGAGCGTGGTCAAACTACTCATAGGTCAGCGTTCACTGTACATTGCTAGCGCGTATGTAGAGCCAGACATTGACCAATTTGATACGTTAGGCGCAGTAAACACATTTCTGTGTAGCACATCATCTGCACTACAGATTATTGGTGGAGATTTTAACGGCTGGCACGCATCATGGGGATCAGAGAAAAACAACAATCGTGGAGTTGCTTTGGCAAACATTATAGCAGCTAACGCAATGGTAGTTTGCAACAGGGGGAAAACCGCAACCTTCAATGCAGTGCGACATGGTGTTCAGGCCTGTTCAATCGTCGATATCACCATGGTCTCAGACAATCTTGCGCAGCGCGTTGTCGACTGGACTGTGAATGTTCGGGCCATCCAAAACTCAGACCATAGCGCAATAACATTCAAAGTTGAGAATTGCACTAAAGTCACTCCTGCTAAGCGCACGTCAACTTATTTGTACAACAACAAAACAGCTAATTGGAAGAGGTTCGAAAATGCCTTAAATGAACGTCTTCAGCAAACAGGCGTCCTAAACACTGATTTCGTCAACATCACAGCACATAACTTAGATAATGTCGTTCAAGTCCTAACTGAAGACATCAGATATGCATGCTCAGCGTCAATGAAGTTGCGCGGAGAAGCTAAACCATACAACCCTTGGTGGAGTGAAGAGCTTCAAGACCTCAAACAAAACTGCGTTCGACTACACCATAAGCTAAACAACTTGCGAAGAATTCAGAAGCCCACAGAAGCCACTGCGCAAGAGCATGCAAATGCTAAGCGCACATATGCTAAAGCACTGAGGAAAGCATCTACCGAAAATTTTCGCGAGTTCTGCAACCAGCAAGGAAAAGAGAATGTTTGGTCTCTCACTAACCGGCTCATTAAGGATGCGCCATCACACCGCCCTCCAGTAACACTTCAGTGCAGGGGATCGTTCTCCGAAACAAGTGCGGGGACCGCTGAAGCTCTGTTGCGGCACTTCTATCCCGATGACACAGATGACTACACCCTTCGTCAGCACAACCTGCGCAACAGCGTTAAAATCGGCCTTGGAACACCCGACGACGAGGAGTTCACAGAAGACGAAGTGCTGGAAGCTTTGATGACAATGAGCCCCAACAAAGCCCCAGGTCTTGACAGTCTCACTTCGGATATATGCCTAGCTTTTGCAAAGAAGCATTCCAAATTTCTGACTGCTCTTTACAATACATGTCTTCGAATAGGCCATTTTCCAAAACCGTGGAAAGGCGCGTATGTAAAACTGTTGCCTAAGGCGAATAAGATAGAGGCGAATGAGTTAGGATCCTACAGACCTATAGGGCTCCTACCTGTGTTTGGAAAGTTACTGGAGAAACTATTTACAAAGCGTTTAGCCTATCATGCAGAGCTGCACCAGCTATGGTCACCGAAGCAGTTTGGTTTCAAGGAGCAGGTTTCTACGGTCGACGCACTGCGAATCGCCATAGAATACATTGAAGGGCAAAAACGTAAAAAGCGTCAAGTCATATGCATTTCTCTTGACATCAAAGCTGCATTCGACAATGCCTGGTGGCCAGCTCTTCTTAATCAGTTAGAACGTATTCGCACCCCATCAAACATCTACAAACTCATCAGCAGTTACCTCAAAGATCGCACAGTTACCCTTGACTATGCCGACGCAACCGCAACAAAGAAAATGACCAGAGGGTGTATTCAGGGTTCAGTGTGTGGTCCTACTTTCTGGAACACAATTCTAGATGAGCTGCTGTCAATGCAACTACCGGAAGGTTGCGAAATTCAAGCTTTTGCAGACGACGTTCTTCTAATAGTCAGCGCAAAAACAGTACAAGAACTTCAACGGCACGCCAACGAAGCTTTGCGCAAAATACATAAATGGGGCGTCGATGTGAAATTGACATTCAGCGATGCCAAAACTCATGCTATGGCATTTACTCTTAAAGCCAAACGTGCTGAAATAAGTTTAAATAGTACTCGTTTAGCTTTTGCAAAAGAAATAAAACTTCTCGGTGTAGTAATTGACGAACGTCTGATGTTTACAAAACACGCGCAGTACGTGATCGCGAAAGTTCAGCGAATATTCACCAATTTGTGTAAATTCGTAAGACCCACATGGGGCGTTCATCCCGAGAACGTCCTTACTATCTATAGGCAAGTTGTTGAACCGACTATAACGTACGCTGCAGAAATATGGGGTAAAGCCATTAAATTTTACTACATTCGGCGACTTCTGCGATCATTTCAAAGAAGCTTTGCTATACGAGCTATCAGAGCGTTCCACACGGTGTCAGCTACATCAGCGCTGGCGCTTGCAGGGTTCCTGCCTTTGCATCTGAAAATCAAGGAAGCTATGCAGGTGGGAGATGTGAAGGCCACCGGAGTATATCCACCACTTTCCGATGCTATTACGCTACAGCAACGCGTTCCACCAAAACAGCAACTACATCCAGCCAAACGCCAAACTATAAGCTATGATAGCATTGAGTCACAACAACAAGCTGACTCCATTTCTGGTGTCAGCTCAACACATATATACACCGATGGAAGTAAACTTGAAACTGGTGAATGTGGATCTGCGTTCGTTGTTCGTCTTTCAGATGGTAGTTGGGAGCCGCACAAGTTCAGCTTACATCGTACCTGTACTGTCTACCAGGCCGAAGCTTTCGCCATCGACTCAGCGATGGCATGGGCTCAAAGCGAGCTAAAAACAAGGAAGCTCTGCATATTCAGCGATAGCCGCTCGTGCCTTGAAGCCATACAAGACCGGAGCAATTCCACGCCACTCATTGCTTCCATACATCGACATCTGCACATGCTTCGCCATAAACAACATATAATAAAATTCTTTTGGGTTAAATCTCACATTGGCATCGAAGGGAACGAGTCCGCAGATCAACATGCAAAAGACGCTGCACGCAATAGTGTTGACTTGGCATACACCGAGTTCCCTTTAAGTTACACCAAGCGGCAAGTACATTCTGAAGCACTCAAAGCGTGGCAAGAAGAGTATCTTGAGGACACAACCGGCAGTGGTACAAAGACGTTCTTTCCAACAGTTGACGATGCCAAACTGTATAGAGAAAACTTTGGAATTTCGTTTGAGATGACTCAGGTTTTAACCGGCCACGGCTACAATAAATCATACCTAAAGCGCTTCAAAATCATTGACGAAGACTCCTGCCCATGCGATCAACGGACGTCGCAAACTATAAAACACCTTCTTCATGACTGTCCACGGTACGATCGTGCAAGAGAGCGGCACAAAACATTCTGCGAGCAGTATGAAGCATCACCATTCGACGTCAAGGCCATCGCAAACCACGCCACGCTTGCAACATCATTTTCAGAATTGGTTAAAGTTATCATAAGTAATATTAAAGCTTTTAATAATCTACCATGAATCATAACTTCAATTCCTCAATGAATTCATATTTAATTTTAAGAAGTCTTAAAATTTTTAAAGTTTCTAATAATTATAAGTAATATTAAAGCTTTTAATAATCTACCATAAATCATAACTTTAATTCCTCAATGAATTCATATTTAATTTTAAGAAGTCTTAAAACTTTTAAAGTTTCTACCACTATAATTTTGTAAAATATAATTTCATTTTATTGCGAATTAAAATTTTTAATTATTTGTAAACTTAACTCGCTTGTATCCATTCGCAGGCATTTATAGTATTATTATTTTGTCCTTCTTTTCCAAAGTTATTACAATAAGAATTGAACATAATTTGTAATCTAGTCCTTACTCATAGTAACATACAAGGTGCGTCCCAAAGTAAACAGGACTTTTGCAATAGGGACGTTTCTGGTGGCGCCATCTATGTGTGAGGACATGCGTTGGAAAGGTACATCTTTCATTCACATACTGTCTAAATTTCATGACATTTGGTCTAGTAGACGCCGAAATATCCCGCTCAATGTGACAGTATGTTTTTAACTTTGGTACGAGAATGTCGATCGAACAAAGAGCTAATATTAAGTTCTGTTTTAAACTTGGTAAAACTTTTACCGAAACGTTTAAATTGTTAAAGCAAGTTTATGGTGATGATTGTTTATCCCGTGGCCGTGTTAATGAGTGGTTGAATCGATTCAAGAATGGTCGTGAAGACTTGAATGACGACGAACACGTCGGCCAGTCGAAATTTGTGATTACTGACGATGCCATCAAAACTGTGCGTGATTTTATCAAAATGCAGCCAAAATCATCATTGGAATTGATGGAAATGGAATTGAACATCTCCAAAACATCAATTGATCGCATTTTAACCGAACATTTGGGTCTCCGTAAAGTGTGTTCTCGCTTCATTCCGCACACTTTAACCGACGACCAAAAAGCGCAGAGAATTGAGCACGCAAAAGACATCGTTCGGGAAGCCAGACGTGATCCAAATTTCTTGTTCAACATCGTAACCGGTGACGAAACGTGGTGCTTTCAATATGATCCCGAAACAAAGCGTCAAAGTGCCGAATGGAAGCACCCAGATGAGCCAAATCCGAAAAAAACCCGCCGTGAGAAGTCAAAAATCAAAACTCATCTCATTTGTTTCTACGATTCAAAGGGAATAATTCATCGAGAGTTTGTTCCACCGGGAAAAACAATTAACGCTTTGTTTTATGTTGAAGTTTTGAAGCGTTTGGTGCATCGCATTCGTCGTATTCGGCCAGAATATCGCGAGGAAGGAAGTTGGCGTTTATTGCATGATAATGCACCGGCTCACAGAGCCCTAGTTACGACCGATTATTTGACCAAAAATCGCATTTTTACCATCAATCATTCACCGTATTCGCCTGATATGGCTCCCTGTGACTTCTACTTATTCGGTCAGTTGCATTTGCCGATGAAAGGAAACCGTTATAAGGACGTTGAGGACATCCAAAAGGCTTGTACCAACATTCTGAAGGCGATGCCGGCCGATGACCTAAAACACTCATTCCAAATGCTTTTGGACCGTGCAAAACGTTGTATCGAAGCAGAAGGAGAGTATTTTGAATAAATAAAAAGAATTATACAAAAATAATCATCCGTTTTCTTTATTTTATAAAAGTCCTGTTTACTTTGGGTTGCACCTTGTATTATATATTGTAAACATAGTACATAACACCAAAGAAAAAAAAAAAAAGAAAATAATATACTACTCGAAGCGCGGATTAGCGTGTAGAGACAAAGGGAAAAAAAAAAAAAAAAATCCCTATCCCTATCCCTATCCCTATCCCTATCCCTATCCCTATCCCTATCCCTATCCCTATCCCTATCCCTATCCCTATCCCTATCCCTATCCCTATCCCTATCCCTATCCCTATCCCTCCCTATCCCTCTATACCTATCCCTATCCCTATCACTATTTATATCCCTATTTCTATCCCTATTTCTATCCCTATCCCTATCCCTATCCCTATCCCTATCCCTATCTGTATCTTCATATGTACCTGCATCCGTCTCTCCTTATTCTATATCCTTGTAAGTATTTCTATACAAATCTTCTCTCTACTCTAAAAGGTCCAAAAAATCCTCTTATGGCTACGCCGCTGACTGTTTTCTTCACTCTTTGACGCCAGACCAGCGACCACACCATAAAACTATTAAAACGTCAGAAGTGCACAAAGGTCAGTGTCAATTAATTAGAAGCGCCCATAATCGCCGTATCACATAGCCAGTGAGGCGTTTTTGTTGTTGTTGTTGTTTTAGCACTTAATGGGTGTCCTGTAGTCATCCTTTTGCTGCTAGTCTGGTGTGTTCACAAATTATTATTTTATCTATTGTTGTTGTCGGTAATGTCTTTTGAAAATGCCACCGAAAATATGAACCAACAACAACAACGAGTAGCTGCTAGCCAACGTTGATGACCATCGAATTTACGATTCAACGTTAATAACATTTTCATTCATCGCTTCTCAACGGCGCCTCGCATGCTTTACGTGTGTGACTTGTTAGTTTTGTTGTTGCTGTCGTTGTTAGTAACGAAAATGTTAATAGCTGTCACTTTTAGTCAGACATTTGCTTCAAATTACATACATTGTTCGTAAAAGGCAAATTGCTGCAACAACAATGAATAGTGAACCCTAATTGAAACAAGCAACAACAAAAAACGACACAACTTCACACACACACACACACACTCAAACATATAAATCTGCTTTGTAACTCACATACGAACAAACCACATGCAACGTAACAAATTTTATTAGCAGAGACCAAACACGTCTCGAAAAATTTTAGTTTTTGGTGCAACACATGAAATTCAAATTTATTGAAGAAAATTTCCCAAAATGCACAAAATATCACATATGCTATAAAATGTGTAGTTACACATTATGTATTGTTGTTTTTGTAGTGAAAATTGACATTTTTATGAACTGCGGCATGTGACATAGCGCTGACATGCCACACTCTAGCAACGTATTGCCTCCACACGTGGCATGGCGGAATTTGGGTTTTTCGTTTTTGGAAAAATTGGTGTGCTGCCTTTAACGCTCTAATTCCAATCGGAGCGATTAGTGTATGAATTTATAACAACTTGCGCGTGATGAAGCGTAAAGGAGAAGGAAGAATTGATGGACTTAGGCAGCCAAATGGTAGGGAATGCAAAATAATTGGAAATTGTGGAAGAAAATGTTTCTGTCATTGTGGCAAGTTGGCATTCGGCTGATTATGGAAGAAATGCAATAATTTAGTTCCAAATATTCGTGTTTGTTAAAAGGTTAGTTAAAATTAGATAGGTTTGAGGTAGTTTTTTAGACTTTAATAAAGCACGAAATTATAAAGTCGCCTCCATTAACGAGCAAGCAAACACAATCTCGTATTTAAAACATTAATTTGCTTGCTTTATTTATCTTAAAGGTGATTTAATTTAATTATTTGGCTTTTGAATTTGAATTGGTAATTACATTTTGGAAGATTATTAAATGTATCTGAGAGATTGAGATATTTAAACCCTAAAAAAATATCTTGAATTTGTAATTTTTTTTAAAGAAAATTTAACTCTATGGGGTTAAACTAAATTTGTTTCAATATCTAAAGACCCAAAATAAAAATAAAATTTCCTGATTTGTTTAACATACAACAATTTTGTCTCATCTCAACTTTGGCATTCCGCGGCAAAATTGTTTCAATTTGATGCGCGCTCGGCAAACAAAAAAAACGATCTCCCTATTGTTGTCGATGAATTTGATTGACATTTAAACTGTCGCCCGCTGTCACTCTGCTGACATAAAAATCATTGGCAATTTGTTAAAAATAGCAATACCACTCCACATTTCACCATTGAAGAATTGGTCGCTTGGGTTTTGCTTCGTTACATTTCTAACTTGATCAGATTTTTCCGGCTGTTGATTGGCAATTTGTTGCATTTTTGTGTGTATACAATACATATGACATTTGCTCGGCGAGCATATTTATTTATTTAATTTGACAGTTTTATTGTTGAGACACAATGACAGCGACAATTGTGGAAAGTTTTTGTGTGAGTGGAAAAAAGAACACAAGAAAAAGCAGCCAAGAAGGCAACTTTTCATGGAAATATTTAACCCAGATATGACGGTATATATGTATGTATGTATATGTAACTATACCTATATTACATTTCAGGATATCGGTTAGCAAATTTAAAGCACAGTTACCGCAGAACTTTAAACAGATGTGCTACATGTAGTACGGTCGGCATACCTGGGTTAACCCTTTCCGGAAATTTGTACGATATATCGTACAATTTTTTCGACGATTTTTATTTGACATCGAACGCACTTTTTATGCAACAGCTTTTTAATTTTCATTAAGTAGGCTGTGTTGTATCATTCTGTTTAAAAATATAAATCATAATAGCCGTGGCTACACAATATGAGTGCGTTTTGTAAGAAGCTTTTTGCAAGAATTTGAAAAACCAGAAAATGACGGTACTTCTGCGTAGGAATTTTTAAATATGTAATACTTTTTGGTACCACAAAGCGAAACAATTTAAAAGTTTGAATCTCAGTTGAATTATAGAACTTACTAAATTTAACATTTTTTGCGTCTAAATATTTTTCCCGAGTCTTTAAAAAAATTGTACGATATATCGTACAAATGGAAAGCAAAGGTTGCAAGTTATGTTTGCATTTTTTTTTTAAGTTATAGGTTTGGTAACAGATTTTTTGCGTTTGCATGTCTCCCACGCCCAATTGTAAACCACGTGGCTAATAAAATTCGACTATTCGGCAATTTTCAATTAAAAATACGAATTACTAGACGATTTTGTGTTCTACTGGGCAGACACAGATTATGTAAGGTTAGACATGCGTACTTGCCACTCCCACTACGATAAAAGGAATCGGCTACATTCAGTATCTTTCTGTAAAACTGTACGAATTTTGATTGATTCTGTGTTTTATTGAGAGGAAAAGGGCTTTGCAACAACACCAACGGTTATATAAGGCCGAATAAATGTGAATCAATTGTTTATATATATAATTTATATAACTTTCGATCAAAATGAAATCACGTTCTGATTTTTTGTTGTTATAATTTATGTTTTCTATAAAAAAATCAATGAATTGTTCATAAAACTTAAAAAACCGAAACCAAAAATTCATGAATTTTTACTCCTTTGCGGACCATTGTACGATATATCGTACAAAATTGATGAAGCTGTAATTCTCAACCAAAATTATTTTTGTGAAATTTTTTTGGTTGCTAAAATGTTCAATAAGAGTCAATATTTTAAAGGAAACATTTTTATCTCAAGAAATGTGGAAATTGACCGAAAAGGGTTAATCAATATTTTTAGTATTTTCTAGGTTTTCTTGACAACAAATTTCTGCTCACTTGGAAAACAAATTATTGAAAATGTTTAAGTCAATGTTTCTCCAAGTTTTAAGTAGAATTAAATTAGTAGAATAGTTTCCTCTGAAACCAACCAACAAGCAAAACAAGCCACAAGCTTTCTTTTCCCTCCCATTGCGTCACTATCGATTTATTATTCACACGCTTGACGCAAATCAGCAATTAATCCTCCATCGGCTGGGCACTTAATTTAAATTCATGGCGTCTTTTGCTTCCCCCGGGGAGTGCGGCACTCTTCACGCCGCTTTGCTTCGTTTCGTGCATTATTTTAATTAAAACATAATCCACTTTGTGCTCAGTACATCTTCATCTATATTCACGCTCAGATGTGCCCCACTTCCCAACTCCCCAACTAACCAACATTATCCATCATAATGCATTTTCTCACTTTATCAAAATTACCAATTTCGTTCGCCCGTCGCAGCGACAATTCGGTTTTTCAAGTTCTTCGCGCCCCTGACGCTATTTGTGCTATTTGTGCCCTTCGGGGAGAACTTTCCTACTGCCTCAGTCCCAGCAGACTGCAGCATTCGTGGTCGCCCCTCGTTGGCGCGCACACACGAGCGAATATGTGCCATGAATAACCATAAAATTTGTATTTATATTGCACGTCGCTCCGTGCTGCAATCTTTATCAACAATGCCCAATGCGTTCCCCGCGCCACAGCACGCTTCCACGTCGCTGTCAGGCGTTCGACTCCATCAGCTGCTCCATTGTTTGTTGGCCCCCTCGGTCGCTATGCTGAATTTGCAGCTATACGAGTACATACAAACATATATGAGTACGTGTGTGTGTGTGAAGGCAACGTGTCGCTGTGTGCGTACTCGTATTCGTAATTTTTATTATCATGGCACTTGCATTATTGACTTTTGCCAAAAGTCAAATTCTGTCAGAGATGTCAAAGTGGCAGCGTGTTGAACGCGCCAGCGACCCAAAGTCAGCATTCCGCAAATTCACCCCACTCAGCCCTGAACTCACCCCAAACTGACAAAAGACCATAAATTGCCGGGTTGCTGGGCGCTTTGGCAGCGTTGCGTGCATGTTGCATGACACCGAACGGAGCCGCAATGTGGCAAGAAACGCTGGTGCGGCAACAGGGCTGTTGCTATCATTGGTCGTTGGTGGTGATTTGAAAATATGCATTTCTGCACGTAGCCGGCAACAAATGTCAATTATTTTGACAGTTGCACAAGTGCTGAGCTCGACAAATTGACGAACCCCACTCCCTCTCCACTCCGTTCAAGCAACTTTAACCTTGCATCGGGTTTAAGTTCAGCCGCCGCAAATCATATTCAAAACTTTGAAGTTAAAGTCAACTGTGGCCAAAGTTTAAGTGCCAGCGTTGCATTTTTCATTTGTGTCCTTTTTGCAGTTTTCGTTCTCGTTCTCGTCCTTGTGCCACCGCTGCTTCCTGTTCGGTTCTCGACGCTTACTCATATCGCTTACCGACATTGTGGCGCGTCGCCAACACCGGCGTCAGTGCCTGTCAAAGTGTCACTTTCAAAGTGACCACACCGTTAACGCCTTTTGCGCATTGTAATTACCGCGACGGACAGCGGAAAAAAATTTGAGCGCCGCATGAATCGTTAAAGGGGGAAACGCCAAAAGCGCACAACATGAAAAGTAATTAACGATAAGAAACAATGCAAAAGGGGCAGGGAGTGTAAAAAACACACTTGCAACGCACACACTCACACTCACACACGCACGCGCACGCATACATGCGAACATAATTGCAGCGTTGCTTGTATTTAACATTTTCATACTGTAATTTTCCAAATGGAGAAAATTATACGCCCGGACTTTCTCCGCTTTGCAGTGTAAACAAGTGGGTGGAGTGGGTTGGCATTGGGGCACGGAAGTGACAGTGGAAAGAGCAATGAACAAAGTTCTTGTGTTGTGGTAAATGAGGGAAAACTTATTACTGTCACGTGAACGTGAAGAAAAAATGGCTATTGAAGGTTAAAAGTTATAACGATGAAAGCAATTTCATGAAAGCAATAAACGTTATAATGAGATTTTCAATGTTGTGTTTAAATTTTTGATGAAATCTATAAATATAAATGCAGCCGATGGCCAAAGTCGCTAGTGCTGCCACTGTGATAGTTGTATAATAATTTATTGTTGTACAAATAAAATAAAAATACAAATAAAATATAAATAAAATAAAGTAAAATAAAATAAAATAAAATAAAATAAAATAAAATAAAATAAAATAAAATAAAATATAATAAAATATAATATAATATAATATAATAAAATAAAATAAAATGAAATAAAATAAAAAAAATAAAATTAAATGAAATGAAATGGAATGAAATAAAATAATTATAAAAATAAAAATAATAAAAAAGAAAAATAAAATAGAAATAAAATAAAAATAAATAAATAACACGAATGTGTCGGAAATCTTGTTCTTTCGATTTTGCAAAAACACTTTTTTAACGATTTAATGTGAAGCATAAATGAAAAATTACATTTTTTAGTGTTTATTTAGTTTGAACATATGGTCACGTTAGGCGTTACCGGGTTAAGACACTACTACAAAACAATTTTCGATTTAACAATGAACGTTATATGACAAATTTTGGACGATATCATAATCATAATAATAATCAGTTATTGGTTGCATATGGCAACAATAAAGAAATTTCAGGTCTAACAATGAACGTTATATGATAAATATTGGACGTTATATTGCAGTTATGGGTTTCATATGGCAACAGTAAAGAAATTTTGCATTTAACAATAAACGTTATATGATAAATTGTGGACAGTATAATCAGTTATTGGTTTCACAGCAATAAAAAAATTCGGGCTTAACAACGAACGTTATATGATAAATATTGGACGTGATTTTGCATTTATTGGTTTCATATGGCAACAATAAAGAAATATTGCGTTTAATAATGAACGTTGTATAATAAATTTTGGACAGTATAATCAGGTTTTGGTTTCATATGACAATAATAAAGAAATTTCGGGTCTAACAATGAACGTTATATGACAAATTTTGGACGTTATATTGCAGTTATGGGTTTCATATGGCATTAATAAAGAAATTTCGGCTTTAACAATGAACGTTATACAAGGTGCGTCCCAAAGTAAATAGGACTTTTGCAATAGGGACGTTTCTGGTGGCGCCATCTATGTGTGAGGACATGCGTTGGAAAGGTACATCTTTCATTCACATACTGTCTAAATTTCATGACATTTGGTCTAGTAGACGCCGAAATATCCCGCTCAATGTGACAGTATGTTTTTAACTTTGGTACGAGAATGTCGATCGAACAAAGAGCTAATATTAAGTTCGGTTTTAAACTTGGTAAAACTTTTACCGAAACGTTTAAATTGTTAAAGCAAGTTTATAGTGATGATTGTTTATCCCGTGGCCGTGTTAATGAGTGGTTGAATCGATTCAAGAATGGTCGTGAAGACTTGAATGACGACGAACACGTCGGCCAGTCGAAATTTGTGATTACTGACGATGCCATCAAAACTGTGCGTGATTTTATCAAAATGCAGCCAAAATCATCATTGGAATTGATGGAAATGGAATTGAACATCTCCAAAACATCAATTGATCGCATTTTAACCGAACATTTGGGTCTCCGTAAAGTGTGTTCTCGCTTCATTCCGCACACTTTAACCGACGACCAAAAAGCGCAGAGAATTGAGCACGCAAAAGACATCGTTCGGGAAGCCAGACGTGATCCAAATTTCTTGTTCAACATCGTAACCGGTGACGAAACGTGGTGCTTTCAATATGATCCCGAAACAAAGCGTCAAAGTGCCGAATGGAAGCACCCAGATGAGCCAAATCCGAAAAAAACCCGCCGTGAGAAGTCAAAAATCAAAACTCATCTCATTTGTTTCTACGATTCAAAGGGAATAATTCATCGAGAGTTTGTTCCACCGGGAAAAACAATTAACGCTTTGTTTTATGTTGAAGTTTTGAAGCGTTTGGTGCATCGCATTCGTCGTATTCGGCCAGAATATCGCGAGGAAGGAAGTTGGCGTTTATTGCATGATAATGCACCGGCTCACAGAGCCCTAGTTACGACCGATTATTTGACCAAAAATCGCATTTTTACCATCAATCATTCACCGTATTCGCCTGATATGGCTCCCTGTGACTTCTACTTATTCGGTCAGTTGCATTTGCCGATGAAAGGAAACCGTTATAAGGACGTTGAGGACATCCAAAAGGCTTGTACCAACATTCTGAAGGCGATGCCGGCCGATGACCTAAAACACTCATTCCAAATGCTTTTGGACCGTGCAAAACGTTGTATCGAAGCAGAAGGAGAGTATTTTGAATAAATAAAAAGAATTATACAAAAATAATCATCCGTTTTCTTTATTTTATAAAAGTCCTGTTTACTTTGGGTTGCACCTTGTATGATAAACTTTGGACGATATAATCGGTTATAGGTTTCACATGGAAACAATAAAACAAATTCGGGTTTAAGAATGAACGTTATATGAGAAATATTGGACGTTATATTGCAGTTATCGGTTTCATATGGCAACAATAAAAAAATTTTGCATTTAACAATGGACGTTGTATAATACGTTTTGAACAGTATAATCAGTTTTTGGTTTCATATGGCTATAATAAAGAAATGAACGTTTTTTGAAGGTTATAGACAGATATTGGTTGCATGTTGTAGCGATAAAAAACATTTTGGTTTTAAAAATTAGCGTTATATAATAAATTTAGGACTGTATAATCAGTTATTGGTTTAATATGGCAACAATACGAAATTTCGGGTTCAACAATGAACGTTATATTGCATTTATTGCTCGATATATGATAAATTTTGCATGTTACAGACAGATATTGGCTTTAAAATTACCGTTATATGAAAAATGTTGAGCGTTATATACCGCAGAATTTCTCTTCCAATCAGAATCTGTGCATTAGGCGGTCTTTAAGTACTTAACTGAAATTTTGATGAATGCCAACAAGGCACTGACAAACCTTAAGGCTTTGCTTTCTCTCGGAGTAACTTTGTGGTCAGGAAGTTAATGCAGGTTTCCTATTAAATGCATATATGTTATACCCATATATCGATCGTTTGACCAAACATCTTTGCTAGGGATTCCTAACGTGAACTCTGTTGAAATCGAAATTCCTATAAAATCAAAAATACTTCACCACGAAACTGTTTTTTTTTCTTCTTCGAAATTTTCACAAATTAAAATGTCGTTATGAAAATTAAAATGCTATACAACTCTGTCATCACAGCAAAGTAAATAACATTATTGCCTGGAAAATGTTTTCCCATCTGCCTGTTTGTGTCTTCACATTTCGCCAATAACGACAACGCCGTTTAACGCATTAAAGTTAATAACGTAATTCGCTTTTCGCGCACCTTTTCATTGCTGTTTAACCTGCAATTACCGAATCAAATTGTAAGCTGCAATGCATTTCATATGCAACGCAAGAGACATAACAAGTCAACGCTGCGCGCTGGTTTGAAACGTGTGCGGACAGAGCGACAGAGTACAAGTACGTTGTTACGTTTAAATGACGTTTAATGCTATTTTTAGCGGCAAGACACTGGGCGTACACAGTGCGTCGACATTGCAGCGAAACGAAACAATGGAGTCGTGGCAGCAAACAACAACAGCAAGCAAGCGCCAATACGCCATGTCAGCAGCAGCAGCAGCGGCAGCGTCAGCCATTCGCATAATTATAATGTAATCAAAGTATGCTAATTAGGGGGCAAGACGACAGCAAACAGGCAACACTGGCCAGCTCGATCGACAACAACGACAAGCGTCAAAGTGAAAAGTCATTGCAGCGTAGCGGTCGATTGCAGCGGCTCGAAGCACGACCACCCCCAGCGAATTCAATTTGATACAAAATCAAACAACAACAACAACCATGCACTCTGTTCCACACAGGACATTTGCCGTGGAGCGTCCGCAACGCGCCGGTAACGTGCGGCAAAGTGTTGCCGGTCGAACAATGTCGGACCTGGTCGTCTGTGCCGCATGTCAATTTGCGTTTATTCACCGCTGTGCGCATTACTTATGCTTCGGTGGCTGACAAGTCAGCGTCGCGTAGCCGCATGATGCGGCACGTTTGACCAGGTGCCGGCGGAGTGGCTGACAATCGGGGACAAATTGCCGCGTCAGACACGCGCAAAGGACAAGCGGCCGACGGACCAAATGTGCCGCAGGCCTATTGGATTCACCACACCGCGCGGCCGATCACAATAGCAGCAATAAGTGCGGAGAGGAATGAAGCGGGGGGGGGCGATGGAAGTGCTTTGTGCATGCGTGCCAATGTGAACTTCACGCAAAAGATTTGCCGCCCTTACGTGCATCCCAATATTTGTTTTTGTTTGCGCACAGTTTTACTTGTCAGTTGGGACCATTGGGGCAGGTTCGTAGCGGCGACAAAGTCGGCAATGCGGCAGCGAAACGTGACTTGACCGGCGCGCTGTCGTTCGAACAATGAAACCCGAACCGAGGCCGAGCGTGAAAAACGTATTTTGACTGCTGAAGGAATGTGTCCAACGGGGACAGAAAGTGAGGTTAAAACCATTTAAAGCGCAATGCTGCAGCTTTAGATGAAATTTCAAGCTGCATGTGCTGTCGCCTCTATAAAGTTGTCGGCACTTTGTTTCCATTACCAGCGGTGCAATGCAATTTTCATATTTCTTACGCAAAACGCTAACGTTACATTGTTAGAAATTCTATGTTGCCACATTTCGAGCCCCGTTACCAACAGTCGACAGCTCAGCTCGGTGTGTTGTGCACTTTGGCGCTTAAATGCGGCAATAGGAGCAGCTTAAATAATTTATGCACATTACTGGCACACACACGCAACAGGACACGCGCGCACACATGCAACAGCACACAAAGCCGCTCGTAGCGTGGCGGTAATTTGAATTTTTTGCTGTACCTTCAGTGTTGCCACATAATGCAAAATAGTTTAGGTATAGTTTTTTTATGATTTTTGCTCTTTTTAGATGTGAGTTTTTGCGGGATCCAGTCCAGGCGTTCTTTCAATAGTTAGTGTGTTGAATCACAAGTCCACAAGTCGCTTATTGGCCTAGAGCTGCTTTTGTGAATAACGAACCATATCAACAGATACTATAGTTTCAATGGAGATTACAAGAAAAAGGTAATCTAATGATTTTAGAATGAAAACGAGCAAACATTGTACGAATCTCCTTTCTGAGATGGACTTCATATCGAAAAAGTAGTCAAAGAGCAGTCTGGAGCTTTCTAGACCCATATAGAGGCGAATCTATGCTTTAGTTATGCAGACAATGCATTAAATCTTAATAGAACAGCCTCTTTTTGAATGATATAGCTTCAGCCTAATCCAGATCTCAGCCTAGTCCGCTGCTTGATTTCATTTAAACATTAAAAAGAGAAAGATAGCGGAAATCATGAACTCTTTTAACCCTAATTCCCAGAAGTGAGCCTCACAGTCTCACTAAAGATTTCAAATGGTGATAAATCCAAAAGATTTCCGATTCCATTATTTTATGTAATCCTCTAAGGGGAGGTTAGAATTATAATGCATTTATGAATTGAACATTTTAGACAGTTGTTGTATATTACTTTTTAAACAAATATTTTCAGTAAATTAGCTCATATAAGCCTGACAGTCTTACTTCTGGATTTACGTTACTTTTAAAATTCTGGGAATTAGGGTTAATGCTCAGTCCTTTCTTTGCTCACTTTGGTTGTCTCTTCTTCAAACGTTTACACTAAAATACTTATCTGATTAGTAGACAACGCATTAAATCTTATCAGGATGCAATCTTTTTGGATGACACAGCTTCAACTCAGCCTTAAGCTTGAAAGTTGGAAGCTCCATTAACGCCTCTTTATGAGGAGAGAGACAATGGAAGTTATCTACGTTTTCAGTGCTCAATTAGGACGGAAGGTAATGGAAATCATCTACTCTATCAGTGTTCAGTGCTTTCATCTCTCAGAGGCAGAGATGGAACACTTTGGACTGTTTCTTCTTCATACGTTAACACTGAAATACCAATTTTTTTGTTGGATTAAACAACATTAGTCCCATTGATTGACATTAGTGTTACAGCTTTAAGGTTCAGAGATTGCAGCTTTATGGAATGATAACAGTAATTCCATTATTATGTAGCAATCATGAGCTGATCGATGCGAAAGGATATCAAACAACTTCCTCCGGCGCTAGTGCCCTCTTCTTCTGAACCTTTTCTTCCAACCATTTTTGTCCTCTGCCCCTCCTATTCTCTTTCTTCTGGATGTCTTCCAATCATCCTCCTGACCTGGTCCGAAGTGAGGCCAGTAAACTTCCAAATTTTTTTTACAAATTTTGCTGATAGTACAAAAAATACTACTTTCTTTCCTCATCACATCGCCAATCTATTTCACATATGGCAAATCGTGAGCACAAACATCTGGCAACTATGGTTTTTCAACTTGACTATTTTTCAGCCATTGCTATTTTTACACATACGCTTGTTAGGTCCTGGTCATATCCTGCCAGGCACTTTCAACTATACATCTAGTGTTTCTCGTTGCTTTGGTTGTTGTTGTCGTTGTGCTGTAGCTTTTGACATTCACTTCTTCATTTAATTTATGCAAATTTGTGTCTAACAACGCATATAATCCCATTTGCTGGTAAATTACGATGGAAGTGGATATAAAGTTGCATGCGGCCGGCGTTGTGGCATGCAGCTGGAATGCACGAACATGTAAGGACGCATGGACGGACGGACAGCGTAGTCAGAGGCAGACGTAGACTGCGTTGAACCGACTGGCAGGCAGCAGAGTAAACAGTTTAGTCAGCAGAACCAGGAGTCGGAGGAGGCGAGCTCGGTTGGATGGTTGGCAGACGCCGCCGAAACCTGCGAGCCTGCGGGAGTCCAGCACAACGCGAGCGCGTTATCAACGCACATGTTGACGTTGACATTTCTGGCGGCAAATGTGTCCAAATGCGAGCGAAAAGGTCAAAGATCGCAGATTGTGTAAAATGTAAAATGTTGTGGCGTGACAACTATTTATGCTGGCAACGCCGCTGCGGGAATGTGTAAGTTTTATACGCCAAAATTTAAAGAAAAACTTACCTTAAAGCAAGAATATATCAAAAATTTTTTACAATTTAATTTAATTTTGGCGCATATCAGCAGCAATGCGTGGCAGCACGTGTTGGCCGCCAACAACAATGACACTTGAGCGCAATGCAAATCAAAGCCACGAATTCTATTGAAATACTTGAAAAAACGCGCTGCTTTTGACGGAATGAAACGTCGGAAGCGAATACTTCAATAGGCAGTCGTGCACGAACGTTGACGCGTTGACAGCACACAGGGCCGCCGAGGGCAGAAGCGGAAGTTGTGCGCTGCACACTTGAGAGATAAAAATCCAACTTGTATTACAAATCGTTGGCATAAGAACAGCCCTAAACATATAAAAGCGAAGAAAACCAAATTCTCCAATGAATTTCAGCGAAAATATGAGCAGTGGTGGGCCTGCGGCACAACCGAAATGCCTGCAAGGCAATGCGTAAAAAGGGGCGCCAGATGTACGACGGGCTGGCGATTCGTGTTTGCGTAAATGCGTGAGTGAGCGCTACTCGATTTCAATTCAAGGAGTCGCACATTGCTCCAGCGTCGCGTCGAATGTAATGCAAATACACCTTTGGGGCTGTCAGACTGGCTGGAGGGGCTTGGCAGCAAATCGCGAAAGGGCACGTTCGGTAAGGTTCTTTTTTATTTAGTTGCGCGCTACAGCAACGTGGGAGGGCATACTAAGTTGAAGAGAACAATTTTAAAGCTTAAAAGAGGTATTGACATGTATGGGAAATTGTTCTTTATAATGTAATCTAAATGAGGAACACTGCTTAGTTCCTCACTCTGGCCAATCTGCAGACGAAATCATTTGAGTTATTGAGTTGAAATTTTATATAAATGACTGCCAAATATTGTCTGGTCTGTCCGTAGATCGAACTTGAGTTTGGGAGTTGAAATTTTATGAAAAAGACTGTCAAATATTGTCTGGCGTCACCTTACACCAGTGATTCTTAACCGGTGCTCCGCGGAGCACTGGTGCTCCGCAAGATTGTCCCAGGTGCTCCGCGAAACGAAAGCTAAACTCATATAATATAAAAAAAATATACATATAAATTTATTAGAACAAACTTTCAAATATATGTATATGCGGTATGTACTTAGTTATAAACAAAATTTTAAATCAAGTAGGCTGCATTTCAAATATATGTATATGCGGTATGTACTTAGTTATAAACAAAAATTTAAATCAAGTAGGCTGCACAAAAAAATTCTGATCAAATAACTATGAAACCTAAATTGGAGCGGTGAGCGTTGCGTTTTCTGACGCAACGCTCTCGCTCAGTGCGGCATACCGAAATTGAAGCGTTGCGTTGGGATTGTAAAAATCATGAAATGTAAAAAAATATCTGTTTAGTTGCCAACAAAACGACAAATTATTTTTATTTTGCAAAACTTAGCTCTTATTTGAATAAATTCCCCACAATTGAAATCAAATCAAATATAAATTACAGGCGTTTTTGTTAGTCGCAGCCAACTTCAACCGCTAACGCCTTGTCAAAATTGGAAATTCGAATAGCTCAGCGTCAGAGCGTTTCAATTGCGGTTTGCCCCATACATTTTGTATGGGCATGAAGCAATTTTGACAGTTGCTTGCCGCTAACGCTCCAATTTAGGTTTGACTGTAAGCTGAAATATTTTATTGTTGTGTTGGACGTAAACTAATGTGTTTTCAATAATTATTTGATTAAATTTGTGCCAAAAAAGTGAGAAAAAATTTATTTCAGTAAGTATATTACGTTATAATTGTAAATTAACGTAAATTTAAAATAAAAAATTAAATAAATATGTGTACATACATATTTATTGCATTTATTTATTTAAATAAACTTAATATCAATCTCCTATGTTTTCATAAACAGAGTTTTCTTATTCTGCATTAAAAATTTTCGAAATATATCTCTATTTACGCGTTTTTGATAATTCACATTTCTGAAATGTTATTCTTATAAGCACTTTATATATGTATGTACTTATTCTTATTCCCAATTTATTTAGCCATGGACAAGTTCTTGAAACGAAAATGTAATTCTGAGAAAAATATTAATGATGGACCAAGTACAAGTCGGAGTAGTATTAATAGTGGTAATACAGAAGATCTTTCAACATGTAATAAAATAAGGAAGACTTATAGACAGTATTCTGACGAATACATCAGTTTGGGATTTACATGGACCGGTGAAAAGGAGTGTCCAATTCCTAAATGTGTTGTATGCGGTGTAGAACTGTCCAATAGTGCTATGTTTCCGGCTAAATTAAACCGACACCTTACTACTACCGATGCTAATCTTGTTTCAAAAAATAAGGATTACTTTAAAAGGTTATTGGGCATGCAAGATAAGCAAGCAAAACAATTTAAATGTGCTATGACAATATCTGATAAGGCGCAAATTGCATCATACAAGGTAGCCGAGTTAATTGCATTGAAATTAAAACCACATACTATAGCAGAAAGTCTAATTTTACCGTCATGTTGTGAAATAGTCAAAATTATGTTTGGAGAGGATGCAACAAATGAGATTTTGAAAATTCCCCTATCTAATGATACAATAAAAAAAAAGAATAAAAGACATGTCACTTGATATCGAGGAAACGGTTAACAATAAGCTTTCAAAGAAATATTTTGCTTTGCAAATAGACGAATCTGTTGATATTAGCAGTAAAGCTCAATTACTTGCATTCGTTCGGTTCATTGATGAAAATTAAATAGTTAATCAATTTCTTTGCTGCAGAGAGCTTACAGGACATAAAACAGGAAAAGATATCTTTAATTCTATTACCACATATTTAGAAAAATCCCAAATATCATGGGATTTCTGCGTTGGAATTTGTACAGATGGATGTCCATCAATGGCAGGATCTATTAAAGGATGTGTTACACTTGTGAAGGAAAATAATCCAAATATCATATCTACACACTGTTTTTTACATCGGGAAGTTTTAGTTTCAAAAACATTGCCAAACACTTTAAAATATGTTTTGGATGAAGTGGTACAAATAGTAAATTATATTAAATCAAGACCTCTGCAGGAACGCATTTTTAAACAGCTTTGTATATCTATGGATGCTAAGTATGAAAGTTTGCTATTGCACACTGAAATAAGATGGTTGTCTCGCGGTAAAGTCCTATGTCGTTTATTAGAGCTCAAAGATGAATTGTTGTGTTATTTCCGAAATGCCGCTGTGGATAAATTTGCAAAAAATTTTTAAAATGATATTTGGTGTGCTAAATTGGCATATTTAGCTGATATTTTTAAATACTTAAATTCAGTAAATACAAGTATTCAAGGTAAAAATGAGAATATTTTAACAGCCACGGATAAAATACTGGCATTCAATAAAAAAATATTGCACTGGAAAAATCGAATAATAAAAAACAATACGCTTGATATGTTTCCTTCAATTCAAACTAAAAATGTCGCAGATATTATTCCTGCCGTAATAGAACATCTAACAATATTGGAAGAAAAAATCGCATGTTACTTTCCATCTCTTAAATTAGAATCCTATGACTGGATACGAAATCCGTTTGGGACATTTGAATTTTCTAATTTGGAACTGTCTTTACAAGAAGAAGAAGAAATTATTTCCTTGTCTACAGATCGATCTCTGAAAATGGAGTTCACAAAATTGTCTAATGAACAATTTTGGATTTCCGTCCAAGATGAATACCCTTCTTTATCTAAGAAGGCAATCGCAATTTTATTACAATTTGCTACATCATATCTCTGCGAACTTGGATTCTCAACATTAACAAATATAAAAACTAAAAAACGAGAAAGACTTCTCGATTTAGAAGAGGAAATGAGGGTGGCAATATCTTATATTAGACCCAACATTGGCGAAATATGTAAAACTCACCAGGCTCAAATATCCCATTGAATTTTTATTATATTTTATGTCATTTTGAATTTGCAACAATTTAGTTTTGTTGAATATATTGAATATATTTTATTTTTTGTATATTGTAGTTATTTGAGTTGAATAAATAAAAAAATTGAATACAAATTACTAGAATCAATGTTATTTGGTAAGGTGCTCCGTGAAGGTTTCATGTAATTAAAAGTGCTCCGTGAGCTCGAAAAGGTTAAGAACCACTGCCTTACACTGAACTTGAGTCATGGATTCGAAATTTTATGAAAATTACTGTCAAGTATTCTGTGGTCTGTCTGTAGACCGAACTTGAGTTTGGGAGTTGAAATTTATGAAGGAGACAGCCTAATGTTATCTAACTGTCTGGTCTGTCCGAAGACTGAACTTAAGTCATGTAGTTGAAATTTTATGAAAAAGACTGTCAAAAAGTGTGTGATATATGTATATCTCCTTAGACCAAACTTGAGTCATTTATTGGAAATTTTATGAAAGTAACTGTCAAATATGTTATTGTCTGGTTTGTCCGTAGACCAAGCTTGAGTCATGTATTCGAAGTGTTTTGAAAATTACTGTCAAATACTGTCCGATCTGTCTGTAGACTGAACTGGAGTTTGGGAGTTAAAATTTATGAAAAAGACTGTCAAATACTGTCTGGCATCTCCTTTAACAAAACTTGAGTCATGTATTCGAAATTTTATTAAAAAGTTACAGTCAAATATTGTGTGGTCTGTCTGTAGACCCAACTTGAGTCATGGAGTTGAAATTTTATAAGAGAGGTATGAAAAAACTGTCAAAAACTGTGTGATATATATCTCCTTAGACCAAACTTGAGTTATGTATTAGAAAAGATATGAAAATTAGTGTCTGAATTTTGTCTGATCTATCTATATATATATATATAGAGGCTAAACCAATATATATATATATATATTTATATATATATATATATATATATATATATATATATATATATATATATATATATATATATATATATATATATATATATATATATATATATATATATATATTGGTTTAGCCTCTATATATATATATATATATATATATATATAGTCCTATGGTTCCTCGCGGGAGCAAGGAATCTATAGGGTGAACTTAAGTTTGAGAGTGAAATTTATGAAAAAGACTATCAAATACTTTTTGCCTGTCCGTAGACCGAACCATTTGAGTAAGGGCAGTACAACACCCCAGTGTATTCTAGAGGTTTTGAGTAAACAAAAATTACCGTCGAATATTTCTTAAAAACTAAATTGTTGCTAGCATAAGTAACTCTTCTTGTAAGCATCCTAATAGATTAAAACTCATTTTTGAGGCTATAATGTGGTCTGTCTAATGTGGCTCCTGACAGATACAAATCACAGGACATCTCCATGTTATAAAGAACGACTGAGACATTTAAAATGCTCTGTGCCTCCATAAAAGGATCAAAGTTATTGCCAAAGGTCCATTTTTTGAATATGTCGGTAAGAGTCAGTTATGACTCGATAGGTTTTAGAGGCCAGTGAAACCTTGGAAGGTTTCTGTATCAATGCAGAGCCGTGAAACTTTTACTACGATTGTGATTCATAATGAAGTTCACAGTTGAGAGACGAATCTCTATGTAGGAGATTACTTGGAATTCACAGGTGCCTCAATCACCCTCACTGTGTTAACACTAGAATGCCAAACAAGTAAAAGTTACTTTATTGAGGTCTCTTATTAGTTTAATGGTTGGATGGACTGGACATTTTGAAGTTTAGTTAGTCTTAATCTTCCTAACTTTTCTTGGCTATTTTTCGAGTTCATTTCTACGTTTTCTCTAGGCTTGAATTTTACTGAAAGAACTTCTTTATATGTAGGGGCGGATTCAGAAAAATATTTTGGGGAGGTGGGTTCAAAAAGTAATTGTTTAATATTTATAAATGTTCATGTAGTTTTAAAGTCCACCCTAATATTTCGGGGGGTTCAACCCCAAACCATCCCTGAATCAGCCACTGTTCCTATGAAACATAACATCTTTAGTTACAAAATAAGAAGATAAGATCCAGATAAGTGCCAACCTTAACCTAAACGCAAACAATTTGGAACTTGGAACTACGTAGAGTGTTAAAACTAACTAGAAATTCTCAACCTAGAGGCCTAAACCAAGCATTGGTGCACGTAAGATGGGGTTTTCAAGTTCAAATGCCCATCAAATATTTGTCACAAACATTTTAGGTGGCAAATATGGTTTCAAAAGGTGTTAGGCTCAAAAGTTGCACACGGAAACCCCTTCCAAATGAAAACCTATGTGCGCCACTGAAACCAGGGCTTACACAAAAGACCACTAACAACCTTTTTAAGCCACTTTTGGCAAAGAATTCCGCGGACTTTGAGTCGTAGCGCATAAGAAAGTCGTCCAGGACCATTTCAAACACTCTCACTTGCTGACTGTTTTCTGTTGTCAATGATGCCACTTAGTTCAGTCTAGCCACACGTTTTATTTAAGGCAAAGGTGCCTTTGCCAGCAGCGACGGTAAAAATTTCTCATGTGAATACACAAAATTTGCAAATTGCCAATTTCCCCCGCGCCGCCTTAAAGCAACGTTCGCTGCACACATTTGTCAATTTAACCTGACGAAGTGTCAGCTAACACCAGGCAACTCAAATGAAGATAAAAATAAAATTTGTTTCAAAAGTTTCAAATTTCCAATTTAATAAAAGAAAAGTGGTCTAATATGCGCGCATTAGACACATTAAAAATGAGAAAATTCGAGTGCAAGGAAAAAGCAAAACGAGAAAACAAAACTAATTATAATTCTTAAGGCACTGCCACATCACTCACGGGCCGCTTTTGACTTTTTAATGTGACTTAATTTGCATTAGGGGGAAATTTTCCAGCTGCTCGGCGAACATTCCGTTAGTCTCACATTTCAGGCTGATCGGGAAAATAAAAAAAAATTGTAAATATATTTGAACATTATTTCCCCAATGGCAGCCGCCTTTTGCCCCGCCCGCACGCATAATTTCATTTTTCAAATTAGCGAAATTTTCTGTGCAAATATTTCCAAGCCTCGTCCTGGCGGTCTACCTTTTCGAAGGATCTCTTTCGGGGGGCGCACCCAGCCAACAAATCACAATGGCACCAGAGTGAAAAAAAGCAATGAAAGCCGCGCACACTTCCCTCATTTAGTTGAAAATCTAATTAATTTGCTTTGCTTTACTTTTCGGCGCACGTTGTGCCGCACGCGGCCATTTCATCATTCGTTCATTTCAGGCATTTCTCCTGGTCGCCGCTCATTTGGGGGGGCAGCAAATATGCGGGCTTCACTGCTGAGAATGAAATCCTGAAACTGCCAAAAAACCCACCGAAATTCTTGAATTTCCTCTTTTCCGTTTTTTCTTCTTTCTTTGCAAGCTTTGAATTTATTTTCATTTAAATTCTTTTTTTCTGTGAAATATTTTCGTTAATTTGAATTTTATCTGTATGTGTGCGATTGTGTGTGTCTGTCCATCTTATTTGTATTTATTGCTGGCTGAGTCAGTGTTCGTGCGCTTAATGACAACTTTTTGTTGTTGCGCGAATTCAAAACCAAATTCATCGTCGGCGTCACTCGCTTCACCACTAACACTGACTTTTTGCTGCTCGACTAAGGCCGTTGCTGCCTGCTTTTAGGCGCATTTGAGTCATTTCCGTTGCTGCGGCGATTTCTCTTCTGAATTTTTGTATTTTCGGTTTTTTTATTTTACTTGGTTTTTTTTTGTTGCCTTGGAAATTATGATTTAATGATAATTTGCATTAATTTAGGGGGGAATCGTATTTTATAGTGCAATGCTAGGGGGCGCAAACGCTTAAAACTCGAGAAGCCATAAAGAAATTGTAAGCATTTTAATTGCCAAAGCGGTGCACAAAGCCACAATGTGCACTGCAGTGGCGGATCCTTATCGCGGAAATTGCCTCAGGCTGCATGAAAGAAAGAGCAAAAAAACTAAATAAATGCAATAAATGAAAAGGAGTTGAAAACACAGACGGACAGCTAAGCAGGTGAAAATATTTCATAGCTGAATAATTGCCAACCAACAAATGCTGTCTGGCTTTCGCTTTATTCGTTTTTTTCCCCTTCTCCGGAACAATACTTGAAGCCATAACTCTTTGAGAGACACAATGGCGCACGATTCACTCACTCATGAAATTTTAATCAAAATTATCTCTCAGCCAAATCACTGTGAAAAGCATGCCGAGTGGCATGTCAACCAGAGCCTCATTCGAAGCCACGCCCAAGCCACCCAATATGCGAAGACCACACGATGAGACAAATGCTAGGTGCAAGAAGCATAAAGAGGACTTGGAAGACCTCCTAAAAAATCCTGGAGCTACACAGTCAAACTCGCAATAGAACAAGAAGAAAAACAAGAACAAGAAAAAGACCTCCATGGCTGTCACTGCAACACACTATCCGCTCATTGACTGCTTGAAAATGTTCACAAAACTTCAAATCGATTGTCATAGTTTAAAAACAAACAGTTACACCTCCGACGCTCAGACGGCCATTTGACAGACAGCGAGCCAAATAGCCGACTGCTGTAGGTCGCCCGTAAACTGTTGGGCCCATTTAGCAGCGTGGCTGCCGATACAGATCTCAATTGAACGAAATGTTTGGTCCATTACTCAGCTCACTTATATGTATACACAACAACAACAACACTTTCCCAAACACAAATTGCTAATGAAGAAACAAAAGAAAGCAACAGCAACAGCAAAAAAAGAGTTGAGAAAAAGAGTTGTATTGCTGATTCATCTTCATCAGCAGCGCCAACCAACAAAACGTGGCATAAACACAACAACAACAACCAGCCAGGCCAGCCATTGTGTAATTCTTACCACTGTGCGCGCTCGCCGACGTTGATTACGCCGCACTATGGCAACGTTCAAAATCAAATGCGCCACAAAGTTGGAGTTGATTGATCGCTGCGCTCACACGCTGCTGCCGGACGTGCAGCCGCAGGCGTTTGTGGCAGATGCGCCATGTGTGCGGCGCGCCACAAAACGTGATGATCGTGAAGTGTTGATTTGCGATAATAAGAACGAAAACAGAAAAAAATACAAAAAATACAAATATTTCCAAAGCTCAGCAACGAAACGTCGTCTATGAAGTTGAAAAGCCATTGAATTTTGATTTTTTGCATGTTGAGTAGTTTTTTGAGTTAAAAAAAAATTTAAATGAATAAAAATTATTTGCTGGAAAAAGAAAATATAAAGAAAATAAAAAAGTATGTATATTTAAATAAAAAAAATTTAGAAACAATGTAAAGAAATTAAAATAACACAAAAACCCCAGATGAACTCAATAAGTGCAAATCAAAAACTGAAAAAAATTGTAAAAGTTTTAACAGGAATTGTAAAAAGGTTGCATAACAAAACTGCAGACAACTAGAAGAAATGTAGGAGTAAATATGTTTTAATTTTTTTATTTTGCATTTGTAATTTTTCAATTTAAGTATAAAAGAATTATAAGAAAAAAAACCAAAAAAAAGTTTGATTAAAAATATGAAATAATAATATTAATTAATAATAGGTATTATAAAAAATAATATAAATATAAATAAAGATAATATAATAATATAAATAAAATTAAAAAAACATGAAAGAATTAAGAAACAATATATAAAAAAAAATATGTACATATAACAGAATAAAAAAAAACAACAACACATATGAAAACTTACAAACAAATATAAAAACAATTATGAATGATAAATAGAAATATTTAAAAAATTAATTAAATAAGAATAATAAAATTTTAAGTATTAAGAAAACAAACCTAAATTTAAAATATTTAAAATTAATTAAATTTAAATTAAATTAATTTAACCAAAACTACAAAAACCTAAAAAATATTAAAAATTAGATAAAAACTTACAAACAAATATATAAACAATTATGAATAATAAATAAAAAAATGTAAAAATAAGTAAAATTTGTAATATTAAAAAAAAACATAAATTAAAAAAAAATGTAAACTAAAACTGCAAAAAGCTAAGAAATATTAAAAATTAGATAAAAATGCAAAATTTGATAAAAAAAATAGATAAATAAAAATAAGTATCAACAATTTAAATAAATAAAAAATAAATCACTATTTACATACGTAAAAAAGCTCAAGAAAATATTAAGAAACAACAACAACAACATATTCAAATATATCATAACTTAAATACAAATAGTTAGAAAAAATGAAATACAACGAAATACCCAAAAAAATTGTTTTAATTCTTATTTAAATATAAAAAATCTTATTAAAAAAAACAGAATAAAAAATAAAATTTAATTTAAAAAAATGATTTGATGATAAGAAACAATACAAATATTTCTAGAGCTGCAAAATATTAAGAATAAATAAATAAGAAAATAAATAAAAAACATAAAATATTATCAATAAAAAGTTTATTATTAAAAATTATTAGAAAAGTAAAACAAAAGAAATATAAATATTATAAATCAAACACAGAAAATTGTTTCAATTGTTATTGCGGCGCATTGGCAGCTGCCTTTAAGCAACAACAACAACACTAGCACTGCGCAAGCAAGACAGACTCGAAGAGTCTGTAAAGAAGACACAGCAGCCAGCTAGCCAACTTGCACCATTGCAACACTGTGCAACAGACAATTTTCCCACCAGCCAAATTGTGCTCTTTGCTTTGCATGCTTCTGCCACTTTGTTGTTGTAGGCGTTTTGTTTGTCGTTTTCGTTTGTTGCTTTGCCATTTTTGACCGCAATTAATTGCAGGCAATAAAAATCTCCCGCTGCGGCGCAGAATTACAATTGCAAATAATAATAAAATCGCTTTTCATTTATTATGTTGTGGTTTTGTTGTTGTTGTTTTTATTGTATTGCTCGTGGCAGCGTGTTTCGTTGAAATTGTAGATTACTTATCGGTCATATTTGTTGTTATTGGCGTTGTTGATATGCATTGCGTTGATTAATTTTTTTTTGCTCCATTAAAAAAATTGCATGCGAGTAAAATTTACATGAAATCACAAGTCAACAGAACAACAGAAACAGACAGAAAAAATGAAAAAATAAAAATAAGATTACTTCCAATTTATGTCAGCTCGGCACTTCAGTACCGCAAAAACTCCCACGCACAATTTACTATAACTTCTACAACAACAACAACAATACAAGCTACAGTTGCACAGCCTTAAGCCGTCTTAAGTGCCCACATGCGTCCAAAAATAAAATGCCGCCATTCTTTCCGGGGGCGTAAAAAAACCTACAATCGGAAAGCATAACAAACCCAAATCGGATAAGTGCAGCGACCGGCAACAATGCGCCGCACAACCGAAAGCGAAAGCAATGTTGCTGCAATTAACGGCCCACATTGCGCTGCACGCTGCCGTCTCGAGTGTTGTTCTTTGTCTCCGATTTGGTGGCGGTTTGTTTTTTCAGCAACGCAGTGCAGTTTTAATGTGGTTGCTTTTTTGTGTGGCACATTCGTGCGTGCTGCTGCTGCACGGAGCAACAACAGCAACAAAGTCGAGCGTGGCATGTTGCGCCGAGTTGCCGCATTGACAATGCTAATGTTGCCGCTTGCCACATTGGAAATCACTTCTGACTTGCGCCTGCGCCACGTTGCGCGGCGCACTTGTGGCGCTCTGCGGTGTGGGCACTTGTCGTGCATTTTGTTGTTGTTGTTGAACTTTTTCAAGTCGATAAGTACGAGTAGGTTTCGCTGTGGCGCCAACGCTGTCGGAGTGTTTGAATAATCGCAACAAACTATTTTCAGTGAATTGAAATAATTTTTATAAGCAATTTTCTAGTTTCCAGTTGTCTCAAGTTTGATTTGAGTTTCTTATGCGATTTACCGAGGGTGACCCAATTATTACAAGAAAAATTAAAGAATTGCCATTTCTTAAATTTTCATTTGTCGTTTGATAGATTTGCTGGCCAATCTTCCCTACACAGACCAACAGTTGCATGATTAAGTTAGCAGAAAACTTTGTATCTACATAACATACAACATACATACACATATAACAATGTTGTCGGAAGAGGAGTGAAAGTGATGAGAGACCATAATGACGTCTTGTTGGGTAGAAAAGCAATTTTTTGCTTGAGGCTGCCAGAGCAAAAAATACCCATCACACAGATGAACGAAAAATTCACATTTTCCCACAACACTCAATTGAGATTACAATATTTGAAGTGAAAAGGTGAATGGGGTTTCGGCGATACATTTTGATTTTTGCTTTGTAGAAACCCCAAAGTTGATAACCTCAAAACTTTAACCTCACATTTTATTCGATCATTAATTAATTTTGTATTTTCGGAGTCAAAAATATTGACGAATGTTGAATGAATCATTCAAATTGGTTCAATAGTTAACGAGATATTGTACAATGTTCACTCACTTGACTACTTTTACGAATTGGGAGCCAATGTCATAGAAAATGTCCAGTTTTGTATGGCAGCCCCCTTAAAAATTAGCGATAGAGGGTTGGGGTATTCGAATTAAAGATTTGGAAGCAAAAATAAATTAAAGTCAGTCTTACATTTGACACATCTGGGGGCAACCTGACAGCAGTGGGAGCTCATTTCATAAAAACAATCATTTTGTATGGAAGCTACATTAAGGGTTGAAGATAGGAAGTGAATATGTAGGAAGAAATTGTTTAAAAGAGAAAATTAGTATAGGTCTGTCATAGATTTTAACCCTCTAAGAGCAACTTCTGAGTAGCTGTGGAGCAATTGTTTGAATTTTTCTAGCAGTTTTGTGAACTTTGACCTCATTTACTTCCACTACTTCCACTTTACTTCCACCATAAAATCTCATAAAATGAGCAAAGCAGAGACGCCTGTAGAGAACTTTTGCGGCAGGCCGTAACCTGGTAACGGGTTGTTATGGCCAGTTAAGTATGTAAGTAAGTCATAAAATTAGATGTTCTCCAGTATTGAGAACCCATTATTAAGAGTCCCCAGACAATACTAAATCATGTCTAATGTATGTACATAAAATTATGAACGAAATTGAGAAACTAATTTCCCAAACATGTCTCTCATGTGTTTCTGTTTCTGAACTCATAAATGATAAAAGTTATATAAGAAGTGTTTTATCACAGCTTCAAATCCCATAACAATAACTTTTATTGGGTTTTAAAAATTCTTAAAAAAAAGGTTTGTTACAAGTCCAAGTTGTATAATGAGAATTTATTAATGAAGTAAGTTCAAAAACCCCATCACTGTTCCACAACATTGTCGAGCCACATCAAATGGCTGGCCACTTACACGCCTTCTTATGCATATCTACAACTTAAGTTTGTGTAAAATTAGAGTGCCCCATGTAAACATTTATCTAAAAACTTGATAACTCTCTGCTCTCATGCAGAAAGTCGAAGCAGCGCCATAAAACCCAAACACGCACGCAGACACATTTTCAAAAGTCAATGACAATTGCAGCGCTGCTCAATAAAATGCAGATAAAACAAATACTTTTAGTGTCACAGGCGGCTCGTGACATTTGCCCCATCGCCTCCCCCCCCGCAAAAATCGCTGCGCACTGGCCGCCCAACTATTGAAACGCTTATCAGCCCAGCTTGTTGCGGCGGTTATGGCCAGCCCCACACAATCATAAAACAGTTCACAAATCTCAAATTGAAAGCCTTTTAAAATTTTCGAAAATGACAACAACAACAAAACATGGGAATTAAACATTTTTATGCACCTACAGTGCCATATTTTATGAGTTCGAAAAGCTTAAGTACGAATGCGCATAAAACTTTTGTTTACCCTCGTAAAATGGTGAACATTTCACTGATTTCCCAGAAAGCCACAGCGCCCCCGGCTTGTGGGGCGCCCAGCAATGCACTTGAATCATAAAAATAGAGGCAATTAAAATTTTATCACAAAGTGTCACAAAGCGAACAAAAGGCTTTAAAAGTCGTCCGATCGTGTGCAGCGCAATGCAAATGACATGTTGCGGCCATTGGCATTGGGCCGCACCGACGAGCGGCGGGCAGGTGGCCTGGGCCATGCTGATAGAGATGATTTACGAGTTCTGTGAATTTAACGATGTGTCACATTGATGGGCGCACAATTCATAAATGGATCGTGGGATGCCCAATAAAGTCTACGAGAGCGGCGACGCTTTCACGTTTGACTTGCGGTGTGCGGTTGGATTTGACTATATGTGGGGAAAGTTAGTTTCTAAATAAGTTATTAGCATAGAAAACAGTGTCGTATAGGGCGTGACATAGAATTTTTTATGGAAAATAAAAATAATTCAAGGTATGGCAATGAATTGCATCAATGGCAATGGGAAGAGAATATAAATATTAAAAGGAATATATCTGCGATGGGAACGATACATCCTTACTTATACCATCGAGGCGTCGATAGTAGGGACGCACAATCGAAAATAAAATACGAATACTGCCGTCGATATCTGTTCTTTTCTGTTCAATGTATATAGAAAAAAAATGATTTGGTGAACTCGTCGGTATACAGAATTTGATTAGAGCTATCGAAGAGGAGTACACGTGGAAATAGACAGTATACAACATTGTTATGGACCCTGTTCCATTGCTTGTGAAATGACTCTTGTTTTTAGTGGCTTTTGAAACTAGAAAACTTTTTATGTTGGCACTTCAATAACGATGCGATAAAGGTTCTTATTAGATCTAACTATGTGTACCTGATGTAAATCTTAAGTCTGTTCTGCGGTGCCCAGACACCCCCTATAACCTAACCTAACCAAACTATGTATGAAAAGTACCTCAGCATCATCAAGATTTGGAAATTATTTCAACTTTGAGTCGAAACTCGAAATAACTCGTATTGTAGCAGAATGTTCTTCGAAATAAAGTACGATTCAACCAAATCTAACATTGATCTTTAGTCCAGAGAATTACAGCACTTTTTGTTTATAACGAACCGGTTTAAAACGATTTTCCGCCTAAAACGAACCAATTTCAAAAGTACGCGCTGTATGTTTCCGTTTATTAGGGGCCCCTTTTAAAGCGAACTTTCGGTTAAAACGAAGCATTTTGCCCAGTCTCTCGAAGTTCGCTTTAAGCGAAAAGTACTGTATATTTTTTTATATATGTAATTCGTATTCAAGAAGAGTGATCTGAGTTGAATTACGAGTTTAATTACGATAATTACTAGTCGAGCATTGAATCTACAGTCCGAAGCAATATCTTCTTCTTGTTATAACTCGTATTCAGCCAGAATGATCTGCAAGTTTAAGTACAATTCTACCTAATCGAACATTAAATCTTGAGTCCAGAGCAATATCTTCTTCTTGTTATAACTTATATTGATCCAGAACGATCTTCTTTTTAAAGTACAATTCTACCTAATCGAACATAAAATCTTGAGTCCAGATTCTTGATCTTTTTGATATATTCTTTCTTCTTGATATATGTAACTCATATTCAAGAAGAATTATCTTCGAGTTTAAGTACGATTCTGTCTAATCGAGCATTGAATCTTTAGTCCGAAGCAATATCTTCTTCTTGTTATAATTCGTGTTCAACCAGAATGATCTTCAAGTTTAAGTACAATTCTACCTAATTGAATATTGAATCTTGAGTCCAGAGAATTATATTCCTTTTGATATATGTAACTCGTTTTTAAGAAGAATTATCTTCGAGTTTAAGTACAATTCTACCTAATCGAACATTGAATCTTGAGTCCAGAGCAATATCTTCTTCTTGTTATAACTTGTATTGATCCAGAACGATCTTATTATTAAAGTAAAATTCTACCCAATCCAACCTTGATTCTTGAGGCCGAAGCAATATTTTCTTCTCGATATAATTCATTGTGCCAGAATAATCTTTGAGCTAAAGTATGGCTTAACCTTATCTAAGCTTTTACGTGGGTCTTCCGTACATTTCAAACAAGAGGTTGAAGGCTTTTTGATGGAGCATTGTCTGCATAGACAACAGTGGCCAAAAGAAAAGTGTTCCTTATTTGGTGTTTTTTTAATAAAGAAACGAACCAATGGATAAGCTAAATGATCGCTTTGAAGAAAGCGAAGGTCTTGGAATTCAATTGGAAATTTCTTGATTCCCACACGCGTTGAAAAACTTTTCTCTCAGAGTTCGGTCCAGTTAAAGATAACCCAACTGAAAAAGCTTTCATTCCTGCAAGTTGCCAATCTTTCCTCATTGGGCTAGTAAAATAGTCATATAGACTCTTTGCTTTGGATAGCTTTTGTCTTCCTGCCCATCAGATCATCATTACAGCCAACACAAAGCAACTCGAAACTAAAACTTGAATGTTGTCATAACCAAAAGTTGTTCAACAAAACTTCACATCAAGTCAATCGTCTCAGCTGCGCTTCCGGCTTTGGTTGTCATTGAAAAGTGCACTTATCAGCAAAAAATGATGACAAAGCTTGGCAGACGGCATATCAAAATTTGTCACTTCCTTTTCTCATTGCGTTTCGATTGAATTTTGTCTTTCAAATGTAAGTACGCAGCCAATCATCGGTCGTTGGGACCAGATTTATGATCGTTCGAGGCAAAGCTCAGTTTTGACTTCATTTAGAACGCATTCGGTGCTTCATTTAAAATCTATAAAAACTCGGCAGCGACACTATCGGCATCAGCTCCAGCAGCGCCATTAGCAGCAGCGCCGTCACTGTCATTGTCGCCGTTAAAATCGACACCACTCTGACCGCATATTAAAAAACAATTGTCATTTATGCGCCCAACTTCGTAATGGGCCATAACACTGCCCGTATAGCCGAACGGGGTGGGGGCAGTAAAAAAAAAATTGTCCCTTTTTGGAAAGAAAGCAACTGTGGGCCACGCACAGAGTTCCACAATTTTAGTGTTGCGTTTTTTACGACATTCGGCGGGCAGCTCCGCTGGTCACTAACTAAGACCAAACTTTAGAATCGCATTAAAAATTTCGAATGGAAAAAATGATATGGGAAAATATGCGATAAAAATAAAACTTTACGATTATTCGATTTTAAGTGAAATGTGAATATATATGAGCATAAAACTGCAGCAACAACAACAACAAAACAAGTGTCCACAATCAGCAGCATTTGGATGGTGTGTGTCTTAGAATGAAAGGGATTTTTTTTCATAAAGGTTTTCTCAGAAATTATGGCACAATGTTTGCGACCGCAGTCAGCTTAAGTGGACAGCGGGCAGGACCTCAGATGATGTGAACGCACAAGGTGTGCATGTGTGTGGTCAGGCGTGAGCGCGAACATGACGGCCCAACGGCAAAGAAACCGCACAGAAAAGACGCAACGCAAAATTGTCGCATGCAATAAATTTCATTATTCTTGAGCATAAACTCCTTTTGACAGCGACACAACAGTGCCGGCGCAGTTGCTTTGACACTCATTCCCTCTTCCCCTCTCCGAGTTTGCGTACATTGAACTTTTGTTCGTTTTTTTCTTGCTGCTGTTCACTTCTTGTTGTAGAAGTTGGAAGTAGCTTGTCATCCCTTAGAAAAAAGTTCCCCCCCCCCCCCCTACTCAGCTCACTCCCCCACTCGACGTTTAGTGCGTGTATGTGCGATTTGCTTTGGGTCATTTCAACAATGCTCGAATACGTTGCATGCAATTTTTTCGGTGTGGCACGTGCTGGCAGCACTTAAGCTGCTCCACAGCTCCATTCAGTTCTTCGATATATCAGAGCTTTTTTTCTTTGCTTTTTGCTTTAACGAGCATTTTTTGGTTGCTGAATGGTTGGTGGTGTGTAGTGCAAAAGCGGAAATGCGTTGAGTTTTTTGTTGTTGCTATTATTTTCTTCTTCCTTTTTTTTACTAATCCGATATTTTGCCTCAATGCGCTCAGGCGGAAAATTTTTTATAAGATAACAAAAGCCTCATAAATTTCGAACGATAGCAGAGACAAAGACAATTTCGTTTTGTTGTTACTGCTGCTGCTATTGTTGTTGTTGTTGTAGCTGAAGTGGCTCAATAAGTTCATAAAACCGTCGTTTAATAATTGCTGCAATGGGCACATAAAAATTTTCGACAAAACTCGCAAGTGAGTTAGGGGATGGGGCAACTGAAGCTTGGGGAGGAAGTACAAGAAAATTGCTAGATATTTTTATGGCAGATCTTTAGCTGAGCCGAAATGATTGTTTAAATTTCGAGGAATCTTATTGGAGTCAATGTAGTTGTTGTGAAAGAAAGGAAAGGGAGGGGGCGACATCAAAGAATCTGATGTCAGAGCGAAAACGAGTAGCAACACGAGTTAAAATATGTTTGCCCCCGTATGGCATATTATCTATTTGAACTTTCAGCTGCACAGAGATATTGACTGGTCGAATTGCAAAGATGTTAAATCCCGATAGCAAAGCAAGACCCACTCTGGCACTTGTCGGGACTATGACCACTCTGTCCATGAAGAAAACATAATTTTCAAGTATGCCTGAGTGGAACTTCTCTCTGCAGAGCTCATTGAGGTCATTACCGAACTCTGCACTATTGGGTTCATACTGGAGCTACTGAAACGAGGGAGAGGTGGACGCCACGCAGCAATTCCTGTACCACTGCTCCGACTTCGTACAGTTGGTTTAAAAAGGATCCTGAAGAATCTGGCAAAATTAAAATTGAAGTTTAAAGTCAAACTGCTGAAACTCTTGAATCAAGAACTGAACTCTTGAATAAAATTTGATGTTTCAGTTTAAGTTTGCCTCGCCAAGAGATCGAACTGTTCGCACCATTGCACAGTGATTCGTTCCATAGACAAAATTCAAAAAATTTATAGTCTCAGAATTTAACGATTTTGATGTTATTTGAAAGGTAAAACTCCAACTAAGTAAACCCCAAAAAATCTGTGCAAAAAATTAATTAGTATCTGTGCAAAAGCGGCTCAAAGTTGAAACTTTTTTCATAAAAAAATGTAAACACATATTTTCTGTTTTTTAGGCTATTGAGTAAAAAATATTGTAAAAATACTTGGCTACCAAGAAGTTGCTAAAACTTTCAATATGGATTGAGAAATGATGTGGCCATTTTCGCTTTTAATGTTTTCTCAAAATTTGCACAGCTGACTTGACTTTTAATTTAAAATATTTTTCTAAAATAAAAATTTGAAAATTGGCAAAATTTGATTTTTTTTTATTTTAAGAAGCATTCTTTCTTTGTCGGATAATGTAATTACATCCTCCGATATCTTCCGATCTCAGAAAATAATTCAATTGGAAAAGTGGTCTAAACATGTATTTTTCGCCGAAATTTATTTTATTTATCCCCAAAAGTACGCAATCAGCATGAAAAATGAAAAAATCTGCAAAAAGCAAAACATACGTCTATTATTCTCGTTTTTTTGCAAAACCAGAGGATCCTAAGACAATTTCTGCTACTCTTTGGAATTATCAATGTTGACGTTACCGATTATATATAAAATCTGAAAAATCTGCCAACACACTCGTTGTTATAGCTCTCCAAAAATTGCGAAATTTGCAAATTTATGTTTCAGGCATTGCCAAACTACAAAAGTTTAAGAAAAATCAAATGGAAATTTCAATTCAGCAGACCATGATTAAATTATATACCAAATTTTATGAAGAACGGACCACTCCTTCTTATTTTGTCCCGCGGTTGCATGGAGTCGAATTACTGTGCATTGGTTAAAAGTTCATGATGCGTCTGGCAAATGAAACAAAGGCAGACATTTCACATCTACTTTACCTCATCAAGAAGTCGAACTGGTTGAACCATTGGGGTATGATTCCTGACAAATCTGGCAAATGCAACTCAATTTGATAACTCGAATCTAGTTTGCCTCATCAAGAAGTCGAAATGGTCAAAATGTTGGGTCAAAATTCCTGACGAATGTGGCAAATGCAGCAGTTGATATTTGGGGTCTATTTCAAACTGGTTTGCGAAAGAAGACTAATGTATTTTTTCTGCATTTAACAAGAAAGAACTCACAATGAGCCATTTGGGCCTCCGAGAGCCGCACACACACACACATCTTTCTCTACCTAACCTAATAAATTATTTATGTACTTGAAATACATTTTAATAACAGCTCAACATATCTCGAAAGAACAAGCTTCTATGTTATTTTGAGAATTAATTTCCTTAGTAGTGATTTCTTTTTAATCTTTACATTGTATTTCACTTTGGTGGCAGTAATCGCGCCAGGAGAAAAGTTTTGTTAGGCAGAAATGTTTGTAGACTAATTTCAAGATTTTCTAGTTCCTTTTGAAACTATTTGATTGCTTATAGAAATGATTTTTGCGCATATTTTCCAAACTGCAGAAATTCTTTGAAATATGCTGAAAATATATTTCAAAGAATTCTGCAAGCTACAATAATTAGACACAAACCAATGCATCGCCATTCCGCCGCGCTGTCTTTGCCGCAAGAACAATGCCAACCAAACAGAAGTTCTCACACCAGAAAAGGTTATAATTTTAATTTTAGAACATACAACAAGCCACAATCAACACTTACGGCAACACACGCCCCAACAGAAAATGTCTGCAGGCAGCGAATACTAATTTGCTGCCTTTGAAGCAATATGCAACGTGCAGTGGAGAGACGCAAACAAGAAACATAAAACAAAAGGAAAAAAACGAACAGAAACGAAACAAACAAGAGCAAACGCAAAAAGGCGTAAGAACAAAGGCGAATTGCAAAAAATATAAATTGAAAAAAACAACAACAACAACTACAATAAGAACAATGAGTATGCAATTCACAAGCAGATAATTACCGCCAATGGAGTGTTGGAAAAAAAGCAAACGCACACAACCGCCACTGTCTGCTGCTGCTGCAGTGTGACCACGTGTGTAGAGGGGAAGAGGGTAGGATAGCAGCCAACTAAGAATTCAGCTGTCAAAATAAACTTTGCCGCCAAACTCGATTGTCTGCGCCGTCGTCGGCGGCGGCGTGCAGTTGTTGCCACTTGCAACACAGCAGTCGAATGAAAGAATGTTGCACGTTGTTGCCGCTTGAGTTGAGCAGACAAAACATACAAAAACAAAAGTAACAACAATTTTGGGAAAGTGGAAAAGTGTAGCCGTTGAAATTAATACGAAAAGCCATTGTAGCAAAAACCGACGCACTCGGCATTCCACACAAACGACTTCCCCCCTCTGGAGTCGCTGCCGCAGATGCAAACTTAACATTGCACGGCACTTTCGCTGAGCGGTGTTTGTTGTTGTTGTGGCCAAGCCAACTAATTTTCAAGTATTTCAAAAACCGATTTTCCACAGAATTCACAGCATTAGAAAAACACGCCACCAACACCAACACAAACAACAACAGCAACAATAATAAAAACGACTGCGGCAAATAGCAGCAATACAAAAAAACGACTAAAAATGCAGCAACATAACAACAACAACAACAACAACAACACTTTATTTCCACTGCCATTAATGAGACTCGCCAACAGACAAACTCACACACACACACACACACACACGCACCACATAGTTGTAATTGCCACTGTACTTTTGTATATGTGTGTGTGTGTGCGTTGGCTGAAGTGTGAAAAGGCCACTAATACCCATGATTGCCACAAATTTCGCCGAAACCAAATACAACACAAAAACAAAAAGCAGCTACAATGAGAAGCGCAAAAAAAAAACACCGAACCCCACAAAGCCAAATAAACTTTGCGCTTAACGTTTTTGGTGGAGAAACGCAGCAATAAGGGGGAGGGGGCAAGAATTGGGCAGTGTGACTGCTAACGGTGGTGGAAAATTCGCCAGTGCTGCTGTCTGCGGTTTCTTGTGGCCTTCGAGCTTACGTGCACATGTGTGGGTGCGAGGCGTGTCAGCGCAGCGCATTAACTCTATTAGTGGCAAGTGTGGCTCGACAGTTGGATAGTTGAAAAGTAATTAGCGAAAATTTGCGGTAGTACTTTTGTCGCAAATTATGGCCAAATAACCATATGGCCGTGCGCCGTTTCGTTTTCAGTTCTTTTTTTTTTTACTACACTAAAATATTCGAACAACTTTTACCACTTGTATTTTGTTTTTGCTTTTTATTGTTTTGTTTTTTTGTGTGCTGCAGTTGAGTGAAATGCAGAAAATTACCGCCATTAGTGGCAACGCTAAATATCAGTCACTATGTCTGGGCCTGAACGCAGCAGCAGCAAATTGTTTCGAATTTCACTGGAATGGGCCACTCGTTTTTCTTAGCAACACACACACACGCACACAGTATGGAAGTGGACATGCGATTAGCTGCGCAAATGACGCCTTCTATGGACTTTTTCCTTAGAAAATTTGTAGTTAGGAGGCACCAGATTATTAGTTAGTAAGGCTGTGGAATACCAGAAAAGTCCCTTATACTTTTAAGGACTTTGCCTCCTATATGGCTGACTCCGCATTGATAACACCGTGCGACAAAAATTAAAAAAATTTTTCACACCAGAAAAAAACATATGGGCGTGAAACTAGAGACCAAATATAGTAATACTGCGTACTCAGTTTTTCATTTCTACATCCTTTGTCCTTTTAAAAGGACTTCAAAATTTTGAAGGGGATAAAACATAAAAAAATATAAAAAATACTTAACCTAGTTGGAACCTATGGCGATATGTATATCAAATGAAAGAGGAAAGGCTGAAGAGTTTAAATAAAATTAATTTTTTATCTATTTGTAAAAAAAGGATATGAAAGAGGTCCTTTGAAAATGTTAATCCTTTATATCCTTGAAAATTTACATCGAATTTTCTTGAAAAGTAAGTGTGTTAAAACTCCAAATATCCCAGATCACGTGTCAAATTTTCATTACTCTTACTTTATTAGTACGAAAGTTATTAAAAAAAAGGCGGAAGCTGCAATTCTAATGAAGTAAAAAAATTCTAATTTATTTGAGTATCAGTATTTTAAATAATAAAAAGATACAAAATGAATAAAGCGAAAAAAAAGTCTAAAAAAGGTCTTTTAGCATTTATTAACACTAAAATATCTGCCCAATTCAACCTTCCATAAATGCCAGAATTGCAGTGTCCAGGGTAGTGAAAATCCCTAAGAGACCCAAGAGAGATCAATGCACTCCAAAACAATTACTTCCTGTTGTAATTTTTGGTCTGGCGGCCAAAATTTGAAATTGACTAATTTTTTTTATTTAAATTTTTGTGAAAATCACACTTGGATACAACGAAAACCTGACAAGTCACAATATTGTGAGATGCATTCATCGTGTGACCATGTCTTCTCACATATTTTGATTCGCTTGATTGATGCGTTTCCATTCAGCTCCCTTACACTTTTAAGGTCTTTGCCTCCTAACATATATGGCTGACTACGCATTGATAACTCACTCACTCACTCACTTCTTCGACGAACTTAATAAATTCACTTAAGAAACTCGCAAGCTGAAGGTTATCGGTGTGGGTCAATTGCACGCTTCGCCGACTCGGAACAGACCACACCAGTTGTCCGATAAAGCAAACAACGCGCCCAACTGTTGGCATAAACAAACAAATGCAAAAACAAAAGAAGAAGAGTACAAATTCAAAACAAAACAAAATCCAGCGTCGCGCAAATAGCCAACGGCTTCAATATTGGCGCACAATCTAACAGCTATTTCGGGACGAACTGGGCGCGGCACGTCGAGTGCCATAAATTAATTAAAAAACTTCGCATGATGCGCAAATTTACAGAAATTTTACAAAAGCACCAACATGAAATTTCGCGAAACGATGCGTTAATTGAATTTATATGCCAACTCTAATTGGGCAATTTTGCAGAAGAGTCGAATGGCAGTGGGCGCCGCACACGCGTGCAACATAAACAAAAACAAGCACGCGAAGTACACACAGCGCCACAACGACTGCAACGCAGCGGCATCGTTGGCCCACAACCTGAACGTGCAGCGATTCCACGAAATCAAAAGGCAGCTATAAAATTAAAATTCGAGGCAGAATGAGTCATCGGTGTGGTGGCTGTAAGAGAGAATTTTGGATGTTTAGAGTAGAGAAAATCTTTTGAAACAGCCACATTCTGTATTAAAATTAAATTAGAGAAATATTCATTTTCATGTTTGATGTTAAAATGCTTCAGGATTTCAGTATTTTGAATGATATATTAGATAAGGTGTAAAGGACTTTCAAGGAATTTTTTATATTCGGAGAAGTATGAAAGCACCTACAGAATTGGAATCACTGAGTCTCTGAGCCAGTTTGAAAGTTTCTTATAGAGAAACCTTTAGCAGCCAAAGGTTGTTGCCCACTGAAGGGGAAAAAATTGACATTATTAGTATCGACAGAGTCGAGATTCGAACTCAAAATTAATATTTGATAAATATTTGGTTTTTAAGAAGTCGATATTCATAACTAATTTGTGGTATTCAAAGAATCAAGTTTCGAAATCACAACTAATCTATGACAGATTTGTGGATTTCTGATATTGCCAGAGTCGAGATTCGAACCCATTACTAATTGTTCACTGATTTCTGGTATTCATAGAGTCAAGATTAGAAATCTTAACTAATTTGTGATTATTTTATTGCATTTTATGAGTCCAGATTTTACCTCATAATTAATTTGTGACTTATTTATGGTATTAAAATAGTCAATAACTCAACACAACTCATTTTTGATTGATTAGTGATATTGACAGAGTCAAGATTTGAACCCACAACTGATTTGTAACTAATTTATGGTATTTAAAGAGTGAAGAATTGACACCACAACTGATTTTTGATTGATTTGTGGTATTCACAGTCATAATTCGCAATTTCAACTAATTTCTAACTGATTTGTATAGATAGAGTCGATATTTGAGCCCATAACTAATGTGTGATTAATGGCTTTTAATGAGTGAAGATTTTAACTCATAATTAATTTGAGACTAGTTTGTGGTATTTAAGGAGTCAAGATTTGACATCACAACTGATTTGTGACTGATTTGTAGTGTTCATACGGGCAAGATTTGAAATCACAATTAATTTGTGATTATTTTATGGTTTTTAAAGAGTCAAGATTTGAACTCATAGTTAACTTATGACTAATTTGTGATATTTACAGAGTCAAGATTTGAAACCATAACTAATTTGTGACTGATTTGTGGTATTCACAGAGTCAACATTTGAACAAACCGCTGATTTTTGGTATTGAAAGAGTCGATATTTGAATTTGTGATTAATTTTTGGTATCTAAAAAACAAGATATGAAACCACAACTAATTTGTGACTGATTAATGGCATTTGAAGAGTCAAGATTTGAACCTATAACTAATTTGGGACTAATTTGTGGTATTTAAAGAGTCAAGTTTGATCCCACAACTAATTTGTGACTGACTTGTGGTATTCACAGAATCATAATTCTAAATTAGAACTATTTTGTGACTGATTGGTGTACACAGAATGGATATTTGATCTCATAGTTAATTTGTGATTATTGAATGGCATTTGAAGAGTCGAGATTTGAACTCATAACTAATTTGGGACTAATTTGTGGTGTTTAAAGAGTCAAGAAATTTAAACCACAACAAATTTTAGACTTAACTGTGACTGTGAATTGTAACTAAAGTTAAAAACATAAAAAAATTGTGGGGAAAAATTATTTTTCCATACTGAGTCACAGATGACACAAAAGACTTTTAAAACTCCTCCAATAATTAAGCATACCGTTCAACAAGAATCAACTAACTTGGTTCTATCAGCCAAAGTTTCTGTTTCTTCTAATTCAGCACCAAAATGATTCCACACAGTTCAAACGATTCACAACAGAAAGTTTTGATTACAAATTAAAAAATATCAAAAGTGCGTACATAAAATATCAAACGGTGTAATTGAAAAGTAGGAGAGAGAGCATTAGAGCGAACGCAGAGTGTGATTTCATATGAAATTGCAATAAAAATTGCACATAGTAAAAGTTTCTATTTCTCTCTTTAATTATGTTGTTTGCTTTTTTCTATGTACACATTTTCACATTTGTACTCCTTTCTGTATATATACTCGCATATATATATAAGTTGGCTAGCAGTAGAAAATATATGAAATAGTCTCATCTGTATAATGATGTGCCTCTAGTATCTCGAAATGGGGTTCGCATAAAAGTGCACAAGTGCTCGGAATAGTGTGGCCAGATTTGCCATGAAAAAATGTAAGACGAATTTACGAAAAAAAAAATCAAAAAATTTAAGAAACGCAGTATTCATTTGAAAACACTTTTTTAGTTCATCACTTTTTATTCAAACTTTTTAAAATAAACTTTTCTCTAGAGCAGCATTAAAAATTTAACACATGAACCATAACTTCACGACATCTGACAACCCTAATTAGGAGGGGGAAATGAGTAAAAGTAGCTGCTCATGTGGAGCGTTGCACTTTTATGAACTGCTCTGCCAGCGGCGAGTATATGATTTCACTTAAAGTCGTTGCGAAAAAAGCGCAATTTGTATGAGAAGTTGTGGCAGCGCGCCTTGGCCGCAAGCCAAGCACAAATCTGCCAAGAAGAGCCACAAAAAAGTGAACAAAATTCTAAAGAATTGCTAAATGCATACGACACACACACACACACAGTTGTCCGAAAGACAAGTATAGAAAATATTTGAGTTTTAGCAAAAAATAGCCAGGAAAAAATCCAATGAAATGAGGTTAACATTTGCCGGTCACTGAGCGCAACTAAAACTTTTAATATTTTCTCATTTCACAAGAATTTTTCTGTCATTCCCGTTCGACGCCACTGCACGCTGACTTAAGCAACTTAAGCATGAAATATTACAGAAAAACGAAGCTTAACAGGATTAAAACACAGCACTGTGAACATATAAAAAATAAACTATACACAAACAAAACGGCGAAAAGAGAGAAATGCCACAAAGTTGGTAGCGTGTTGTGTCGAGTGTCTGTGAAGTTAAATAACTTCAGCGACAGCTACAAAAAAAATGGAATGTTGAACAAGCTGCAAGACATGTGTGGCGTCTTAAGACTTTCTAGTCAGCCAGCCATGGACACCAACAAAAACTAAAATCGGCCAACAAGTTCAACGCATTTTTAATCCAATTGCGGACATATGGTAACACTGGCTGCAGGCGGCAGTTACGAAAAGGGCCCAACGAAAGGCAACGTCGAACATGCCGTACGCTGTGGAGCTATGGAAACGCATGAGAGATGAAGCAGCAACAGCAGCAACAACAACAACAATGCGCCAACGTGCCGGTAGAAGCGCGTATGGACACACGAATTTCGACACTAAGCCGTTGAGGCACATAAATTATGTGGCCGAAAATGGTCAAAGTGTGCGCTCGAGGCGGATTATATGAAACAAACAGTGGAAAGCAGGAAGCGGGAAGCGGCTGGAGGGCAGAAAGAAAGGGGCGAAAACTGTTTAAAAAATACAGAACCAAAAAAAAGTACTGAGTAACCGAAACAGGTAACTCTAAGCAAATATTTGCAGTGTTGTAACAACAATGCAATGCCACACCCTTAAATCGCCCACCAACAAACACAACAACAAATCCCATTGTGGCCAACTGAATGTACACGAAACGCTGATGTGACACAAACTGAGTCAAAACTGAATTTAAAGGATTTCTTTTTGAATTGCCACAGTTTGAGTTAAATGCCGCCGAATGTCCTTTTACTTTCTGCAAATCGAGTGCTTATAAATAAAGAATAAATTGTTTTCCTCTGAATGAATGGCAAAATTCCTTAAACCTGATTGCTGCCATTTTATCCATTTATGCTTTTGTATTCAATTATGAAATGTCTGCAAGAAAAAGATTTCGTTGTGTGTGTGTGTGTTCATTGCAACAACTACACTATGACTTCAAGCAACAACTACTTCAATAATAACTCTAATAATCATCTATCAAAAGCAAAAACTGACTGCTTGAGTGCTGAGGTTGAACGGCAGGCAGCGCCCAAAAGGTTATTGTCAAAGCTTGTTGGTTTGCTGCCATAACAATTCGAGAGGCCATTGTGTCAATGTGTGTGTTTGTGTGCAGGACAGCTAGCTGCCGGCCATCGTATATATGTACGAGTATGTATATAGCTATGGCGAAATCTGCTTAAGGGTACACTTGACAATGACCATTTACAATGCAATGCGACTAAATGTTCACACACACATAGACATACTTTCAGAGATATTGGGCTGCCCAAAAAGCTTTAGCTTTTTCACAGAATAATAAGTAGTGTATTTGGTATCGAGATCTTAGTATGAATGGCGAATTCCTAGTTAGAACTCAGATTGTTAAAAGATTAAAATAGTTTTAAAAATTTGTATATTAAAGTCGCATCTTGGCTCAGTCGACCTTCTAACGAAAATATCGGAACAATTTGAATCTTGTGATCTTGACATTAGTCACCAAATTGTACGTTATAAAGAAGATTGTCACAAAGCTTGACTACGAAAAAACACTCTGAGGTGTGGTTACCTTTGGGAATCAATGCATAGGAACACTGAGGATAACGAAAGACCGAAGGAGATCTCTAAGGACTTATGAGCTAAGAAAGACAGCAGATGGCAGAGGCTGGACACAGGCCGAAATCTGACCGAAATAGAACAATAACAAATCAATGGAAGTGAGCTGATCTAGGCGTGCTCAGCGCAGTTAAAACGCGACATTGATCCATAGGAAAGCATGGAGCCAGGATGAGGATGTTCGACCAACTGTCGAAGATGTTGCGATTCAGTTAAAAAGGAAACCATTGAGCACTTCTTCTGTACATCTTCCACTTTAGAAAGTAGAAGCATGAAAACGTAAAGGAAATCATTATTCAAGTTTATAGAGGAGATCTTTATTCATTAATTGTTTCCTCGATCTGACTTTAACCCTTTCGCTACAGGTTTTTACTGGAGAAAGTTAAAATTTTAAATTTTACGTTTTAGGCTTCTATGTGGTCATATTAGCAACATTCCAAAAAAAATTTTTTTATTTTTATACTCGGACCCTCTATTTTAGAGTGTTTTTCTATGAGAGCAACCACATCGTTGTGGCTGTAATAATTACTTAAACATAAAACTTTTTACGCATAACGCAAATTTGAATATTTCTTCATTTCCTTCAGCCAAAATTAAAAAAAAAAAATAGTGTCTAAATTGAAAGAAAACGTCAATTAAAAAGTTCTCTAATTTTTCTGCTTCTTCTTCCTTTACTCTGTCAAGATATACCATTAAAAAAAACGTGTATACTTCTCTTCTTTAAACTTAAATATTCTGTTTATTAATTTCGTATTTTTCCTAAACCTTCAAGCTATTCTAAAGACCAACAAACAAATTTATTCTTGCAACCATAGGATGCTGACGTCCACAAAGTAGCATGTTGCCATATGGCAACAAAATAGCGAAAGGGTTAAAGTGGTTTTAAAACGGGGCATTTGCACCAAATGTCCGGGTTATAGCCACCCTAACCAACCAACCAGCTATGGCTAACTTACAGTCTGATCAAACAAAATTTGCTGAAGAATTTTGGTCTGTGAGTTGGTGCTGGAATGAAACGAAATTGAGCTAAAGATTCTGATTGAAGATATTCCAAAACTGCCGTCATGAAAAATCATTCAAAAATCCGTTACAATAAAGTTTGTGGCCACAGATAAAGCAAGATTGAAATCAGGATTTACGTTATGAATAGTTGTTCTATGTAAGAAGTTGCTGGGAGTGGAAGAGTCCTATGCAAAATGAGCTGCCATTACCTGGTCCAACGGATAATTCTTGATTTTACTGTTTATTGTTGGCAAAAATAAACAGAATGATTTATGAAATTGACAAATTTGATTCAGAAACAGAGTATTGCCTTCAATAATGTCTGCTGGCACACAAATTTGATGATCCATCAAAAATTTTAAGATATTGCTTGGAAAGTTCGACTACGATAGTACTACTATAGTTACTTTCTTCACTTTAAGACCCTCTCGACTCAACCTTAAAAGAGGGTTTTCAAAGCAATCTATGAGTTTTTTTACCCCAAAACGCGCAAAGTTCTGTGCCATTAAGTTAAAATTAGGCTTTTGTCTAAAAACTAAAAAAATCACACTAATATTTTCTGGCAAAAATTAAAAATAATTACCTGAAATTTTTTGAAGAAAAAAACCAAAATACTTATTTGACAACCCAACGATTACACAGGGCAACAAATTTCGACTTTTGGTCGGCTTTTCTGGGTTTGACATCAGTTCTAGGGTAATTAGGGACCGCTGATTTCGAATCCGCAAACCGTTTTGAAAACTTAGTTTCCGTTTTCGCAAAAAATGGGCGTGTCACTTTTTCGGATTTTCCCTGACTTTTTTCACGTTTGGGATTGTAATCTCTAGACCAATAAACCGGTTGACATCATTTTCACCTCGTTGCATTATCAACACCGCACGGTTCCTTTTCCGATGCAATTTATTTTTATAGGTTTTAAAATTCAGCGGCAATTGGACCTCAAAGTCGGAAAATATGGAATTTCAAGGCGTTTTCTTTGATGTTAAGAAACAAACACATTTTTCGTAAATCAATTATCGAGTTATGTATAACAAGTCAGAACCAGAAAAGCCATTTTGCTGTTGATCAGTGTTATTAGTGCGTTTGTGTGTGTTTCTATTATGAAAAATTATGATTGTTTGAAAGTGTGAATTTCAGCAGCCAAGTCTATTCAATAAAATGATTGGCGACACTTTGTGTCAAATGCATTGTGGCCAACACAAACACACATACACACAACGAATTGGCTGTGTTTGTGTTTGTGTTTGTCTGTATATTTCAATAAATTTATGTTCTCTGCATTTGGTTTGGACCCAATGAGTTATTGATAGTGTGCGGCGCATTGTTGCAGGTACACTGGACAATTGCCACACAGGGTGTGGCCATAATATAGCAACAACGATCAGCTTTTGCAAATGCTGGGGCAGTTAGCGATACGTGCCATAAATTAGAAATGTATGCCTGCCATTTGTGGCTTTATTTATTTGACATTATAATTCTTAATTCAGCGCAAATGTGCTTAATTTTTTTTTTTTTAAATAAACTATATTTGAAAACTTCATCAATGTCCTGGACAGACTTATTGCAGAAGCAAAACAGATTTTTGAAATGGGTAACCAAAAGTTGTTGTTAAAGTTAATTCTGATGCTGAATCGAAGTAGGTTTCCTAAATAATCGATACAACTTCCTAATAAGCTGTGACAATTTTCTATCATTTATAAATTCTTAATTTAGATTTCGTTGAAAAAAAAACTGGTATGTATATCAGTAAGAAAAATTAGCTGCAAAAGCATTAAGTCGTTTGTATTATTTGAGGTTCAATTTAACTTCAACAGTGGTGGCTTACTGTGCAGTAGCATTGCTCGATCTTAGTGAATCTTGTTGGGATCAAACAATTTCTAAAAGTCCTGAAACTCGTTTTCTTGAGGTTGTAGATCATATGCACAGAAATGACTACTGTCTTGATTTCTATCGCATTAATAGAGGTCATACCCTGCGCGTTTGTTCGAGTCAAAAAAAAATTATAAAGTTTTGAATCAGTTCGCCTTAAACTCATTCTCAATAAAACTTGGCGTGGTTAAACGTTTTTCCAGATCCTTTTTTCCTTCAGCTAATTGCTCAAACCATAGACACAGGAATGATTTGACTTCTAATGGCTTTAAAAGTATTGATCTTTCTGCATTCTTGAGCACTCTTCAGATCCTTTGACAAATGGTATAAATACCTTTTCCCCCGCATTCATTTTCAAGAGATTTTAGTTGAATTTTGGCACACATACCTGCAACGAGAAAGAACAAAGTAATAGGAATTAGAAAAAGCTTATCTGTTGTGGCAATGCCACTTGGCTCTTTTTGCTTAGCTTTAATCTTATCGCATTTGTAAAAATCCAATTAAATTAAAAACAAATTATAAATAAGTGTAAAGATCTGGAACGCGCTAAGCTTATCGCGTCTGTCGAGTCTCAGCGTTGAATAATAATAAAAATGTATTTATTTGTGAGCATAGCAATCGAATGCAGCACACGCACACTTTCAATGAAATATCTTAAGAACATTTTAAAGCAACTAACGTAACCGAAAACCAGCAACAAAACACGGAGAAAAAAGTTGAGCACCTAACTGTGTACAACTTTGAAGTGGAAAGCTAATGCTAAACAAATGGACAGAATCGATTTCGTGGCTTCGTCTTTTCGGCAACATTATCAAAGGTCCCCGCCCCTCGATGCCACACAAAAATCACACATTTACCTTACATCGTTAGTTTGTTTTTTTATTTATAAACAAACAAAGAGATAAAGACGCAGACAAAGCGGCAGGCAACGGACAGCACAACTGACGGAAGGGCTGATAGGCCAAAAGGCAAACAAAGCATGAAAAATCAAAGCAACCAAATAGAAGCAGCACAAGTAGAAAGAAAAACAAAACACCAAAAATAAAATAAAACCAACGTGGAAAAACTTCAAAAGGCCCAAAAGACAACGGCAACAAAAAAAAAAAACTAACAAAAACAACGTTAAAGAAAAGTAGCGCCAAGAGCCATTAATTTTCTTCAACTGTCAACTGGCGGCTTAAGTGTAATTCTTTGGGCACTTCAGCGACTGGGGAGCGGAACATTAGGCGGACAGGATGAGCAGGAGGCAAGTTGGAGCATTCGAGCGTTGGCAAAGCTTTTGTGTTTATAATAAACGCCACAGCGAAGGCAGAAAGCGAAAGTGGGCGCATTAGGGAGGCGAGGGGAGGGGCTGCAGATGTGCAGATAAGCATGTGAGGCTTGGTGCTTGGTCAGCGGCAGCGTTTAGCGTGCACACACACCTAACCGCCGACGGCGACTCGGGACAGGCAGGAGAACGTGTGGCAGTCGAGCGCAGGGACCACCTAGGCGTGTGGCAAGTGGGCGCAACGGGCAGTGTCGCCATGATTTCTCGACTCACTGCTGACAAATTAAGACAGTTTCCGCTTGGCTGCGGTTTGGGTTAATGGACAACGCCGAATAGCGGTTAAAAGTTTGGACAACGAAAAAAGTGTACTGGAAAAATGTTCGATAAGCAAACAGTGAGACACAGAGATTAGTGTCGCGCAACATTAAAGTTGTTGGCTGTGATTGTGAAGATTTAGGAGCGTGATTTATGAGTGCAGCCTATGGGCTTTAGGCGCAATTTGGACACGCTGAAATATAGGCAGAGGCTAGAAAAGCTAAATTGAACTATTTCCACACATTTCCGTTCTCAATTTAGCATAATTTGATTTGAAAAACAAAATTTTTTTAAATATACCTATCTGGTTTTGACGCAAATCATTAATTAGCTTTACTGCTGAGCCAAACAGCAAATCCTGGCCAAAGCCCAAAATGATTGCAGTATAGCGTCGAACAAAAAATTGCTGGCAAAGAAAAAATCCATTAGCTTTGCAAAGGCGCTTCAATTTGAAGCCGTGTGACAGCTAGTCTCTTCCGCCCACAACACTAAAGGAAGTTCCATTTTAGTTGCGCAAAAAAAATTGCCAGCACAACACAAACACAAAGGCAGAGACAGAGACAGGGATAGGGACAGAGATGAAGGCAAACGCAGTGCAGTTCCCGAAAGTAATGACCTGTCTGGCGCAGCTGTGGCCCAGCCTACACACTCAGCCGCACACATACCAACACACAACACCAATACCAACACATAGAAGCACACACCTGTGCTGCGTTGAAACTGAGCGGGGATTAATTTCTTTGCTCACGGCAGCCTAAAATGTTGATTTTTTTCTTCAACACTAATGTAATGCAATATGAATGTATGTGTGTGTGTGTATGTGACAAAATGGGAGAAGTTAGTAGATATTTTACTGAAATTAATAGTAAAAAAATTAATGAGAAAGTGTAATGTAGGAGCAAAGTGACAAAGAAGCTTGAAAGAAGGATTTAAAAGAGATGATGGCCGAATGCATGTAAGCTTAACACACACACACACACATACATACATAAGAAAGGCACAAAGCACGCCAGCCCGCCACAGTGCGTTGCTGCGTCCGGGCGCATCCTTATCATTTCAAAAAGGACAAATCTCATTTGTTAGCGGCTTAACTCGCACACTATGGCCAACAACAACAATAACAACAACAGCGACAGTAACAACGGCAGAACTACAAAAACAAAGGCCAGTGACAGTGGGAAAAGAAAAATGAGGGACACCTGGCCACACGCAATATGGGACAATGCACTGAAAAAAATTTGCGCCCATAAAAAATAGTTTTATTTTTCTTTAAAATTAAATGATTTCGTTAAAAATTTTGTATTTGTATTTTGTTAAAAAACTTTTGAAAACATACAAATTAATAAAAAAAAATAACAATAAAAAAATTGTTAAGAAAAGGTATATTTTAATACTTTGTAAAAAAAATGAAAAAAATTTATAAAAACACTTAAATTAAATTACACACAAAATAATTAATTAATTAATTGACTGGCACGACGGCCCGCTTACGCGAGACTAAGGCCTAGCTTCCCGCAACTACCCGTGTTGTGCGTGTGAATTTGTACGCGGGTTGAAGGGACCTACAGTTTTATGCCGGTTCCGAACGGCAGGTTGGGAGCTCTTTCATAAGCAATTTTTACTCTCAGAGGTTTGCCATTTCCAGCTGAGAGGACAGCCACCGAAAGAGAAAACGAGTTTTCCCGTTATTTTTTTTTAGGTGTTATTACAGGCAGTATTTGAACCTGAGGTTGCTGCCTGCGACTCGCGGTCCAACGCACTAACCAACTGAGCCACGGCGGCTGCCGTGCCAAAATAATTAAAATATAAAAAATTACAAAAAAGTACAACAAATTAAGGTTAATATTTTGTAACGGAAACAAACATTTTAATTTAATTAGCAAATCATTTAATAGTTAAAAAAATAGTATAAATAATTCTTTTTATAAATAATAACTTTTAAATTATTAAAACAAATTTTTTTTGCAGAAAAAAAATACGTTTGTATTTTCTAAAAAAACGTTCAAAAGAAAGTCAAAATAATTTATATTTATATTTAATAAAAAGGGGAAATAATAATAAAACAAAACTATTAAAATACAAGAAGATTTTTAAAATAAAGTAAAAAAAATAAAATAAAATAAAATAAAATAAAACAAAACAAAATAAAATAAAATAAAATAAAATAAAATAAAATAAAATAAAATAAAATAAAATAAAATAAAATAAAGTAAAATAAAACAAAAAAAAAATAAAATAAAATAAAACAAAAAAAAATAAAATAAAATAAAACAAAAACTATATAATATAATAAAATAAAATAAAATAAACTAATTGTATTATTTTGAAACGAATAAGAAAAGATTGTACAAAAATTATGAAAAAAAATTAAATAAAAAATTTCAAAATGAAAAAATAAATGACAATTCAAATTTTTAAAACTATTTTCCAATTTATTCATACATTTTGAAATTAAAATAAAACTCCTTATACTATATAATACAATGTTTTAACTAATAAGAAACGATTGTAATAAAATAATAATTATAATTAAATAAAAAATTGAAAAATTATAGAAACAAAATTCATTTTTTTCAAACAATTTTCCTACTTATTTATCTATGAATTATAAATACAATTTTTTATAAATCAAAGATTTTCTTAGTGTATAATTTGAAAATTTAGGTCAGCCTACGGCAGCCGGCAGGTGAAAATGTAAAATAGCTTAACCGACAAATGAAAATGGAATTTGAGTGTGGGGCGAAATGTGAGACCTGCCACATTCACACAAAAGGAAATGCTCACTGAAAATGTGGAAATGACGCTCGAAATGGAAGTAAGGCGAATGTGTGAAGGAAGTCGTGAGGAATTTTCCAAACGGCTGCGTTGCTGCCGTTTAGCGTCGAATTTATGTGGCACAAAGCGAGCGAGCGCGCGCGCCGAACACCAGATGACAGATGATAAGTGCCGAATGGCGGCGGGTAGCTGGCGAAGGGAAACGTTCCGCTAAGCTCAAAGCTTTTGGCGGTTCGCTTTGTGCGCTCCCTGTCGCCGCTTAATGCGCGTCAGTGGAGCATTAAGTGGAATTTTCGCAGCCGCGCTGACGCTGACGCTGGACATGAAAGTCCTTGAGATTTGCGCTGGCGAGTGAATGCAAATGGCAACAGCAACAACAACCAACCAGTAGATATGCAAATCATTAGCGCCATGTTGACTTAGTGCAGGGATTAAAGTTGCTGGAAGTGTGTGTGGGATTAAAATTGAAATTAAAGTCTTTTGCAAGCCGGAAACTATTCAGTGACAGGGTTTCAGCGAGCAGTGCGACCCGAACTGGTTGCTACTTAATTTTGTGTTGCCAGCAAAACGACGGAAAATTCATTAGGCGAGCTTAGTGCGTTGCTCGGATGTTCCGACTATCGCATGTTCGCTTGATAAATGTGACAACTTAGCTTTGTTTATGAGTGGCCGAGCAATTTTCGAACGCAAATTAAGAAATGTATGTACTATCAATTTTGCGGCCATAAATTTGATTATGTTTGGAATTTTATTAGCCGCAGTTTGCCGTCGACTATTGCACGCAAATCAATTATTGGCCAGTGCTGTCATTAATTTTTAGCCACATGCGCGCCTGTTTACGGCCATAAATCACAGCCAGTCAATTCAATTAATTTTAGCGTCGCACACGCACACACACACAGAGCTAGTTGCAACATCAGCATAGCAACATTGAAATCAAAATCAATTAAAAACTGCCAGCTTTGGGAGCGCTTAAACACTCCAAAGGGGCCAAAGGGGCGACATGAGAAATGTCAGCCGTGATCGATGGCTCGAATGCAGCGACAAATAATGCATTAAATCTCATTTGAATATATGGAAAAATGCTGCATTGATGCACTTGAAAAAATGCGCTGACAATTTTGGGAAGTGAAAATATAATTTAGAAAAAAACATATGTAAATTATACTAAATAATAACAAAGAAGTAAATACAAGTTGCAGTAAAAAAGAACTGATTATTTTTGCATAATAAGATCGATCTCATTTAGTTAAAATATGCACCGTTTTCATTTTGAAGGTAATTCCATTATGTCACTTTTCTATAAAAACCCTCGTCCTTAGTGATATATTGTACAAGAATGCGAGTTACAATTTACTAAACCATCTATTGGAAAAATCTTGGATTTCTTTTCACTACATTTTATATTTTTACTACATTTTATAATTTATTATTTCATATTTTTATTATTTCTTAAATTTATTTTTCGCAGTGTTTACAAATAAAACACAAATCATGCGTAACGCCAGCAAACATTTTTATAGTTTTACCACAATCGCTTTTAACCTCACTTTAGTGCGCCACATTTTCGACTTAATTGCCGCACAAAATTGCGCCGCGTAAAATGTCAGGTTCAGCGGCATTGGCGGTGCGCTCAGGTGCTGAGCGACATGACAAATGGCGCCTAAATTGCATGCAACTTGAGATTAGAAAGAGCTATTGCCATATTTATTTAAGCGTTGTTGCTGCCAATGTGTTTTTTTAATATGTTTTATTTTTGTATTTTTTTTTTTTAATTTTCAGCCGCCGCCAAAGCTATTAACGCCAGCATGTGCGACAACAACAACAACAAAAACAACAATGCAACGACTGTACGGTTTTAGGTTTTCGAACGGCGCCCAGCATGGCCAGCGCGGTCTGGCCGCTTTCCGTTTGGCGTTGTGTGGCGCGCACTGGACACCACAACTTGCGGCCCGCATGAGTGGCGTTAAAAATGTTGTCGGCTGTCACAGTGCATTTGAATTATGAACTCATTACGTGCGCTCAGTCGGTGGCAAGTGCAGTCCGATTTGGCTTTGAAGTTAATTTTTTGCTTTGCGTTTGTTTGTGTGTCTTTTTTCTTAAGCATTTTTGTTACTTTTTAATATTTTCATATTTTTGATTGAAGCGTCAAAAACCATGAAAACCGTTAACGGTTTGCAGACGTTTTTGATGGGCCGACAACTGGAGGCTCGCAAGTTGCCGCTGTCGGCTGGCCGATTCAATCACAACGACGTGTGGTGGGGGTAGAGATAACAGTAGGAAATTCGTTTTGCTTGCTTGTTGCTGTAACTGTAATTGCACACGTAAACATAAATAATCATGACTGTTGATGCAACAACAGACAGCGGCAGCTGGACAAGCGTGCAACACAGTAGCGCAGTGGGCAACAAGTTTGGCCACAATTTTCTGCTTGCCAAAGCAAAGCAAACGACGTGAAATCAGCCAGTCATGTGGTCACAGCAGCTTAGCAGTCGAGCACCATTTGCGTCTGCGCAGTGGGCGCCGCGCAGTGGGCTGCCACATGCTCCCGAGTCTGCAACTTTGGCGCGCCTAAGGTGACCATATGCATGTCAGAGCGTCTAAACTGAGCAAAAATTGTACTTGTACAGTCGGTGCTGTGGCCGCCGAAATGCAACTTATGGTCAACTGTGGCAGAAAATAAATCAACCAAACATGAAAACAGCCATAAGGAGCGTAACAAATGTGATTTTCTATTTTTACAGCAGCGCCAAAAGTTTGATAAAGTACGCAATTGGAGCAGCTACAATCTGTGTAACAAGTATATGGATATAGAAATTTGAAAAAAAAAAATATAGGTTAGGTTAGGTCGAACAAAGTGACAACTTAAGAAGCTCACATAAGACAAACTCGATCCTAGACTACATACCGCCCCGGATGGAGAAGGGAAGCTATTGATACTCCTTTATGAAGCGACCAATGTCGTTAATGTCTCTGGTTGGCAGAATTGCTAGGTCTACCGGAAAGGCAGCCCCAAAGTGAAGTGAAGTTTCCTCGGGACAGGGCAGAACAGTAGATGTAAAACCTCCTCTTACACCTCCTTCCCAGTCGCATTAAAAGGCAGGTCCAGCCACTGGGCCTGCTTGTGAAAAATCAAGATATCAGTAAAATATATTTCAATAATATTTAAACTTACAAAAGACTATCCAGCCAGCGTGCTTTTGCAAAGACATCAAAATTCATATTGCCATCTTTTTCCAACTTTGAGTTATGAGGTTTTGTATAAAAACTCTATTAGGAGTACTTGAAGACAGAAGCTGATCTTGACAGAAGAATTTGTTACCAAAAGCCCAACGAAAATGTCATCGATGGAGCACAGCTGCCGACCTGATATGACACAACTTGATTCTTTGCTGTTCTCGAAGCCAGAATAAACATTTTGAAGAAAGCATTATGCGTCGATCCAATCCTTGAAGAAGTTGCAGGTCATTCTTCAATTAGTTAAGGAAAAACTTGAGGTAGATTGAGTAAAGCACTGACAATAGAACCGCACTCAATGGAATCCACTTTGAAGACAACAAAGTAATTTTTAGTAAATAAATGTGTTTTTATTTTGTGTTTTATTTAACAATTCCGCATACTTTTCACACCAAATGTGTTGAAATAATAAAAGATTAAAAAATAAATGGAAAAGTTGTTAACGTTTTGTTCGACTACCAAACTTGGTAACTGCCGACTTGTCGTTGATTTGCAACGCATTTCGAGTTGTTGTGCGTTCGTTTCGTTTGTTTGTTTGTTTGTTGCTGGTGGCACAAGTTTTGCATAAACTGCCAAAGGAAAGTGGGAGTTGAAGTGGCACACAGCAGATATTTGGCTTAATTTTTTGCGTGCCTGTCCGCCCATGCGTCTGTCTTTGGACACTTGCATGCAAGCAAATGATCAGAATTGATTACTTTTTCAATTCATTTTCATTTATTTTCTTTCCAATTACTCGCAGATAGTTAATGACCGAATTCATTAAAAGCAACTTGAAAAGCGTGTTTATTAAAATATTGACGGCATACTTGAATCGTTTCAATTAAATGTGATCATTCGACAGGTAGATAAAAATGCGTCAATGTTGTTTTTTATTGTGTTTATCGCCTCCAATGATTGTTTTTAATAATTGTGAAGTAATATTTATGAACTAATCTTAACCCTTCAGTTGCCAAGTGGGCCTGTAGAGTTTAGAAACTCAAAAGTGTACACAAGTCTAAACAAATATTTTCTCAAGCTGACTTTTATTTATTTATTTATTTATTTATTTTTATTTATTTAACAGATAATAGAGGCATATAAGATAACTCTATTTATACATAAATATAAATAGTTTTATATTCATTTCCAGAAATAACTTAAATTAATGAAAGTTGAACCTCTGTGCGAAATATTGCTTACAATTTTTAACAAATCTTTCGCCAAAAATAAATATAAATATAATTTATTAAAATTGCAGGCAACTTTTTACACGTTTACTGAAACTGCAAAAAATTAAATCAATAATTTTTTTTTTTATAAATATTATCAAGTTCATTCATTGTCCATTTCCGTAACTGCAAAAAACATTGACATGTGCGCAAATTTCCTGTCACTCATTTTGCTTTAAAAAAAAATTTGAGCATTTCAATTCCCTCAACTTTTCTATCACACTGCCACATTTTTCTATACTCTGTACCCCGCGCTCCTTTCTACCCGCAGTCCAACCCAGAGATAATAGAAAAATCCAATGAAAAGGAATGAGAAAAAAACGCACCACAATTTCTTGCCCAAACAAATTTACAGCTTCAATGACAACCCAACTGTCAAATGCTGCATCAAATAACGGCAATTAATAAAGCATGATTTACGATGTGTCAATTTCAGTTGTTGCTACGGCCAGCCACAGTGTCAGCGATCGCTGTCGGCAACACACAGTGGCCGCCCCAACCTCGGCCCCCATCCTACTGAGCATCAATGCGGGTGGCAGCGTCAACTTGGACCGAACTTTGGCCGCCGTCGACTTAACATGCAAACGATGAAAAACTCAAATTTTACAAAAAGAAAACAGCAAACCAAACCGTCGCGTACAGTTCCCCATGGAAAATCTTTTGCAACGCACCCAATAAAAAAATCAAAAAGAAAAAAATCATCTCAACAACATGAAATGAAACCGCACAAAAACAGGCACGAAACGCACAGCAAAAATGTTCCTCAGTAAAACCAAATTTAAGCGGTTTTTGCATTTTACGATTTGTTGTTGCCATCTCATTGAACGTCGACGTTACCAGCTGGCGTTAGCGAACAAAAAAAAATGCAGTAGAAGAGCAAAAAAAGTGCCGTTGCCAACGCAACAACAACGCAAGAGACAATGACGCACACAAAAAACATCCACTCACCCCGTCGCTCGACTGTTCCAAACAGCTTCCGGCGGCCATTAAAGTCTGCGGTGGTCGTTCGCTGCTTCCTTGCGCCCAGCAGTGCTTCGTTTTTTCGCTCTGGCGGTGTTGCCAAATGTTTTTGCGGTTATTTCATGCCACCGCACACACCGCTGCCTATAAACGTCGGCCACCAACTCCCTGTGCGGCCGCTCGCTGCGCCAAGTGTGCAGTCACTATGTGCTGCGACGCCCACGTCGACAGCGCCGAATTGAATTGCAACGAAACTTTCTCGCCAGCACGAATTCTTGACTAATTACACCACGAACAGCGACGAACGAGCGGAAAGCAAACAGTTCGTTCTTCGGCTCGTCGTTGTAAGTTGGTTGCGCAAGTCCGTGGAGTTTCGTGTGTGCTGGTGCTTCCGTGAGGGTTGAATTTCCGCTGTTTTTGGCCGACTAGCTGCACAGACATTTCATCCATCCAACTGATTGCGTGCGAAAGCGTTGCGCCACGCTGGCAACAAATAAAAATTAGCAAGTACCACACAGAATTCTGACTTCTTCTCGCCGCGTCGGGGTGCAAATGCCTACAAATGATGCGGCACAATTGGAGCGCCAACGAACGACTGCGACTGCGATGGGGTGGAGCGCCGGTCAAGCAAAAGTTGCTGTTCGTTTCTGCTAAACTCAATGCTGCTTTATATTTAATTGTTTGTGGTAGTTGTTGTTGTTGTTGTTGGAGTTGTCTAGCGCATCATTAAACAGACACGATGAGTAGGCGGAAACGGGTTTTTTTGCTCGGTGTGTTAATGCGGCACTAAGCACGTTAGAAAATACTAGAAAAATTACCACAAAAACATTACTCGCTGCTTTGCGCTCGCTGAATTCGTTGAGTTGCTTTGCGTGCCAGCGTTGCCAATTGCGGGTAATTATTGAACTGGGATTTTGGTGGATACGAAATGGATTATCGATAAGGAACTGTTACACAGTTCATACGCAATGACAGTGGCTTGGGTCACTGTATTAGCAACGAAGAGCGAGTAGAAGTTGAAGGCTGTAAAGCGAAGGCTGTGAGAAAAAAGTAGTGAGTAGTAGGAAGGAACGAAAGACGAGGAAAGCACGAATGAGAAAGAAAAGGTGCTAGAAAAAGTCTACAGATCAAAATTATAGGGAAGTAGTGGTGGAGTAGGTTAAGGGTAGCTACAGTGGCTCATTCAGGATTTCATTTTGCGGTAGTCCCTACACAACTTTTGAGCCCAATACCACTTGAAACCATATTCACTACCCACAAATTTTTTAGTAAACAGAAAATTGGGGGGGTTGAACTCCACTGGTAGGGTAGATGCATCTAAAAAAAGGTTGTTCAAAAATTTCAAAGTCAAATAAACCAGCCAACTGCAAATTATAAGCCCGAAAGATCCAAACAAAGGATGATCGAAAATTCTACATCCAACTGAAAATTATAAGCCCGAAAGACCCGAAGAAAGGGTGGTCGAAAATTCTACAAGCAAATATTTAAAGTGTGTGTCCAAAGATTTTAAGTTTGGAGTAATGCCTATGGGAAAGAAAATAAGGTAACAGAGGCAGAAATGTGCTCCGGAATAAAAGTAAAGCATCCAACCTACCAAACAAAACAAAACGACGTGCATCTTTCGTTCTTTGAGTTGCTTGGATCACCACTTTAACATCGCCAAGGACCCAAAAAGGATCAACACGTGGCCCCACTATAACCTAAACTAACCTAATTTAACCGTAGACCTTCGTTTTCAATCAAATTTTGTTTGTACTTCTAATATTTCTTAGCTGTTTTTTCATGACTTTCTTACTTGAATATTATCTATCGAAATCAAACCGTTTTATATTTTAAAAACTAATTTGGTTTTGCATTTTTTGTAATTTGTGTGTGTGATTTTAATCTATTTTTTAAGATAGGTCTACGGTTAACTCCGTAGCCAAGAAACTTGTAGGGAGAGTGCACCGGAACTAAAGTGAGCCGAAACTTAAATGATGATCGAATGATTTGTTGAATCAAATTTCAGTGCCGTTTCTTTGTACTGAAGAAAAACTATTCAACTATCTGAATAAATTATCGGCACTTTAGAAAGAATTGGTCGAATTTATTGTGGCTTAAGATGAAAGAAAATTGCCTAAAAACTGATTAATCGTCATCAGCTCGGCTTGGGGCCAGTATGTGTCAAAGCTCAACCTAACACTTAATATTTTGTTAAATTTTTTGTTCTGCTTGTGACGGCGATTACAACTATAATTGCATAAATTATGAAATTCTTATGAAGACAATTCGGAGAATAGATGCTCAAAGCGAAAGCTGCGTGAAAGCAGCGTCACCGTCATTGGAACCGCCTTGACGTGAAGATTCTAATCGCGCCTTCTGTTACTGAATAGTAACGAAGCCTTTGTTCGAGAGACACTTGAAAGAAAGAAAAGCCCACTAAGTAAGTCGGTAACGGATTGTTATGGCCATATGCAGATGTAAAATTTACACTTTAAGGTTAAAGATTTATTTATTAATTTTAAAGATTTATTTGACAACTACATACATACATACCAACGCTTTTATGTACAAAATAGTTTTTCTTAATTACTTAAAAAGAAAAATATATCACAGTTTCAGATTTAATCTTAAAATTAATAACCGTCACACACTTCAACCCAGTTGTTGTTGTTAAAAAAAAAACAAAAATAATCTAAAAAAAGCCATCATAAGCGCATAATTGTCAGCGTCACTAACCCCAACACCAGCACCCTTAATCACTACAATACACACCCATTGTCACTTGAGGCCCACAACGCACCCTCAACCGTGGCCATTGTTGCTGGCATATAAAAACCCAAACACACATACACCGACACACACATTAGCGGAAGTGCTGCTCTAACGGCTTCTTGCTATTCCTAGAACTCACTACTCTGTACTATCAAACTTAACCCCATATTTGTCACTACAACAAAAAAAACCGACCGGGGGTGGCTGTCGGTTATGATTACAAAGTGTAAAAAGTGCACGAAATAGAAAAGCGATGATAAAAAAATAACAGTGAAGCTCTTCCATCGATGGCAAAAGTGTCTTTGGCGCCGCTCTTACTCTCTGCTTTGTTACCATACGACGCGCTCACCGTCGCCACTGCTGCGAACCGCTGCCACCATGCACTCGGGTGGCTGACACTCTTTTGCCGGTCTCGACTTACAACTTGACTTTCTTAACTATCATCAATTTAACGCTTACACATGTGACGATGACTGGGCCGACAGTCAGTGTGACGACACCACTACGCTTGAAAATTACAAACACACACACACATATAAATATGTGAATGTGTGTGTGGCTGAAGTTGCATTTATATGAGTGCCAACAATGCACAACGGTTGGGTCTTTGTGTGTGTGTGTGTGTTTCGGCTTTTGCTTGTGTTGGCTGGCAACGCGCGCAAAATGTTGCCAACATTAGACGCGTACTTGAAAATGTTGACTCGGCGGTTGCTGCCCAAGTTGTTGTTGTTGTTGTTATAGTAGTTGGCGGCGGTGGTGGTAGTGTTGGTGCTGGTTAGTTGGCGGTGCAATAACCGCAACGGCAGTAATGACGCTGACGCTGGTATTAGCGACGCCGACCGACGACAATAACGTTGATGTTGTTGATAACGTGGCCGAGGCAAGTGTGGGTGTTGGCTTCGGTAGCGTTGCTGGTGTCGTTGGCGGTGACGGTAATGGTGACGTTGCAGCTACTGTAAATAATATTCCTCGTATATTATTTTTTTTATATTTTTAATTTCTAATAACTTTGTTGGTTGTACTGCAGGTCCACGTTGTTGTAGTTGTTGTTGTTAGTAATACATTCCCGTCCGTTTTGGTCGGCTGGCGACGGCGTCGATAGCATAACGAAGTGTTTGGCATTGCATTATTTCGCAGCCGACCATTAGGGCATTCACTATGCCGTGTAAACAATTTAAATAAATCTATTGTTTAAACATTTTTATGGACAATACGAAATTTTGGGAGCAAATGCGTCGCACTTGATTGCCTTTAGTGTAGTATTTTTTGTTATTTAAACCAGATATGCCCAACTATATCTGCATTTCAAAGCATCGATTGGCACCTTTAAAGGATCTGCATTCAAATTACAAAGTCCAAGCGAATTCGTAGTCTTCAAGCTCACATAAGGAAAATTACTAAAAATTCGCATATCTTATCTGTTGAAATCTTCAATTCTTTAATTTTCAGTTCATTGAAATCTTCTTAAATTTTCCTTCTCTTTGCCACAAGTTGCGCCTAACACTATGCACACACATTTGCCACCGTTACAACATTCAACTACCGAAACTTTTTCACATTTTACGAAAATATTGAGTTGCCGCCTTTATTAAATGTGTTGTTTTTGTTTTAACTCAAACACCCACACAAGCACAACCGAATACTTTGCAGCTTCATTAAATTTTTCACCCTGCAGCGAACGAACATATTTTTCATATTTTGTTTTTGTCGTTTTGCCCAACAAGTGTTGCAGTGAAGTGTTGGTATAGCGAAACTTTTGCCATTGCGCTCGTTTTCCATGCAGGAAGTTTCATTTTCTTTGCTTTTCCAAACACACAAAATAAAAATAAAACGCTGACAAATAAAATAAAATAAGCAGCCGAACAGCGAAAACAAAGCGTTTCAACAATAAATTTAGGCAATAATCCGCGAAATAAAATTCATGATTATGCACTTCAGTATAACAACAACAACAACAATATGAACAAAATCGAGAGAAGCGACAACAGCCGCTAAACAAGCATCGCGAGCGTTCCAAAAAACTTGGCTCAAACAGCCTGAAACGCAGCGCCAAAGCATGGCAAATATGCGAAAAATGGAAAAATGTTGTTTTTGTTGTTGCTGTGTATCCACCCATATCCTGGCTTGCATAAAAAATGCTTATGTGCGGCAATGTGTGTCTCTGTGTGTGTGTGTGTGTGTGTGAGCTAGCAAAGTAAAGCAATTTTTGTTGTTCGCTTTTGCCATTTGTTGTTTTGTTTTTGGCGTTGTGCGCGCTGTTTGCACAAACATAAAATTGCGCAAAATATAAAAACAACAACAATAACAAGAAAATGAAGCAACACCGAAGCGCACGGAAAACTGCTGTGCCGAGGGTGGGTTTTTTTGTGCTTTATGTGAATGATTTTTAGCTGGTCGGACGGGTGGTCGAGGGGGTTTCGCAGAGGGAAGTACGGCACCTTGTCTCCTCACTTTTGACGATTTTTTCCTGAGTGCTGGATGTTAAAACTTTGCAGACACCAGTTTTTGAGGGGCGCAAAAATTGAAATGAAATTTTGCGCTCTTTATTTTGCTTTGTTTTTATTTTTTAGTATTTTTAGATTTTTTTATATTTTTAGTATTTTTTATTTTTTTCTAACTTTCTATTTTTTATGTATTTTAGTCTGTAAGGAAACGTAAACTTATTTGAAAGCATTATGGGCGCAAGTTTTGAACAACAATAACAACGCATGACAACATAACAACAAAATTAAAATAAATGGCAAACAAAAAAAAATAATTTTGCGTGATTTCATAAATTTCATAAATTACCAGTTCAATTAGAAAAAGAAATTTGCATTGTTGGGGTGAATATAACTTGTTGTTGTTGCTGTGTGCTGTTGCCATGCGTGAAATTGTCTGAATTTTGTTGTTGTTGTTGTTTTTGGTTGGTTGCTTTGACAAAACCGATATTGAACGAGTTAACTTGGCAGAATAATCGAGCGTGAAATATGAGTTTGCGTAATTTTTAACAAATTTATGAATTTTTAAATATGTAAAATACGAACTTGGATTGCTGTTTCTTATCGAAGTTGTGTTTATTTTCTAAATACTCATTTCTGGATAAAAATAACATGAAGGTTTGAAATCAGAGAATTCAAATCTTTATTCAGTGTCTTCCGGGAGGATATATGGGCCAGAGACGAGGCTTTCTCCTTCCAGCAGGATTTGCTAGATGAATTGCCATCAAAACTGTTTTCCAATCTCGCCATTATTTTCGACATGTTTTATGTGTATTTCAACTATTTTGGTTGATATATTTTAGTTGAGTAAGTTGAGTTAAGTCCAGTGGCGCACACAAAAGGGGGTTTGGGGGTTCAAACCCTTCCGAAACACAAAAATTACTGGTACAAAATATGGTTTCGAATGGTATTCGGTTCAAAAGTTGTACGCAACCCCCTCCACCCCAAAGTCAAATCCTGTGTGCGCCACTGGTTAAGCCAATTAATTGTCGTTGTCCAGGTAACCCAAATCAGGGTGTTTACCAAAGCTTGACCCCATCAAATCTAAACATAGTAGATTACAAATTGTATCCGTTGGATTGACGGACAAGGTAAAAGTTTTAAAAGTCTTTTATAAATCATTTAGTAGCCACAAAAGAAGAACAGTGCGCAAGGATGTTGAAATCGTCTCTCTTTCTAATCTAACTTTCCTTTGCAGTTTTACTGATCTCAATGCAAGTATGAAATAAAATAGCACATAGTTTAATATTCATTATATTTATTGATATACTCCAATAACAGTTTAGGGGTTAGCTGGTACGGCTAATGGCCTCTTGACTGTCCCATAAAATGTAAATATTCGTATGTCCATAAATGCATATTTTGTATTTTAGTTGCTACTGGTTGGGCAAAGGACTTGAATGTCCGTTACATTTAAGTATTTTTCTAATTTTTTTCTAATTTTATTTAAAAGTTTTTCCAATTCATTTCGCTATGAATGCAATTTTTGGCTTCGCACCAAAAAATATTGGACACATTGTTGTCCATTATTTGAAAACACTGCTGCCAGACCGCGCTTGAAGCGATAACAAATATTTGACCCCAATTTCAAGCATTGCAACAACAAAACAAGGCCACAAAACTCGATTTCCGCACATTTAACACGCGCTGCCACCAACCAGATTATGAAAAGCCAAATAAAAACTTCACATTCGAATTGAAAATGCGCCGCTTTGCGCTGTCAGGTGTCAGGATGCAGCCAGCTCGGAAGCCGGAATGCCGCAAACATAACCAAAAATTGGGCCATATGCGAAAAAATAAATGAAAAACATGGTTTTCACACGGCGCAGTGCGGAAGTGTTTTTTTTTGTATTTGGTACCGTCACGTTGCCTGCTCCAATTTTGCGTGTTTTGAAAATTTCACATGCCATCCAATCGAGCAACAACTCGAAAATGTGCCAGAAAAGAGAAAAGTAATTTGCATGAACAGTGGAGGGGGAGTGGGGCCTGGGCGCGGAAAAAAGCGCAAAAGCATGCAACTGCCATTTTCAATTTGTGGCATTTGAGTTTGTGTGCAGCATTTTCCATTGCACTGCACGCAGCACACCGGCACACGCCTGCGGCAAATAAATAATTAATTCTCACTCCTTGGTGGCGTCATGCCCCCCACCGCCCTATAGTTGTGCCGTACACCATTCATAGGCGAGCGCACAATTGCTTGGGGGCAAATTTCAAGTGGGAGCGAAAGGACGGTAAAAAGGGTTCCCCACCGCCCATTTTGTGGTTCATAAAATGCAAAAGATAAGCATCTTTGCACAGTCGCAAACACACACACACACACACATGCATGCACAGGCGAAGAAACAGCGTCGACAACTCGAGCGAAGCCTTGCGCCGACAATTTCAGACACAAGGATTTTTTCCTGAATTTTAATAGTTTCCTTCGAAGCTGCAATGCACTGCAACAACATCCGCCACGTCACACACTCGACACACAGCAGCCAGCCAACCAGGCTGAGCAACTCTTGCCACTTTCTTACTACATACATACTTGCGGCAGTGGCGGGGCACGCCGACAAAACTCATTCATGCCTAAAACGCAAATTATATTTGCGCTCACATGTGTACGGATGCATGCGAAATTCCCCCGAGTGGAACTTGCAACGCGGCAAACAGGCGGCCGTTGAATAGTCTGACGGCAGCGACAGCCGGCCGGACGGACGGACGGATGCATGGACTAGCAGACGAACAACGAGGACAGACAGATAGAAGAAACACACAGACAGACAGAGCACCCGAGATAGTCAGGTACTTGTGTGGCTGTGGCACTGCGGCGTTGCAGTTGCAAATTAAGTTGTAGAAATTGAAAAATTGTGCACTTTGCAATGGCAATAGGGTTGTTGTTGTTGTTGTTGCATTTGGCCATGTCGCTCTTTGCTGATAATGTTGATAATAATGATAATGACGACGTCGACAACGACGACGACGCCATGTGTGCCTATGGCTGTGGCTGCATGTGTGTCTGTGTATCTTTTACTCTGAATGTGTGTGTGTGTGAGTGTGTGTGTGTAAAGGAGGAAGTTGTTGCCATTTGCCGTTGATGGTGATAATCTTGCCCAAATGTGGCACTGCCTATCCATCTCTGTGTCTGTGTGTGTGCACAATGTGAGTGGCTAAATTAAGCAGTAAATTGTATTCAAGTTGAGAATATGCAGTTATTTGAAATAGTGCCACAGTGCCGACTGTTGGCAGCGCATAGAAGCAGCCATGAGCAGATGTGCAGTGTAACCTCTTGTTGCATGAAAATTAAGTTTCCTTTTAAGATTTCTGTATTATTACACAGACAAGTTTCTTTAGTGTCGGGATTAACTTGAATTGGTTGGAAACGTTTTTTGCAGCACTCAAAAGAAGTATAATGGTTAAAAAATATACAAATTATTGCGGTACCAAATAAGTTTTGAGGATTTAAAAAATATTAAAATTGCATTGGACCATGTTTTAGCTGTATTAGCTATCAAAGTGCCATCTTTTCGCTCAAAAAATCAGTATGTGTCATTTCACTGAACAGCAAACAATAAACTTTATTTGTGCTCTAACCATGTCAACGCTTTGTGGCAACAAAACAAAGTTTGTGTGCCATTTCAAGGAAACTTTGGAAGCACTTCAATGAGTTTCCTTACTCCATATATTCCTACAAAGACATTGCTTCGACAACTACTTGTTTCGGTCAATGATTCGAGGCCTGGCCGAGCTGCATTTAATTTCTTGCCAAAAAGAAACAAATTGGGTTGATTCTTGGATCGACTCAAAAGATGAGGAGGATTTGTTTTTAACGCGGTTCCTTTTACTGATATATGAGGAAAATACATAGCTAACGATATAATAATCTTGAGTAAAATATAGTGCACCTATTTCTCTGAATAAAACTTCTCAAGTTACAGAAACCCCCCAAAAACTTAGTTGCAGCCTTATAAACCCGCTGCCGAGTTTATCCTACCGTAAAATCTCCCTTCAGACGCATCTCCTCCAACTGTTCAACGGAAGAGCAGTTAGAAAGAGCGCCTCTACGTGATTCTTCCCATAAAGACGCGTCTTTACTCTTCACTGCCGACCTTCAACTATTGCATCAAACGTCTTTTTCGGCCGAACTTTAATATCTATCCGGGTAACAGGTCCAATCCAGCGTATGTGCTGAATGGTAACACGCTGAGCTATGTCCATGTCCAATGACGCACGCAGAGGGGTTTTGGCAGTCCAATCTCCCTAAACACAAAAATTGCTGGCACAAAATATGGTTTCGAATCAGGGGCGGATTTAGAAAAATATTTCGGGGGGTTTCAAAAAGTAATTCTTTAACCCTTTGCACTTTGAAGTGTCAACTCGAGCGGCGCTGCTTCGGTGCCCGGCCGAAAAAATTTTGGAGAAAAATTGGTGAAATTTTATTATTTGTATACGTTTGTTTGTTTATAAATGTTTTTAAAGTACTTGTAATGTGTTTACCGAATTTGGCCGAAATCGTCTCGAGTTGCTGGTTCGCGCAAGCGAAAAAGGCCTCGAGTGCAAAGGGTTAATATTTATGAGATGCCTTTTAATTTGTATGTAGTTTTAAAGTCGATCCTAATATTTCGGGGGGTTCAACCCCTAAAACCCCCTGAATCCGCCACTGTTTCGAATGGTATTTGGCTCAAAAGTTGTATGCAAAATCCTCCAAAATGAAATCCTGTGTGCGCCACTGTCCATGTTATTCAATAACTCATACAATTCGCAGTTCAATCGTATTTAATAGACGTCAATGATATAAATAGGGCCAACAATTTCGCGAAGTACTTTTCTCAAGTAGTTTACTTCAAGGACCGCAACATCAATTCGTGACAGAGTCGTGGCTTTGGTGCTAAAAAAGGTCGTAAGGAAATATCCTGTAGAGAAATAAATGTTGATCTGTTATGACCAGAAGTTCCTAGAAGAGTTTAAATTTCTTATGGAGAGTTTTTTTGTTTCATAAAATATGATAACCTGATGGACCAGAAGGTCCTGAAAGAGCTTAAATTCCTTATGGAAAGTTTTGTTTCATAAAATATAATGACGTTACTGGCTTAAGTTGATCAAGTCAATAACTTAAAATGTCATAAAAGAGGTCTTCGATACAGAGAAGTTAGTAGGATCAGTTAGTAAGTAAGAAAGATTAGTTAGTAAGTTCAACTAAATTAATTAGTTCCCTTTCCTTAGGATATTTAGGTAAGGCTTCTTCTACTGGATTGCCTATTGATACCAACCCTATTGGGGGAAAGTTATCCCAGTATCTCCAATCTAGCATCATAACTGACTCTGTCGCACAACTTCACAGGTGCTCATATTACTTTTTCTTGTCCTCATTCATCCTCGACAGAAACTCACTGCGCAACAAAGGCAGTGAATTCTCGCTTGCTCCACCAGATGACGTCAGTTTCACCAAAATCTGAACCCTATTGTTGAAATTCCTGTCATTATGACTTCCATTTACTTTCGCTGATCCCTTACCACACCGCTGACTCAATGAATTAACCATATGTTTCAATCAATATTCTCACAATACGGCAACAATTTCATCTCATTTCAACTTAACAAATTAAATGAAAGCAACACTCAGCCGCTCGGCACCATAAGCCGAAAACTTTCTACCAAATCCGCAAAGCCGAAAGAACAGACGAAAACGAGGGGAAACACATTGCACCGGCTGCCTAGAAATCACACACCAATTCCACACTAAACCCGCCGGAGTAATCCCATTTTCATTAAAAAATTTTCCCACTTATCTGATTACAAAAATATCATTTTCCAAAACAGCCAAAGCGCTTTAAGGAAATTGCGGCACGGCGTGCGGGGAGTGTGCTAAAAACTCGCCCAGACTTATGCCGATTTAACACAGAAAATTGGAAAAATACAAAAAACAACAACAACAATGCTAAATTTCACATGGCACACGGCACATAGGTGGTTGAAGTGTGCGGAAATGCGGTCGGAGCGGATGTCGAGAAGAAGCTGTCAAAATATACAACGGCCTATGGGCTTAAAATTGCAATGGCACCCAGACGAGCACAAGCATACCCACACACGCACACACATTCGCATGGCAGGATTCCAGCTAACCGGCGAGAGGCCAAGTCAACCGAGCATCTAATCAGCCGACCCCAACCCCAGTCACATGCGACGCTCACACAATGCAGCACAACACACGCGCTGGCAGAGCAACAGACCAAATTTCGGGGCGGCCTAAAAACGCAGAGAACGCCCCATCGCACTCACACACTCGCAGACACGAAGTCCCAGTGACACTAATCCAATTACATTTCTTTGCTGTACTTTGGCGTCGCACTTGTGACGACGGAGAAAAATATTTGCTCGCCTTGTTTCTTTGGCGAATTCAAAACACTCAGAGCGTCCCAAAGGCGCGCGGGTGGCGGTGACGATGGCAGTGAGTGTGTGACGTCGGAATGGGCTTAACACAAATGGGTCTCGGCTAAAAGCAATTTCCCCAAAGGTGTTTTTCGGCTCGCACCTTACATCAGCTGGAAATGCGTGCGCAAAACAACAACAACAAAATGCCACAAAAACACGAACCTTTGCAGCAAAAAAAACTGGGCAAAAATGCGCCAAGTTGAGAGAAAAAAAAATAGATACAATTTAAGGCAAGCGATGGCTAGCTGGATGCAAGTGACCCCAGTGGCCATGGCAGCCATGGCTTCGCTTCACTTAAAAGTTAACATGTCCAGCGGGAGCGAAGGACAGTGCGGGTGGTAAAAATTGCCGCGTGCACGAGACAGTGCGGCAGGCGTTTCCACGTTTCGTTTGTTGCGGCACGGATAGGTGTTTTGCTGCGCAGGTAAGGGACGATTTTCGTCTGGCTGGGGCTGAGCGAAAATGCCAGCGGCGAAAAAAAATAAAAACTTTGGGATTGCCCCTGTTCGTGGCAACACGTCATTTTGTTTGTGTGTGTGTGCTTGATCACAGTGGCAGCCCAACGAAAAGGCAGACCTTAGAGGGGCAAATACTGTCAGCTTAAGATTCAAAAGTTTCATTTTATTTGCTTACAAAGTAAAGACACTATAACTGAATTATGATATGATGTGGTTAGAAGCAACAACAATATGGCATTGATGGCCTAAAGCTATTCATTGAAATGTATTATGAAGTTCAGTTGTTTACATTTGAAGGGGGTGGAAAATCTTCATAGACCGTTGTACACTAACGTGCCAGATTTTCATCGACTTAAAGCCCCCACTTGTTCGGGGATTTGGTGAAGTGAACCACAGAGTGGGTCAGGGTTCGACCCCCTGAAGCTTGTGCCTATTCATCTGGAGGCCTGTTGAAACCATTGCCTTTTCTCCTAATCACTATCAGAGAATCTGCTCGGCTGTCTTGTGGTCTTTAAAGCAAAGTTTATAGATAACTCTCTGGACAAAAATTAACCGTGTCAGGTGTCTTCTGAACTGAACGCGTTCCGCAATCGATGCATTAAGTCGCCTAAGAGCTCTCCAGTCTAAACTAAAAACTCTTTTAGCTTAGCCCATTGGCACCTTTGAGTCTGCTCTAGACTGAATAATGACTAACTGTTAGTTCCATTTGACTCTTCATGGTGAATTGAGGTCACCCAACTGCCGACCAGAGTTTCAAACCTAGTAATGCCTGGTCCAATTCTCGGCTCTAGTCCTCAAAACTGTTAACTCCGAAGCATTCATTGAATTATGGGACACATTCAAAATCCAGTTTACAGGTTATCGTCAGCCTCCACATGCATGCTCCCCACTGGACCTAATTGTCCAGCGCAAAACTTCACTATCAGCCAAGTCTTTGGATTGTCATTTGAGGGGTACAAGTTCCTGACATTAAAAAAAAATTTGAATTATTTTTTCCCGTTTTTACTATTTACTTTTTTACCTCAAGGTGTTCAACTGTTCTCTCAAAGAACATACATCAGTGTCAGGATGATCACATATCCTTCTAAAACCCTTCAATTGAGTTTGCAAGCACCTTTGCCCGACTCAGCCTTGCATGGACCATATGAAAAAACAACAAAAATCACACCGTACAAAACTGACGTTCCCTGCTACAGTTCCAACATATTGTCGGTACCAAAAATCGAACCCACAGACCACTTCAGTTCAAGCCCCCCTCCCCCCCTCCCTCGTCTACTGCTGCGCGTTCGATTTCGCTTGAGTGCGCCCGCACATTGCCTGCCCGCACGCTGTCGCTTCGGTTTGGCGGTAATCTCCGCCAGCTGACATGCTCGTAAATTGTCCAATGCCCGAACACAACCCGACCCCACCAACTCTCCTCGTTCCATTCGCATACGCACAGCCTTTCAGTTTGCCAGCTGCTGGCCACGTTTTTGCGGTTTTCTAGAACGTTATTTGCGTTAAGTTTTCTACTTTCGCCAAAATCGAATTTCGCTTCGCATTACCACGGCCTCGCCCCTCGGTCGCTGCTATAGCCGCCCAGTGCTGTATTTTCAGTTCCTTTTTCAATTTAGCAAATTTCCATTTTCAATTTAGTCTAATTTGCTGCGTGTGCTGCTTCTTCGACTCTTACTTGGCAGTTACAGTTCCCTCAGCAGTTGCTTTCATATTTGGTTTCCTTTTCTTCTCGTTTCTCGGTTCTCGTTTTGTTGTTGTTCTCTCGTTTTGCTGAAGTAATTTTTAAAAATTCCCTTTGAAGTTTGGTTTAGTGCCTTTTTGTGGCTTTTGCCACAAATAGTTGCACAAACTCCCAGGCGACCTGCGCGCACAATCCGGGCCCAAGGGCGCAATTCCTTTCATTTCTTGCTGCGCTCGGCTTGGCTGTGCTTTTCACATGCGTGTCAGTTGTGTTGGTTTATTTATTTTTGGTATGTCTGCAATTTTGTGGCTTTAAATCGCTTTGTGGTGCTTAATTCAATTTGTGCCACAGCAATTTTCGGCTGACTCGTTTTGTGCTTGTGCGGGAAATATATAAAACTAACAGCAAAATCAGCCACAAATGTGCTTTGTGCATATTTAACATTGGCAAAAATACTAAAAAAAAAAATGCAAATAGTGTGGAGCGGTAAGATTTTCTGCTTGCCAGCAGCTGTCAACTTTAAGATCCTTGTTGGCTTTTTGCTTTGCTGCGCAACAAGCCAACATCCTGGACGCCCTAAACGCCTCTAACGCCAACTGCCAAACTTGCTTTCGACATGCCAGCCGAAACTTTAAAACATTCGCCGCCATATGTGCACACTTCACGCTCTCACCTCAGCCAGGACCTTGCCGAGCTGCACCACTGCAACGCCACTGCACGGCTGTTCAACTTCATTGCCATCGTCGGCGCACTCTGTCGCTATCAACGTCATTATTAACTTGTGCTGCTGCTTCAACGCTCGCTGCCGGCGCATATCCTTGCAATATCCTTTATGCGCTGAAATCTTCGGCAGAGCCCCGCCAGTGACTTTACACCAGCCACCGCAGCCCCAAATCCTTTCTGTATGGAAAAGCAATTTACGTGGTAATCCACTTTGAGGCAGTTACGCCAAAGTCGATACGACCCGAATGCCGATTATGCAGCGCACCGAGGCGCACGACGCATCGGTTGCAACGCGCCAAACTTGCGCCCGAGTTGCTGTGGGAAGGGGCCGAAGACGTGCAATCTTTTGGCAAATTGAATGATATCGAAATTTATTAGAGCGTCTTACAAAGTTTCGTTGGTTTTCGGCGTCGCTTTGGCTGGGGTTTGTTTTTGGGCGCAAATTGAAATTGTTTGCAAGTCGAAATACACAAATTGAAATCGAAATGGAAATTGAAATGTGCACTGCATGTGCAAACTTTCTGATTAGTAGTTAAGTGCGTAGTGTTTAATTTTTGAACGGCAAACCATGGAAAGCGACAAGGAGCTGGTTATGAAAGCGCGACTCCTGCACGCAGCTTTTTGCGGTGAGTGAGTGGGAGAAAACCCTTAAGAGTTCAGTCAGAAATGAAATATGCGTTAATGTATAAAAATGTTCCTATAAAACATTTAATGGCTACGTGCTCCAATTACAGAAAGCACTCGACATGCAGTAAATTAGGCCGAGCAGTGCACATTATTTAATTTACGATTCAATTTGAATCTCGTATTTGCATAATAAAGGCGCAATTTAGTACTTTATTAGCGCTGCGAAGAGCGCATTTTGCGAAAATTTCATTTTAACGATTGCATAAAGATTTTTATCTGGACGCAGCGTAGCGCACCGAAATGTCAAACGCACGCAGCCGCACACCAAATTTGCGACCACGAACGCCATAACAATGCCGGCAGCCAGTCGGTCGGCCAGACAGTGGAAATGCGCCAGACGCGCTGTGAGGACAGTCGTTGTCGCTGCAATGGCCAGAACCCGGTTCGCACGTGTCTGCGCATAACAAATTCGCCATAATTGCAGCGGCGCGCACCAAATGCCAAATGCGAAACGAAACAAGACGAGATGCGAGGAAAGCACAAATAAACACAAATGAAATGAAATGAAATAAATATGAAGAAGAAGACTGCACGAAATAAAAGAAATGTTAACAAAGCGGTTTATGGCGCGACGAGCCATTTGCGGTCGGTCAGTCAGTCACAGAGCAGAGCAGATTGTTTGGCCATAAAGCAGTAATAAAGGGAATAAAATGTCTACTGGAAGATGAAATGAGCAGGAATGGTTGCATTGCTTTGATTCGGAATATGTGAAATTGGCATTAGAGAGAAATGGGGGTTTCGTAAGACCGGGTTTTCAGGTGGAACAGTTGTCAGGCGAAGGTAATTTCGGTACCAAATTCTTTACTATCTTTGTACTGTTTGTGTGTACAGCTTGTGAGAAAGAAATCACATTCCATATGGGACTGTCAGGCTTTTAAGTAGTGTTCCAGTGAAAAAGATTTCGTTAAATCTGGGGTTGAGTTGCTCATACTCGATTCTAGATTATTGACCAAGCTGTGGCACAGCGAATCAATTCAAGCGTGAATGATGATAAAGCTTCACTGAAAAAAATCGTTAATAAAAAATCGGCAGGAGATCAAAGAGATCTGCCTGAGTATAATTGTGTCTCTCTTCACATGGTTTTCCACTTGATCTCTCCGGACAAACTGTAATCGTAACGCTCTCCAAAACCCAGTATTTCGTAATCTCTTCCGAATCGTTTCGGTTTCTTAATGAAACTGTGAACTAAACACATTGAAAGGTTTTCATTCAGACAGTTTTCTTTAAAGATTAACGGAATCTCTGCCTCTTACTAGGACGATTTGTTTAGAAGTAAATTAAATAGGTTTTAAATTTCTTTTATAATTTTTTGAATTTCTAATTTTTTCAGCAGTAAAATGCTTTATTCGGGTCTATTGGATTTATTTTAACATTTTCTGATTATCATTGTAGCAGCAATTGAACCGATATAGCAAACAATAACAATAATAAAGCAATAATAAAGTTAAGGAAGATGTCTTTAGTGAATTTTTTGAAGGTTTTTAAATAAGGTATTATCAATTGAACCGTTAACGCAAACAATAAGTAAGCTTAGAAGATTTAAATTTTCTGTTCATGGTTTTTGGGTCTTTAGTGGATTTTTGGGATATTTTTGGTTAACGCAAATCCAATTAAACAGAGCAAACTTAGCAAACACTAAGAAAGTTTAGAAGATTTGTATTTTCTGCTACTAGTTTTTGAAGTCTTTAGTGTATTTTTTGAAGGTTTCTAAATATCCTAGTAACACCAATTGAACCGTTAAAACAAATAATAAGAAAGTTTAGAAGATTTTAATTTTCTGTTCATGGTTTATTGGGTCTTCAGTGGATTTTTCAGAGATTTTTGGCTAACGCAGTAAATCCAATTGAACCGAAATTGCAAAAAATAAGAAAGTTAAGGATATTTTTAATTTCTGCTATTGGTTTTTTAAGTCTTTAGTGAATTTGTTGAAGATTTTTAAATATGGTAGTAACATCAATTAAAACGTTAAAGCAAATAGTTAGAAAGTTCAGAAGATTTTGGTTTGGTTTTTGGGGTCTTTAGTGGATTTTTGAGACATTTTTGGCTAACGCAGTAAATGCAATTGAACCGAAATTGTAAATATTTAACACGGCGTTGGTGTGGTGGAAAAAAATTACGTTATTGGTGTGGTGGGGTATGACATACCCCAAGACTTGATATAGCAGCAACCTCACGAAACAACACAAATATAAAAGATAGCAATTTTATATTATTCTTCATTTACTTTTACGCAAGAAAATACAAAAGCACTTTATGTGCAAGCAATTTGTAAAAGAAAATATCAAATATAACAAAAATAAACGAAAAGTACCGATATTTATAAGTCGACTTCATATAATGGGGTTTAAAAACATTTCTGTATATAATTTTCCAAAAAACATAGTCAGTTTTAAAGATGAAATATATATAGTTATGTGCCATTGAATTTTTGGTAGCTACCCTGAAAGAGGAGCGAATTACAGGGTTTCAAAACTAGCGCTTTTTTCGCAAGTCGTATAAGGTTTTTGCTCTCGGACAAACCGAACATCGAGTGCTGTACTGACGACGTTTTGGTACAGCTTCGCCTTATTTCAAGGATTTACAGAATCATGATATTTTTGTGTATTAATGATATTTTTTGGAACATATGATACGATGAAAACGATTGTCGTATGTGCTATTAAATTCAATGGAACATATGACATTCGTTTTCTACGGCGACGAAATGTGAATACTGAACTGGGAGCTTTTCTTGCACGTAGCAGTTGGGCAGTTGGTATTTGCCTCTTATTTTTCCGTACGGTGAATTTTTTAATAAATCGATGTCTACTAGACCATCGAAAATAACAATTTTAATTCAAAATCATTTACACAAAAAGTTACGTTATTGGTGTGGTGGGGTATGTCATACCCCAATGAACTTTAGCGGGATGTGACTCAAATCTGGTCACACTTAAGTTGTTTTTGGATAGCAAATGTGTATGGCTGGACTGTTATAAACAGCTACTAGAAGCAATAGTGCCCACATAAAACTGATATCCGTATTATTTACAAAAATACAACCTCTGGGGTATGGTATACCCCACCACACCAGTGCCGAGTTAATAGGTAAGTTTAGAAGATTTAAATTTTCTGTTCCTGGTTTTTGAAGTCTTTAGTGGATTTTTGAGACATTTTTGGTAAACGCAAATCCAATTAAACAGAAATAGCGAACAATAAGAAAGTTTAGGAGATTTAAATTTTCTGCTCCTGATTTTATGGGTCCTTAGTGGATTTTTGAGACATTTTTGGCTAACGCAAATCCAATTAAACAGAGATAGCAAACAATAAGAAAGTTTAGGAGATTTCAATTTTCTGTTCCTGATTTTTTTGGGTCTTTAGTGGATTTTTCAAACATTTTGGTTATCGTAAAAAATCCAATTGAACCGTTAACGCAAATAATAAGAAAGCTTAGGAGTATTAAATTTTCTCTTCCTGGTTTTTTGGGTCCTTAGTGGATTTTTGAAACATTTTGGGTTAACACAAATCTAATTAAACAGAAATAGCAAACAATAAGAAAGTTTAGGAGATTTTTATTTGCTGCTGTTGTTTTTTGAAGTCTTTACTGGTGTTTTGAGAATTTTTTGGCTAACGTAGTAAATCCAATTGAACCGATATAGCAAACAATAAGAAAGCTTAGAAGATTTCAAGTTTCTGTTCATGGTTTTTTGGTCTTAGGATTTTTGAAAGATTTTTTTTACTCTTTTAGCAGACAATAAGAAAGTTTAGAAGACTTTTGGTGGTTTTTCTGGATCTATAGTGGATTTTCAGAGAATTGATCATAACTTAGTAACATCTATTGAACCGATTTGGCAAATGGTGAGAAAGTTTAGAGGATCTACTGAGAGGTTTTTATATCTTAACCCATTAAAGCCGGGTATCAGTTCCGCCCATACGATTTTGATAAAATTTCATACACGAATTGACCTGGAATTGACCCAAAATGATTAGAAACAAAATTTCAGCTTTCTATATCTGCACGTTGCTGAGATATTCATTAGGTATTTTGTACCCATTACGCAACAATGGTAGCTTTTTTCCATACTTTTTAAAGTGATCGGCTAAACACGTGAACAAAAGATGTATTGTTTACAGGTGAGTTAGAAGGCAGATTTTTGTGAAGTTCTAAGGCCACTACGTTTCGCCACATTTTCGACCTCCGGAAAATTCACAATTTTTGGAGTCTGGTAACTCTAGCTAGATGGCGAAATTTTAGGGTGACCTCTACTAGAATAAGGTAGTTACATCTTTACCCCAACCATCCCTATCAATGATTTTGAGATATTTCTACGTCTCTCTATATCTCTCACGAACTTTTCTGTGACTTTTTAAAAAATCAATTTTCATGGGTAAATTTTTACTCATTAGGCAGCAATGGGTTAGGTGAGTTTTAGAAAGATTTTTCGATATCATAATAATAAAATTTTTATTTTCTGTCGGTAGTTTTTTTGAAATTTGAGCTAATATTTCAATTGAGCTAATATTTCAAATCATGAAACGTTTTGTGTAATTTTGGAAATACGATTTTGATATCAAAACGGCTGATCTGACACTCTATGCGCATCTGAAACAGCACAGAGTGTTTCGTTTGAATAAATGAAAAGCAATTCCTTAGAATTTCTTTAAGTTCAACTGAAAAAAATTTTAAACCGCACCAAATTAAGTCAGTCAGCGCCGAGTGGCTTTTGCGTCAAACTATAAACGGACAAAGTAATATGTAGACCGTTATTTGAGTGCAATGCGCCTCCCAAAGCAACAGGCACTGTGACGACTGTAAGGAACAACAATAACAACAACAACAAAGCAACAGCAACTGTGCGCCGCGTCTCGTTCAACAATCGACGTTATCTTGTCTTCGATCAGCGGCTGTTGCAGCAGTTGCGACGACTACCGTCTGCGCCACTAACCAAAATAAAATAACAACAACAACAGCAACAACAATGACGACAACTCGTAAAGGCGTACACGAAAGTCATATAGCGGCAGACGGCCAGCCGAGCAGCGAGCCAGACAGTCATGCGGAGCATAACAAAAATGATTTAGTGGCCGCGACGCGTGTTAGTGGGTTTACGATTGAGCCACGTCGCCGAACGGTGAACGCGCGTACGCGGCGCATTGATGACCAACTTTGTTGTGCAGCCAACAACAACAACAACTATGAAGTCACAGCAATACAAGGAGCAGACGCAGCAGTAGAGCAGCAGCTACTGCAACAGCAGCAACAACAACAGCAACAACAAACGCATAACCACATTAAATGGCAAGAAAACGTGCATCATGATGGCTGGACGCGAGTCGGCCCAGACGTGCGGCATGGAGTGGCGTGTGCAGAAGACCATCAGCGAGTAAGCGCCGTATTTGGTGTTAGAATCTGTGGCAGCAGGTATTTGCAAATTGCTGCGCTACTGTTAAATTGCATTCGTGCCACGGCATCAGCTACATTGATTGCGTTGAAAATGTGGATGAGTGTGGCAAAATATTGGTAGCAGCAATTATGACCTGGCCGTCTATAAATTATGCGCTGGCGTAGGCGTTGTGCGCGCAGCGAGCGTTTTTCTGCTACACTTTCGGCAGCTAATGTTGCAATTTGCGAGAAATTGTTGCACGCATTTGGCAATGATTAGGAACAAGAAATGATTGGCGTAAATTTGCGGCCATTCAAATTGCAAATGTGGGCTGCCCTGAAGAGAATCGGCTGAGTGCTTGTTATTATTTATTAAATTCTTGTAGAGAAAATAATTTTCCATTTGCGGCACGTCAAATCTATTGTAATAATTTCCTTTTTTGGCCTATTTGCCATATTTTTGTGCAACAAGCTAATAAATTCCCCATCACACCGACGCCAACTGGTTGCACTGACATGACCATAAGATACATTGGCGGTGTTCATGTACTGTGTCGAAAGTAAAAAAAACCCGAAATAGGTTCTTTCAATATTTGTTGCATAGATTGAATCAATCTAGAGGATACGTTTAAATCTTCATAGACAGTCGGCATGATCAAAACCCTAAAGAAGATCTTGGACATCTCATAAGTTCTTCACTCACTGATCTCATACACTTAAAAAAAATTCTTTCTACTTGGTATCCAGTCCCAACGACATCAAAACCAATTGTCAAGTCGATGAATTCGCTAGAAGGGACTACTCTTTTTGATCCTGTGACTGTTTTACATACTTTTTTCAACAATATCTCTAACAATTTTTAGGAAGAAGAAGAATAATCTCTTCTTTCAATAAGAGTTCAAACAATCTCTTTGAATATTTTTCCTATCTGGGTACTGCGGCATGGAAAAGAACAATGTGAAAGTGGTTACTTTGCATAGAACGTAGGTTTCGCTTTTGCCAACTTTAAGTTATTAATCTGTTCTAGAGATTCATTAAAGAGTGCAAGAAATTTGCACACGAGAACTCATAACCTTTTCTCCCTTTCCACCCACTTTCTCTTTTCTTTTCGCATTCCCATCTCCTCTATCAACCTTTTTCCTGAGCGTTAAGTATAATGGGCTATAAAGCCTGAGTGCTTGAGGTAATGACCTCCCTAAGGTTATTTCCTCGGCCCCCCCTCACATCCATCCATCTGTTCTACATACTTTTCTCAACAAAGATTCTAAAAAATAATCGGGAGAAATAGTTCTTTGCTCAATGAGCGCTCAAACAAACTCGGACTTGGGTACTGCGACATCAAAGACGATTTCTAAAGATGACACTACTCTACCGAACCCAAATTTTGGCTTTCTTCTTTCCAACTTTAAGTTAGTTAACTGCTCGTATTTCCTCAACAACCTCTACAAGTGACAGTTAGAAATCTCTTTCAAGATAACCGGGCTGCCTTACAGCACGTTTTCATAGTCGTTGTGATCCTGGGAGTAAGCTGTCCCTCAAATCCTGTTTCAAACAAGCTGTGTTGTGATAGTTGGGAATTTTGTCACAACTGTCTAATTAAGACAGATGTCTGAATAAGATAAATAAGGCACTTTGGCAACTGTTCAGTAAGGAACAGCAGAAGACTCGAAGGCATCTAACACTGTTCGGACCTTTCCAAACGTAAGGAAGAGGAAAAGACGCTGGTAAATAACACTCAAGTGCCTTCAATTATTTTCAATGATATCAAACATCGTTTGATAATGATCTCAGGATGATCTTCATTGAAGAAGAGACAGCTGAATGTTTACTTAGTTCCATTCACATTTCAATTTGACTGGAGTAGAGTTCTCTACAAATGCTGCTAAAGGCTCAGCATGGGTGTAATTGTTGCTCTAAGCGAAAATTCCGACTTAGGAGAAGCCCGGAGCAGATGGGCTTTCTTCCGCCTTCTATTTCGGGCTCCTGAACACTCTTATAGCTCAGTTAAAAACCTCTCCGACCTCTTTCCCTCTGCTCAGGGCTGTCTTTAGGCAACTTGCTATCGTTACCTATTTGGCTCACTTGCCACCTATCGTGAATGCCGCTACTGTATGTGCATACAAATATTTAGTTCATTGTCAGGAAAATTGCTTTCTAATTTTGCAATTGTCGCTTGTTGTCATTTCTGTTCGTCTGTGTCTGTGTCGAATGACCCACAATTCAATTTACAAAATGCCACCGCAAAGCGAGCTGAGTGGCGAGAGCGACAAATGAAAACACTGCAACATCATTGCAACTGTCACAGTGACACAAAAATGTGTTGCACACTGTCGCGTTGTGTCCAGATGCTGCCACATGGATAACAACGCAGCGCTGCTGAGTGGCGCAGTTGATTTTTTTTACTGTTGTTGTTGTTGTTGCGTTTGGCGCTTGTCACTGCAGCGACAAGCAGTTAAAGTCAATTTGCTGACAATTGCAACAAATTGTAAACAAAACGCGGCGGCCCGACGCAAATTATGTGATTAGCGATAACAACAAAAAAAAATGTTCAAATGAAAATGTTGCAAATTGCTGCGTTGCAAATCGCACCTTCAATGGAATCGCAGAGGGAGCTGATGGAAGTTGCATGAATGGCGCTGCCACATTTTACAACTGTCAAAAGTGCAGAAAGCGAAAAGTGGAAAACCAACGGCGCACACAAAATGCAGCAAAGCAAAGCGTTGCGCTGGATTGTGCTTGCATCCGTTTGGTATTTCGCCTGTCATGCAATGCGTGCATTTGACATTTGGCCAAATGAAACGAAGCGAAAGAGATTGTGCGTAGTTGCCATCGTCGTCGACGACTCGGCCTAATCGCATCACTTTTGATTAAATTCTGCAATTGCGTCTCTGTGGCTCGGCCATGGATTTGTGTGCGTCGACAGGGCGATTTCTTTCTCATTCGTTTTTCAATGTTGTTGTTGTTGGTGTCTTTTTTTACATTCAAGCTGCGTTGCTTTGAATGGAGCGAACGACTGTTGTTGATTGAGCGGCAATTGAAGTGCGCAGGGCGGACAATTGACCTGCAAGTGGCGCCTGAGCGAAGGGCACAATTTTGCTTCATGTCAATGCGGAGCATGTCCCATTGCCATTGCCGCTTGATTCCCTTGTGCCCCCAAAGTACAATTTGCGCTTGATTTGCAGTCTCAAGCAATGAATGAGCGAGTGATTGAAGAGCCGAGTTGGCGAGGCACGTGTGCCGCCGAAGCGTCGCACCAGCTGGCGGGAAAGCGCAGCCAAGATGCCACGGCTGAAGCGACGTCTGACGTCTGCTTATGGCTTGACCGTTCGATTGACAGGCGACTAGTGGGATTGGGCAGCATTGGCCGCAAGGATTAATTGCTGCAATGGACATTTCAATTAATTTGCCGGCTCTAATTGAATGTGTGGCTGACGAGGCAACGTTTTTTCTGCCGTTCTCAATAATAATAAATCGAATTAGGAGCACTGCTCAATGTCAAACGACACAAGAACGACACTGAGACGAGACATGGAAGTGAAATCGTTCGAAAATCTCTCAGATCTCTCCGGAGACAGCTTGGTCTGACAAGGCATGTCGCGGAGGTTATGTCGTCTATAATTGCATTATTTGCGGTTTGCAATCCAAGTTAATTGATTTGCTGCAATTGCGACAAAAAAAACTGCACAGAAAGGAGGAAAAAATGCCTGCAGCAAAATAAATATCGTTGCGCGCACATTGCTCTGGTAGGTACAATTAATTGTGGCGACAAGTGCGCGTAATTGCAATGCAATTAAATGCATTCACTTAAAAATCAATTTGCTGAAAAGCTGTGCAAAAAACACCATCACGCCACACAAAGTTAAATACCACAAGCGCACTGATGCTCGCCGCGTTGACAGCTTTCAAACTGACAGCATTGACATGTCACTCTGGAAAATATTTGAATTTTATTTATTTCAAGTGCAAATTAATGAACGTTGCTGTTGCACAAAAAATACAGCTAATTGCACTGAAATGTGAAATGTGGCGCGAAAAAAGAAAGAACTCGAAAAAACTTTGACCAAATGACTTTTCCATTAATGGCACAGTTTGCGTGACGCTTCGGCTGGACTGCAACAACTTGCAACTCTCATAAATTGCACAATAATTGCTGCATAATTTCTCACTTTAATTGCTGCTCCCACACTTACACTTCGTCTCGTCTAATTGCTCTATTGGCAGCCAAAGGCAACACTGGCCATCAATTGGAGTTCGAACTCCGAAGTCGATTGCAAAGCATACAAAAAAAAATGTTGACAGTTATGCGCTCAGTTGTTTTTATTTTTTTGTTGTTGTTATTGTTTCAACTGAAAACAATGCAAAGTTCAAAGCGCTGTCGGCTTGTTATTTTTACGTCACAATTGACAACTGACGAATGGACGCAAGACATTTTCACATAGCCAACAACAACAACTTAACAAGAGCAAAAATACATAACTACATGTCAACAATTTCATTTTCTTTTTAATGTTTAATTTTGACAGCTGCTGCAAGTGACAGCCAAGCAATCAGCTGGACTCTGTACGCCCGCAAGTCTTTAACAAAAACGTGGTTCAAGTGCGAGTGCAAAGTGACCTTCGTGCATATAAAAGCAAAGCTGTAAGCACATTCCACGCATCGACAAATGTAAAAGAACTTATGCAGTGAAACCGTTGGAATCCAAGTTCAAAGATGTTCAATGCGGTGTGTGCTCATAGTTGAAAATCAACGAGGAAGGAGGGGGCCGTGATTTCGTTAGAGCCATAAAGCAAAGGAAGCTCGCTCAATTCTTTATCCAAAGGTTTTCTACACTTGACCTACTAGATGCTTCGGCGGTAAGTTTCAACTCAATAACCGTTAAAATGTTGTTGTAAAAATTTATATAAAAATCTATGCACAGGGTGACGCTAAAGTCATCACCTCATCGGCCGATGTTATGACTTTTGCAAATGGCGGCAAAAGTAAGTTTTGCTTTGTCATTAATTAATTCATTAATTCATTCACTCATTCATTCACTCAATCATTCATTCATTTATTGGTTCATTAATTAATAAACAAATTACAGCCAAAGAAAACTGGGTGACAACTTTTGCGCTGGCTGAAATTTTTTGCGCCACCCTGTACAAGCCTCGTATATAGCCTCGCAAAAAAATCTGACAATTCACGACTGGCTTCGTCTAAACTTCTCTATATAGAAAAACCAAAATTCCTCCAGGGTGGGAATCTACTTCTAACTGGGTCCAACACTCTCAGGTCTGGCAAATCGATAGAGAATATACCTCTGTCCAATTAGTGGAATCATCCCGGGGAAAAATAGTGGATTCTACCGACGCAGTTGCGTCCTTTGGAAAATACAATGGTGACACCAAAGTTGATTCAAAGAAGAGCAAGGTATGAATTCTAAGAATAATTTTGAATGAGAATATGTGAATAAAACATTTTAAACAACATATTTTATGATTTGTATTTTTAACGAAAGATTGGTAACCAGCGGCAACAACATTAAATTTTTTGTCAGTCTGATTTGTGTGCACGCCCCCGAAGAAAAAAGACAATGCCCCTCAGACCCCTCGAAAATTTTACCCGGTGTCATGAGTTGGCGAATTGTCCACTCTTTCATTGAAGACTTTATGGGAAGACAATTTTGGTCTGCACAATAAATTAGTTCAGTCCCTATCAGCCACTAAGCATATGTGATTTGGAAGGACGAACGAGAAAGTATAATTGGACCTTCAATTCAGACAACAACAAACGTTGTCAAGTTGCGATAAAGGATCAATTTTTAAACAGCGCAAAACATGGCAGTCGTTAGCAAAAGATTTCAATCGATTAGATAGTAATGTGGTATTGTGACCCCTACATTATATTAAAGGACCGACTGCCCTAATGAAACTTAGGTGTTCTTGGGAGTTTAAGTGTTTGCCATCCCTGATTGCTAACTGTTACTGGCCCAGACATCGACTTCTGCGGTAGGATACAGAAACGCAGTGCATGATGATGTGTTCCCATGTTTTCTCAGCTCCTACACAAAACCTGCAAGTGCTGCCTGGTCCTACTTAGTCCAAGAGTGAACTTGTGTTTCCTGAGATTGCAGTGCCTGGTTTGAAAGTCGGTGACCTGACGCAGCTGGTTTTTGTCTACGTTGAGTCATTCTGAGTAACATTTAAATAACTCGTTAACTGCAGGCTCACCTGACTGTTGCCTAAATTACTTCAAAAAATTATACTGCATTGTTAAAAAATGTCTCTGCCAAAACGTTCAGTGCTAAATAGCTTCAAGTTGAAAACGAAACGTGTCTCTCATGTATCCTAAGGTAACTTTTGAGCTCTTTCTTTAGATATTATAAAAAAAAACCGCCTAGGAAGATGTCTTTTCGCTTAAGGCAGCGCCTAATGTTGCTATCAACTATCAACATTTTACTATCATCAACATATAAAATCATTCAAACTGAACTGAAACAGCTCAACGAATATTTTACACACCTACCTCCACTAATCTCCACAGTTTAGCAAACATCCAGAAACCCGCATTACAACCCACAAACATCAAAATACGTCCGTAGGTGGCGCCCACTTTATGTTTGTCTTTAAACTTGAACGACATTCCTCAACTCGCATTAAATCTCCACTTAGCATATCGCTCAATAAAAGCAGCGACCTACGGGGAGCGACTGGGCGTCGGGAAAGAGCTCTGGCGACAGCAGCAGCGACTTTAGAACTTTGCAACTTAATGCGTTAATAGGCGACAAAATACTTTCGAAACTAGTGTTTTGCTTCGCTATAAAATTTGCGACGCGAACCAGCGACTCGCTACCAACAATGAGCAATTGTGCTCGCATGAAACCTAAAAGCCGTAAAGCTAACAAACAAAATGGAAAAGGCTAAGGAAAACTTACTCAATGCCAATGGAAAATATTACACACTTTAGTGCCCTTCAGCGGCGTGCAACCAGGCAACTGCTGCCAGTTGTTGGACATATGTGGCGGCAACAGTAGCAGCGAGTGCAGTGCAAGCAACATTTGTGCAGTAGCGAATGGCAGCAAATAAAAAAAAATGCTAAAAATGGTTGGAAAACAACAACAAAGACAACACCCACAAACAAACAAGACAGACAGTCAAAAAGCATAATAAAAGCCCGAGCGAAAAATGGAAGAAATGCAAACAAACAACAAAATGCACGAAAAACTTGCATAAATTATGCAGACTAACAAAATGTTTGGCGCTCTGTTAGTCTGTCTTTCTGTCTGTCTGAGTAACTGTCTGTGTTGTTGTTGTTGTTTTTGCTGTCTAACAGCCAACAGTGAGTGTGTGTGCTCAAGAGCTCTAGAGTCAAATTTATTTTTGTGTAGCCCAAAAGTGCCACACACACACACACTAAGTCACTCATAAAGCATTGCAGTTAAGTTGGGCGTGTGTGGCAGCCAAAATTGCCAGGGCTGACACTTTGTGCCCATTAGGGGCGGGCGAAGGTGTGCAGCGTAGTTGGCTGGATTCGACTATTTGGTAGTCATAAGTTTTCATTTATTATATGCGAATGCAAGTAATAAATGAAAGCGACGCCAGTGGCGGCTCATTGGCGTGGAGAGACGAGGGGGCGGAGAGACGAGGGGCGGAGTGACGAGGCAGGCGGCCGATATGACTTCATGCGGCGAGCGTGCGACTGGTGTGCAATAAATCAGCACACATGCATAACTTAAATAACTTATGAGCAGCGACAGACATCCTGTCTAGTCGTGTCTAGGAGAAGAAGGCTGCGGCAGATTACGACAGCACGAAGGACAACGCAATGAAGTTGTAAGCAGCAAACAAAAATAAGACTCACTCGAAATGGCGCAAAAATATGGCAAAAACTATAAAATATGAGTTGATAATGAGAATTTAGAGCAACGAAAATTTCGTATCGCACATTTGACAAACGGAAATTTATTTCCGTGCCACCAATCAAAACGCGTTGCAAGTCGCAACGAGCGCGGAGTTTTCGAGTCCCTCTTCCTACTCGTTTGCTTCTTCGTCTTCTTCTGCTGGGTAATAAAAACTACGCTCTTCCATTTCAACAATTCACAGCGAAGTGAAAAAAAGTGAAATTTATTAGTTTTGTTCGGCGCGCAAGTTTCATATTTCCTGGAGAGACAGAGAGAGAAAACCAAAAAAAAAACCTACCAAAATCTCTGCCTATAAAATGTCCATAAAAAGTTAAACATAATAAAACTATAAAGTAATAAAGAACAGCAACAAATAATTGTTACACATTTTCGGGCCATAAAAATCGTTATCGACATACGACGATCTGCCAGAGAGTCCACTAAACGACAACAACTACAACAATAAATGGTTGAGTGAATAAAAACTTGAAGCGAGCCACACATTCGGGACACATTCTGGGGAAATAAACAACAAACTCTTGTGCGATGGTTAAGTCGGTTAATGGTTGCATTAATAAAATCAAAACAATTCGGCCAAAGCGCATTAAAAGTGGCCAAAAGTCTCCGATTACTAGCAAGCACGAAAATTTATTGTTCTCAAGGAAACCTGATTTAAGAAAACTTATAACTTATTTAACGCTCGTTTTAGCTTAAGCACACACACACACACTCACTCAAACACACACACACACATATGGCGTTCTCAGCATGCCGCTTCCTGCCAGCTGCTGCCGCACTTGGCGGCAATGCAATTGCACTTATCCTTGACTTTGAACTGACAACTTGTTTAAATTATGCAAATAAATTCCCCACAGCGCACACACGCCCATCCCCCTAGCCAGTCAGTCAGCCAGACAACGAGTCATTCAGCCAACTAACCAGTCGACCAGTCGACCATCCAAGACGCATCTGCTCCAACTCGCCGCATTCCGTCTGAACTGCACTGTGCTGTGGTTGCCACACTTTTATATTGTATTTACACTTTGTCTGCTCTGTTCGACTGGCTCGCCTTGCTGTGCGTCGCTGTCTTCAATGTCTCGGCATCTCTGTTGGCAGAATATATAACATTTTCTGCGCTATTTTGTGTGGTTTTTTTTGTTGTTTTTGCTTGACAGACACTTGAATGTTGCCGTCTGATTGACATTTTCGTTTTTACGCTCATTTTGGTGTAATATGCAGCCGATATGAATTTATTGCAGCCGCAGAGCATTGCAGCTTCTCTAACACTTCACCGGACAGGCAGCACAAATCGGGCATGTAAATCTATAAAGTCTGTGAATTTTGCCATTCATGTGCACTGGACGTGCAGCTGCATTGAGTGGCGTGTGTGTGAAAACTCCCAATTGCAAGCTGTGTGCCGGGAAATGAACTTTTCCCAATTGATGCCTCTTTGACACGAGGGGAGTGAACTAATGTAGTGAAAAAAATGAAATTCCAACGAGGATTTCGTGCTGGAAGTTGGCACGTTAGAGGTAAATAGTGAAATATCTACCTTACAAAATCGTCTGACAATGAACAGAGGGTTGTCAAGATTTCGAGCTGTCAGCGAGTGGCAGACGTGAACTTTTTCTTTAATTGAAACGTGAAATTTTCTGCAAAATATGCTTATTTTGTACAGGAAGTTATGAAGATTTGAAGCTGCTAGGCATGATGTGGATCGTTTCCAAACAATTTGCTTCAAAACAATATTATTTCGTGCAGAAGATTATGAGGATTTCAAGCTGCTAGGGAGTGAATACCTGTTCCAACTACAAACCTTTAGTTGAACCAATAAATTTGCTCTAAAACCCCTTATTTTGTATAGGAGATTATGAAGATTTCAAGCTGCTAGGGGTTCATGTGGATGTTTTTCAACTGGAAGTCTTTAGTTGAACCAAGAAATTTGCTCCAAAATACGCTTTTTTTGTATAGAAAATGATGAAGATTTCAAGGATTCAAGGAGTTCATGCTTAAACAAGCACCTTTTCCAACTGAAAGATAGATAATAGATAGATGAAAGTTTAACCGTGAAATTTGCTTTTAAATGGGTTAACTTTGTTCAAGTGATTTGAAGATTTCAAACTGTTAGGGAGTTCGTGCTTGGATATAAACCTATTTCAACTGAAAAAAAAATCACAAAACTCAAATCACAAAACTCGCTCCAAAATATGCCTTTTTTGTACGAGGGTTATGAAAATTTCAAGTTGCTAGAAAGTTCATGCCTTTTACAAATGAAAAACTTTTAGCTGAATCATGAAATTCGGTTCAAAATATAATTTTTTTGTAAAAGAAGTTATGAAGAGTTCAAGCTGCTAGGGAATTCTTGCTAAAATATGAACTATTTCCAGCTTAGATATCCAAAACAATACCGTAAAATTTGCTTCAAAATAGCTTTAGTCCTTACAAGAGAGTTCGAGCTTTCCGGAAGTTTATGCTACGACATGAACCTTTTCAACTTTTCCATCTCTTTACTCGAACCGTGAATCTCGGCAAAAAATCGAGCCATGAAGTTTTGAAGCTGTCGGGGATATAATGTGCTAGGAGATCTATTCTCTTTAAGTGAGAGTTCTTTAGTTGAAAAAATAAGTCTAATAGGAACTGTCAGGGAATAGTGTGTACGTGCACTCCTTTCCATTCAAAGTTATTTAGTCAAACTATGAAATTGCATGTTTCTTTTAATAACTTCATTAAAAAAACACATACAGTCAAACTTCAAGTTTGAACTGTATAGGTTAAGTTAGAGCTCCTGACACGTTAAGTCGGCGTGCTACCTGTTTCAATATCGACGGGGTCCGTACGGTATAAGAATTCAGTGAAATCAAATATGAAAACTGAAGCTCAAAGAAGCTTTGTCACGTATCATGAAGATATTATCTATACAGATTTATATCTATTAATAGATGATGAGACAGATAGATTAACTGGGGCCACGATAACGCACTGTGACCATAAATTATCACTCAATAAATTATGATCATAAATTATCCTGAAACATTTACAGAACGTCCTTACATTTAAAGGGCAAAAAGAGAACTTCAAAGCTCATGCGAGATTATATTATATATGTAATATAAGGTAATGGCATCTACTACGAGATCCAAGTATCCATTTATCTATGATTAAGTTATCTTTCTAAGATTTACAGTGTTTTGGGAGCGAATTCTCAACTATTGGCAAAGCAGCCAGACTTCTTCAAGGCAGCGCAATTCGAACTGGAAACCTCTGGAATCATAATTTCGATCTCTGATGGGTGTCTAAAGTCTACACAAAGAAACATTGGAGTGAAATACGAGAAGAGTTAACTAAGAAAAGCTTACAAGCTTTGTTTCTACTTAACAACTTTTCTCCATCTCTCTTTTTACTAAATATTCCAAGATTATTATTATATTATAGATTATTACAAAATATTCGGCTTTGCAAATATTTGCATTAAAATGCTGTCGGCTTCTAACGTTGCCAGATCATGTGCGGCAACACGAATTTAATAAACATAAATTTGTAAAGCAAATTAACGCAAAAAGTTTAACAAATACTTTTGTAATATTTTCCATTTCTCCATTCCAACCGCGCAGAACATTTGAGCAATGCAAATTCATGAATAAAAATTCCATAACGTCGTCGCCAAAACACCAATCGGCCAATGCACAGCACACCAAAGCGTTTTATTTAAATGAAAAAAATTTGATAAGCCCGCAGTTTGCGCGATTTTCGCTCGTAAGCTGCGCCGTGTCGGCAATGATTTCCGTAAATAAAAAAAAAAAATCATAATAAAAATTGCAGCTGTATAAAAAACCATTCAACCAGACCACGTGTGAGTGTGGTTGATAGAAGGTGGAAGAAGACCTGAAAAAAATTGCACATTCGCCATGCAGCTTTATGAAATATGCAAAAATCAAGCAACCATAACCGAAATCGATATGCTGACAAAAGCCTCGCCGGGTGGATTGGTGGGTGGATGGGCAGATGGGCAGATGACGGCTGGGTGAACGGTTGTTGTGTAATAAAATGTTGATGGTCGCCAGGTGAGCGCATTGATGAAGCCATTGGCGTTGCTTTCAACGCGTTGACGTGCCTGACGTTTGTGCTGCTCGCTGACTGTGTTGAAAGTCGGCACCCGTCAAGTTGTGTGGAAATGGAAATGCATGAAAATTCGTGAGCTATTTTTGTGAAAATTCTTATTTGCCAAAAAATAAAAAAAAACATACAAAAAAATATACAAACAATTTGAGTTTATATGTGAAAAATATTGTCCATGTATTGCACAAGTGTTGAATTTGCAAAAAACGAAAAAGCCAATTTTGCAAAAAAAAAATTGTATGCGCGCGCAAAAAAATATACCAACAAAATTCGTACCGAACGAACGTGGCTGTGTGCAACGGTTAAGTGCTGCTGGTGTTGTAGGTGGCAATATGGTACAATACTTTTTTATTATTACTGTTGTTGTTTTTATTGTTGTTAGTTGATTGTCAAAGGGCGTCGAGGGTTAAATTTCGTGCAAGTTTAATCATTTCACGCATTGTTGATTTTGTCGTAAAAAGACACCTACACGCTACAGCGATTGTTGAAATTGAGGCAAACCACCAGACACAGCAATAACAACAACAACAATAAAACAATAACTTCCAGCCACTTGCCGGCATTATCGACGAAGCGTGAAATTTTCGTGCATGGCAAAACGTTTGACATTTGTGCAGCAATTCTTTTCTAGAAAAAAAAGTTATAAATACAATTCAAAACAATTTAAAATCATTTCGGTTAACTTAAAAAATCAACCAACAAATTTCTACGAATAGCCAACAAATTGTGATTTAATTCACACACACACATACACATAACAAGTTCAGTTGCAGTTCACGTGCTTCGGCTCCGCAACAAAGTCAGCGCGATTGCAGTTGACAGCTGTCATGTTGCTATCTGCGAGAAGAAAATTCAAAAACTGTTAGCGTGTGCGTTCGCGCGACTGAGAGCTCGAGTGCGCAGGCGCAGCCACACCACATATGGCCTTCTGCTGCTGCTGTTGTTGTTGTTGTTGTTAGCAACTGTCAAAAGTGCGTGCCATATAGCAATTTCGCGCTGCGCTCCGGCCGCCGATGCTGCCACATGATAAGAATTTCTGTCGAAGTTTGTCGCACAAATTACACACACAACCAACGCCGAAACTGACTGCGTTGCTCCGGCAACAACGCGTCGACCGCATTTAAATGCCAACAAACTTTATTAGTTGGAGTTTTGTTTTTGCATCTTTGGCGCGCGTTTCCATTTCAACATCAATCAAATCGCATTTGGCAGCTCGAATGCGCCAACGACAAACCAATCAGCCGCACCACCACTCCACCGCTTCGTCGCGTCACAAAGCGTGGTCGGTGCGCGCTTGCGGACAATGTGGGCTTTCATTTCCATTTCAATTTCATTTCAATTTGATTTTATTTGATTTTTCTAGTTATTTGCTGTTGTTGTATCAAACAAGTCGTTAACATTGAGCGAACTTGGCATTTTTGTGACCCACTTATCGATCACGCCGTCTGACAGTTTGTAAGCGATGCCGAATTGCCAATGTTGATATTTTCATTATTTATTTAGATTTCAGCATGAATTGAGCATTTTGTTGTTCTTTCAAGTACTTAAATGTAACAGAAGTGAATTGGAATGCCATTAAGTGTCGCATTTTGTGTGTATTTGTCCATAATTGAAACGTTGAGATGGAATTGTTGACAACAAATTTTCAAACAAACATTGAGATGAACAAGAAGTGACATGCGGGGCAGATGAAAATGGCAACACAACCATGTAGCAATAAAAGGGCCTTGGGACAAAAGGTATAACAACGGGAACAATGAATTTCGCTCGGCGTTATCATCCAACTGACAGTGGACCACTTTCGAGAGGTCCAGTTTAGTCATTGGACCAGCCACGACAAATTGCTAAATACACTGCAACTCGATTGCAATTGTTCCATACACACACAGACGCGGCCGATAACATCTTCCAACGGCCAGTGTTGTAAATTAAAACGAAATTTCGAACAACAAATGGGCGCGCTGAAATTTCTAATGACACATAGAACGCCTAAAAGCTTATTGTGCAATGCACTAAAAGCGTTTGCGGCGCAATTGAAAATTCTCAAAGAAGCTCTGTGCACAAGTTTTACCAAAACTCCAGCCGACAAATTTACAATAAGTGAAATTCTCAAAATGATTGAATGGCAATGCGTTTAGTTGCCCAATTCAAACCCATCGCTCATTGAAAGCGATTTCATGCCGCAACTCTTCAACTGGCTGCACTCGCATTGCGCACTTGTGGCGCATTTACTTCTTCATTGCGCGCTGCTTTGCGTCTCCAAACAAACAAACAAAAAAACAAACCCACTCACCCACTTAGTGGCGCACTGCCGAAAGTGAAAATACGCACAATGCCAACAGCCGCCGCGCTGCCACCCACTGGCGCCCCGGCGCGTTTGTGCTGCTGTTTGTTTGTCTGCTTGTTGTTTGTGCTGTTTGCTCATTTGTTTGACTATCGGCCCATCGAGCTGTCCATGAGTGAATTATTCATTTGCCCCGCATTTCGAAATGTGGCACCTCCGAAATTTATGCCACACAGCCCCCTCCGACAACAACAACGGGCGCGCATTTGTGCATTGAACAGTGAACGCCAGTTCGACTGTCCGTCGTTATCTGGCTGCTGCTCTGGTCCAGTCCAGTCACATTGGCCGGCAGCGCTGTCGTGGCTTTTCGTACGCTTTTGTTGTTGTTGTATTACTTTGGCATTGTGCTGCGTAAATGTAGAAATATCCATAAATTTGTGAATGTTGACAGGTCGCCAAGGGACGCCGCACTCGGCACTAAACCAGACAAAAGCAAAACAACAACAACAATAGTAGGGAAAAACACACACTCCCGATAATCAGGCACAATTTGGTGGAAATTGATGTGGTTTTTTATTGTTGTTGTTGTTGTTGTACTGAACACCACTTTGAGCAGTTGTAGATTTTAGATTTGGCAGATTTGAAGTGTACGGGTCTGGGTTTCATTTGTTGAATAGCAAGAAATGGTTTTCTTTGGAAAAAGCTCCACTCATTGTTCACTACATGTGAGTGCGTGTGTGTGAGTGTGTGTCTGGGCCGTCTGGCTGTTTGCAGCTGTTGACAAAACGGCCAATTAGCTTATGACGAGCGTTCTGTGCCTTTGTTGCCGTTGACAAAAGCCAACAATTTGGGTCAAAAGGCTGATAAAACGCCTAAATTTGAATGCACTGTGAACTCGTTGTATACTTTTTCCTACCAAATGACCATTTTTATCAAACCATTTTAAATGATGTGACATGGCGCTAATGCGAGAAGTGATAAACGCCACAATGTGTGGCATTGGGTTTGGAACTTTTCAAAATGTTGGTCATTAGAAAAAAAGAAGACCATTAAAAAGGTGATAGAGACAAATGGACTTAAAATCAAATAAATAAAAAATGCAAAATTTATTTGTCAATTTAAATAAACTAAACCAAATCAAATATAAGAAATGGCTTTAAATTTCGTATAAATTTTTTATAAATTAATTTTTAATTAATTTCATTTTAATTAATTTTTTATAAATAATTAAATTTTCAAAATGTTGGTCATTCGAAAATTACAGAAGACAATTAACAAACTGATAGAGACAAATGGACATAAAATCAAATAAATTAAAAATTCAAAATTTGTTTGTCAATTTAAATAAAATAAACCAAATCAAATATAAGAAATGGCTTTAAATTTCGTATAAATTTTTTATAAATTAATTTTTAATTAATTTAATTATTAAATAATTTTTTAAAAATAATTCAATTTTCAAAATGTTTGTCATTAGAAAAATAAAATTAGAAGACAATTAACAAACTGATAGAGACAAATGGACTTAAAATTAAATAAATAAAAAATTCAAAAGTTGTTTGTCAATTTAAATAAAATAAACCAAATAAAATATAGGAAATGGCTTTAAATTTCGTATACATTTTTTATAAATTAATTTTTAATTCATTTAATTTTTAATGAATTTTTATAAATAATTAAATTTTCAAAATGTTGGTCATTAGAAAATTATAGAAGACAATCAACAAACTGATAGAGATAAATGGACTTAAAATCAAATAAATAAAAAATTCAAAAGTTGTTTGTCAATTTAAATAAAATAAACCAAATCAAATATAAGAAATGGCTTTAAATTTCGTATAAATTTTTTATTTAATTTTTTAATTAATTTTTAATTAATTTCATTTTTAATTAATTTTTTATAAATAATTAAATTTTCAAAATGTTGGTCATTAGAAAAATATAATTAGAAGACAATTAACAAACTGATAGAAACAAATGGACTTAAAATCAAATAAATAACAACTGCAAAATCAAATAAATAAAAATGCAAAATTTGTTTGTCAATTTAAATAAAATAAACCAAATCGCATATAAGAAATGGCTTTAAATTTCGTATAAATTTTTTATAAAAAATCATTTTTAATTAATTCAATTTTTAAATAATTTTTTAGTTTTTTAAATGAATTATTTATAAATTGTTTAGAAATTTTGTGATACATTTTTAAATGCATAATGAAATCACATTAAATTCCACTCACTACAATTTTATTAAAAGAAATTGTGTGCCACTCACCTTCAGCAGCGCCCAGTAGAAGCGTCACCGCTACCAGCAGCGCTGCCTGCCACAGCAACCCGCCAACGCTGCGGCCGCTGCCAGGCCACGCCTTACGACAACCCGAGCCGTATTGTTGTTGGCCGTGTGACGACGTGCTGGTCATGTTGCGTGACGTGTTTACAGCATTTTCGGCTGCACGTTGCACATTCCGGCTGCCGCTGCCATGGCGAATTTCAATGCCTTCTGCCCGCTGCATTTCCATTTCCAATTTCAATTTCATTCCTTGACGCTGGACGCGCTCGTGTTGCTCTCGTGGGTGCTGCTGTTGTTGCTGCTGTTGCAATGTATCGACCGCGACTGGCGCTCAAGTGCGACGAACTTGAACTTGCATTTTGGCGTGCGATCGCGCGCGCTTTTTTCTCGCTCGTGTACTTTTTCGCGTTACTGTTGTTGTTGTTATTGTTGTCGTATTGTTGCTTTGTGTATTTGCAATAATCGTAAAAAGAATGCCGGCACTTTTACTACTTTCAGCCACTTCACACTCGGGCCAGACGTGCCGTTTGGCTGAATATTTTATGTGCGGCACGTAGCGCGAGCAAAGGTGGCAACCTTGTGCGATTGCCGCGACAGGATGCGGATAAGCGAATGCGGCTAGCGACTGCACGTTGCCGTAGACGAAATTTCATGCGCCACGTAATGCCGGCACAACATCTAAAAACTGCAAAAAGAAGAAGAAGAAGGGGGTGGGTAAGATTTGGGAGGCGGTAATCCAGACTTGGCGCTTGAGCGGTGTGGCAAGGACAGGCGACGACGACGACGACGACACTGGCGAGCGGCGCACAAACACGTATTCAGCGCATATTCAGCACAATTCAGCAGCTCGGCAGCGTCGGTGTGCGCGGTTGGCGGCGTCAGCGACAAGCTACGCGCTATAAATTCCAGCGAGTTGAAATTTTTATGAGCGTCTTGATACCTTCAGCTCAATTTATCACTTTTTATTATTGCTGGCCAGGCCGCTGTCTGGCGCTGCAACTGCCAACTGCCAAATGCCACTTGAAGTTGCACGCTACAACGCTACACTTGCACTCGTGTTTACACTTCAAGGATGCGCGCGTTTCGGGCGCAGCGAAATTGTATTGCAATGAGTTCCTTGTTGCGATGTCCTTCGTGTTGCTTTGGCAATTTTCTTGCATTTATTTTTATTTTTATTTTTGCTTTTATGATTTTGCTGCTTGCCACTGGAATATTTTTGTCGACTTTTATTTATGTTTATGATATTCGGTCCTTGTTGCTCTCAGCAACTGAGCAGCGCAGAGTCTCAATGCTCAAGCGATGCAACCTTTTTAGTGTCAGCGACGCACGTGACAGCAGTTTCACTTAAGCATCCTGGCCCCATGTCCTGTGACCAGGCTCCTTTGTCCGGTGTCCTTGTGCGTCCAGGCCGAAGGAGCAACAACTGTAAATAAAAAGTTTGAAGAGCACACAAGTTCAAGTTAGAAATTGTAAACAAGTTTTTGATAAGTTGTGCAACATTGCACTTTTGTTGTTGGCACAAGATTATGAAATATGGCTGGAAATGACAGAAAACTCGCCCGGCCACGCTGTGTGGCGGCTTCAACGATCTCGATTCGCCTTTGAGCGCATTTGGCAATATTATTTTTTTGCTGCGCTTAATTCGCCTGCAACGCCACTCGGGCGGCAATAATTGATTGAAAGCAATACATTTTGTCATTATTGCTGCCGCAGGACACGCGATCTTTGTGTGCATCTATGAAATTCTCCACTTTGTGCGCCAATTTTCTATGCGAAACTTTAAATTTAATAACAACTTGAAATGAAAATTTTGTTGCAATATGTTCGTGCCGCCACAGCTAACAAAATTAATAAGCCATCAATGCGACTAATTACGCTTTAGCCGGCGGCGGTTGTAAAATTCAATCGCGCACTAAAATAATTTGCTCCGCTGACGCAGCTTTATGGCATATTTTATACCAATAATCGAATTTATTTGCCGCCAGATATTACATGCCGTAGGCGGTTGTTGTTGTTGTTATTGCTTTTAATCTTTTTGTTGTTGTTGTTTTTAGTTTGTTGTCTGAAACAGCCAATTTTGGCGGCAAACAAAATTATCAAGTCTAATGGAATTGCGCAATTTGTGGGTTGAATTTTTGGCCCGGCCAATGAGCCCAAAAGTATGCCATTAAAAAGTTGATTACACATGCCACACGAACCGAAAAGCAGCCGCTTCGAATATTTACTGCGCCCTCTTTGCTAATAATAGCATTTTTGCAATAATGGCACTTTTGATAGCCTAAAAGTATGCTGCGAACAATGAAAATGCTTAAAAATAATGTTAACTTTAAATTGTGCAGCAGAAAAGTTTCGCTCTAAATAAAAATGTCACAATTGCAACATTTGCAGGCTGTTCGCAACAAATGCCCAACTTTATTTCATTCTAGCAACTCACACATTGTTTCAAGTAATAGAGGGCAGCAACAAAACAAAACGCCGCACCACAAAAACAAAACAAAACCCTCACAAGCCGGTAGAGAAGACGGCCGCGCTTAGTAAAGTTGGCAAAAAGGAGAGCAACTGCGAATGGTTGCCCAAACAAATAACAATAATAACTCAAATAAGAATGTTTCATGCATTGCATTATTGTTTTTGTTTTTCTGTTTTGTTTTTGTGCCAGCGAAAAGGGCGCACCGAGAGTAGGGCACGCACAGACCGCATATGAGCGCCACACATATCCTGCGGCGTTGAACTTACGGCGACCCATTTCACGCACAGCGCAACCAGCACACACACACACACACACACACACATTGCATTGTGCGAGCGCACACAAGCGTGCTGCATTTGTCACATTCGAGGTCTGTCCTTTTGCTGTGCGTTGACCGCTTTTTCATGTCGCTTTTGCATTTGCTTTCTTTTTCTTTTTGCGTCACAATTGCGATTTTTATATTTTCTGTTGAAAACAGAATACAGTGGAAACACATTTCATGGGAATTTAAAATTGCCAAGAATGAGGCGTAAGCGCACGAAATTGATTTAAAGCGGTGGGCCGCAGTTCTGTGAAAGAAGCACAGCACGATATTTGTACCAGAAAAGGTTCATTTAGGAGAATCAGGTGAACAAAATTAAACAGAAATATTTATTATTAAAAATTTATAAAATTTCGAGTATGAAGAATATCAAAAAAATTAAAGTTTTCAGCACAAAAGTAAAGAAACAATTATCCTTTAACGCATCTACCTAACGAAACCCATATCGTAATTGCTTTATTTTGTTACATTTGTTTCTAACCCCAATCTGACAAACGGTTTAAAGATGGACTGTAGGGTTGAAGCAAGGATCTACTTCAAGAATCTGGGAGTAGAAAAAGCCTTTCATCTTCCCGATCCCTGCAATGTCTTTCAAGTGGGAATTTTTGCAATAAGGGACACTTTCATGATTGTCCCACAGTAAAACGGGGGTCCTACGAGGGTAGAGAAATTTACATATTTTTTTTCTTTCTAACCTCAATTTTCCTGTACACGGACAGTTCAAATATGAACTGTGGGGTTGGAGCAGGGATCTACTTTAGGTTTCTGGTAGTAGAAAACGTATTCTACCATCCAAATCTCTGCAGTGTCTTTCAACCGGAAAATTTTGCAATAAGGGAAACCTGCAGGATTGTCCTACAGTAAAACGTCCTGGGTAGGAATGTTCACATATTTTTCGGCATCCAGGCGGCCATTAAAGAAAATCGAGTCTATAGTATAATCCAAATTAGTAAGAGACTGTAAGGATGTTCTGAAGTTGCTGGGCTGTCAGGACCACATCATTTATTGGTTGCCTTCTTGAATTCAAATTAGTCAGAGACTATTAGGATTTTCTGAGGTTAGTGGGCTGTCAGGACCTCATCATTTCTTGGATACCTTCTTGAATTCAAATTAGTCAAAGACTGTAAGGATTTGCTGAAGTTGGTGGCGTGTCAGGACCTCATCATTTATTGGTTACCTTCTTGAATTAAAATTACTCAGAGTTTGTTATGATTTGCTGAAGTTGGTGGGCGGTCAGGACCTCATCATCTCTTGGTTACCTTCTTGAATCAAAAGTAGTCAGAGGCTGTTAGGATTTGCTGAGGTTGGTGGGCTGTCAGGACCTCATCATCTCTTGTATGATCTCCTAGTCAGTCGGCTGATAAGCTAGCCAGGGTGGAGTATGTTATGGACTCACAATCCGAGCGGATGGCACCGTCTTTAAGTGCAAAACTAAGACAAAAACTGGACAACATCTCTTCAGTTGCAGAATGGCTCTACATATTTGGCTACAGTTTCCATAGAACATTCTATCTGCTGCTAAATTTTCGTAGGAATATCTCAATGCTAAACGCAGTGATCACGGGTCACTGGCCAATTGGCCCACAATTCTTTTTGTATAAGATGCAGTGAAGAAAATACAGAAAATCCCTGGAACACTTCCTATGAGGATTTCCTTGCTTAAGGTTGAAAAGACTAAATTCCTTAGGAAATACTCTAATTGGCTCTCTGCGATCTACCGAAACCAAGACCGAAATGCAACAAGTCCTATCTGCTCGATGGGGATTTGTCTCTTATTCCTAGTCTTCTCTTCTTCTTTTGGACAATCAAAATCCAATTCCAGACACAAACCGAAAAAACATAATGATTTGGTTTTTGTTGTTGTATTCGATCACCTTTATGCATTCACCAACGGTACATTCTATCTCTGTCTATTATTCTGTCTGACTATATGATGACCTTGAAATGCATTCTTTAGGTATCTGACTATATTATGGCCTTGAAAACATAAACAAATGCGTCATTGGTTTATCTGATAAACAATTAATAAACTTTTTATCTACTTTATTATTTTCATTTCTAATTTGTTTTTTTATTTCATTTTATTTTTTATTCGCACAAAACCACTTTTTATCATAAAAAATTCAATTATGGCTTCAGTGAATTTTTTTAGCGCAATATTTTTTATCAACTCACATCTGGACGCATGTGTTGAGCTATAGGCCGCCCACTTGTCAATTCTGAATACCCACACACATACAAATATATTTACATAAGCACATACAAGCTCGCATAAGTGTGCGCCATGTCAGCATCCAAAAAAAAACCGTCAACTGGCAACAACTTTTAAATAAGCGCATAAAAAAGTTTCAGCTCGCTTTGACTTTTGCTTTCGCAGCGCCACACGTATCTACTTCGTCCTTTCCCCGTCGCTGGTCCCTTATGACGCAATGATCGTCTCCTTTTCATTTATTTTCTCAAACATTTGCAACATTAAATTGAAAAAGTTTGTTGCGACACTCTTTTTTTTTATTTATTTACTTTTCTACTTTTGCCTTTGGCGAATGTTTTTTTCGTTGTAGTTGTTGTTGTTTTTGATGCTGGAAATGCTGCTAAAGGGGCGCTTACACGCCGCTTCAATAAATTAAGTTGTCAAATGTTTCAATTAGATTTCAAGCGCCTTTCTGCCGAGAGTATTTAACACACTTTCAAGGCGACAAAATGCGTTCAATCGTTTTGTGGGTTTGCTTTCTGAACGGAAATTTGCATTTCCTGCAGTTGAATGTTTGAATTTACATTTCAATTTCCGGTGCGCGACACGCCACGTTTCAGCTGTCGGTACGCATTTCTGCTTCTTCTTCTTCTTCTTCTTGTCTCCCTAGAGCGCCTAAGTTCACTGCAGTTGCCTCGCTTCTACTTAGCAAACAGCTCCCGGTTTTTATTGTTGGCTCGTGCATTCGAGCGTTTCGCATTACAAATTGTGTGCACTTCCTGTCGCGCCGCTGCTGCCGCTGTTTCTTATCAGCGCCCATTGGTGATGCAAGCAGCATCCAAGTTGGCCGCCAGCTACCGCTGCCGGATGCACGCTCACCTTTTACTGCACAAAACCCCACCAACAACAGCAGCAACAAGCGCGCCAGTGATAAGACGCTCTGGAAAGGCAAACAACAATGCCAAATTACCTATTACCGCCACCTGCGTCCCGAACGCCGCTCCCCCCCGTGTGCCATCCACACAACAGTTGTCTTCACGCTCGTTTACCTTTTTCGTTTGTTCGCTGCTTTGTTTGTTTATCTCTATTTGGTGAGTCGGTGGTGGCTGTTTGTCCTCAGCATCCTGCGGCCGCTCTGGCTGTAGGCTACGCGTTTGCCATTCACACGCAGCCACGTCGTTTCTCAGCCGCGAACAATGGCTGCCAACAACAACAACAACCAAACACTGGCAATTGTGGCAACGCAAAGGCGACCCCGCGCTATTTAGTTGGCTCATTGTTTGGCTATTTTTAGGTGAGGCGCACATTAAAAGTGAAACTACTACAACGCGTTCATCTTCTGTCCCTTTTCATCTCTGTCTACCGCTCTAACTCTTCAACTTCCCTTCCATTGTAAAATGTAAAATGAAAACTGAACCCAAAACCCAGCAACAACAATAAGAAGGAGAGGAGGAATAACAAAGCAGCTTTTACGAGCTCAACTAGAAAGCCAGCAGAAATATCAAGAACACTAATTTCAGCTTCAACTACTGCAGAAATTAGTACAACAACAATGCTTTCTGCAATAATGGCTACAACAATACAATTTACAACAACCAAATTTTCCACAACACTTTTTTGTGTATAAATTTTTTTCAGCAATTTCATGAGTTTGTAAATTTATTAATTTTGAAAGCAAGTTGTGGCTCACTGGTTAATGCTTTGTACCACAAGTCAGAGGAACGTGGGTTCAAACTCCAATCCAATCAACACCAAATAAATCAACCAAATTAATTGAAGTTTTCTTTCTCAGCATTAATGCTTTGCGAAATAAATGTCAAAGCTCTGAGATATACATAATTAGAATGTCTAAAGGAATCAAAATGACCCCATTGAGATTTCCAAGGGGGCATTCTCGTTTCACTGGCTCTTAGAAAAAAATATTTTAAAAAAAATATTTCTCAAATTGAAAAATTACACGGTACAACAATTTTGCGGTTTTCAAAAAACCCGCGGAGTTCCTCAACTGTTCGTTATATTTGCGGAGTCGCTGATCACGATAATTTTTTTTCGGGTCACCTATAGTTTGGGTTTTACAGGGTCTTGAAGTTACAAGCTACACCCCAATTAAACAAAATTATTTTAAATGGTCGAACTCATCCTAGTCTAACAATATTGGTATCAAAAGAAAGAGAATTATTTTACCAACTCAAATCAAATATTTTTTTAATTATCCTGGCGGAAGGATAAAAAAGTGTCTTTTTAAAAAAGTATCCTTTATTATCTTGGAAGTTTTTCTACAAAAAAATTTGAAAAAAATATATTATAGAACTTTTACCAAGCACCAACACATTGTGAAATTTTATTTTAATCAGTCAAATTAAAATTTATTAAATAAAATACAATTAAAATTTCTTAACAACAACAACATTTCTATCATCCAACCAACACCAAGAACACCACCTGTAAAACTTTCAAACGCAATCACATAACAACAACAATTGTACGTTAGACGAACGATTTTCATTAGCAACTCATTTCTCTGCTCCTTCATAAAACATTGCCAGCCACCGTCGACTTGCCGCTTCTTGGCATTGTTGAGTTATGCTTCTGAATCTTTTGAGCGCGGACTACAGGGAGCCTAAACAAGCAAAGCTCACATACACACACACATAGACAAGTGAAGCTGTGGAAATCGGCAAACACACTTTGCCACTTCAGGAGTCGCCTTGGCGTTTCTCAGGCACTTTACTGCCATAAACGCCGTCGGTGCGCACGTTTACGCTCCAATCCGCGCACTGTTGTTGTAGTTGTTGTTGTCACCACCACCGCTAAGTGGTGCACATTGTTTCAGCTGTCGGCTGGCGACCCCGTCGACCACAGCCCAACGAACGAAGGATGTTGATTTTGTAAACGCATCCGCCGCATCCAGCAGCAGTTGGACAAAGCGATGCCGGTGTCGCTGTCTGCGGCTGACGTGGCTGCGGTAATTTTGGAATTCATAAATTTTCAAACCGCCCGGGGTCATGGGTTGCCCGCATTTTGTGATAAATATAGATTAGATGCCGATAGAGCAGCAGAATGCGAACACTAGAAGTGGCCTGGATAGTTTTCCTACTTTCAATGGCTGCGAAAGCGCCTTAAGACCATAAATTATGCTCGGCGACATTTCCACATGCGGCGACTACAAAAATCCCTCACTCGATTTTCCCCCCAACTATTTAATGGACAGCGCCAAATGCCGACACCTGCTGTGGACGCACACAAAATCGACCCTCTTCGAGGCTGGGAGCAGCCGGCAGCGGCCCGCTTGCGGGCGTTAAGTATTATAGTCTTTCTTGCATGGCTGACAAGTTGCCGCCGCTGTCATATCTTCATCGCGTCTTTTTATTATTTGACATTCTCATTTATTCCGATTAACACTTGCGCTGCGTTCTTTGCGTTAACACCTTCAATGCAATCAGATAAGCGACCGTTACGGCTACCGGCCTTACTCGTAGTCTCCATAGTCGTCGTCATTGTGGTCGTGGCCGCCGCTCGCTCTTAGTGTGTGTTTTGCCGCCATGTCCGTCCGGGTCTGCACATCAAGCGAAAGTCTGCTGTTGGCGTATTTACATTTCGGCGCAGCGAAGGAAGTTTGCCCATAAAGAACGCGCTCAACGCGCAGCGATGGTTTGGCTGACTGGCTGCTTGTGTAGTTTGAGCGAAAAATGTGCGCGCTCGACGGCCATAAATGATGATGTCATTCACAACCAAGTGACACTTGCTTCTTATGTTGCTGTTGCTGTTGTTGTTGTTGCCTCGCGGGTCGGTGCCGTTTATTGGCGCTATATGTATCTATGTATGTTTGTGTGTATGTGACGTAAATAAGAAACATCACTTGGCATGCAAACAACCGCAGATAATGCGCTCGTGTGACTGACAGCACAGCGTTCAACAAAAATCTCCCATCTTCAAATTTAATGCACTTGGAACGCTCTGGCCGACCACAAAAGTTGTGCGTTGTTCAAGTTGTTGGCATCAAGACGAAGAATGCGCTCGAAAGAGAAAGAACTAAAGGCTAAAACTTCAACTGTCAACTCGAAATTAATTCTTACACATGTGAAAACAAATAAAGCGGGAAGCCTTGTGGGCCGACCAGATAAATGACACATATTTGTGAGAGCAGGAAATGACTAAAGTGTCAGTATTTCAAGTCAAAAAGCGTGAAACTCTGGCAGTGCTTTAAATCTCATGCGAACTAAATTTGAAAAAATACGTGAAGAAGAATATTTCAATGGGCTTTGGCAAATGTTTTATCTTCCTTGCATCTTTTTGAGTTTCGTATTTATATTTGGATTGCCCGAATTATTCAAATAATTCATTACTATTTCAACACAGATGCAGTCTAGTGTTTGAATTCATGAAAGCGGCCAGCACGGCCCTTTTCTACATGTCTGGAAAATGTAGTCAAAATGAGCATTTACCAAGACTAGAATCTAAATATGGGTGTATCTTGGGTTCCAATGTCATGCGAGATGATGAACTTTATTTCCTAACAATGTCAAAACTTCTGAGACTCATTAGAAACATCTTCATGGACCCATCAAGGACATGCTACTTAGAAAGGTAAAAATTATAGAGCCTTTGCCAAGTCAAGAGTGCGTATCTTGTGCGTTTGTTGAACATTTACTAAGACTAGAGTCTAAACATTCCGTGACATGATGGACTTTATGATGATGTCAGAATTTCTGAGACTCATTAGAGACATTATCAAGGATCCATCCAGAACATTGCTGGTAGAAAGAAAACCTTTGCCAAGTCAAGAGTTCGTATCTTGGCTTTCGATGTCGTATGACGTGATGAGCAATGTTTCCTAATGTTATCAAAACATCTGCCACTCACATCTTCAAGGACCCGACAAATACATCCCCTTGAAGAAGGTGTGATCAGTCTTCGCCAGGACAAAAGTTCGTATCTTGGGTTGTAATGCTGTGGGACAGATGGGATTTATCTGAAAACTTCTCTGACTCATTAGACACATCACCTTCTTCCTGGAAAAGATCGATGATATTGACTTTGTTAAGACAAACTTGTGTATCTTGAGTTCCAATGCAATGAAAATATAAATAATTTATTTCCCTATCCTATGCAATCCCCCGAAACTCATTAAAGGAGTTATGCCAATCCAATAAAGTTCCATACTTTAAAATCCTGTCTTCTAGTTCTAGTTTCTCCTACGGTCTCTTCTTACTTGAGGCTCAAATACAGTGACGTACTCAGTCAAATTATTTGAGGAGCCGCCATTTCAGTGGTGGTCCCTCAGGTCATTCGCGAGTAGTAGAATGGACATCAGTGCTCTAATCAGGGGCGGATTCAGAAAAATATTTTGGGAGTCGGTTTCAAAAAGTAATTCTTTAATATTCATAATATGCCTTTTAATTTGTATGTAGTTTTTAAGTCGATCCTTATATTTCGTCGAAAAATATTTTTGTCTTTTCACGTCTTTCACTTCTGTTCACTTTCTTAAAAAGCACAAACCTCTTGAAATTCTCCTTTAGAATTAAAACTCAGACCTTATGTTCACTTTCTGTGCGGTCCTAATCGGCTGTAATCAGTTAATTTTTTGTTTTCAATATTTTCTTCATGAATTTCTTCATTTCCAAATAATGGCCACGTCATAAATACATCAAGTTAATAATCCAAAATGACAGCTCGAGTCGCTGTGTCCGTGCCTTGAGCTAATGCCATCGCAGTTTTTGACAACTGCTGTCACTTAGGCGGAATATTTTTCCCTAATTAACTGCAACACTGCATGAAACAGCTGGACTTTTCTCTGCGCGCCCAATACATAAAAAGGCTACTTGGGTGTCAGAAAGACAACAGAAATGTGCAGCCATAGCCGAAAATAATCAGAACAAGTGACAATCACAAAAAATATCGCTGACATTGTGTCATATAAGCAGCCGCTTTGACATTTGATATCGTGTCAATACAAATCATTGACAAGCCAACAGTCACAATGAAATGACAACCGCAACAACAACGACGACATGTCAACAATTCAAATTGGAAATTATTATCGAAATGTGACGCCCACTTGCGCCTCTCCCCACCCCTACACAACCCGTTCGTTGCCGCAAAGAGGTCATTAAAAGCCAAAAACTGAATGAACAAATCGGAAAAATGTAAACAATAAAAAACGGGAATTTGTAGCTTTTTGATATTTTATAGGAGCACACAAACATACACAACCACACAGGCACTAATCTCATTTGCCGACAACATATCGAATTCAAGCATGGCTGGCGTTTGAAGTGATATCAGCGCGTTGCACGTTGATATCGCGTTGCATGCCACGCACAAACGGCGGCGACAAATGTAAATGTGTGGCAGGAGAAAGAACCGAAAAAATGGGTGTAGGGAAAGTGTTGCATCGACTGGGTCGGGGTGTGATGGGAGGGGGGAAGCATATGTTCGAAGCAGTATGAAGCAAGCAGCGACACGTCAAAGAAGACGCGACAGCAGCAGACTTGTTTAGCTGCGTTGGCGCTGGAGTTGGTGCGACGTTGCTGTTGGTTGCAAGGCAATGAAGCAATGTTGCTGGTTGGTTGGTGTCGATGATGCTGGCGCTGCTGGTTTTTTCATTTCATGTTAGCGATGCGCTGACTTTCAAGTGCACTTGAAAGTGATGACGACAACGGCAACGGCGACGACGACGATGCAGCAACAACGCAGACGCTGTGTGGCACGTTGTGGGTGTTTAGATGTGTTTGTGTGCTATTGAAATGTTGAAAGGGGACACAAGTGTAGAAAGGGGGAGGAGTAGCGCCCGTTGTGGAAAAAATGTATGCGGGCAGACTTTAAAGTCATGTGTGCCGATGTAGAGAATATATATGTTTTTGTGTAGATATGAGGGAGCAAGCAATGCACAAAATAAAATTGAATTACAAAAAGTACAACAACAACATAAAATAAAAGCAGTAATTGAGTAGCAACATTTTTAAATTTAATTAAAAATACAAAGTGAAAGCTCGAGAAGACCTTGAATATGCCAAAGTGAGAGCCAGTTAAAGAGACATCAGAAGAAGAGAAAGAGAAAAAGAGAGGGTGAGGGAGAGCAAATGCAATGTTGCCATATTTTCACTTTAAAAGAAAAGACTTCTCTTCAGTTTTTTTAGTTCAAAATCCTCGTTGAACTCTTGACCTACATTTAAAAAAAAAACAATTTGATTACTCTAACCATAGAAGGCTCAGACGTCCACAAAGTGGTATGTTAACATATGGCAATAAATTAGCTATCTTTGCTAATTTATTTTTACCATTTTACTCGATTCAATTGTCATGGAACTTCTTTAGAAAAACTCGTTCAAATCATGCAAAAAGTTAAATAGATATGAGATGATTGCTTGAACTTTGTTAGTGACCTCAACTTTAGTCATCAAATCATTATAAACCATTTGAAGAAAACACTTTACATATGGATTGCTCAAAGTTAGGGCCAACCAAAATTGCTGAATGGCGTTTCAAGCTAACTTTCAGCTTTAAAATTAAACAAACAGTAAAAAAAGTGGATTATAACTGACAATCATTCCTAATAAAGGTTGTGATCGTAGCTATGCAAGGCTGAACAAACTTTGGCAAGGTCAAAATTGAGTTCCTGACCGGATTGAAAAGTATTGAAAATGTATGAGTATTGAAAATGGAATGTTTTAAGGTAAATAGTTGCCGATTTGACTTTTCAAGTATCAAAAATTAGCTCTCAAAAATCAGTGACAATTTTTAAAAATTTCTGGAATTTTTGGATGCTTACTTCACTCTCTTTTGGGCAACTAAAAAGCTAACTGGCTAAAAAACAAATTTTGTTTTGTCATTCCAACACAAAAATATTGCAGTTAAAACCCATGAAAGAGTGAAAATTTTATAGATTGACAAAAAGAAAGCAGAGATATACGCAACATGGACATAGAAAGACGCAGAAAGCAATGAAAGAGTGAGAAATTGTTTGTAGATAAACTGAAAAGATGCACTGAGTGCACAAAGAACGTTCTGAAGATTGCCAAACAGAGCAAACGCATAGAAAGACGCACAATGTTGTGAGCGTAAAATAGCGAAAAATGTATTTTTTGTTTTCCAAAAAAAATAAAAAAAATAAATACCTATATTTTTTATAAGAAAAAAGCCAATCAAACAAAAGGCAAATGTCGGCAGCAGCAGCAGCGCCGCCTTTGTGTGAGCGTCATTCATGGCGGCACGCCCTGTTGAGCGCAATGTATGGCAAGCATTGTTCAACTTTTTGCGCACTAATTTGTGTATTAATAGTTGGCAAAAAGGCGGCCGCACTGCACACACACACACACACACACACAGTCGAAATTGCAGTAACGCAATGAATGGCGGTAATGTTTGCCGAGGAAAAAGTCGCGCGACCAGTCGAGAGCACCGCTAAAGCTCAGATTCAAGAGCATTGCGCAAAGCCGCACAGCCTGCAAGCCAGGAGGCAGGGGGCGGGGCACATCCTTGTTGGCTGCGCTGCCTCGTTTTTGTGCCGCCATTCAGCGCGTTGTTATTCCAATCCAGTTTTTCTGAATGGCGTAGACCTCGTTCGCTTTGGCTTTATTACCTTTTCATAGATGAGTTTTCAACCCCCCCTCGTTGTGCACTACTTTACCCCACTCACTGCTTTTGCAATGCTTTGTCGCTTATTCTTTGCTCCGTTTCGAGCGTAAATATTCCGTCAGCCAGGCTGCTCCTCGTTCCTCTCGTTGGTGCAATTCAGTTCCACTTTCGGCGCGTACATTCTTCTCGTGAATATGTGAAAAAGTGTGTGTGTGTGTGCTGCCCCCAAAAGCATATTTTGTACACTCGTGCAATTTAATTATGTTGTCGCTTTTCATGCATTTTAAAGCTGTGCTTGTGCGCTGTTCGGGTAACGTAATGTCAGCTTCTTGCCAGCACTTTTGGTCGCACCAGTGCCAGTGCCAGCAGCGTGGCAGTCACTGGCAGCCAGCATGCTATAATTGTGAGGTTATGTATGCACAGGGTGTGTTTTTTTTTTGTTAGGAACAAAGCGGCGCTAACCTTTCAAAACACACTCCAACACATACAAACACACACACACACACACACAGATATAGTCACACATATGCGCACTCACTGAAGTATGGCGCAATTTTCTTTTATATTTTTTATTAAGTTTTTCGTTTTTCCCCCCCAACAACAAAAACCACATCATCAACAAAAACAACTGAAAAAATTGCTCAACTTGACTTTAAAACGCTCCGTTGAGCGTCATTTTCTTCTTGTTGTTGTTGTCATTATTTTTGAATTGTCAAACGTTCTAAAAAACTACGTTCTGGCATTTCGGTGGCGCCAAATGGGTTTCGCTTTAAAGGCAACATTTTTTATAAATAAAAATGTGACTTAAAAATTATAAAATATGGACATTGGGTTATATTTATATTTATACTTATAACTTATATGTTTTTTATTTTTTTTTAATGTTTCATATGACTTTTGGGTTTGACCTTTTTGTGGGGTTGGCACGTTCTTACTACGTCAATGCAAGCGACGGCTGTTGAAGACTTTAAATGAAATTTTTGTGCATTTATGAAAACTGTGTGAGTCCATGAAAGTACTTCGAACTGTAGACGGCAGGGAAAAGTTAACCAAATGTGTGCTGAATAATTTACCAGAATTGTTAACAATGTTGTGCTTTTACGCAGGTAAATGTCACAATGCAGTGTTAGGGGCATGGCGTTCAATGATGTGGATTTCGTTTGAAAGCAGAACGTGACTTTTTTAATTTTCATTATTAATATTTTAGAGAAATTATGAAACGGAGCAATATTTTGGAATTTTTGGAACAAAATTATTAATTTTTGCTATAAGTTTAGGGGGAATTTGAATCCACTCTGGCTAGCAATTCAATGCTTTAACATTGTCCAGAAAATATTTTTTTTTTTATAAACTCATTTTTAAGTAATTATGTAGTCATTTGATTTTGTGCCCAACAGCTACGCCCAAAATTCTTATCTGCATTTGATGCTAAACAAACTTTGACTGAAAACCATTTTTACTGCCTTCAAACTCTCATTAAGGCTTATAAATTACGTTAAAGGTCAATGTTAAGCCAACCGCAAGTCAAAAATTATCTTGTCTGCTGGCAAATAAAGTGACACAGCACAAAACCCAAAGCCTGCTGTCAACTGTCTAAATTCAAGACACTATTCAAGTGTTCAACTTCGCTAACGCTTCGTTTCCCTAACAGCAAACAAATAAAAATAACAAATATAAAATTGCTGCCAACTTTTGGGCGCAACAGAGCATGCGCCCATATTGCGTATACAAATTTAAAAACGCCCCAACACAAATAATTATCGCATTTATCAAAACAACACACACACACACAGCTGTCACATTGGTATAAAATTTGCACCGAAATTGTCGCAAAACAGCCAATGAAGTCAACTTTTAGGCGCGTCAACTTAGGCGCTGCTTGCTTTCCTTCCTTTGCAAGTCTCGTTTTCTCGTTAAAATGCGCAACAAAAAATAAACAAACAACAAAATTTGGGAAAATAAAGTGAGCCCAGAAAGTCGACATGACAGCGAGTACAGAGAAAAAATTTGCAAATTTAGGCAGCGAACGCGGCACCGTCGACCCGTAAGACAAACGGCAGTTTTTATTGGATTTAGGCGCTCAACAAAAATAAGAGCGAAAGAACAGTGAAATTACAGGAAATGTATTCCAAAGTTTGGCTGTTTGGCTTGAGGCAGAAATGTTATTGTTGTTTTTAAAAAATAATAATCGTAATCCATGAAATGAAATGAAACGACAAAGTGTCGGAAAAAAGCGCCTGTGGATGTAATTTTTTCATCATAAGTGATAATATTGAAATAATTTTTGTTTATCATAAGGTTAGGTTATACTAGAAGATCTCGTTGAGTCTGAATCGGGCAACTAAAACAGATCCATTTATAAGTTTTTATAGTGTTGTAAGAAATAAGAATCTGAATACTTTCGACGTACTTTAGTGATGGTTTGGTGGACTGGACTAAACTAACAAAAATCAGCTGATCTAATATTTCAAATTTACCATCTAGAAAAATACCTTTTAAATGCCTCAAAGCTTTCAAACATTTGAGATTCTCTTCTACCAAAACTTTTCTGAAGTACTCAATAATCATACAAAGCCCCACTTCCCGCTGTTACTTTGAGTCTGCGAATTTTCGTTCTGCCCCTTTTCGCATAAATATTTTCCTAAATAGCTAAATTCCTTTAGCCATTTTCTCAGTAAGTAGGGAATTATTTTAGTTATTTTCTTGCCGCAGCATTTTGCCATTTTTGGCGAGTACACTCACACACACACACACACACACCAACCAAACTCTGGAAATGGCTCCATTTGGTGTCTCAGCCGCCGTCGCTGTCGGTGACACAACGGCGCTGCCTTTTGCCGAATTTGGACTCGCGCCAAATCGCCGACGTTTTAAGCTCAACTAACAAAATAAGCCGCATTTGCTTTTTTGTCAGCCAACGTGCAACATTCGCTGTGTCAGCATATGCCTCTCATTCGCTTCTCTCTCTCTTGCTCTTCTCCTCCTCTGCGTTTTTCTCAACTTTTTCGCTGTTATTTTTTTGCTGCTTGCCGTGTCAACCCACTTGGGGCGCTTTTTTGCGCCCAAGCCATGCACCAAATTGTTGGCAACACTGACTCAGCTTGCAGTCGCTGCTATTTAGCCATGTGGAGTTTGTTTGTTGTTGTTGCTTTGCTGGCAGCAACGCGAAATGCTGCTTCATTATTTACGGCGCATATTGCAAAATTATAGAGTCGGTGCAAGCCGGGCGCAGTTGCCACAGATTGTGGCAATTTAAATCCCAACTAAAGCACCGATTTCCGCACGAAGACGCAAGCAACAGCAACAACAACAGCAACAATAACAACGGCAAGCACGGCAACGACGACGACGATGCGCTGCCAATTAGACAACAAAGCGTCTGTTTATGGCCAAAAAGCGCGACGCTGCAGCAAAATGTTGCAGGCACACGAACACACACACAGCAACTGAAAAGTGATGGCAGGAGAAGAAAGGGGTATGGGGAATGTAAAGAGTTGCAACTAACAAGAAATTCTCATTGCAACTTGACAAAATTGGAATTGCTGCGCTTGTTGTTGTTGTTATTGTTGTTGCATCTACAGCTATTCCCGCATGTTGCAGCTAAGGCGGTGCAATGTTTGTTTGTTTGATTGTTGTTGTTGTTTTTAGTTTGTTGTTGACATATTTTGGCATTTGCAAACATTTTTGTGTTGCTGCTGTTTCCCCTTCCCCAACCTCGGACCCCTCTTCCAAATGTAAGCCAAGTTTTGCGTGCAAAAGTTGCCAGTTGGCAGCCGCATTTCATGGCCAAAATCTGCGAGCCGCACTTGCCACGCCTAATTAATGCCTGGCATACGCGCAATTTTGTTTTTGTTTTGTTTTGTTTTGCTTTGTTTTGGCAAAGTCAACAACATGCGGTCGCTTGGTTAACATTGCAGCCTTTTTGGCCATTGTAGCCATTTCGCCGGTAATTGGCCGCAAATTGATGGGCACCGCGTACAGCTGTGTGACACCAATGGGAACCGGGGTTGCGGGTCGATAATTACGGTAATTTTTACGATGTAGGGTGACAGTTGAAATTGCACTTAAGTGAGCACTCGAAAGTGCTGCAAAGTGGCTAATCGAACAGCCAACAGTTGGGAAGTGCGAATGTGGAACAATGTAAAGTGGGACGGAACCGATAAGAAAAGAAGGAATGCAAAGACGTAATGAGTTGGGAAATTAATATTGAATAATGCGGAATTTTTGGACTTTCCAAGTTGATGAAGGAATGTCCTAAGGGACCAAAATTTTTGCCAAATAAATTATTAAAAATATTGAAAAATTTTCGGAAATTATGGCAAACCTGTCTAAATTGACCGATGATATGGGCTAAAATTTTTGCAAAAAAATTATTAAAAATATTGAAAAATGATCTGAAATTATGGCACACTTGTCTAAATTGACCGATGATATGGACTAAAATTTTTGCAAAAAAAATTATTAAAAATGTTGAAAAATGATCTGAAATTATGGCAAACTTGTCTAAATTGACCAATAATATGTAAGAGCTGTCAGTACGTATGAGTTGAGATAATTAAATCTGAAATATGAAATAATGTTGCTTTTTCTTTCTACACATTTCACCAGCGTTACTTATTTTCCAATCCATATCCGGTTTTATTGCCTCATCCTGCAGTGCCAATAAAGATAATCTTCCATTGGAAAACATTTTCAACTTTGACCACGTCCGCCTGCCTTCCTGCCATGTTGTCTCAATTAGTTGTGCCTCAACAAAGGAAAGCTGATTCAGAAGCCAGAACAGATTAATTGAATAGTCTGCATTGCAACTGTTGCAATTCGTTGCCAATTATGGCAAATTAACGCACACAGAACGCGGTTTTATTGAACCCCCATAATGCAGAAATTATGGGCGCAACAGCGAGTGGCAAGTTTAACAACTCGCAACAACGCCAACAATCATTTGCAGCAAATTAAAAAATCCACACATCATTTTCATTAAACTAAACGCCTGCTGCGTTTGTTGCAGTGTGTTGTTGTTGTTGTGGTAAATTTGCAATTTGTAGCGAGTGCTCGGTGCGCATTTAATTACGAGTGCGCGCATAAATTGCCGCTCATTGCCACACGGCGCGGCAGCAACACGCCACGCCAACAAGGTTGACGACGCATCCGCCGAGCGGCGGCGCAACACACGATCGCTGCGAGCTCGAAGTCGGCGCAGCAGCAGTAGGTGCGGAAAATATTTGCTGCAGCAAATTGCAACAAAACGCTGCACAGGCAATTGGTGGCAAGTTCATAGCCGGCAGCGAGCACAGGGCGCACGGCTCACATGTGAGGCCGATCGTGCGGGCGATATGCAACAATTTTCATTACTGTTTTTGTTTTGGCTTTGTTGCAGTTTTGCATTTCATTTTGTGCTGTGCTTGGCGGCCGCAGGGCTCAAGGTTGCACGTTGCATTGGTAGCGCGGCGCAGATCGTGATTGAAGGCAGCGCCCAAGTGGCGATTTGCGTAGGGCTCGACCGTGTTGAGTGCTGAGCTGAGTATCGCGCGCGAAAAATGCAGTTAAAGTTGCCGTAATTTGTTGCCGATCGTGTAGATTGTCGGCGTGCCAGTTGTTGCTGTTGTTGTTTTTGTTTTTAATGCTACTGCTGCCTCAGTAATGCGATCGCTGTTGCTACAAGTTTCAGTAAATTGCAACTAGCAAGAACGCTGGACAGGCATAAGAAATGCGATTTTTGCCTTAATTAGCTGCGCATTGTTCTGGCTGCAGTTGGTGTTTTGTTGCTGTTGTGGTTATTGTTAAGTGGCATGTGGCATGTGTTTTACATGTGCTTAAGGGGCCATTTGACTGGTTTTCAGTTTAGAATTTTTACAGTTTTTAGTATTCAATGGTTTAGGTATGAAATCATATTTGAAAGGGACTTCAGACTGCGAGTTATGATTTTTTTTCAGTAATAAAATTCACCTTTTATAAATTTAAATTGTTTCACGTTCGATTTGGTCCAAAAAAAAGTCGCTCAAAAATCTTGAAAAAAAGTTCAGAAGCTCATAGATTAAATCAAGTTCGATTTCTGCTTCTAAAACAAAGTGACTTCAATTATTTCTGTGTTTTTGTCAAATCGTTGAACTTTACTTCTCAAATGTGTCCGATCGATGACCGCAGTCGGCGTCATAAAAAATGTCAACGCACTTTGTGTTTGATTTCAGACAGCATTGCCGCATTCATGTGCGAAATTATTTGACAAATAAAAGCAAAAAATTTACAGTGAACCATAAAAGGGCACAAGCGACTGACAACGGAAACTTTCGAAAGGAAAGCAACGTAGGTGTGAAAAATCAGACAAAAGCAAACAAAAAACCATAAAAATCTGAATAAAGCAAAGTAAAACGTATTAAGTTGAGCCGAGTTAAAGCGAGCAAACGACAATCACGTCTTATCACAGTAAAAGTGCCCTGACTCATTTATCATTAATGCACAATACCAACAACAACAACAACAACAACAATAGCAACCAACAGCAACTCACATTTCAGAAAAGTGGTAAAACTTTAATAGAAAATAAGGTGAAAGAGTTAAAAAATGATTAATGGCGCCTAACACTCATGCCCCGCCTTATCAGTGTAAACAACTCAAAGCAGCAACAACAACAACAAACATTTTCAATTTGAAAAGTTGGGCCAGTGCATTTACAACTACAACTACAACATAAAGAATGCTTCAATGGCTTTGGATACACCAAATCCGTGGGGGGCTTATCGCAAAGTTTGTACAACAACAACAACAAAAAACAGTATGAAAAATACTGATTTTCATGCATGCAGTTTGCTTTATCATTATTGTTGTTTTCTTTTTAATTTTGAATTATTATTTTTTTTTTGCTTTGGGATACAAATAGATAAATACTGCTACAACAACAACTCCAACAATGAGAACTGTCAATATTGAGTAAAATTTACGATTGAGTGCACTAAACAATGATGCCGCTTGGTGTTGTTGTTGTTTCAAAATTGGTTAAGGAGAGGGTGGGGGAGTGTTGTACACACTGTAAAAAAATGTAGTTGCTGTGCGCTTTTTGGAAAAGGTGTTGCCACTTATGGTGTCTCTGTGTGTGTGTGGGTGGGCCATTCAATCATGCGACCAGCTATCAATCATATTCAGTCTGACAGTTGCAGCAGCGGCCCAATACTTAAGACAACAACAAATGCAACAATAACAATGACACTCGTTTACCTGCTTACGCTGCTCTGTGTTGTTGTTGTTGTTGTATGCAAGCAAATCACGCACCAGTCATTTTTTTTTGTTTGTTATAAATCTGAAAGAGGCACAGAAGAACGAAACATCAAAAAATCGAACTACATGCATAAATTTCGAGTTAGATAAAAATTCGAAATGCATTTGAGAAATGAAAAGTTGTGATATTGTGTAGCTTTGGTAATAAATTAAATTTATTTATTCGGTGTGCGTGCGCAGCCGAATTGGGTCACCCAATGACACGCTGCCGTAAATCTGCCCAGCGCGACGCGCTGATAAAGTGATAATCGAGGCATTTTCGAGAAAGAGAAATGCGTCCATAAAGACGGAATGAAAATATGTATTTCGAATGGATTAGCGCGCGTTGAAAGCGAAAGACGTTAGCAGCGCATTAGTGGCTCATTGGTGCGTGTAAATAACGCGTGATTAGTTAAGTGATTGAAGGCGCTTTGAATTGGGTTAGTCGGAATGTTTTGGCTTGTTAGTGAAATGGAAACTTTGGGTTGGCTTGATTTGAATTTGAAAAAAGATACCACTTTAGGTGCTGTTGAACAGATGTACGGACATATTGGTAGCGAACAAATAGGCATACAAATTGGAAAACAGCTTGAAGACAGTTGGGCTTGCACTGAGATACACCAACGGGCAGTAGGACACAGACAGACTACTGGCACTTTCTGCGCAAAAGGTTAAACGGACAAACGGAAATATGGAAAGATGAAAAGAAAGATGAAATGATGGATGGGATGAACATGAATGAAATAATCCGGCCCCTGGACAGACAGATAGACGTGCTCAAGATTGCCAAAACGATGGGCGAATAAATAAAGGGTTGTACGAATGGACAAGTAGATCGACAGGCAATCTGAAAGACAGAGAGATTTTTCAATAGACATACAAACATACGGACAGACATGTATGTATGCGAAGTGGTCTTTTCCATATGAAAAGATGGCTAGATGGATGTGTATAGGAATGGAAGAATAGACATATGGATGAATGGATCGACAAATGTTTGGATAAATGAATGAACCATCATTCATAGACAACAAAGTAGTCAGTGTTGCCAGATCAGGAGTTGAGGAGATTTATATTTTATTTTGTGGATTTTTCTGATCCTTAGTGGATTTTTAGGAAATTTTTTAATAACGAAGTATGATGTATTGGGAACACAGGCAACAAAACATATTTTTATTTTTTATTTTTATTATTGTGTTAAAAAGTTGTAAGCTTGCACAATGTAAGCTCGTTCTATCTCGTTCTCACTTATTGCTATCACAATGAAATCCCGCCAAAAATGGCATATTTTATTTAATTCATTTGTTATATGTTTTTGTTAAATTTTTGTTGTTAAGCTGAAGATGAATAAAAAAAGGCTGCATTAAAAAAATTATAAGTATATATTTTTATTTTTTTATGAAAAGTTGTATTCCTTAAAAATGATGCAAATTATAAAACAATTTTAGGAGATTTCTTTAACTTTTGGGAGGAAATTCCAGTATCTTTTTAAGATTGAGGACAAAGTCATTTCAGGTATCTGGCAACACTGAAAATATTTGCAAGGAAGGTCAGATGAAAATTTGTAAAGCACTTTTCTTCGACGGCTATGCCAGCAAACTAGGAAACCGGCAAATAAATGAATGAGGAGATAGTTGCATGAATAGATTGGTTGATATAAAGGCAATTATTATTATTATTATATAGACAGAGAGGCATTCCAATTGAAAGCCGACGAACATCGACTCAATCCATTATATTTCTGGCCACGCCTGCTGCGACGTGAAGGTGGACTGAAAACTACCAACATGAACGTGAAAGCCGATGGAATGAAAACTAATCAGAAGAACAAAAGAGGGTGAAAGGATGAATAAACAGACGGTTATACAATATAAGTGAAAAGAGAGAGTGAAATGAAAGAGCTCCCAACCTGCCGTTCGGAACCGGCATAAAACTGTAGGTCCCTTCCACCCGCGTACAAATTCACACGCACAACACGGGTGGTTGCGGGAAGCTAGGCCTTAGTCTCGCGTAAGCGGGCTGTCGTGCCAGTCAATTATTATTATTATTAAAAAAATTATTATACAATATAAGTAAAGTAATAGATGGAACAAGCAGTTGAACGGGCAAAGAAATGTTTCCATGAATGAACAAACGATTGGTTAGTCATATAGAAGAATGAATGAATGAACGAACACGAATGAATGAAGGAGAAAAGATTTCATAAACGGAAAACTGGAAATGTATTAAACATTCTTTTCCACGCCATGCCATGCCACGTCTAGACAGACAAATGAACAGACGCGGGCAGATAAATGAAAAGATAGTCAGATGGACAGACAGATAAATCGATTTAGAATCGAACAAATGCGTTGTTCATGGGACATGATCCAATCGATCGTCTTTCACATCAGTATTGCCAAATCAGGAGATTTCCTCCTAGATTTAGGAGATTCTTGGCCTTTTTGGAGAATTTTTAGGAGGAAGAATTGTTTAGAAGAAAGTTTAGGAGATTTATATTTTATGTTAGGGGATTTTTCAGATCCTTAGTGGATTTTTGGGAGATTTTCGGATAACGAAGTATGATGTATTGGGAACACTGGCAACAAAACATATTTTGGCAACTATTTTAAGCTTACAAAATGTAAGGTCGTTCTATCTCGTTCTTACTCATTGCTGTCACAATGAAATACCGGCAAAAATTTTACTTTTTGTTTAATTCATTTATTATATGTTTTGTTTCTGTTAAGTTTTTGTTGTTAAGCGGAATATAAATAAAAAAGGCGGCATTAAAAAAAATTATGTGTACACCTAATTCTGTTTTTACACGGTAGATTGGTTCCAGGAAAAACCGTGTAAAAAAAAACCGTGTAAAAAAAGACATTGATCGTATGCAAAAATAGGTGATTGGTTCCTTAACTCTAAAACCTATTAAAACTAGACAAGACAATAAAAATTAAAACAAGGATTTTTTAAGAACAAGTATTAATGTTTATTTTAAATTAAAATAAATGTAAGGTTGGAAAAACTAATTTGCCTATAAAAAATTTCTTTACCAAACACGTCTGATTGCATTGATAGTTCACAAAATATTAACACATTTCAAGTGCTATGACAAGTAAATTTGCTTGTATCCACAAAAAGGTAATTTCCCTAAATTTGTGATATGTACATATTTCGCAAAAATTAAATTTGACAACAAAAATTTAAGCCCAAAAGAGTTTGAATCGTGCTAAATGGAATAAAATCGTGTAAAAAAATTTAACATTTTTTATTTTCAAACCGTGTTAAATCAAAACCGTGTAAAAAAAGACCGTGTAAAAACAGAATTAGGTGTATATATTTTTATTGTTTAATGAAATTGAGGAAATGTTTTCAACTTTTGGGAGGAAATTTAGGAGAAAGTCATTTCAGGTATCTGGCAACACTATTTCACATTACGTTTACCTTGAAGCGAAGATGTACGGAAGGCTCAGAAGATGAGCATAAAAGCAGATTAACGAACCGACGAATGGATGAACGAACAAACAGGTGATTGAGTAGACGAATTTACAAATAAAAGTATGGATGGAAAAATCAGTTGAACAGATAAAGAAATGGTGCCATGAACGAATAGATACGAAAAGATAGAAATTGGTGAATGGTGGATGGATAGGAGCACAGATGGTTAAACAGATAAATTGACAAACAATCAAGCAAGCTGGACTCACCTAGGAACAACATAGTTGTAAATCGATAAAGGAACAGACAGATAAGTAGGTGATAAGACGGACTCACGGTGTGGTGTGTGTGACTCAATCGAATCGAATCGCGAAGAAGTTAGGCGAAGTAAGACGAAAGTCTGAGTAGATGAAAGAAAAGTGAATTGAAGATCAGTTGTAAAGATCGATAAAAAACGAGTGGATGAATGAACAGTTTGGATAAATGAACGGACTGTTGAATAGACGAAGAGAAGATGTGATGAACTGACAGATGATTGAACGACGTAGAGATGTATGAACATACAATTAAAAGTACGAAGAAATGGCTCTAGAAACGCACATACAGATGCCTGAAGCGATTAGCATCCAATAATAGATTGATAGACAAACCAACAGATCGACGGACAATTAGACAAAAGCTTGGTTGATTAAACAGATAGGAAAATGGACAGACAATCAGACAGTTGGCTAAACCAACAGAGAGATTTTTAGATGGATGAACAAATAAGACTAAATCGATTCTCTTTTATGTGGCACCTCACTTCAGGCAAGGTCTGGCCTTGCCAACCAATGGTTGTGTAAAATGTGTAAAAAATTCAATTTAAATCACAATTATTTCAACACTAAATATTATTTGAAAATGTTTGCGCTCGAATTGTGCCAACACAAAGGACAACAAATAACAAAGCAACTCTAACCTTAGCTATAATATTTTATATTGTAGACTAAATAAAAAAGAAAATAAATAAATAAATAACAAAGCAACAACTAATTGAAATATTAAGCCGGCAGCAATTTGTAGCCACATATCTTGAACGCCAGTCGTGTGCAGAGTAATTATTGTACTAGAAATGTTTGCTAAAGAAACCCGACACACGCACTCGCCCCGCGCAACCAAAGCAAACCGAACCCAACTCGAGCGAACGTATGGAATCCTGGATAATAAAGCAAAGCGGGCCATAAAATGTGATGGCTTATAAAACACTGAGGAAAACACCTACACACAACCAAACAGCGGCAGACAGAAGCACTAAACGGCAACTAGCGCAGAGCGTAGAACGGCAGCAGTGAAAATTGCACGGCACGTTGCCAGATTGCTACAAATAAATCAGTTGAATTTATTTAGACGCATTTAACAGTCACAACAACAAAAACAACATGTGTGCATATATTTGTGAGTATGTGTGAGATATGCAATGCAGAACATGCAAATTGTCTGTTTGTGTGTGTGTGTGTGTGCGATTGCTCCCTCTGAACAACAAAAGCGTCTGAAGCGGTGCGGCAAGTGGCAATTGTGGCTGCTCGCATGCAGCTGTCATGTTGACAGTTGATTTGTACAGAGCAATATTTTATGCACGTGACGCATTTGTTAAGGCCCGAAACGCTGCAGCGAACCAGCACTCAAACGCACACACACACTCAACATTGAGACGCGCGTTGCTAGTGGAAGAGCAGTAAGTCATTTTAAATTTAACACGCACAACTTGTCGTAAATAAATGTCAAAATAAAAATAAAAACAAATCAAAGTAAATTTGTGAATTGTGTGGCAAATTGTGAATTGTGTGGCACGCACGCGGCCTCGGTGCCTGGTGGGTGGTGGCAGGCGAAATAAATACGGTTTCATACTACGGCCTGGAGGGGATACTAAGAATAAAACGAGGCGCAAAATGTGTAACTGCAACAAACCAAACAGCTTAGAAAATTCACAAAACCAATAAACACTTTATGCGTGCCGCAGTATGGGGACTCATATGGGTTTGATTTTTATTTGTGTTTGTATTTGTGTTTGGTGCGTTTTTTATGCCCGCCCCGAAACGTGACACTGTGCCCCGCCAAACAATTTGTCGTCTTACCCCACACACATAACCTCACAATACACACACACACAGCTGCAACAAGCCCCCCCCACATTGGGTTCCCCTATGAGTCGTGCTTCGTGCGAGCTGCCTTTTTCATTACCCTTACGCTGTGTTGTTGTTGTAGCGCATTGACTTTTCGTCTTCTGGCTCGATGCTGCCGCCAACACCTTATGGCCAAACAAATTTTGCCACTTGACTTTCGTTTCTCGGCCGACTGGTCTGTGTCGCTGTGCTGAAGCGTTTCTCTTCCCATCGAAAGTTGCCATTATTGCTTGGTGTTTTCAATAACGTTGCGCTGCCTGCTAAGCGTCGCTAATGGCGGCATTGACACCACAACAACGCAGCCACCCTTTGCATACGCGCTGCCCCTCACCCATGCCGCTGCCTGCTCTTTCGTCACTCAGCAATTTTAACATTGCGCACGTTGACTTTCAATTTCTACCCCAGCAAAATTTGAATTTTATATCATTTTATTTGTTTCCCCCATTCGACGCATTTTCGTCATTGTGTCGCGCTGGCTTGCACCACTTTGTCACCATATTTTTCAATTGTTTATTTATTTGCCGTTGCTGCGCGTATTTGTGCGTATCCCAACGCCAAATCGATTTTTTCCTTCACTGCATAGAGAGACACTAACACATGGACAGACTTTGACGCATGGCCACAAACGTATATTTTAAGGACGTCGGCTAGAAGCAGCAGCCGGTGAATTTCATTTGCTGCTTGTTACTTTTGATGGCTTAATGCGACCGCCCGTTGTGCTCTCATTGACAGTTGCTGCGTGTCTGCGTGTTGTTGTTACTGTTATTTACTTTATGGACACAATTTTTAATGCCACTTTGCAGCGCAACTCGAACGCATTCGAGTGTTTTTAAGCATCTTAGCATTATGCGCCTTCAACGCTACAGCAGGTAAATTTATCCACTTTTTGGGGGTGGAAAAATCTAAGAAGAATTTAGAATTATAAGCTGTACGTCAGGGCGTTTAATAGTTCAATTTTTGGAGACAGCTCGGTCACATGGGTTCATCTCACCTTCGATCCTGGCGGCAGCTCGAACACAAAGGCTCATCTCCTTAAAACTTCAAGTGATTCAGGTTCTTATCGCTCAATTCCGACCAAAAAAAGCTACTATAATGCCCCGATATAGTTGGCTGATGATTAATCACCATCTCTCTACTCTCGTTTCTGAAGGTGTCACGAAATCCACACCAAACATTGAGTTAACCCCCAAAACAATGAGAACATTCTCATCCCAAATACCACAACTTTGCTTGCTAACCAAATCAAGGTTAGGTTTGGTAGGGAAGGGTGCGTGCGGCAGGACCGCACTTCCACTCGGAGGACAGAATGGCCCATTGTGAATCCCTTCTTATGGTGTTCTGGAGCTAACCAATAGTCTCAATCAAGGGGAAACCAGTTCGAATGAAGGAGAGCAGATTCGAGATTTCGACTTTCGCCGCGCAAGCCAGGTCTGTCAAGAACCTTGACCCCAAGGTGCGGAGTCGGCGTTCCTGCAGAGCCGGGCAGTGGCACAGGAAGTGTTCTATCGTTTTTACTTCTTCTTCATCTCCACAGCTACGGCAGACATCACCGGACGAGAGGCGCCATTTGGTAAGCATAGATCCAATACCGCAGTGTCCGGTGATGACCCCTACGATCTGCCGAATGGAGGTACGACTCAGGGACAGTACGAATCGTGTTTTCGTCAAGGAGAGGGAGGGCCACAGTGTCCGGCAGGTGCCGCAATCGGTCCTGGTACGCCATGACGACTCAATATCCTTTTTGGTCAACCTGTCAATATACATGTACAGGGCAGATATCGGAGGAAACACAGAGGTATCCACTTCGGTGGCAGACAAGGCGACTCCTTTTTTTTCATCTCGTCCGCTGCTTCGTTCCCTGCCACTCCTGAGTGGCCCGGAACCCAACAGAGAGTGACGTGGTGGTGCCCAATGCATTGAAGTGCGGTACGACACCTCTGCACTACCTTTGATTTCACAACAACTGATTCCAGCGCTCTAAGCGCCGCCTGACTATCCAGGAAAATTGTGACATCTGTGGGTGGTAGCCACTGCCACGGATAAGTTCGGGAGCCTTACAAATTGCATAGATCTCTGCTTGGAAAATACTGCAGAGGTCCGGCAGTCTGAATGACATGCGGGTCTGCAGTACATCTAAGTAGAGACCAGCTCCAGTACCTTCCTCCATTTTGGAGCCATCGGTGAAAACGGTGATGGAAGCGCCTCTCGTCGCACCTCTCAGCTCCCATTCCTTTTTTTTCCCGAAAGCCCTCTTACAAATGTAAAAAGCATTCAGGCTCTTTTTCATCCGCTCTTCCACATTGCGCTTTCAAGAGAGCTTGGAGTCGAGTATGGTGCCAAGGTATTTTGCCTCGGGTGATAGGGTGAGAGTAGTGCCGCCAAGTTTAGGCAGCTTAAATTTCGGTGTTTTGTATTTCCGGGTGAACAGTACCAAAACAGTATTCAAGGGATTAACCAGATCAAAGTTAAATCGAAAATGTTTTTCATCAAAAACATTATTTTATATTTCAACAGGTTGTACTTAATACTAGAAAGACCGCAAGTTTTCCATGCCTACAAAGACTTCATATTATATCCGCTGATATCTCGAAAAAAACACATCGGAACAATACATTGCTAATTGTAATTGTAGAACCATAATGGTAGAAATAATTTTAGAACCCGATAAAAAAGAAAACACAGATATTTATAAATGAGAAACCAATGGCCTTTCTAGTATTAAAACGCCAACTTAACAAGCTGAAAATGTGGGCATAGCTGCTGAAAGTGATAAAGTTGCGCTGCAGCATAGAAACCAGTCGGCCAATGCCGACTGAAACTGGAAACTCTGGACTGGATTTCCTATGCTACATAAACAGGTGTACGAGTGTCACTTCGGTTTATGTTTATTTATGTCCAAGCAATAAAAGCTTAAAGCAGTGTTAACATTTTCTACTTAACGTGTTAAACATTTTCGCTTGTAATTGTTTTTGCATTTAAATCAACTAAAACGTGCAGAAAATCACGCAGACGGTGATTGAAATAAGACTTAAAGCAGTGTCTGGAAAATGTGTGAATGTAGAAAAAATATATAACATTTCCGGTTTGGGTTTGTTATCCCTTCCTTTATTTCTGGGGGAAAAATCCATCAGTGTCTCTCAATAGTGAACCATTTTCAGCTCTTCATTGAGGTTAGCAGTTTCAAGAGTTTGACTACAATTGTATTTGTCATGTCTGTCAGGAAAAACCCGTCATACTCTTTTCAGATCGAACCATTTAGAGTTTTTAGGTTAGAATATTTTAGAGTTCGACCCTCACTGTGTGTGTCATGTTTTCCATGCCTAAGAAAAACCCCTTCAGATTCTCTTCAGAACGAACCATTTCGAGTTTTTTAGAAAGATTAGAAGATTTTAGAATTCGACCCCCACTGTGTTTGTCATGTTTGCCTAAAAACTCAGACATGCCTCAGGCAAAAAACCTTAGACTCTCTCGAAAACGAACCATTTTGAACTTAAAAAAAAGGTAGTAAGTTTCACAGTTCGATTTTCACTGTATTTGTTAGGTTTTTCAGAACCATTGACATGCCTTAAATAGAAGCCCAGCATAATCTCTCCAAAGCAAATCACTTTGAGTTTTTGATAAAAGTTAGTCGATTTCAGACTTGGACTTCCGCCATATTTGTCACCTTGACATTGAAAAAGATTCTTAACGTTACGAACCATATTTTACTTATCTCCATACATACTTCAAAGACTCTGGTATACAAAAAATTCAATTTTATGAGCCCAATTCCAATGATATAGTGTCCACAAATAGCCTCAATGAGTTGTCACATCGTGAAAAAACTAAAAATCGTATAAAGTAGTCTTCGTTGGATACAATGTCTTCATAGGTCATCCTCTCGATATGGATTCAAAGGGCAAATATGGGTTGTAGCACTGAGTTTTTCTTCTCACACTCAAGCAACCCTAACAAAAAGGAAGAAAAGCCGTCGAGATTTTATCTGAGTTAGGATTCTTTCAGGTACCTGGATTTAATCTTTCGATGTAATTTTTTTCAATACTTTTTAGGAGAAGGGCTTTTGGAGACGAGGACTGTGCGTTCTCAGATCGCTGGCTCAGATTTTCTCCTCACGGCTCTACTCTGAAGTAATTTAAGGCATTTTCTTGTCATCTTATCTGTTGTTTCATTCCTCGGATAGTCGGAAAAAACGGTAACATAGTCAATAGTGAAAGGAGTTGCCTGGTCGTCTGATCTGGTGTAGAGTTGTCTGGTCTTATGTAGAGTTGTATGGTCGTCTGGTTTGGTGTCGAATTGTCTGGTCTGGTTTGGAATTGTCTGGTCGGGTGTGGAGTCTTATGGTCGTCTGGTTGTCTCGTCGTCTTTTTTAGTGTAGAGTTGTCTGGTCTGGTATAGAGTTATCTGGTAGTCAGGACGGATGTAGAGTTGTCTGGACGTCTGGTCTACTGTAGACCTGTTTAGTCGTCAGGTCTGGTGTAAAGTTATCTGGTCGTTTGGTCATTTGCCTGATTCTCTTTCCATGTTTGAAATATTGTTTCATTTTAGTTCTTTTATGTCTGCTCGCAGTTGTCTGATTCTACATATTTGATATATTTTTTTAATGTTGATTCTTTTTTCAAGCCACCAAACTTTTGTTAGACTTTGAATTGTTCAAATTCAGTCACACGCCAAACTCTGACCCAAAATTATTTATCAGCTCCAAGGTTCGTGATCAGCTCTGTGTAATTCAAATGTTCAAATGATTGCAGACGACAGCTGTCAAAAATTTCAAATGCGAAAAAACTCAAAAATAAATGCGCACTAAATTTGAAAGTTCATACATGCGTCAGTGACAGCAATTCAAAAACGCTTATTCGCTTTTAGCTGATAAATTAAGTTGAGAAACTCATTTATTTGGCCAACCAGCCGTCGGCCCACACAGTCAAACGCACAGCGTCTGCATGCAGTCGCGTCATAAAATCGAAATCATTTCTGCTTAATTAAAATGCCAATTAAATGCGTATTTACAAAATCAAACACACACACACACACACACACACAGAGTCAGAGATACCATTGGATTTTCCATTGAAAACTAATAAAACGATGACTTTTTTGTTAGTGCAAAATCGCATGCGAGAATTTAAGCATTACGGGTGCGATTGAACGCACTGAGTCGTTCATTTCGGTTTTATTAAAAACGCTTATTTGTTTTGTAGCGCTTTGCTGGCCAAATATATGTGAAATGCTGCAATGAGTGCAATGCAAAAAGCAAACCAGACGACAGAGGAAAAGCTGCCGTGGGCGTTTTTAATTACAGCCAACTCTCTCTCTCACTCGCAGCACTGGCAACTGTCGTGCGGCAGTTAAGCCTTTTTTTTGTTAATTTTATGCTGCACTACACTGCAGTGGCAACAGGCCGCTCTGCCATATTTTACACATTTTAATTTCATAAGCTTGCAAATAAATTATTTCAATCGCATGCGCGCAATGATGACACAATCGAAATGAGCCAACGGCAAATGCCAAAAAAAAACAAAAAACATTTAAAAGAATTTAAAAAAAAATTAACAAATAAAAATGCAGCCACAGGAAAAACCAGAGCTTAATAAAAACGAGTCAACATTTTCTGACTCAGAGTTGGAAGTTGGCCGAAATTTCAATCGAAACCGCAACAACTTTCGAACGTTTTTGAAACGACATTTTGACTTTTGTTAATATTCATATTTTTTCCTGGTTCCCTGGCTTTATTTTCCTTTGCTCTGCGGTTGCTGCCGCACGTGTAGAAGTAAATAAAATTGCCGTAAATACGCGCAAATGTCTCCGCAATCATCATTAAGCCGCCAATGAAATCGCCATCAGCACAAATATTGGCAATTTGCGGTTTCGTTGGGCGCTTTTTATCGCACTGTATCGCTGCTGCCAACGCCAACGCCAACGCATTGCCTTACCGCAAGTCCAATAAAAAATGTTAAATTAAATTATCGCCACATAAATTCACTCGGAGAAAAAAAATGGTACACAATAAGGAAAAAGTCAAAAGTCAAAGCAAATGTCGCCAATGAATTTATTTACTTTTGCATTAAATATGCCATTTTATTTACATTGTATTGTTGTTGTTGTTGCTCTTGAATGGTTTTTACCGCTGCCACTCGGCCCTGACTCCTTGTTGTGTGCAACAAGTTTTTGTATCCCTTTGACGTGGCGTTTCGAAAGCGTTGCCAGCCTGTTTCTGATTGATTTATGACGCTTTGATGTGGCATGTTCACATTGGCAGGTGCAATTTTTTATACATTTTTTATATATTTTTTTCGTATTTTTTGTGATTTTATATATTTTTAAGCGCTGCGCAAAAAAGCGAAAAGATGAAAAGTGCCTTTTACATTTTCAATTGCTGTATAATTTGAGCGGAAATGAAAAGTAAGTGAAATGTCACTTGTCAGTGATTGTTTTTGTTTTCTTTCGCCACGAACAGTTGACATTCATAAATTATGCATGCAATGTGATGTGATTGAAGTGAAAGAAACTGTGGCATATTTCGAAAGGATTCGCTGAGGATTTCGAAAAATGGTTGCATTGCATTTGTTCATCGAATGTTTGCTTAGAAGGACAACGAAGAACAAACGGTTGAAAGGTTGAAAGTTTATAAGGCAATAATGAAAAAGAAGAATTAGTACGCATGTATTACACATTTCACATACACATTCACATTCTTTTTAAATTACAACATGCATACTATAGTTTGCAAAATTCCAGCTTCCAGCTTGAGTATTAAGAGAAATCTTGAGAGGATAAAAAGAAGAGCATTGGAATCATACAGCATGGAAATTATATAGGTAAATGTGGAAAATATTTATAGCAACTATTATCTTTAATATTTTAAAGTCTGTTGCGGGGACAAAATTCATATTGAAAGCTACTTTCGACTACCTCTTGACAACTCAATAGGTTTGTAATACGAAATCACCTAAGAACTCACGCAGAACAGTGACAAACGAATCACGGGACAATCTGTTTTTCAAAATCTTCAATAAGTCATTATATGATATATATGTTAGATCGATAAACTGATCCCCTGAACCAATAGGTTCGTGATACAAATGTTCTGCAAACCAACAGTGACATATAAAATCCAAGCTATCTTCCATTTTATCACATGATCCATAGCTCCATTATTAGTACTCATTATAGACCAAGAGAGAAATCCGGTTCTTTGTGCTAGTTAACCAATAACCCAATGCATTGTACTGGCCCTATGAAGCCGAAATCATTCTAACCAAAGTCTTAAACCCCAGAAGTTGAGATTCAAACCCACCGACTTGAGGTGCCTGCGATCGAGTGAGCTCCGCTACGTAGACAAATACGATTGATTAGGCTTAGACCAACTTGAACTCGAATCAAGTAGACTCAAGTAGATATTAGATATTATACGAGGGTGGGTAGAAAAGCTGCCGACTTCAACATGAAGATGAGGGACAGTAAGATTTTGAGAATTTTTAAATGTATTCACCAAAAATTCAGCAATTTTGGATGCGCAGTTTCTGTTTGAGAATGGTTTGAGTCAGTCGATGTGAGTGTGTTTGGGAAAATTTAAAAATTGAGTATAGAGCAGTCATTAAAAATTTCAAATAAAAGACAAAACGAACTCTACATCGTCATTTAGCATCATGAAATTTTAGACAGGTGAATTTAAACGTGGCCGTACCAGCTTTCGGGACGATGATCGTTCGGAACGCTCAAAAAACTGAAACCACTGACATTCATCCAGTTCACCAAATGGTGCCAGACAACCGTCGAGTTGAACTGCAAGAGATAGCAGAGGCTATAAATATTATATGAAAAAAACTGTCTGCGCATTCGTTGCCTCGTTTGTTCATCAAAAACCTGTTCAAATGAACATTTCCAACGCTCTACGAGTATTTGAATCGGTTAAAGAGATGAAAATATTGCTGCGACAAGTTTGTAGACTTACAAGGAGACTAGGTAGAAAAATAAAAAATTAATTTGAAAGAAAATTTGAAATATTGTAGCCTTTTTAACTTTTCAGACCACTTTCGTTGGTAAGTTGGTAAAACTGAAAGTTAAATGGTTTAACATTTCTAAAGAAAGGGAAAATTGCTGGGACAAGTATGTAGACTTACAAGGAGACTAGGTAGAAAAATAAAAAATTAATTTTAGACAAAATTTATTGTAGCCTTATTAGGTCGGCAAAATCAAAGTTGGTATAACTGAATGTAAAATGGTTCCACATTTCTAAAGAAAAGAAAAAATTGCTGGGACAAGTTTGTAGACTTACAAGGAGCCTAGGTTGAAAAATAAAAAAATTAATTTCAGGAACAATTTCTTGTAGCCTTATTAGGTCGGAAACTTTTCGGACCATTTTCGTTGGTAAGTTGGAAAAACTGTAAGTTAAATGGTTTAACATTTCTAAAGAAAGGGAAAATTGCTGGGACAAGTTTGTAGACTTACAAGGCGACTAGGTAGAAAAATAAAAAATATGTTTGAAGAAAAATTTCATTAGGTCGGAAACTTTTCAGACCTCTCTCGTGCAAAGCCATAGTTGGTAAAATTGAAAATTAAATGGTTCAACATGTCTAAAGATTGAAACAACATTTCTAAGATAAAAATGCTTGGATAGATTAGCATAGATTTTAAAAAATATATAAACAAAATATTTCCAGCACTTTGAACCAGTTTATGAGGAATTAGTTTATTTGGAACCATGTAGGAAGCACTGCTAAGAAAAAGTTAAGGTCTCTTCTAATAATTTCGATTGACTTCAATCTGTTTTTTGCTTTGTTTTATTGCTGACCTAGCCTTGTTTTTACAAATAGCTAATGCACAGAGGCAGTCACCCTCACCTCACCTAACCTTGAGACCTGCTCGAACCCTCCCAGATCGAATAACCTTCAATCAACACAATAACTGAAAACCAAATTTATTAAATATAAATTTTGTTGTAATTTTTAATAAATTAATTGAAATTACATTTTCAAAATTGAATATTTTAATTTTAATAGTGTGCGCCAAGTTATTATTTTAATTTACGATAGCATTTTAATTACATTATTTTTTCCTATAATTTCTTATTTCGACATTAAACACTATGCCCACTGCCCATTTTGTCATATCGATTTTTATTGTTGCAATTCGCCGAAAATGTGTTCGGCCAAATGTTCAAATGTTCATTATTATTTGCCGACTGTCTCCAGCTGCGAGGCAAATATTGTCGATATTAATTGCACGCCATTTTCATGTTCATTGAAATTTCATGCAATGTCAACAGCGCTGACAACAACTACACACACGCCCACAAATGCCCAATTAACAACAGACCATAAATTAAATGATAATAAAATGTAGACATCATTGGCGCGCGCCTAAAATTATGCACAACACGAGCTGAATGCCAGCGCAAATATTGTTAACCTCACAAATTAATAACAACAGATAACGGAATACGTGTAAAGAAAACAATGTTTGATATAAAATAAAATAATAACCAAATAAAATAAAATAAAATAAATAATAATAATACGCAATAATGAGGATTTAATGTGTACATATTTACATGGCGGCTCGATTGAGGCTCATTGCGGCCGCATTTATTTGCGTATTTATTTATTTGTTGGCGCCTGAAGGCAGTCAGACAGACAGATAGACGGACGCAAAGATGGACAGACAGTGCGAGCGACCAGGCGACATGGTAAATATTGGCACAAAAGCCACACATAAAATGCGTTTTACAATTGGCAATTTTTTTCAACGAACATTGACAGCTACATGTTGCATGAATGCAACAACAACAACAACAACAACAATAACAATATTAATTGCAATAATGCAAATTGTTAAATGGCAATGTAATTAAATTTCTGACATTATTAATTTGTAAGCCAAAAATTGGCTTCAACAACAACATCAACAACAAAAGTAAAATTGTACAAATTGGAAATAGCAGACAATGGCGATTTCGAGTCGTTGCTGAAATGTTTCAGCAAATTGCCGTAATTATTTTGAGCGACTTTGAACAACTCTGAACGGGCAAGTCGCTTTTAACTTTTGTCCAGTTGACTTTTGCTGCGGCTTTCGCATTAAGCTCGCACTCGAAGCAGCAAAGAACGCGGCACATCATTGAGAATTTTCGGTTGCAGCAACAGTTGTTGTTGTTCTTACTGTCAGTCAAGCCGTTGTTTGTGCGATTTAAATGTCAGCAAATGCTACAAGCCAGCAACAACACAGCGCAGTGACACATACGTGTTAACAACAACAAAAACTTGATGTCAAACTAAACGCACCCCGAGGGTTAATGCGCCGCGGTTGCTGTCAGCTGTCGTCTGTCGTCTGCTCGGTGTGTGCTGCAACATCAGCTGGGCGTGTTATTTAATCTAAGCACACACACACATGCAGAACAAACACAGCCGCAAGGGATGCGGGCGCGTGAATTTACCGCTCACGAGAATATTTGGCAACGAGTGGCCCGCGGCGGAGTACCCAAGCGCCGCACTCACATCCTTATTATCCTGAAATCTAAACGCACAAAGGACAATGTGGCACAAGAATATGAAAACGCCAACAACAACAACAAGAACAACAACGACGACGACAACGCATTTTACGCTCATCTCGGCTGCATTCGCATTCGCTTAGCGGCCGCTTAGGCGTCGACAAACTGTTTCAAGTCGAGTGCAAGCAGGACGCGCGGGTGTGACTGCTTGTCGAGCGCTGACAAATGAATACACAACGTCAGAAAGGGGGAACGCCGCGGCGTAACCGAATCTGCGACATATGTGTGTTGCCGTTGATCGGCGGACGCAACGCATTTGCAGCAACGCCTTGGCGCGATTTGCTACGCACGCATACACAATCACATGCATTTGTGTGTGTGTGTGTGCGTGAGTGGGTAGAGCGGCGCGTTATGGGTTAAAGGCGGCCGTTGTTGCTGTTTTAATGTGCCGCATTTTGCGTTGGCTGCGGCATTATTATGATTTTTATGATTTCTTCGCTTTTTGCTTTACTTATTTGTTGGCTGCTGTTGCCATTACTTGAATTGTTGCCATTGTTGTTGTTGTTCTTGTTATTGTTGTTGTTTTTGTCGTTATTATTATTTTTGCACCAACGACCAAAGTGTTGTCATGCTGCCGCCGACTGGTGTTGGCGGTGATAGTCGATTGTTGTTCTTATTACTTGTTGTTGTTGTTGTTGCTTTTGTACTCCTGATGATGCCAATTTAGCGCGCTTCATTCGCGCGCCGACATTCAAAAATCGTAACAGCTGCAATTGTTTGTGTAATTGAAAGCAAACAGCCGCACATGGAGACGGAAAGAGGGCGAAACCGAACTGAAACCGAAAATGGGCCATGAAGACGCCAATCGTCGCTGCCTACGCGCGCCGTTTCGCTCACACGAAACGCTGACACTGACAGGCGTTGATAGAGCGCGACAGCGGCCCGATAAGCCGTCGAATGCATTTTCAGAAATTATAAACTTCCCCGAGCACATGCTGCACTGACAGATTACAATTTGTAACGAAAATTTATTTTCAATAATATCAACAACGACAAAAACAACAACAGTTGGTAGGAGTTTATTTTAAGCCATCAGCGTGTGGGGAGTGGGGTATGGCAGCCTTTGAAGCGGCTGAAATTCATTATCTCGTGTTGTACTTAACATCATCCCAGGGGTGCAGAAGTAGATCGGCTAATGAGTGGTGGATGGAGTGGATGAGGAAATGAGTTATTGATTGGCAGAGGGGAGAGCACAGGGCAATGACACAAGGCCAAAGCGCCGACGTGGCGCTTAAGGTGCACTTTCAGCACATTTTTGTGGTTTCAGCAGGTTTTCAAGAAAGCGATTTTCATTATTGAATCATTAGATGGGTATTTCTTAAATTTAAAGAAGCGCAGTGTAAGAAGAAATTAAAGTAATGCGTTCAATGTTCTCTTCTGAAGTCAATTTCTGCTCATTCCTACATAAACTTTTTGCTCAATGCTGATGATTTAAAGATTTATGCATATTTGAATATGCTTTCCATGGTTTTCACTCGCCAACTTTTCCACACTAAAATCAGAAAACGTCTAATGGATTTCAGAAATCGGAAATAACATTTTCTGAAGTCCAGTCATTACTTTCAGAAATCCAAACGACGTTTTCTAAAATCCATTTGTCGAATCTGAACTCAATTTCACACTTCCAGAAATGCAATTGTCGAATCTGAGATCACATTGATGCTTTTTAAAATCCAATTTTCACTTTCTGAGTAAGTTTTATGCTTTCAGAGATTTAATTTACACTCTGAAATCAAATTTATGCTTTCTGACACTCAACTCTCAAATTCAAGATCCATTTGAATTTTCTTGAAACCTAATTGTGGAATGTGCAATTGTAGTGATACTTTCTGAAATCTAATTTCATTTCCGGAAATAAAATTTATGCTTTTTAACATCCAGTTGTCAAATTTGAGATCCATTTAAGACTTTCTGAAATTCAATTGTCGAATGTGAAATCGTAGTGACACTTTCTGAATCCAATTGTCATTTTCTGAAACCAAATGTATGCTTTCTGACATTCAATTGTTTATTTTGCAATTTATTTGAGACTTTTGAAACGTAATTGTTCAATTTGAAATCATAGTGACACTTCCTGAAATCCTATTGTCATTTTGTGAAATCAAATTTCTGCTTTCTGATTTCGAATTGTCAATTTTGCTATCTAATGAAGACTTTATGAAATTCATTTGTCAAATGTGAAATCGTAGTGACACTTATTGAAAACAATTTTATGTTTTCTGACACGCAGTTATCAAAATTGGGATCCATTTATGACTTTCTGAAATGCAATTGTTGAATGTAGAATCGTTTCTGAAACCAATTGTCATTTTCTCAAATAAAATGTATGGTTTCTGAAATTGAATTGTCATATTTGAGACTTTTTGAAACTTAATTGTCGAATTTAAAATCATAGTGGCACTTTCTGAAATCCTGAAATTGTCATTCACTGAATTCAAATCTATATTTTCTGACATTCCATTGTGAATTTTGTGATCCTTTTGAGACTTTCTGAAATTCAATTGTCGAATGTGGGATCATAGTTACGCTTTCTGAAATCTAAATGTCACTTTGTGAAATCAAATTAATGCTTCCTGCAATGAAATTGTCAAATCTGATATTTATTTCACACTTTCTGATATCCAATTGAAAAATTTTAAATCCATTTTATACTTTCAGAAATTCAATTGTCAAATCTGAAATTGAATTGACTTTTCTGAAATAAAATTGTAATTTACTGAAATGAAGGCTTTTTGAAATATGAAATCTTAGTTTCTGAATTTAAAATATCCAATCTGAAATCCAACTGAAGTTTTCTGAAATTTATTTAACACCTTTCTGAAATTGAATTTTTGCTTCTGAAATCTTAATTTGATCTGACAAATCTGATATCCAATTGTCACTTTCTAAAAACTCAGTTTTCACTTTCTGAAGTCGAATTCAAGTTTTTTAATATCAAATAGAAGAATCTAAAGAGACACGTTCTGAAATCCAACAGCCACTTTTTGAAATCGAATTTGCACTCCAATTTGATATCTTAATTGGAAAACAGTTAATTGCAGAATCTGAATTCAAAGTTATGCTTTCTGAAATCCAACTGATTTCACTAGTTTCACTTTCTGATATAAATTTGATACTTTCTGAAATTCAATTAGCGAATCTAAAATTCAACTAAACTTTCGGAAATCTATTTGATATTTTCTGGCTTCCAATTTAAACTCTCTAAAATCTATTTTGATTAATTCTAAGATTTTGATTATTTCTAATTTCTATCTAGAAGAGCAGTAAATCGAAATAATTCGCTTTTATCTTTTTTTTAACTAAACCTCTATTCAAGAAAAATTCTGACGATTGCTCTGCTTTCCTCAACTCTTCTTCCTCCTACCTTCATGCTGCTAGTTTCGTATTTAAAAACCCTGTAATGTTCAAAATTCAGGTCCCAACATTCATCCAATATTATTTTTTATGTAGTCAGCGCAAATTTGGTTGTCCTGTTCTGCTGTAATGACAGTTACCAAAGAAATACTTAGCTGTCTTTTGTTGTTGGTTCAATTGCTATTTGAATGCACGACCTGCTAACAAACCATCCAATGCTCTTATCACTGAGTTACAAATGTTCACTCATTCGTTTAAATTTTTCCCAAAAAATTCTCAACTTTTTTAATGGCCCTTTTGTTTGCCATCCTTTCGATTATTGCGCTTGACAGCAGCGACTAATTAACCTTTAATATTTCCTCTGTAAAATATATAGCAACAACACCAGCAACATTTTCCAAAGAGCAACGCCAACCAGCCTTTGGTGCCGTCATGAAAACGCTCAGCTCCGAAATTTAATTTCCTTTTAATTCTTCTCCTTCCTTTTCTCAACTCCATCGAATTTCGTTCATTTTTAGCTGCAGAGATCAGAGACATTTCAATGTCGTACGCAAACACAATCACAGCGCTCCGAACCACTCAACAAACGAACGAACGTTCGAGCTGGTAGCCTGGCAGCCAGCGCAGCGACAGCGTTACAGATACATTCATCCAATTATGAGGAATTCCAACCTCGGCCATCAAACGAAAGTGCGCTCCACTGCATTTGTGTACGTCAAATGAAGCATCAAATGAATTGTTCGGATTTCTCATTTTCCTCAGCTTTGCGTCGGTGCGGCTCGTAGCACTTTTTATGGCAGTCTTGCTGCATGCAACGACACGAGGCTCGGCATGTGCAGCATGCGGTCGCCTTTGTCTTTCCGCTGCAGACTTTCCCTCTTAGTCTTCTTTCTTTTTTTGTTGCAGCGGCAAGTCAGCAGAAAAAACAAACAAATGCAAAAAATTGTTTAACAAGTTGAGGAAAAATTGGCATAACAAAAAATTGTGCATGTTGCGCTGTTGCAACTTTAACCCGCACATGTTGCACAGTCGTTGACTTGACTTGTTCGAAACTCTCGTTGGCGCTGGCGGCAACTTGGCTGCATATGAAAATTGAAATTTCGCTGCTAGTTGCCAGTTGACAGTTTATGTATTGCACAATTTTTTGCATCGTTGTTGAATTAATGAGCTCATTAAAAGTTGGCACTGGCGGCGAATGTTGCATACTTGGCGGCGCGCTTACAGAAAGAGTGAAGTTTGGCTCTCTGGGATGTGTGTGTAATTACCTAAAATGAGAGAAAGAGAAAAGCAGAGCGTTAGAGAGAAAGATGGGAGTAAAGTCAAATTAATCAATAGTACAAAAATTCAATTCATTTCATTTCGATCTGATTGCATTACAGTGCGCTGGCTGTTGGAAGTGCATTAGTGTGCAGCCGCGGCCTGGCAAATTAGATTGCAAGTTGCTGTCATTCTTGTTGCTGCATTGCTGTCATAGCCGTAAAACAAATAAACATCGCACGGATCGCATTAAAAGGTACGCGGCCAGCCAGCAACCAACCACCAACTACAAAGCAACAACAACAACAACACAAATAAATACTACATTGCCACAAAAGTTCATTTCATCGTTAGGCCTATGCGTGCATCACCCTCCGTCCCAGGTCGCTGTCAGTTAGTTGCCCTCCACCCACGACGTGGCTTTCATTTGCCATTCATGTCCAGCCGAATGTCCTGTGCACGCCTGCCAAAAATTGAAGGAAAATCCAATAAAACGCATACCAGGCGCCAAAGCAACGGTGCGGGTCGAGACAGCACAGCGAATAGTAGTCAGAAATTAAAGCCGAGGCGCACAACAAATGGACAGAAATGTCCATTTTGCGCAGCGGCAGCAACACACCCCCAACCAAACGTGCCATAGGCCGCTCGAAGAGCAAAAACGTGGTGGACGCACGAATTTTCATTACAATTTCGTGCAGTCGCTGTGCGTTTGTGGCTGTCTTCTGTGTCTGTGTGTGTGTGTGTTGGTTGTCGCTGTCGTTCTGCCGTTCGAGTCGAGCGACTGAAGTGTGCGCTGGAGGTGGCGGCTTTAGCTGAGCAGCGAAAATTGGAAAATGCCAGCAGCTTGTCCTAAAAACTGATAACAAAAATTTCAACAGCCAACAAGAAAGAAAACGAAATGAAAATTTCAAACTTTAACGCAAGAAAAACGCGCGACACAACTGCTGCAAATTAATATTTTGAGTACTCCCACAACACTTTTCACCTTTAAAATTACTTAAAATGCATTTTTCATATATTTGCAGCGCCAGTTCAACACACGTGGCACAGTCTGTAATAATGGCAACTCATTTCCAGCCATTAAATCGCCACAATCGCTTCCTTCCGCTGCGTTTTCGTTTGTCCCTCCTCCTCCTGTCCGATTTTTTTCTTGTGCTGCCATTCATATCCGGCAATTTTCGTCTTATTACTTTCACCTATGCACGCGACTCATCAACAACACAACATTTGATTATCATTTTTATTTCATTTTTCATAGCATAATTCCAGGCGCACTGGCCAGTCGCCAATGCCACAATGTGCGCAACTTTCACTTGCAACGTGTTTCTATTATTTGGCTTGTCTTCTTCTACTTCTGCTCCAAAAATCAGTCGTCTGCGAACATTTTCTCGACCCCGCCTCCGTTTTCTCTATTTCGCCATCATAAGATGCCACTTTTTTGGCACTCACAATAATGACTTCCACCTGACACGTATCCCCCACTTGCACGCCTTCATGTGCCACTCTTTTTTGCCGCCGCCCCCCACTCCTCACTGCCTCAAATAATAACAATAGGCATAGAGTATGGTTGGCATACTTTTAGGCGCTCCATCGCCTCCCCGACACTGCCATGAAAATGTAATTTTATTTCGTTGCCAATGCGTCCGTAAGCGCCATAAACATTTTTTGATGAAGGTAGCGGCGAGCGGGCGGCACGGTAGCTGCCCCGTTCGTGTTGTTGGCCTTTGGTAGTGTCTGACCATAAATTAATGCACCCCAATTTCCGCTGTGAGGCGCGTCATGCACGCTGGCGAACAACATCAACATTGGGCTGGCCGAGCGGCTGAGCTGAAGCGGACACTGAAACAGGGCCAACAACAATAGCGGCAGATCAGGATGTGGCACAGGCCAACAGCCGCTGTGCGAAGGACAGGAAACCGACCGATGTGTGTGTGAGTCTGTGTATTTATGTTCGCATATGTGTGCGTATATGTGGCAATGTGAATGGCGCACTTTTTGCTGATTCATTCACCTATTTGGCAGCAGCAGCCCATACACACTCAGCAATAATATGTACAAACAACAACAACAACAGCAAACAGTTCAGCATACTTCACCGGGCATTTACATGAACCGCACAGCCAGAGAAATGCTGTGCAACGACGAATGCCAGCAAAATTGTGAAAGGACATAAAATACTTTCTTTTTACGTTTGCTTTCTCTCGTTCGCATTGCTTTGCTGCTGTCCGCAGCGGGAGGGGTCCTGATAAATGCGAAAGCGACTGTGTAATGATACACGCTTGCTTAATGCTAAAGCAGCCTAAAAGTATGCACTGCTAGCACGAAGATAGGAGTAGAGTGTATGCGGCCCAACTTAATGCGAAGATAAAGTGCCCCAGGAGACCGGCAGAGCGGCTGTTCGGCTGGGAATGTGACAGAGTGAGCAAACAAGCCAAGCCAATTTTGGCAGCAACAGACAACAAGAAACAGGCAACGAACAAGCAGAAAATCAATAACAACGGGGCGTGGATGCGGTCAGCATGCTTGGCTGTGGTTCGAGCGCCTAAAAGTGTGCTCACGCTGCTGTACTATCCAAGTATTTGGCCGCATTCAACGAAAATTCGTACAACTGGGTGGCTAAAGCATGAAACGTTGTTCAATGCTGCCGACTCGGGCACACGTCGCTCACGTTGAACGCCTCCAGTTGGGCTGGGACTTTTGTTTTACTATAATTTTTAGTACACGGCGCAAAATTTGATCATTTTCGAAAGCATTTTACGACTACCAACGCTTGGACACGCTCTTGAAAGCAATGTGTCAACTGCCAAGCGGATAGATTGGCGCCTAAAAGTAGGCTAGGAATTTTGTCTTTTGGAAATGTTTACTGCTGCGGCACGCAGTCAACGGTTTTCGGCCACATTTTATGTGCGCCACCGCTTCGACACGCTCGTTGAAACGTGCGCGGAAATAGCCTAAAAGTATGCTGTGTAAAAATATACAACACATTTTATTACTTTCCTAACAATGCTCGCGGCAAGGGCAGCAGTTTTGTCACAGTTTCGACCCCCACCACGAACAACAATTACGACTCAGTTTTAACAACAACAGCAACTTCCACCCTTCCCAAACGCCCAGCCGCCAGCTTGCGTTCGGCCATATTATTAAATTTGCATATAAATCATTTCATTTAATTTGCATACAAATTGGCCAACTTAAATCTAATTAAGCACCATTTAACCAACAAGAAAACAACGCCCACCGCACTAAGACCGCGCACACTTCAAACATCATTACGCCTCATTTCCGTCGCCACTCGAACGGCGAATCGGCTCGAATCGAGCGGACCAAAGCGTTTGGCGCTCGCATTCGACTATGAAGCAGCGAGAGCGCTGGCGGGTTAATGAAAAATTGGCATGAATTGTTCCGGGCGCTGAACGTGAGTTGGGCCAAAAACCCAATAAAATTGGGTCAATATTCCCCGAATTACGAGCGTAACGTTATTGTATAAACACAACAACAACAACAACAACGCAAACAAAAACACACATATAAATATTTGTACATGAAGCGAAATGGGCTTCAAGCGCCACTGACCTAACTTGAAGCATTTGCAAAGGAAGGCGAAAAAAGTGGGAATGCGAGTTGGAGGGTGGAAGGAATTGTCACAAAATAGGTCAAAATAGGCACTGGCCGACTACACGCACTTGCATTAATTTGCCACATTTACCCAGCATTGGACACATTCGAGGGTCGACATGACGCATGGCATAATTTTAGGCGCATATCGCAAAAGTAATGTGCCTTCAAAGAGCAACGCGTGAAGACACTGTGGCGCCAGCTTTGCATAAATTAAATATTTGCGCTTGTTGTTGTTGTGATTGTTGTTGTTGTTGCTTCAGTGCGGGGTAAAGCGATTTGTGCAGCATTGGCGCAAAATTGAAATTATATCTTGCCATTCTTTTTTTTTTGTTTTTTTGTTGAAACCAAATGTTATGTGATCTCCAGTTCGTCTTGTCGCAGAAACATGTCCAACGCTGGCTACAACTTTAATGCTTACTAAATATGCAAATTGGTTGTTGCTCTCCCGCGCTTTGCTTTTCCGCAGCTTTTCATTGCTGCTCGTTCACAAAAAAAAAGCGAATTTTCATTTTCTGCACAATTCGCCGCGCTTCGGCACGAGCATGAGGCAAATTATGACACCGCTAGGGCGATTTTGTCCAAATCTGCGTCGAGCAATAATTTAGCCATTTCTGTTGCCTGCTGCCGCTGACGTCGATTTTCTGTTTATATTTTTCAAAAATTGCTGCAGCATTTACTAGCTCGTACTTTTTTCCAAGTGAAATTGGTGTCAAAAAATTTATGCAAATTACATTTGACTACACTTCAAAGGCGAAAATGCAAAGTGCCTGTAAGCAGTAATTTTCGCCATTGCGAGCGTAGCCTGCAACGATGTGAAGAGGAAAGCATCGGCAGCGTGTGGAGAGTCGAAGTACAAATTACATGGCACACACACTGTCGTTTGGCGCTAACAAAGTGTTGGCTGACTGATAACAATCGGTTGTGCGGCCACATCTCATCACATTTTCCCCTTCGACACTTCCCCCAATGATCAAAATTTTTCGCAAATGCTTTCTAGCTATCACGATTTACTTAAAGTGAAATTTAAAATCCTATTTACCTCCACTCTGCTCCGCCTCAAGTGGGTGGCCATCGTTGCAAAGGTAAATATTTTGTTTTTCCCGAAAAGGCCCAAAGTGGCGCAACTGCCAAGCGGCCATAAACCTACCGCAGCGCGCCAACGAAAGTCCACTTTAAATTATCTACGCATCGGGCAATTAAAACCGCCGACCGCACGCATACCAATTACGAATAGTCCAACAACAAAAACAAACCGTCCGCCACGCAACCACTGGAAATGGCCAAATGCGCAGCAATGCGTCGAGCTAACAGTTGCACCGGCTGACCGCACGCGCTTCACACAAATTGCAGCTTTTCATTGGCTCGTTGCTCGTTTTCCTACTTTTTCTCTAAGGCCCACACAACAACAACAACAACAACAAAAGCTTCAACGGCAACCACAACAAACGAACAGCAGCTTTGAAAAGAAATTATGCTGTTGCAACTTCACTTTAATGTCTAAGTGCCCTTTTAAGCTGAAAATTAAAATCGTGCCTTAGCAATTACAAAAACAACAAAAGAATAAAAACCTAAAACAACAAAAAAGAAACGAGTAATGTAGCAATTTTGATTGATGCGGCCATTAATTAAAAAGTAAATAGGCAAAATGACAGTTGGGCGGACGAGCGAACAGCGTCAGAAAACAGTAGTAAAGACAGCAGCACCGAAGAATAAGAAGAACTGCCTCACTGCTGAACTGTTGAACCAAAACGCAGCCCATTTCCAAATATGTACTTTTTACAAATTTATTGTTATTGGTTTTACACGTTAAGTGACTATAAAATGAGCACTAAAGCTGCTGGGAGTGTCGAATTACTTTAAATTGTACACATTTTTTATTTCCTAAATATTTTGGACTGTCATCTTCGTATGAAAGAGAAGACATTGAATTTTTCAAGAAAAAGAAGAACATGTCCTCTTGTTGGACAACACAAGAAAATCAAAGAAACCAGAGCCAACCCAACCAACCAACCAGTGGCGCACGCAGGATTTTGTTTCGGGGGGGGTAGATTCATACATTAAGATGTATGAATCTAAAGACTGATATCCAAAACATGTATGTTTTCCACACCTGACATATTTTGGTCCTGAACGTTCAAAATAGAAAATTTAGTAAAAAGGAGACAATTTTTCTCATTCATTTGATACCCATATCTTCATCATTGCATAACTACAAATATTAAAAAAATATTTGAAATATGTACGTCCTTAAAATTTTAAAGTCCTTTAAAAAGGACTTTGGGTCAGAAAATGAAAATCTGACTATGCCAGGTTACTATAAATGACCTCTAGTTTCACGTCTATATCAACATTAGGATGGGTCTCGCCAAAAACAAAATTTATTTTCGCCAATGTGAAGTTGGTGTTTTCACTCAGTACATCATAACTTTGTCATTTTTATTTCGATTCTATTGATGTTAGACTTTATATTTGCACAAATAATATATCTTTCCTTTTAAAGTTTAAAACCAAGGTAGAAAATTTATTTTATCTATAAAAAAAACATTCGAAAATTTATGATTTTTAAAAATGCTCGAAAAATTCACTTTTTTTTCACCGCCAGTAATTTCTCCAAATCTCATCTGATTTGAACAATCTGTATATCTCTGGAAAGGCTAAGGTATTATCTTCTGACCAACGGACAGCTTGTGTTAGTCGGATAATTCGTTTACGAGATATGTGCTCACCTCAGTTCATGTAGGTGCATTTTTTGTGGCGAGTAGTGTTATTGATGATTGAATATATATGCGACGGTTATAAATTAAATTTCTGTACTTACTTAAAGATATTTCGGCGGGGTTTAAACCCCCAAAAGCCCCCTGTGTGCGCCACTGCAACCAACTATGAGCGGCCAACTGATTCTCTGCTTAGATTCGTGCAATTCAACCATAAATTTTATTATTAATTCAAAGTTTTCATTAAGAATTTTTCTTAAGAAGAATTTTTAAGAGTTTTTCTTTTAACCCAACTCATCTCTTCTCATAAGTTAACCTTAACCTCTTCGTTCTTTTTATCCCTCGCTTTCTTACTCTTCTCCCACTTACTGTTCAATCTATTGCTTCTACTTCATAGCCCATTTCCTCATCTTGTTTTGTGTAACCCTCCAACTCTTTTCTTTGATTAATCTTTTAATTTACGGCTACTGCATTTTAAAGCCATTAGGCCACTTTTATCTCAAAACTCAAATCACCGCGACAGCTTTACTCATGCACTTGGCATTTTTTTCATTTTCGCTATCAAATTTTCATTAAAAACATTTCAGCAAAACTTTGTGCCCGAGTGTCCCATTTCATTTTATTTCATTTTCCCCAGAAACCAAAACTTGTATAATAAAAGCAAAAACTTATAAACAAAAAACACCAACTTGAAAGCACAAAACCGCAGCGCGCAGATTTCGTCAAAGTGCGCAATTTTTTTCAATTTGAATTTGTTCCATAAGTCCATAAGTGCGCACGCAACACCACACATGTCCAGCAGGCCGGCCGCGCAACTCGTCGCTAATGACGCGTCAGTTTGCCGCCAACAGACAGACCGACGCGATCTTGCGGCGTTGATTAAATGCTTTTGACTTATTTTCGGATTTTTTTGTATTGCAGCGCAGCTTCTTGTTGTTGCTTTTGGCACTGGCTGACTCATAAGTCGTAAGTGATTTTTGAAACTTTAGTTTCCACTTAAACCAAAATAAAAACCAAAAATAAACACTGTTAGAACAAAGAAAAATAAACCTCATTCTCGTTGACAACAAGAAAAATGACAACACGAACAAAAGTTTAATATTTTTCTGTTACTATTTGCTTAGTGACATTACACGGATTTCATGCGCACTCGACCGATGAGCTCAGCATCCAGCCAGCGAGTTGGCCGTCTGGTAGCAACCATAATGATGTATTGTAGTTTTTGTTGTTGTTGTTGTTGTTGGAGTCGTTGTAGTCCATTAGCAAAGTTCATTCCACTTTTCTGTATTACACTTAAAGTTTGATTTAATTTTTAATTAAATTTATTACCTTTTAAAATCAACTAAAACTTGCCGCTTCGCACTTTGTCGGAAAGGCGTTAACGTTTTTTATTAGACTTTGGTAATGTCTGGTAGCATAGTGGCAATAGAGCAAAAGATGATGAAAAAGAAGGCAAAGCAGTGAGAAAGCTGCTAAATAACTTTTTAAAGCAACGGTGTTAATCTTTAATGGATTCCTCGGGGCAACGAGTAAAACTGTAAGATTAATAAACTTGAATGTATAGGAACCATGTTGTCTGATACTTGATAGAAGGAGTTCACTTGCATTATGAACAGACGTGGGTGAAATAGCAGATTTTAAAGAATTTCCAAGGAAGTCGGATCGTTGTCGTCGGCCGAAATAGGGCAAAGCAACTCTTCTGCTTAAGACATGACATCACTATTGCCACCGTTTCAGTGTTAACAGGTTCTTTTTTTGTATAATGGACAACGGGTATTGGTGCCCAAGTCTTGAAAACTTTCATAGAAGCTGCGATTGGTGATATGAGAAGAAAGACATCTTCAAATGTGACCTTAACCGTTTCGGGACTACTGGGATAATACGTCCCAGCAAGTTTTTAATGCCCCACAAAAAAATTATTCAAATCTTACGACCTACGCAAAATGTTTTTTTCGATTTCGGTGTTCCCGCCTAAAAGGATGATTTCAGAGTTTTTGAACATCCATTATAATTTTCTAACACCAACTTTCATAACATAAGACTATTTCTACTGAGAGTATTTTGGATTCCAAAACTAAACTCCGTCCCGAAAGGGTTAAATGGATATCACTACCTTATCTAGGTTACAAAAAGAATTCGTTTTCTTAGGTCCCTGTTCCTTGTCGTCCTTTGTAAATGATCGACGTGCTTTTGATCAGAAGTTTAAATTTCTTTTGACAAAGAGAAAAAAGAGAGCCTTGACTTATCTACTTTGGTGCGAAAAGGACTTTGTTTTTTGACTCTTCGACAATTGTTTCTTGTGAGCCTAATTGATCCATCAGAATTTGAAATAAGTTATTTGCTTCTCTTTTCGAGGGAATCTGACTGGTACTTTGATAAAACCCATAGGGCGATTTTTTCTACACATACTAGTAGTGTCCGACCGAATATTCGGTTTCGGTTTCGGTTTCGGCCCAAATAAGTGGTTTCGGTTTCGGTTTCAGTTTCGGCCAAAAAATGGCCGAATAGCCGAAACCGAAACTTTCTAGAATATTTTTTACATTTTATTGTGTAGCAGATATATAGTAAAAGGAGGAGTAATTTAGATGCCAGCAATGTAAATAAACTTCTTTTTTTAACATATAATATTAAATTATTTAATTTTGAATATTAGCGAGTAAGGTACGAAAGGGTGATTTCTTCTTGTTTACGTTTTTAAAAAATGAATAAATTGTTTTTATTAATAAGTATTTATTTATTTATGCTATGTTTGTTGGTTTGGTCTTTATTTACTTAATGTAAAATTCGTTTGTTGAAAAAAGTGCTTGATATGGTGATTTTTATTTCAACTAAAAAGTTTCGGTTTCGGTTTCGGTTTCGGCCGAATATTAAAAAAAAACCGAATATTCGGTTTCGGTTTCGGTTTCGGCCCAAAAAAGTGGTTTCGGTCGGACACTACATACTAGTATCACATTGGATCAGATGTGGCTTGGAATTCGAATTCTGAAAATGATAAAGTCGAACATAGTCTCCTAATTACTCGAATAGAACTTTGTAACGCTAAACTTCTGTTTCTTGTGGACCTTACTGATCCATTAGAATTCGAAATACCTACTTGATTTGGTTTTCTTCTGCAGGAAATTTAAATTGCGGTTTCTCTATTAGCCGTAAGACAATTTTTACTGTGGCATCACAATAAAACAACTGTGCTTTAAGTGGAATTCGAATTTCGAAACGGCGATCTACGCCTAATCACTTTAATGGAACTTCATATGACCAGACTCGCATATCTTCTAAATCTCACTGATCCATAAGAGTTCGATATGAGTGATTTGGTACTTCTCCATTGAGAATCGAACTGGTGTTCCTCTAATATGCGTAAGATAATTTTTGCTGTGGTATCACAATGGAATCATTGGAATCTATGCCTTCTTCACTCGAATGAGACTTCCTATTACTGGAGTTGGATTTCTTGTTAACGTACTGATCCATCAGAGCTTGAAATGAGTTAGTTGGTACTGCTCTATAGGGAATCGAACTGGTGTTCCTCTAGTAGCCATAAGACAATTTTTACTGTGGTATCACAATGGATCAACTGTGATCTAAAATTTGAGTTTCGAAACGCTAGGAATCGATGTCTATATTTCTCCTATACCCCCAAGACAGTTTTTACTGTGATTTCCAAACGGTCTAGACCCACAATTTTGAATAGGTTAGAATAAAAGCGTCTACTCAACAAGACCCAAAATATTATATTTTGACATACTATGATCTTAGTGAGTTTATTTGAGCCGGCACTCTAACCTAACCTTAGCAAACACAGAAGTCTTTAATTTCGCTATGAAAACAAGTCAATCTTTTCTACTTTGCGGGTTTTTCCATTGGTCAAAATAACAGCTCAATGTTGATCTTCTAATGCATAAATATTTTCACAAATATCATCAACAATTTTTCTGCCAATTTCGAATATTTATACGCCGCCATATCAATAACTAATCGTTTCAATCAACAGCCGACAATTGTCTGCTTCTACTTCGGCTAATATACAATAAAACTTCGACATGAGAACACCGCATCAACACAACGCACACATCACGCCCATCGAACCGTCAAAACAACAGCTTCAGTCGAAACGAAGGAAAACCGTAAAAAAAACACTCACACATAGAACGACGATCGGCAAAGATCAAAGCGAGCCACATTGGCGGTCGATGCGTGGCCAACAAACAGCTGAATTTATTTTGGCATAACCGCAACGCCCATTTCTCGAAAGCATTGCCCGCCCCACCGCAGCTCCACACCAAAACCAATACACAAACCGCTGTTTAGGCAGTGAGCAAGAAAGAATACAGCGGAATCACAAAAAGGAAAACAATTAAATTTAATTTATTTAGAAACGATTCCACGCTGCTAGGTGATCGCCGACGACTGCGAAGAAATTCCATTGAAATTTTCTGCAACATTAAAAGTGATAATTAATCTTGCGGCAATCAAGCGCTCCAAATTAGTAATTTGCCAACAAGTAAGCGAGAGAGGCGAAAGAGACACTCGACAGACAGTCAATGATGATTTATGGTGTTTCATTCAGTTTGATCGAAGGCGAAATAACAGCGGGAAGCTGCTTAAAATTACGCCACCAAAAGTTGCCAAAAAACGGCAACGTGCAGCACATTTGGCTGATGGCTTTTGCATGTTGCGCTGGGCGTGTGTGAAAAATTAATCGCATGCGACAGTTTTTTTTTAAGTCACTGCATTGACTTGCTGGCTGGGCCCTTTTTGTGCTTTTACTGTTGACTTTTTTTGCGTTAGCCGCCTTTGTGGTGCTCACACTTGTGCTGTTGATTGTCGTTGTTGTTGTTGTTGTTGTTGCACTATCAACTGTGTTGCACGTTGCATATTTGGCATGCACACATGTTGACACTTTTTGTGCGTTTCGCCGGAATTCTGCGGGAAATTAATGCGAAAACACATGAGCGAACATGTCAAAATTAATGGAGAAACGGCGTAAATGCAGCCGGAGAGAGAGAAAACCAAAGCAAAACAACAACGAACGCCAACAACGGGCGCAATTTTTTTTTGTCGCATCGTCTTTGCACTTTTCTGTTGCACGTCTTGTGCTGCTCAACGCTGTTGTTGGTGGGCTTAAGTTATTTATTTAGTCAGTAATTGTGTAGGAGTTGCAGTGATATGTGTTGTTGTTGTTGTTGTTGTTGTGGTGGTGGTGACATGCATTATTTGCAGCATTTACATTTGCTCGCACCGAACGCGCCGGCATTAAGCAAGATTTATGTAGAATGGCAATAATTTTGCGAAAACATTTTTACTGCTGCACTCAGCTGTAGGTGCAAATGAGCAATGGCGTTTTTCTTCTCAATACTGCGATGCTTTTGCTTAATGGTTGTGGCGTGTAGGTGACGCCAAATGTGCACCAGTCGAGCATGACACATGTCCGCGTATCTATGAGATACTTGTGAACTATGCCAAGTTGGGCTTGTCATGATTTGTCCGCAAATTATTTGCAATGCACATAAATTACGGTCGCCTGCAATTAGTGTCGTTAATTTGTCTTTGCATTGAGGCGCATAATTACAGTGGAATAAATTATGCCGAATAAAACGGGTATTGAAAATAAATATTTAAAAAAGGTCTTAAAATTTACACCAGTAGATTAGAAAAATTGTGTGGGTCTGTGGCAAAAGTTGTGATGCGCTTTGTTCTTACGAAACCTTTGCCAAGAGATTTATTTAGAGATATGCTTAGCACAATTCTACAACCAACTCAGTAACATTTCAGGAACTAAACACGAGCCATTCAATATGTGACAATGATTCTTCGAGAACCTACGCTCTATTCAAATATTTTTCCAGAAATTGCTTATCTCCATTGCTATGCTAGCCATGCATCTTTTAATATATTTATGTATCACACATTTCCCGCTAAAATCATTTTCATTCCTCAACATGCCCATAAATACCTCAGAAAGACATTGCTTTCAAGTTAATCAAAAAATCCCATAAATATCTCAAGTTACTTGCCGGCAAGAAGACCAGACGCACGAAAAAATCACAGAAAACTAAAACATAAATAAATTATTTTAACTGCTTTGTGAACACATTAACATAAGGCAAACAAACGCGACGCGGTGCTGTACAAAGAACAAGAAAACTAAAAAAGAAACTAGAAGATGCAGAAAACGGGCCGCGCACATTTTCGGCACATTTCATGTGTGTGAAAAGCACGAAATGTGACTAAAAAAAAGGAAAAAAAAATTGTAAATAAAATATTTATTTCGTGCATACAAGCAACACTGGCGGTATTCACAAACTGTGGGGGCGAATGAGAGGAATGAATGAATGAGAGAAAAATTCAACAAAACCTTGATGGAAGTTTAAACTTAAAGGTTTTTAAAAAATATTCAGTAAAACCCAATACAGCGTTGAACCATTTCAAGAGTAAACAGTAGTGTCCGACCGAATATTCGGCTTCGGCGTATTCGGCCAAAATGAAACCTTCTGCTTTGGCTTCGTTCAAAATAGCCGAATACTTTAGCCGAAAGTTTTTGCCCTGTAATGCAAGTAAATTTTCTCTGTTTCGAAATATTTGATCAAATATGGGGTTTTATCGATATTTTGAACATCAAGAATGCAATAAATAAAAATTATGTCTAATCAGCTATTTATGTCAATTTAATTGTTTTTTTTTTGTTTTTGTTAGAAACTACTCTAAGACTGTTTTTAGTTTTATATATCGCACAAGGCACAATAGTTCAAAATGAGCGCAGTGCCATAGACAGCCAATGTCTAGCCCCAATCAATCTATATCACACACCCACTTCAAAAGTGACACAACACAAAATTTTTAATTTTCGGGTTTATGTGTTAATACTGTGCACATTGCATCTATCTACCAATAAGCAAAAGCTCAGTATATTTTGTTGTTGTTAACTGTTGCCAAAATACAGTTAGGTCTCTCTTCATGTCGAGAAGTTTGATACTATTTGATCGCTGATCCTAATTCAAATTGTGACACTTTTGACGAAATAATTTTTGTTGAAGTTAATTTTAAGTAAAGTTGTGACAATTTTAGTATATATTTTCAACTAAAAAAATTAATTTCGAATTTTCAAAATGTTTCTTTCAACTTGTTAACTGTCACTTATAATTATTAAATTCAACAAAATTGACATAACTTAAAATAACTCGGTATTATTGAATTAAAATATCATCAAAAAAGTCATAATTCAAAATTTTGGATTTTCTAGTGTAAACTAAAAAACAATCTTTCTTACTTATTCTAAAGCATAATTTGTAGGGATTTTCTACTAAACGGTCCATACGTTATTTACAAAAAAATGTTTATTCAACTCAACAACAGTTTTTTGCGTTTCCTGAAAAATTTAAAATTTTGAGTTGTGTCACTATTGTAGTGGGTGTGCGATATATATTCCACAGCTAAATTTGATATTTTTCAATTCTTAAAAGATTTTATATTAGTCTTAGGCTTCGGCCAACGGCCGAATATTTTAATTATGCCGAATATTCTGCTTCGGCTTCGGCCAAAAATCCACCTTCGGTCGGACACTAGTCAAGAGATAACAGCTGATTTTAAAGATATCTCACATACACTAAATTCCCTCGTTGCCATTCAGTTATTCTGTTGGACCAACAGTCGGCAATGCAACTCTGTGCCATATCAAAAATAAGCAGACATGCAGCTGATCACGTAACTGAGTCAATGTGCTGCCAACATTTTTTAACATTTTACTACTCGTTTACCCTCTCAAACGTTCCATGTGCATCGTGAATACCGCCAGCAACAATGACATGAAAAGCAATCAATCTGTTTGTCACTGCAGTCAACCAACGCACAAGTGCCATGGCAGTTGTTCAAATCTCCAACGTGCGCACGCCGCCACACCTTTTTTCGGCAATCCCAAGTGAGCAAATAACAAAAAAACAAACCCCAACGGCCAAAAGGCACAACAAATATTGAAAATATATAGAAAATTGTTAACAAATAATGGCCGCAAGACAATGTGGAAAATTTTGCCCGTCAGCTATTTGGGTTACAACAACCACTACAACAATAGTTGTTAAATAATAACAACAACAAATAACAAAAAAAATTATTACGAACTCAACTCAAGTCAATTCTAAGAAAACATAAAAATCAAATACGCCAAGACGTACGAAGCAATCAGCATTTAACATGCGCCTCGCAGCATGTGGAATTGAATAACAAACAATATTAACAACAACAATAATAATATTCAGAAAATACTTGAACACGCTGTTTGGAAAATTAGCCAGTACAAAAATCGTTAAAGTATAATTTTTGCAAAAAAACTAATAAAAAGAATAGAAATGATTGTGCAGTACATTATAAAAATGTCAACATGAAGCAGTCTAGGAAAATAATTGAGGAAATATACGATACTTACGATATACGAGACTTAAAGCAATAAAAATTATATTCACACACACACACACATAGAAATCGAAGCGAGCCTGAAAGACGATGAAACTACTCAACTATTCATAAGACAACATTCAGCTTTTGGTCAATCTGGAGGTTTATGTTTCAATTTGAGCAGACCAGAGATCGTTCGAAACAGATTTTTACAATTGATAGGCTAGGGGATACTTAAACCAATTAAGAATTTGTGTGAACTTTGCGTCACATACCACGAGATTCAATGAGTATTCAAATCAGAAAAGCTGTGATTTTAGATTTAATCACCGATAGATTTTATTTTTTATTTTTTTTTCACTTAAGCGTATACATTAATTAAGCTGGCTGGTCATGATCGAGTAGATACCTAGAAACAGTAAAGAGAAGACTAATAGTCAAAGAAAGAAAGAAAAAAAGAAGAAAGAACAATTGTCAAAAGGCTGAAGTACACACGAAAAAGATTATAATTGCTGTGCTTTGATCAAAATCAACTGAAATAGTCATCAAGATAAATGAGACAGACTGAGAATACGAAAGAAAAAAAATTGAATCCAATAGGTGATCTACTTTGGTCAATCCTCTGCGAGAATATCAGAAGGTCGTTATAGCCTGAACGAACGCGGCATGCCGACTGAAACTGGTTCATCGGTAATGGTGATCTGACTCAGTTAACTCTTAAATAGGATAACATGAAGTGGTTTTATCAATCAATGTTCATTGATATCTATGAAGATTTATGCCTTCTAAAAAAAGAAATTTAATTTTTTAAGGAAAAAGTATGAAAAATTATGAAAATTACTATGGTACATTTTTGCTATTATTTCGATGAGAATGGGAATAATTTGGCTGTGTTGTATTACTTGATGTTTCCGCTTTCGTGTTATACCTAACTCAATAATTCATTTACAAAAAAGGTGCATGTTTCTCAACATCGAAAAAAACGCCTTGAAATTACATATTTTCCGACTTTGAGGTCCATTTAGGGCGGAATTGTAAAACTTATAAAAATAAATTACATTGGGAAAGAAGCCGTGAGGTGTTGTAAATGCCACAGAGTAAAAATCATGTCAACCGGTTTAGAAATTACAATCCCAAACGTGAAAAAATCAGAGAAAATCCGAAAAAGATACACGCCCATTTTTTGCGAAAACGTAAACTAAGTTTTAAAAACGGTTTGCGGATTCGAAATCAGCGGTCCCTAATTACCCTAGAACTGCCGAAAAAAAGTCGAAATTTGTTGCCCTGTGTTTTCAAAGTGAATTATTTTCTGAGATCGGAAGACATCGGAGGATGTTATTACATTATCCCACAAAGAAAGAATGCTTCGTAAAATAAAAAAAAAACAAAAAACATACTTTCGCATACTTTTTAGATATTTTCCTCTAAGTTTTGCCAATTTTCAGATTTTTAATTTAGAAAAATATTTGCAATTAAAAGTGAAGTAAAAGCCTGTAAAAGCTTTGCAAATTTTAAGAAAACATTAAAGGTGAAAATGGTCACATTATTTCTTAATCTATTTTGAAAGTTTAAGCAACTTCGTGCTAATCATGTATTTTTATAATTTTTTTTTCTCAATAGACTATGTGTTTAAATTTTTTTGTGAAAAAAGTTTCAACTTTAAGCCGCTTTTGCACAGACACTAATGAATTTTTTGCACAGATTTTTGGGGTTTTCTTAGTTTGAGTTTTACCTTTCAAATGACATCAAAATCGTTAAATTCTGAGACTATAAATTTTTTTAATTTTGTCTATGGAACGAATGACTGTGCAATGTTGTCAATGAAGTTGGTTGTCTGTTGGACAATAAGTCAAGCGAGAAAGAGATAAACAAGTCAGCGAGGAGGAGTTAAATCGTTGGATCGTAGAGGTCATTTCACATTGAATCTTCAGGAAACAACGCGTTCCAAAATTTTCCAAACAAAACTGTTCAAAATTTTTTGAAAAACTGTAAGAATTTCTTTTGATAGTTTATTGTGACATGGTGAAGTTTTTGATTTTTCATTAGAGATATTTCAACTTATATAATGAAAAATGTTAACACAAGAATAGTGAACATGATAAAATTTTAACTAATTCGGTGCCTTCTAACAGGTTTTCATTTCTAATGACTTAGGTCGAAAGTGTATGGAGAAGGTAGATGAAGAAAACTCACTTCTTATCTACCTACATTGTCTAGAAGAAGAAAGAATCACCTGAACTTCTTCTTCGACAATCAAGGGAATCTAGTCGATAGGACTGACTGTTCACAGTCTGATAGGATTCGTAAGGAGTAAGAAGCCTTAATTTTCATTAATTATGGTATCACAATGGGTCTTGACAGCTTAAATGAGCTTAGGGGCAGCCACTCCTAAATTCCTACCCAACATGACAGAACACAAGACATCAAAGAATGACAGCGTTGTCACCGGAAGCGTCAGAACAATATTGAAAACCCCTTTAGAAACCATTATTTAATTTTAAAACTCTTAGCAAATGCAGATTTTGAATCTCAAAACTTAAATTTAAGACATTTTAGACAACATGCAGCTCTTAAGTTTAGAAAAAAAAAGTTAACTGTTCTTAAAAGAACTTGGAACAAAACATGCAACATTCAATCAGGCAAATGTGAAAATAATATATGCCGATCGTACAAAAAATCTAAAAGCATACATTCCCACGTCCAAGAATAATTGTACAAACAAATTAATTACTCAAATTAAGTGAACATTTTCGCTGTGTGTAGTGCGACGAGTACACAGCGACGAATTGTAATCGGCGAAGCGATGGCGTCGGTAGTGGTTAGCGATAGCGCAAATTTGTTTACCATTTAATTAAATTGCATGCAGCATGACAAAAGTTCGGATGCCGCACACGCACACAACCACAACAAACACACGCACACACATTTCAGTGTGGAGCAGCAGCCCACAGTGACATAAGCACAGCGAGAATTATGGCAAACTGAGACCACTCGACAGGCGGCCGACGACAGGGCGGGCAAGCGGGCAGGCAGTCAAGCGTGCGACAGTTGTTGTGCGCTGTTGCCCCAAAAAGTGGGTTAAGTGCAAATGCAGCAGCGACAACGACAACGACACCGACGGCGGCGTTGGTGGCATGGCGGCGCCTCGCCAGCGGTGGCATCAACGATAAGGAAATTGAGTAGAAACACCCACTCGCCATGACGTGCGGCATTTATGGCTTGACATCAATTTTCGCTCACACACACACACAAGCACACATAAACTGCAATAATCACAGACAATCAGCTGGCATTGTTAACAAATGCAAAATCAATTAACCGCACAGCGCAACGGCACAGCCCGTACGACTACATTTGGGGCCCCTCGCACAGATCCACATCTATCGCTGCTGGGACTGTCAATAATACACAACTCGTAATTGCTCATATAAAATTCATGTATGCAAACGCATTCGTGCGCCAGTGTCTGTGTGTGTTGGCGTCTGCTCATTCGGCGCTCAGGCGGCTGAATTACTTTATGGCCTCTCATATAAAGCCCATAATTTTGCCGAGTCAAGTGTCAATGCGACTACAAGGAATAAATATCAATAAATGTGTAGTTGGATCTTTATTCGATGCTACTGTTGTTGTTGTTGTCGTTGTTGCCAATAAATGTATACCTGCAGCGGCAACTCATCGCACAACGACACACCAATTTGCGGCAAATGTGCGTACAGCAAAAATAAATTACAGCCGATATTGTTGTTGTTGTTGTTGTTGTTGGCAGCGTCGCGCTGTGTTGGCGCTGCTGGTGGTGGACTACCAAAAGTGGCAAAAACGAAAGCATTTAAATCTTATTATGCCAATGAGTGAGCACAACCAAAACAAAAACAACAACAACAACAGTAGCAGTAGCCAATAAACAGGATGCCAATAAAACGTTTTGCATATCCCAGCAGTAAAACGACTGCAATAAATGCGCCAAGTGGTCATTAAACGCATAAAGCGAAGCATTTTCATATTTTTACAATGAAGATGACCATTTTGGCTTCTCTGCGAGCATAGTTCATGAAGCGACTAACAATATTTAGTGCAATAAATAATACAAAAATTTTAATTTGCTTATATTATCTCATAAGTCACACACTGAAAAGAAATTGTTTCAGTGGATGCGAAAAATACATGAAAAAAAATATGGCGTGTATGTGTTTGAACTCTTAATTCGCGCTATAGGGAGATTCCAAGAATCTGTAGAGCTGTACTTTGTACTCTTAGAAATTTCGTATAGAAAACTAACCTAAAATACAAATTTTTTAAATTTGGCCAACATTATACTTTTGTCATTTTAGAGAGCTCCTCTCACTTAAAAGGCTTCAGATGAGAACCATGATTGGTGTTCTGACAGGTCAGGATTGTTCAATTGGCACCTTTCATTATTATGTAATAACTCATACACTGAAAAAAATTGTGTCAACTAAACTTCTGTAGTTCTAGAGAGCTTCTCTCACTTAAAAGGCACCAAATGAGAACCATGATTGGTGTTCTGACAGGTCACTGTTCAATTGGCACCCACGCATGAAGATTAGGTTTGCTGTCTAATGACTTTTGCCGAAGCTGTATGGAAAGGCACTTCTCCTTCTATTAATTTGCCCTGCATTATCTAGAAGACGTAACACCCATCTACGACAATCGAGAGGATCTAGCGGATAGCACTCTATTCACTGCGTACTAGAATTCGTAAGGAGCACAAACTGGTTCAATGAATGAACTAACTGAAGTCCGTTGAATTTTGGCCAGAAAATTTAGTTATAGGAACCTTGATGTAGTTTTTCTCACAGTGTACGTCTGTAACTTGGAGCATATTATTGCTGGGTGCAATAATTCCATTTGAGGTTAACACACACCGACAGTTTGTTGCTGTTTTTTGCAAGTTTTTAGCGCCTCAAGTCGCACTTTTTACTCTCTGTTTGTCCCACTGCCAACTTGGTGCCTGCAAAACTGTGTGTCTGTCAATGAACGACAAGAATTACCTGCTGCCGATTTGAATGTGGCAATATTTCGCTAATTTTTTTTGCGGGTGGCAATGCCACAGATGTCTGTCAACATCTGATGAATGTTTATTACATTGAAGACGACATAAAGTCCCAGAAGCCGCCACCGGTACACCAACGACGAAACAATGCCGCAATAACAATAATAGCAACAACAAATAACTGCAACCTAATGAATTTTTGATTAATGCGCTGCATTTCATTACCAGCGCCGCACGCACACAGCCACCAACATTGACGCTGTCAGAGTCAGAGGGAGCAGAACGTGCTACGAGGCAAAGACAGACGGACACACAATGCCAAATTTTGAGCATACGCGTATTTAAGGCGAATTTAGCACAGCGCATCGTCATTTGCGTTCGTCCTATGCGACGTTGGACTGATGGAACTAATGTCGTGGCTGTTGTACTCGAAATGCGGGGAGCGGCAGTGGTGGTTGGTACGCGCCTCGTTGCCACCTTTTATGTAAATTTATTGGCTGTTATGATGGCAGCTGAATGTGAAAATTTTCATGTACATTTCAAGCATTTGTAAAGATGTAAGTTTTTAAACATAAATGCGCAAAAATAAAGGGACATTTTAATTTTCATGTAAATGCGAAAAATTCCGAGGTTAATGAGTGCAAAGCTTGTAATAGAAATGGTAAAGAAAGAGAAGGAATTAATGTAAATGGCTGCACAGACGGTAAGGTGTGGGAATATAAAGGAGATAAAAATCGGTCTGAGTACAAAAGAAAATATAATAAATACGTAAGTATTATCTTTTCTTAGGCGAGTTTGAGCGCTGGAGTTAAGTCGTTTGATGCAAAGCATTGAATCGATTCGGGAAAGATGTAAAAATTTCGTAGGAATGCAATTTTTTTTCATATAATTTTCTATAAGAAATTATATTATAAGAAAGAAGAAGAAGAAGAAAGTACACAAAATAATTATTAGAAAGTACTTAGAAAAGTCTGCTGAACTCATTTGATTTCAATGCATTTCTCAGACCTGGTAAGAGATGTCATATCAGAATAAACTAGCGGTTTTTAACACTAGAAAGACCATTGCGGTAATTTTGACGGTTTTCAGTTTTTAATATCTGTATTTTTTCAGTATTTCTATCAACTTTACTTTGATGACTTTTATTTTTTTACCAAGTTCACAATTATTTCTACAATTAGGATTCTACAGTTACCAAGTTAGCCAAATCCGATGTGTACTTTTCGAGAAATCGGCGGATATAATATGTAGTCTTTGTAGGTATGGAAAACTTGCGGTCTTTCTAGTGTTAAGCACTCGGACTCAAATTTAGCTATCAGCGTAATCATTATCCCCTCACTTGTGTACATTGTGAACTTAGTGAACCAGATATGCCGACCGTATTACATATAGTACACCTAAATTTCAGGGTGTTAGCAAGTTTAAGCAAGCATCATTCTTGAAACAGATGTACTTCAAGTAGTACAGTCGGCATATCTGGATTAAATACTCCTCGAACAGTCCTCGAACAGTATCTCAAAACTTGTAAGAAATAGCATGTCAAATCAAATTACATAAATCTTTTTCTCCAGAATTTTGCGGAAATTTGAGGCATAAATAAGTTATTGAGGAAGTTTTGCACAAATGTAGAGAACGAAAGCCATGTAGACAATAAAAACAATAGATAAATCGAGTAAATATTGTGTGAGTAGCTTTTTTCGAGTGTCCTCTACTCATAACAGATTTCTAGATCCAGATAAATCGATTGCTTAAATCTTTTGTTGGAAATTCTTTGCATTATCTGCTTATATTTTTCTTTTTTGTGACCAGATTTCATGGAATTTGGATCTGACCAAATCCTTCAGTTAACTGTCTGCTACGCACGAAAACTTTCGATATTTGAAATATTGTTACCACAGTTTCAGATTTTGACTTAATTTAATTCAGATTTTGACCAAAATGAAAAATATTTTGTCAAGGAGTTTCTCTATTACATTAACCCAAGACCCCTCAAATCGCTCTCTGATTCATTGAAATGGAGCCCACACTCGCAATCACATTTTTGCCATTAGTTACTACGCTGGACACTAAAACCTTCCTTAACCCGGTAGCTCCTAACGTGGCGGTATGGCCACACTAAACATGCACTCAAAAAATTTAACATTTCAATTATGTTTCACATTAAATCGCTCAAAATCTTTTACGGCAAAATTCGAAAGAAAATGAATTTCAATACATTTGGGTTGAATGGATTTTTTTTGCAAAATAGGAGTAAGTTTGTTTGAATAATATTTTTAGTTCTTGCAGTGGCGCACACAGGGCGGTGAGGGGTTTAGGGGGTTCAAACTTTCCTTTAAACACAAAAATTGTTGGTACAAAATATGGTTTCGAATCGTATTCGGCTCAAAAGTTGTACGCAAAACTCCTCCCCCCCAAATTAAATCCTGTGTGCGCAATTGATTGATTGTATGTATTTAATTTAGATTTGATTTGGTAGTGTAAGTCTATGCAATCATTCTAGTCATTTTGGTTTGCGTGGGCATTTTAGTAGGAAGGTTGCCATCTAACAAAAATAATAAAATCTCATAAACTCAGATAATTGTCATTTATAGGTAAATATAACACAGTGATATGTTTCTCTTTTCTGAATCTGTAGATTTTTTGAGTCTTAATCCGTTTTTAACTGAAAATATTCTGCAATATATGCATTTCTGATTTCCGATTCTGGTTTCGAAAAAGCACTTTATAAAAGTCACTCAAAATTGCTTAAAAAACTGCCAAAAAATCTTCAAAAATGTTTACAGAAATTGAGCAAAACGCTTCAGACATACTCTGTGTGGCCAGCCATGTCTCAAGATTTATGGTATGTGCTGAGCACACACACAAGTCAAATACTACACAAACCTTCCATAGAAATTTGTTTATTATGCAGACAGCTGTTGTTGTGTTCATAATTTTAATTTATATTAAATGTCTTGGGCCAGTCATTAACACGAGCAATATGCATATAGGAATCTTCAAGCACACTCACACTCGAACACCAGTGAGCAGTTGGAATCTGTAATTTGATACTTTGGCTGAACAAATTTGTTAAACAACGTCGAACAGCCGCAGCAGCACATCTACCATAAAACATTAAAATCCCCCACCTAAAAAAAAAGAAAATGTGAAGCAGATAATTTTGTATGGAAGCAGCAGAGCAGCATCGGCAACAGATAAGCCGACGCGCCGACACATGCACACAACGAGATAAAACGGCGGCCAGAAAGTGCGGAGCCAGGAGAGCGACGCGTTGATAGTCGACAGATTATGAGGGCACATTGAGAGCGCGGTGCATGCACTCGAATTGTGTCGCAACTGCATAGCTGTTCTATGAGTGTTGTTGTTGTTTTATGACATTATTTTAATATATTTTTATTTAATTTTCTAATTTTTAAACAATCGTTTAGTTCAGTTGACAACTGACTTGAAAGAACTTATGAATTCCTTGCATGTTTTTTTTTTTTAATTTAGCTGCACTGAATTTTTATTATTTTTCTATAGGCTGCGCAACACCTTCGAAATGCCGTTTTCAGCCGCCCAAGTGGCAATTAATTATGATTTCCTTTTATGTGGGGCGTGTTAAATAGTTTGAAGTACAACGCTGCCAGCCTTCCTGTTGTCTGTTGGCGTTCTTCCTATCAGTTGCTTCCTTATAGGAAATGTGGAAATGTCATTGCGTTGTTGATTTTTTGTGCCTACAGTCTGCTGTCTCTTTCTGGCCCTCTTTTGGCACTTGACGCGCATAAAGTGTCAAGTGACAGCGGCAAACACTTGACAAATGTGCAGCTGCTTCGAGTCCATTGTCGCTTGTCAAATATTTAACAAACGTCAAATATTTTTTCGAATTGCTTTTCGACTATTTTCATGTGTGTTGCTAGGAATTTTGTTTTTCAATTTTGTTGTTTGATTTTTTCGTTTGGTTTGTTTGCTTTTCTTTGTTCGTTTCACATGAAACGTGATTAATTTTATTAATTAACTAACGATAAAAAATTTATTTGAAAAATAAAAAAAACCAATAGCAACAACAGCAACAACGTGTTGAAAATTTGTCACTTGATGGGCATTTGATTAAATGGCCATTTGTCATTAAGGTTTTTTTGTGTCTCTGAATATTTTTTATTTTTAAAAATTTTTTTTTTTTGTAATTTTTACTTCGTTTTGTTGCTTTACTCAGCAGTGTCGTTCGTATAGTTTTTGTATACATTTGTTTGTTTATTTTTATTGCCAAGAAAAGCCAATTTAAAACGCATTTGTTCACAGGGCAAAAGTTTAAAGACTCTGGCAGCTTATTAAAAACTGCATAATTTTTTATTGAAACGGACAGCGATTAATTGAGTCATTTCATAGGTGATACATAACATTAAGAGGGCAAAATGTCAAAAACTAATTAAATGCGTGTTTAAACATTTTGATGATGTGATTCAAGCACGAACGGGGCCTGTGGCAACTATAACAATGTTTTGAGTTGATATTGAAATGAAAACAAAAATGTTGTATGTAAATTTTGAATGTATGTTATTAGTGCCGTATATGAAGTTTACGTTTATTGAAAACACATTTAAATTAATTATATCACACAAGAAAAGGTGTTGAAATACTTAATGAATGTATCACATGAGATTTTTTTATGAGAAGCTGGTTGTTTGTATATGAAAAGAGGGTTAAAGTGCCGTTTTTATTAACATTTTAGGAAGAATACGCATTTTTTATGATAGCCGAAAGATTGTGATATCTGTTGATATCTTTTTAAAAGAGATATAAAGAAGTGTTTTACATCAACAGCCGACAGGTGCTTCAGAATGTAGGTACAAGCCTTTTGGATGGTTGCTACGTCTACAAAAACCTTTCTTTTTTCGTCGGCAAAAGCATTCTTGTCAAATTCTGTTAAAGTTTTACTGTACCAAATTGACCAAAACGGGGAGTGGATCACAGTTAAAATGCAGTTTTGAGTTAAAAAATTCAATCACAAGTGCCCAGCGATGAGATGGCATCAGTCAACTTTTGCTGAACAAACCGTAAACACACTTTTCGATAGGCAAATGTTCAGTTGAAATGCGATAAATTTATGTTCTTGAGATGCTTAGATTCAATTAAAAAAATTTCAATGAAGATATTGGTTGATCTCTGATGAGTTTACGCACAGTTTTGATGGAATCAGCATCTATCAAAGATTTTAGTTGTCCAACTTGTTACTCATCATTTATGTCCTTAAGACTGTTTTTAAATCACATGTACTAGTAAAAATATCCCTCCGGGGGTTAAACAATCATCACCTTTATAAAATGATTCATCAATTGAAATATTTCCGTAAAAGTTTTGTCAAGTTTAAGCGAAACTTCAGATTGGCTCATTGCGCATAGCTCATTTTTGTATCGATGACACGAACATACTGTCACTTCAGACGCAATAACTTCGCCTTCAGTAAACCAAATGTTTTGAAATTTTGGCTGCAAATCGCATAAGGATGTACCTTCCCTGCGGAAGATTCAGACAGGTTTCGAATACACGATCACAGGGTCCTTGCCACACTCTTCGGGCAATGCAATGGGCCGTAGAGACCACCAAGCAATATTAATTATGAAACTTTTATTTATACTAAAAATTTTTATCATATTTTCTGCGCTTCGAACTAAGAACCCGCTAGTCAGTAGATAGCCAAATCATAAACTAACTGTTACTATATCACAAAGTGCCGAATTCTCATCGAATGGAGTGGGAAGCTACGCAGCTGCTGCAACTCAAAATGAAACTCAAATGTACGCCACTCGTTTTGCAGTTGAAAACATTTATGCATTTATGCCCAAATTTGAACTTTATTCCCAAAAATCAACAAAAAAATGTCACTCGAAAAAATATAACCTCAAAATAAAAACAGCCATTCCACTTTTGCATATCGCGTCGATTAACATGAAAATTGTAGATAAATGACTGAACAGCGCAACGCAGCGCAGACAGCAGCAATGCATGTCGTAGTTATTTGTTGTTGTTGTTGCTGTTGCTGATGATGCAATATTTATGAATTGGCAACAACAAATCGGCGTGCAACATGCACAGTGGCAGCAGCGTGTTGACATTTTTGGCTTTGTCTTTGAGACAAACGAAAAAAAAATCCTCTGCCAAGTAACAAAAAAGTGGATGCAATTTTTGTTGTTGCTTTTGTTGTTAGTCAAATGCAAGTATGTATGTATGGTTGTTGTTGTGGCATATCAGAAAAACATGCTTGCATAAGTTTTCAATCAACAATAACAACAAAAAATGATGCAGCAACGCTGTCGAGGCGCACAAACAAAGCCAAATGCCGCATCGAACGCAAACGCTGGCAACAGGTGTCACGTTGGCGGGCTGACTGGCTGTGGCATGCAAAAACGTTTATGAAAAATATGAAAATGATATTTAGCACCAAATTTGTTTTTATTGTTGTTGTTTTTTTGTTGCATTGCGTTATCTTAAACGTTTGAGATTATGGGCCAAGTTGGTGGGCAAAAATTAGTAAAATAAAAATTAAAAAAAAACAGCAGAAATTAATGGACCAAATGCAGCGCATGAAGGCCTCGCAGGAGTGCCACAGTAATACCAACAACAACAACAACAAAACAATGCATATTTAGTTGTACGAGTGCGCGCCTCACCTTTGCCGTATTCGCCAAACAACACAACAACAACAACTAGTACACCACTAATGGCAACAATTGAAAAATGTAAGCTTGACGCCGCGACAATTTGTTTGACATTCTAAACGCAACACGAAACGCTTTTTCAATTATAATGCGAAAATAATAAACCGAAAACCAAGAAAAGTCTGTTGGGCGAACGCGCTGACACATTTTTCGAGTGCAGCCGCAGCGCGCGTAACAACAAAGAACCAGCGGCAGACGGCAGAAATTGCAGCTTCAGAAAATATTCGACGCACGTCTGCTCCATTATTAATCATGCAATGCGCGCGCGTGTGTTTGTATGTGTGTGTGAGTTATTTTAGTGCCATTAGATGTCGCCCCGCCTACGGAGCAGACGCGCAGCAGACTGCACGCGCATGCAGCAAACAGCAGCTGTCGCCGAGGGCGGAGTACGTGTCGCCGCAACACGTCCAAGCGCAGTAAGCAAATTCGCCCGGCAACTCGACAAATCCCACCGAAAAAAGCATAAACCGATTTCGGCCAACAATAACAAAGACAGCAGACAGCGCGCAAATACGGCGTTGTAAGCAACTTAAGCCGCGCCAGACATGGCCGCATGTAATCGAATCAAATTTACAGCAAATTGACTAAACATGATTTCTTGCCCAGGTGAGCGGCGCCGAAGGTGGAGTCGCACGAATCACAACAACACAGCCAACACAACAGTTCCAAACAAGCACCAGATAACAGCAGCAACAACAATACCAATAAGAACAACAGCCAAGTGACAAGAGCACGAAAGGGCAACAACAAAAACACGAAGAAAGAACACGAAAACATTGTGAAACAAGTTTGGAATATTGATGAATTGCTCGCATCGACTGGGGATTACGGTTGACAGTTGGCAGCTGGGCTGGCAATTCGGCGCAGCGCTGCGAGTTTGCGGTTGTGTTCTTACCTGTAAAACGTGCGACGCGTACAACACCAACGATTGACAAGAGCAGCGCAGCGCAACAGTCACAAAACATGAAACGACAGGAAGAGAAGAAACAATGAGTAGTTAAAAAACTTTTTGAACAAACGCTAAAGAAAAAATCATATAAACAACAGCCTACAAAAACCTAAGCTTGAGACTCGTTTATGTAGGAAGCGATTTTTTTGGGGGAGATTAGTGGCCTGCGAATGAAAAATCTGGATTGAGATTTACTATATCAGTATTGAAATCTTTGTAACAAAATTATTTATTAGTTGAAAGTTTTTTGCAGACTTTGCATGAACCACAGACATACTGAATCAAAAAAACTTCAAATTTTATTCAGTTAAAATTAGAATTGTAATAAAACTTCTAGGTAAAAGGTGGTTATTTGCCGATCTCTTAACTGAAGCAACAGTTTAATATCTACCAGCCCTGGTGAAAAAACAGGTTCAGGCAGGTTTTTCCCCAGACCTGAAATTTGCAAGGGCTGGATTTCATAGTTGTAATTCTTTTTTTTAACCCTAGAAGTGCATCGTTAGTTGAATCAATTAACAAGAACCATACTTTTTCATACAGGATCAAAATTGCGATGGACCTCTAGGGTTAGTATTTTCCAGAAAGATGCTCTTATCAGGAGGAGCCCGTGCCTCTTGGCCGCCTTTGGGCCCCAAACGGGTCCTCATCACGAATGTAGTTTATGTCACGTCGTATTCTTCTCTTAAGTTGTCTTGAATAAAGTTGAAGACCCAAGTTTTTAGGTTAAGACAGATGAGATAAACTTGGATAAGCACAAAGAGATGCTTCGGTGTGATACATTATTCCCCCATTTTCCGGACGCTGAACCAAAGCATTCCCATATAAGTAAATCTTGCTGTCTCCCTGACGTTTAGACTAGAAAGCTCGGTAAGGTTAGTAGGGAACGCAAAGCTTAGAATTCCACTTTTATTATTCCTGTATTAGACGAATATTGGCATTGTTATGTTGTATTGTTGGGAGTGTTCAAGGACACAGGACACCACAGCTATTGTCTCCCCCCTTGACTAGCAAGTACCCTCACTCACAGCTACGTGAAGTAGATCTTGCCAGTCCCGCCACTGGGTGATTCTGCGGCCTTCAATAGGCAACCCTTGACATCAAGTTTCCCAGAGACTCTAGATATACACTTATGAAGAGTTGTACCATTTTTTCTTCTTCTTCTGAAGAACGAAAACAGAAGAACGAGACAGAAGTAGATATAGCAAGCCTTGTCTTTCAGCGTGTCCACTTTAAAACTTGTTAAAGTTAAAGTGAAATCTGTACCAGAAACGATTACAAGGAATATTTTCTTCTGTCTTCTTCTTTTCCTTCTCCTTCCCTTCAAGAACGATAACTACGACCGAAGTAGTTTCCCAGCCATTCTATTTAAAACTTGTTAAAATAAAAGTAAAATCTACATCCGAAATAGTTACAAAACTGAGGAAGAACTCGAGTCAGGTATAGTTTCCTACAATTTGAAATGTCTTTACTGCTTCTTCTTCTCTGAAATTATTACAAACCTAATAAAGGACTCGTTTCAGGGATATTTTTCAACAATTTGAAATGTCCATGCTGCTTCTTCTTCTTTCCCTTCTTTTTAAACACGATAACTACGACAGAAGTATAGTAAACATAGTCCCAGCATTTCTACCTACAAATTGTTAAAGTAAATTAATTACAAGACTGAGGAAGGACTCGGCTCAGGGATATTTTCATACAATTTGAAATGTGTAAACTTCTTCTTCTTCTTCTCCTCCTTCTTAAAAACGATAACTACCAATGAAGTATAGTAATCTTAGTCTTCTAGCATTTCTAGCTACAAATTGTTAAAATTAATTAATAAGACTGAGGAAGGACTCGATTCAGGGATATTTGCATACAATTTGAAGAGTCTATATTGCTTCTTCTTCTTCTCCTTCTTAGAAACGATAACTGCGACAGAGGAATAGTAATCTTAGTCTTCTAGCATTTCTACCTACAAATTGTTAAAATAAATTAATTACAAGACTGAGGAAGGACTCGGTTCAGGGATATTTTCATACAATTTAAAGAATTGAATTTTGCTCATGAACTACGACAGAAGTGTAGTAAACTTAGTCTTCCAGCATTTCTCCCTCCAAATGGTTAAAGTAAAATCTGCATCTGAAACGATTACAAAACTGAGGAAGGACTCAATTCAGGGATATTTTCATACAATTTGAAATGAATATACTGCTTCTTCTTCTTCTTTTGCTTCTTCTTTTTTCGTCTTCTTCTTAGTCTTAGTCTTAATCTTAATCTTCTTCTTCCTCTTCTTGTTCTTCTTCTTCTTCTTCTCCTTCTTCTACTTCTCCTTCTTCTGCTTCTCCTTCTTCTTCTCCTGCTTCTTCTGCTTATTCTTATTCTTCTTCCTCTTAATCTTCTTCTTCTTCTTCTTGAGAAAAACACAAATGACAGCGTAGTTAGTGGCAACAAAGCTGCACCAAAACAAACCACGCCTGCAACATGATGCATGCAACACGCATGCGATGACGTATTTTTATGACCAAAAACCGAAAAAGCAGCGGTTGCCAACACGAGCGCAATTCGCTGAACACAAATTATCAGCAGACAGAAAAACTAAACACTAAAAGAACAACAATCAGGCCAGGCAAACAATCGAATGACGTCTTTTGCAATTCATTTAATTTAGACACCGTTTAATCGCCGTTGTTGTTGTTGTTAGTGACCGGCAATTAAATGAAGAAGCAAATGGATGTTGGTTTTCTGCCCCCACAACTGCATCGACACCCATTTTTAGTTGGGCATTCTGTCGAAAAGTGCGTGCGACGGCACAATGTCGGCAAATTGAATTCAATGGCAATTTGTAGCTTTCGTGCGGACTTTTGCTACTTTTTTTTTAGTTTTTTCGCCGTAACGGAAAACAACAAACAACAGCAACAATGTACGAGTGGAAAATCGAAAATTCCGAAAACGTTTCGAAAAGGCAATAAAAGTAAATGCTGTCAGCACGCAGTGGCCATGGGGCAACAACAACAACAACAACAACAACAACAACAACAGCAATGGTAGCATTTCCAATTTGGCTGCATTTGCAGCGCATTAAACGACCGTCTGCACGCAGACACAAAACCCAACAACAAACGAAATTCCACCCCGCCGTAGTGCAACGCGCGATGGCAGTGAAAACAAAACCAAAAAAAAATAAACGTGAAAATGCAATTTACAAAGCGTTTCTCCAACAACAACATTAACAACAGTAGCAGCAACATGTTATCGTCGACTAAAATCGACGGCACTAGCGCACGCATTACAACAACAACAAATATGCCGCGGCGGCCGCTTGCACCCCAAAAATCATCAAAAGCAAAAAAGGAAACAAAAATTGAGAATTACAACACGTCCTGTCGGGCGCATAATCCTGGAAAATGCAGCAATAGTAGAAAGTAAAAAAACAACAACAACACCAGGTCATAGTAGAGAGGCGTAAAAACAATAGCGGCGCACACTGGTTGCCCGAAAAGTGCGCGCGGGCCAGGGGCGAGGGGCCCGACAAAGGCGACCACATATTACATGACATAATTTTGCTGCGCCTCCCTTTTTGTTCATTGTTATTGGTTTTCTTTTTTATATATTTATATGTGCATAATTTTAATGGCTGCCAAAAGGCCGATTCCTACGCTTTTTATTCTATGCTATCAAATATGTATTTGAGTGTGTGTGTGTGTGTATTTTAATTCGGAAGGTAAAAAATGTCCACTAACAATGTCAGCCATTAGCAACAACCACGCTGCAGCCGGCTGCAGTGCGGCAATTGAAGCCTTTTACAGTTACACATAGTTTTCCCATTTTCTATTTTCCATATATGTATGTATATAGATTTGGATGTCTGTCATTATATATTTCTATGTAAAAGTGTGTATTGGCGTGTGTAATCCTTGATTTTTGACACGCTGCAGCAATTCTGCGTCACGGCTCATTTTTTTAATTTACGATTTTTTAGGTTTAGGACCTTTCATTGTTGTTGTTGTGGTTGCTTTGTTCAAATGCCACACTTTTTATTGCTTCATATTAACGTATTCTACTTTCTGAAAGTTGTTGTTTTTGCAGCTTGTAACAAGGCGTAAGGGAAACGTTGATTGATTTGATGTGTGAGGGTTGTTGCGGCTTTTTACAAGTCCTAAAAAAAATTGTGAAATTAATTTGAAGGGAAAAATGCATTTACCCTCCATTTAAAATTCCTCTCAGAAACACAAATATGTAGAAATATTTTCCACATTTTTATGAGCCATTTGAGGCTTTCAATATGTGTCAGTTTGCTGTCAACAAGCTTCAACCTATTGAAAACACAATGCTTTTATTTATTTAGTTATTTTTAATAGACATTTTGGTAATGCAATAAAATTAAACGTTGTTTTAAAATAAATAAATAAAAAAATAAAATAAATGTTTAAAATATTGAAAGATAATTAAATAATAATTCAATATAATTTGTTATTCTTAAAATAATTACAGAGGTAGGTGAGCTTAGGTAAACTGACAGGCCAAGTAGGCTACGCGTTGATCCTGTTGGGACCAGTTAGAGCTCCTCAGTGTTGCGGGTTGACGTGAGTGAGTCTCCTGAGTGAGTAAAGCGCAGTCTGGGTTAGCCGGACGGAAGCAACAAAAATTTGTCTTTATTTAAAATAAATTTTCTATTCAACTTTAGGGAAGATCCTAAAATCAGCAAGTCACTTTAATAGAAATCAGCGGATTTCCGAATGTCTTACAATGTTACTTTCAATTTAAATGTCTATCCAACACATCCACACACACACACACAAAAGCTCCAATTTTGATGGGTTCAATTTAGCATAGCCGAAACGTCAAATATTATTAATTGATAATCCGTTCAGTCAGCCGGTGCGTAGAGTGAACGAACCAACTAAGCGTTCGAAATTGAACATGAAAAAAAATCTGCTCAATAATGCCAAAATAATTAAGCAAAACAACAAAAACAAAACCACAACAATAAAACAATAGTAAAAGCAAAAAAAACTCACAGATCATGGCAACAGCTGAGAAACAATACCAACAACAACAACAACAACGAACCACCACAAAAAATGAAAGCAGATGAACTGAAGCGCGAGAAGAATCGCTGAAGCGGAAAACCGCCTATCAAAATTATTAATCAAAAATTTATAATTAGATTGTTTGGCCACTATTGGACAATATGCTGTCGATTGTTGCTGATGTTGTTGTTGTTGTTGTTGTTTTGGTCGTTATCGCTTTTATAATGAGCAGCTGAAATGAAATTGCAAGCATTGTGCTAACACAAACAAATGCAAAACAATAGGAACCAACAACAACAATGCGAGAGTGACAAATTTCAAGGCAACAATGCAACAACACATTTGAAGGAATTGTTCAAGTTTTGTAACGACAACTTTCGACAGTTGCCAACGTATACATACATACATACATAAAAAAATATATATGTAAATAAGTATTGAGCAATCAGCAACAAATTGCCAGCTACTGTCCTTCTGACAATGGCTGCTCAAAGCCACAGATGTGCAACATTTATCATTCGCTCTTAGATCCATAAAGTTGCACTTTGTGTGGCTTAAGTCGCCACATTCAAACGAAACCGGAGGCATTGCGTTGGGCCAGCAAACAAATCAAATTCGTAATGGTCAATCAAATCAAATGACTGAAAAATTGTTAGAGCTCGAACAACACTAACAACAACAACGCCATCGAGTTTTTAGTTGAATCAAATGATTTATTCAATCCCATACATAAAAATGGTTTTGTCTTCTTTTTCAACAAAGCACCAGACTCAAAAGGGGAAGAAGAAGAAAAAACAAGGCAACAGCAGCCAAATTAGACAAAATCGCCGCCTCAACGGTTCGTCCGCACACAGTGACTGATTCACTCGAATAAATGTTTTATTTGATTTGAAAATTATCCACTCGAATTATGGTCGCTTCCAGTGAAATCCAATGTATAACAAAAACAACAACCACAACAATAAACAACGAACGAAATATCGGTGATTATGGCATTTAATGAAATGCGATGCTCACCGCCTCGTCCGCCCCGAGCGGCGGCCTAAAGTCGGCCAACGTTTACCTCAGCCCACAACTCGCGGCCTGCATGTCCCGACATGTGAGCCACACACCAGCACGTCACGTGGTCGCTCGGGTGCGCTTATGTTAATTTATGGCTGTGCTTGTTTTGATGTTTTCATAAACTTTAAAGCTGCCACGTTGCCATGCGTTGGGTTTGTCTAGTCGACTTTAAATTATACACTTGCGGCACAACATTAGCCGATTGAGTGTCTAATTTGCTTGTAAAATGCTTAATACGATTTTTTTTAGTTGGTTTTAATAACTCTTCTTTGGGCCCTGGCCACGCTCTGCACGATGGAGAAGTAAATAAAACGCTTTTAGTGGAGCACACAGGATATAATTTGGGGAGGGTCGGTATACAAGTTTTGAGCCCAATCAAGTTTAAAATCAAACAAACAGATCCTTGCGTGCGCCACTGTCATTGATTGATGATAGACAAATGTAAAGGAGAGTTGAAAAAATATACCTATGGGAAGTCCATTGTTCTTTAGGCTCAGTACACAGGATGACAGCATTGAGAGACGAGTGGGAGATCGAAGAAAATGTATGAATACGAAAAAATGGAGGCTACGTGTTCTCTATAGCAAATTTCTTGGACTTATTACGAATGTCAGAAGATCACACTGGGCCAAAGAATGAACTTCATTTCTTCGCATAACATTTGAACCCAAAACACTCGCAGTCTAGTTCTCTCTACCTCGTCTAGACAAAAACTACCATCAATCGTACTCAGCAATCCGCTTATTATGACACACAATGGAGCTATGGTTCAGTCTGGGAAGCTATTAACCCTTTTGCTACAGGTTTTGACTGGGGAAAGTTAAAATATTAAATTTATCGACTTGGTCTTCTGTGTGGTTATATCAACAGCATTTCATACGAATTGTTCTAAATTTTATTACAAAACTCAGTTTTTTAGAGTGTTGTCATTGACAGAAACCTAATTACCTAAACATAAAATTGTCAACGCATAGATAAAAATCGAATATTTCTTCACTCACTTTACTTTACTTGAAAAATGCATCGGAATTGAAGTAAAAAGTCAAATTAAAAATGTCTTGAATTTTTGTCTGCTTCTTCTTTCCTTGCTACGTAGCAATATGACATTCCAGAAACGTGTATACTTATCTTTTTTATTTTTAAATATTCAGTGTATTAATTTAGTATTATTACTAAAACTTTTAACTATTCTAAGGGCCAACAAATACATTTATTCTTGAAACTAGAGAGAGTTCAGATATCCACAAAGTAGCATGTTGCCATATGGCAACAAAATAGCGAAAGGGTTAAGCTTTTACAACTTCTTGATGCTGGATTCTTCTTCTACCAATGAACTGTGTCGGCTTATTTTTTACTATTATCAACAAAAAGTATCTAATGAATCAAACATTTATTCAAATCACAAGTATCTGCACTACCGTTCAGATAAAATATGAGATGTATGGCCAATAAAAAATAAAAATATGTAGGAAAATGTAAAGATGCTAGAAGACTAAGAGTAAACTACTTGATGTCTCCAGTCGAATACACAAAAAGATCTCCCTAAGCCTTTTCTGTCTCTTATTACAGGACACAATTGAGTGGTTGGTACGGTCCAAGAAGCTGTAAAAGTGGAAGTATATAAAAACTAGAGTGATAGAATGTTCGGTCTTATCACAGAACACATTTTCAATTAAATTCAATTTTATTCAGTCTATGATATTTTGGTATCTTACAGACTATTGAATTCATTTCAATTCAACTTCAATTCAATTAAATATTATTCAGTCTATGATATTTAGGAATCTTACTACTAAGATGTACAATAGACATGATTTAGTGCAAGATTTTTCGATTTCGATGCTCCGCAACCTCTTATTTTATGCGGTTTGGTGAAAAAGTGTATGAGTAATAAAATTTTGGAGCCAGAGAGGGGCTAAATGGCGTCGCATCTAAGTCAAAGTTCACAAGAAAGCTGGGAAATTCGACAAATTACTCCACAGCTGGTCAGAAGTTGCTCTTAGAGGGTTAAAATCTATGACTGACCTACATTAGTTTTCTTTACTGAACATTTCTTTCAAACATATTTATACCTCATCTCCAACCCTGAATGGGGCTCCCATACAAAATGGTCGTTTTTACACAATAGGCTCCCACTGCTCCCAGGTTGCCCCCAGATGTGTCAAATGTATGACCGACACCCATTTATTTTCCCTTCCGAATGTTTCTTCCAAACATACCTACCCGCTATCTCCAAGATTTAAGGGGGCTGCCATACCAAATTAGCCATTTTCTATGCCATTGGCTCCCCACTGGTAAAGGTAGTTGTTAAGTAAGCGAGAAAATATCGTATCTCGGAAACTACTGAACCGATTTAAAAGATTTATTCAGCGATCGCCAACATTCTTGAGTACAAAAAATACAAAATTATTTAAGGTTTAGAAATTCACCACCAGATGGCGTCTCCCATACGATCGGAGTTGTGAGGTTGTCAACTTATGGGTTTCTACAAAGCAATAATCAAAATGTACTGTCGAAACCTCAGTAACTTCCCATTTCGAATATAATTGCAATCGTAATTGAATGTTGTTGAAGAAAATCTCCATACAACACTAAATCATATCTAATGTACAAGCTCGATATTAAAACTAAAATTATAACAAATTACAGACTAAATATACAATTGCTGTGGAGATATATTTAGATTTGATTATATAGCAGCATCAGAACTGCCAAATCCAAACAGGAAGGTAACAAAATTCTTCCTCAACCTAGAAAAAAGTCCATTCAGCTGATGGCTAATTTCATCACTACACACAATTCATGGGATCAGCCTTTTCATGTCTCGTTCTCTAACCCTAAACAAACTCAGAGGAATCCCTACAAAGTCCTTGAAATTTTGGCAAGAATTACCTCACTTCCACTAATTCTTTCTTCTCAGAAAACAGCGCACCACATCTCACTCTCAGTCTCAACCAGAACTGTGCATAATTTTTACTTTGCATTAATTTATTTGCTCAACTACTTTTGTCAATGTTTTCGTTTGAAGTGGAAAAAAGCTTTGTTGAAAAATTTTGAGCAGCGCATAATCAAGCCGCTGAGCACCGACCGAAACCAACTCGCATTGACTTCTCTTGCTTTGGCAACCGCTGCCTGTATGAGTCTTGCCAACCACTTCTAACCGTCTTGGGGCCATAATAGTTCGTGGCTTTTTGGCGTTTTCGATCTGCGTCTAATGACTTCATTTGCGCTGAATCGAATGCCACTTTGCTGTCGAGATGTGCTTTTAATTTTTCGACTTTTGAAAGGCTGTAATTATTGCTTTGTTTACTGAGCTCGTTGCGTTTTTTCGTTGGTTCTTTCTTTGGTTTAACGAGAAATTGCCGTTTATTAAGCCGTGATTGGTGTGTAATATTTCTGGGCTCTTGCACTATCATTTATTTTAATGTGAGAATGCGCAGCAACACACAGCAATAAATGTGGCCGGCAATACGAGACGCTGCCGCCGCTGCGTGCATGCGTGTTGTGGCTTTGAAGTTGAACTTCTATGCTTGACAGCTGAAATGTTGTATTTGTATGAGTTGTTAATTGTTAATTAAAACGTAGTGCGGCAAAATTGAGGAATCAATTTGAGGTATGTTTGTGTGTGTGTGTGTGTGCGTGTGTGTGTGTGCGTGTGTGTGTGTGTGGTTGAAATGTTTTGAGGAATTATGGTGAGGCTTGGCCTTGACATTGAAACTTGCATGAGATTTTTGAAAATGTAATTAATTGGTAAATTGTTATTAAATAATAATGTTTTTGTTGTAAAACATACTCCGTTTGCTTAATTTGTCTTTCCGTTTGCACATCAGAAATCATTAAAAGCCATCACTGCATTATTGCTGCAGAACCGGCATTTGCCTGCTTTATTGGCCCACAAATGAAATTCCAAACACATTTTTGCCATTGCAAGTCACAATTCAACGCACAATTGGCGCATTCTCATGCCGTCAGTTTGAAATTTCAATTGCAAATTCAATTAATGAAGTTGTTTGCATTTGCTGGCTGGCAGCGCGCCTTGTGCTGCTTCATTAATTTGCTGCCAATTTTCAAATCAATTTCTGACAGTTCTGGTTAACGCTGTGGCAGTCAGCAGCCTTCGGCAGTGTTGCCAGAATGTTTTAAAAAAATATTAAAAGATCTTTCAGAGGAAATAATACAATAATTTGAGTTCAAATAAAGCTTAAAAAATTTCATTGAATATAAAAAATAATTTAAAAAATAGATAATAGCTAAAAATAATATGAATATAATGCTAAATGTAGCTTAAAATTTAGAAAATAAATTGAGAAAATAAATTAAATATATGTACTAACTAAAAATTTTTATTTAAAACCAATTGTCCAAAACTTAAAATTATTCACTCTAAAAATGCATAGTAAAATAAAACATTATTTAAACAACAGCTGGCAACACTGGTCAGTTGTAACTGGTTACTTTTTGCTAATAAAACTTAGTTTCTATTAATGCTACTTGTAGTTGTTGTTTTTGGTTTTTAAACTGCCATTGTTGTTGTTGCGGTTATTTTTGTTTTGCAACATTTTTGCAGCATTAACCATTAGGCGCCTAGAAATACATTGATGTGTGTGTGTGTGTGTGAGTTTGTCTGCCATTTTAATTGCAATTGAAAATGCATGTAAAAATCGCACAACAACAACAGCACTGACAACAACCACCTGGCGCCACAAAGCCATAAATTAATTAATTAACTGGCATTTGCACACATGCGAACGACACTCACACACACAAACACCCGAAACAGAGCTACCCAAACAATTTCACGCTTTTCGTTTGGCGAAATTTTAAATTTTCCATTTTTCACCACAACCATAAATCGCGCTCGAGTAGTGCGACTAATTTTCCAAAAACAAACAAAACTGTTTCCAAAAAAAACAACAATAACCATAATGTTTGTGTTTTCTGCATAATTTGCCACTTTGTGTGATGCTTACTTGTTGCTGTTGTTGTTGCTAAATTTTATACATTTACCCCATGCTGACGCACTTTTGCGTTTTTAAAGCAAAATGAATTGCCGCCAATTCTCATCGGCAGCCGCCACAGACGTGTTGTTAATTAATTACCAGCCAGCTTATGGCAATTTTTTTAAGCGCATTTTCCACTTGTTTTTTGCAAAATGTTGATATTAAAAAAAATTATGCCCGTTGGCGTATGGCGCCAAAATTCGATGCCACAAACTGCTTGAGACGTTTGAACATAGTTTTTGTTGTATTTTTTTTGGATTATAATGACCACAACGTTGATAGTTTGCCGATTTAAATGATTAACGTTTATATTTTGACAAACTCGTCTGGGCAACTGAAATTAATTCGAGTTGAGCGACACGCCATGTGGCAACTTGCTGAAGACAGGCAGAAAATGTTACAATTCGGACAAGAGAGAGTTTCGAATTGTCGTATTAGGAAGTCAAATATTGCGGCTGTGGCTTTTTGACAACATTTTTTTACATTTCTTTTTAACAATAAGTACACAGGCCTGAAAAAGCTGTAAAAATACGCATTAAACCTAACTAATGCTCAATGATCGTTATTTGGATATTTATTTATTTCAAATTGAATTCTAATTCATTTTTTTCAATCTGAGTTTCAGTCTTGCAGACTAAAAATCCGGTTAGGTGAAGTTGTGAAAGGTGCGTGCTGTACCAGGCAAACTTTCACTTGGAGGCCTCAAAAAGACCCATTGTGAGTCCTTTCATATAAGTGGAGCAATATCCAACTGCATCTTAACTCAAATTGAATCAATGAACCAATTTTTCTTCTTGATGAAGTTTAGCTGGTCCGATAGTGAAGCTACTGCTGTGTCGCTCAGACCATACAGAAACCTAAACCCTAAACAACGATGACCAAGAAGAAAATTACTACAGTCTGAGCATTAATACACAACTCTTACTAAGTTAAATGCTTCACTAAAGAGTCTTAGATTTATAGGATTTTGTTTAATTTATTGTTTTAAGAAAATTTTTTTAGTTGGACCAGTTTTATTCATTGTCCCTGAGAGTAGTTTTGACCAAGATAGACGTTTTGTCTCCGAATTGTGTAGTGATACCACCTGAGAAGCAGTTTTCCGTATTCCATTTAAAACAGAGAATGAAGAACATTATTTGATTTAACTAACAAATTTTCGTGTACATAACTAAAATGAAAAAATTATTTGGAAATAATATTTTACGAAAATATTTTGAATGGAACTATCCGCTTTCCTTTAGAGTAATTTCGACCAAGAGAGAAACTTTTACTCTCTGTTATGTAGGCAGTGATACCTGGGAAGTGGTCTTTCGTGACCCAATCAAAACTTTTTTCATGTACAATGAAAACCTGATTTGAAAACTATTATTTTGATCCTTATCAAATCATTATTTGGGACAGAAGAGAGAAACGTTTTTTCTCTGTCCAGTCGAAACTTTTTTTCATGTGCAATGAAAATATGATTTAAAAATTGTTATTTTGACCCTTTAAGAAAATTTTTTTTCGGGACAGACTTTCTCTGTTTTGGAGACATAATCTAAGACATAATCGTTCATGACCCAATCGAAAATTTCTTTCATATACAAGGTGCGTCCCAAAGTAAACAGGACTTTTGCAATAGGGACGTTTCTGGTGGCGCCATCTATGTGTTAGGACATGCGTTGGAAAGGTACATCTTTCATTCACATACTGTCTAAATTTCATGACATTTGGTCTAGTAGACGCCGAAATATCCCGCTCAATGTGACAGTATGTTTTTAACTTTGGTACGAGAATGTCGATCGAATATTAAGTTCTGTTTTAAACTTGGTAAAACTTTTACCGAAACGTTTAAATTGTTAAAGCAAGTTTATGGTGATGATTGTTTATCCCGTGGCCGTGTTAATGAGTGGTTGAATCGATTCAAGAATGGTCGTGAAGACTTGAATGACGACTAACACGTCGGCCAGTCGAAATTTGTGATTACTGACGATGCCATCAAAACTGTGCGTGATTTTATCAAAATGCAGCCAAAATCATCATTGGAATTGATGGAAATGGAATTGAACATCTCCAAAACATCAATTGATCGCATTTTAACCGAACATTTGGGTCTCCGTAAAGTGTGTTCTCGCTTCATTCCGCACACTTTAACCGACGACCAAAAAGCGCAGAGAATTGAGCACGCAAAAGACATCGTTCGGGAAGCCAGACGTGATCCAAATTTCTTGTTCAACATCGTAACCGGTGACGAAACGTGGTGCTTTCATTATGATCCCGAAACAAAGCGTCAAAGTGCCGAATGGAAGCACCCAGATGAGCCAAATCCGAAAAAAACCCGCCGTGAGAAGTCAAAAATCAAAACTCATCTCATTTGTTTCTACGATTCAAAGGGAATAATTCATCGAGAGTTTGTTCCACCGGGAAAAACAATTAACGCTTTGTTTTATGTTGAAGTTTTGAAGCGTTTGGTGCATCGCATTCGTCGTATTCGGCCAGAATATCGCGAGGAAGGAAGTTGGCGTTTATTGCATGATAATGCACCGGCTCACAGAGCCCTAGTTACGACCGATTATTTGACCAAAAATCGCATTTTTACCATCAATCATTCACCGTATTCGCCTGATATGGCTCCCTGTGACATCTACTTATTCGGTCAGTTGCATTTGCCGATGAAAGGAACCCGTTATAAGGACGTTGAGGACATCCAAAAGGCTTGTACCAACATTCTGAAGGCGATGCCGGCCGATGACCTAAAACACTCATTCCAAATGCTTTTGGACCGTGCAAAACGTTGTATCGAAGCAGAAGGAGAGTATTTTGAATAAATAAAAAGAATTATACAAAAATAATCATCCGTTTTCTTTATTTTATAAAAGTCCTGTTTACTTTGGGTTGCACCTTGTACAATGAAAATATGGTTTGAAAATTGTTATTTTGATCCTTTAAGAAAATATTATTTGGGACAGAAGAGAGACACTTTTTTCTCTGTTATGGAGACACTGACACAACCAATCGAAATTGCACTACCATGTGCAGTGAAAATATGATTTAAAAATTGTTATTTTGATGATGATTTTGATGATGATATTTGAATTGATTTTTTTTTTTGGGACAGACTTTCTCTGTTTTGGAGACAGTGATGTCACCTAAGACATAATCTTTTGTAACCCAATCGAAACTTTCTTTCATGTACAATGAAAATATGGTTTGAAAATTGTTATTTTGATCCTTTAGGAAAATAGTTTTTGCGACAAAACAAAGAGAAGTTATTTCTCTATTATGGAGACAATGGTATCATTGTCTGGTCTTTCGGGACCCAATCGAAAGTTTTGTATGTGAAATAAAAATTGTTATTTTGATCCTTTAAGAAAATATGTTTTGAGATATAAAAGGGAGAAGTGATACCAGTGATACCACCTAAGAAATGGTCTGAAATTTTTTTCATATACCTACAATAATAAATTATTTGAAAACTCTTCTCTGTCTATTGCTATAAAAACTCTGAGTTCTGTAGATAAAATCAAACCTAATATTTTCACGTCAAGCTACTTTTGTGGTCTCAATGCTGCTCGCCTATCGAAGGCTTCCAACCAAATGCTCTAAAAACCACTAACTTCATTTCAAAAGCTTTTACAATATCGTTGCCAAAAAACGTAAGTGCGTAGATTTACACCAAAGACAAGTAAAACAAGGACTACAGCTCAAAAACCCTCACAAGTCATCCTTTCCCACAGCAATAACTATTTTTATTATAAAAATCAACACTAACAGCAAATGCAAAGACCTGAACGTACCCAACTTACTACTGAATACATCAACCGCAATTACATGTGCACAGTGGAACTAAAATGTAAAATTACGCTTCAACACTGCGACCGAATTTCGAATGATACGCAGCCAACTTTTGGTGTGGGACCTCAATTAAGACAAACAAACAGACAAGCAGACAGACAGACATTTAATTACGTGCCCTATTTGCAATGTAACTTTTCGTACCATACCACCTTTCCTCCACTCCTCCCCTGCAACCCTCTGATCTGTTGGCGCTAACAAAAAGAGTTGACATTAATAGCAACTCTGCCGCCAGCGTCTCTATCTCTGCCTCTCTGTTGTGTACATTTAAAATACCATTAAAATGTACGGCAACCTTTGGCAGACTACCATCAACAATAATAACAACCACAACAACAACATCACTATTGCTGCTCCCACACTACACTGAACGGCGTTTGAATTTATTGCTTAGCAGATAAAATTCACTTTTTGACTCAAGATTTTCGTTTATTTTGGCTGGTTTTCTCTATTTTTAGCAAAGAGGGTGTGGGTGTGCGGGTGTGCAGGGTTGCAATTTATTTGCTCGTACACTTGCGGTTAAAATTGCCCAATTTTGCCACTCCCAACTGGCTGTTGGATTGTTAAATTCAAAATTTCTTTACATCGCTCGACGGCAGCAGTCAGCCCACAAATGCCGCCTCGCGTTGCCGTCGCACTGCCTCAGCCACTGCCACAAAAGACTAATGGATTTGATAATTATGCAGCAAAAGTTTCCTAAAACCTTTACACACACACACACACGCATACGCACACATCTAGCGCCTAGTAAGATATTTCCGCTACAGGCTTACAACTGCGTATGTGTGTGTGTGTGTGCTTACATGAGGTTCTGTGCAGGAGATTTCAACGCTCATGGGCGCTTAAAATTTTAAATGTTTCAACACACAAAAATCCCTTGAATGCAAGTGAATGTGTTGGTGTACTGAATCATTCGTGCTCATATATATGTAGCTATATATTTTTTTCATATGTATGCATATTCGTGCTTTTGGCAAGGCGTATCGCGCCAGCAATGTTACCCCTTGGAAATTATGTTGCAACACACTTTCGTTTAACGCACAACAACAACAACGACATAACGGCGCAGCAATAAGGCGCACCCGTCTGTCGGTAGACGGTTGCCGGTACGTTTTTTAAGGGTTGTTGCTAACCATTTCAACAAAGTATCTGTGTTGTTGTTGCTTCTGTAATGTTTAATTTCTTAATGACAAGATTTTCAAAAACACCACCCACAACAACAATAACAATAACAACCCAGCAACAATCAAACAGCGCGAACATTGTGTTTAATGAGTGCGTTGCCTGCGAGCGAAGGCGCTGAAGCTTGAGTTCTCAATTTTGTTGTTTCTATCGAAAAAAAACTGAAGAGGAATGCAAGCAACTTGGAAATAAAGCTTGTTCGAAAAAAAGTTGGTTTACAGAAAGTACAATAAATTTAAGAAGCAACGCCGCTAAGACTTTAACTCTCGAGTTCCCGCAATTTTATGTTTTTTATTAGAAAAAATGTTTAATTTAGATTTTAAAGTTTGTAAATTTTAGTTTATAAAACGCAAATTTGAGATCGAAGGCGCTGAAGCTTTGAATGTTAAAGTTACACATTTTATTTTATTTTTGTTTAATCCTGAAGGGAATTCGCAACAAATTTTAAGTCAAACTTGATCCAAATGAATGTTTAATTTAGATTTTAAATTCTGTGAATTTCATTTTATAAAAAGCAAGTTTGAGATCGAAAGCGTTGAAGCTTTGAAAGTTAAAGTTACACATTTTATTTTATTTTTGTTTAATCCTGAAGGGAATTCGAAACAAATTTTAAGTCAAACTTGATCCAAAGGAATGTTTAATTTAGGTTTTAAATTCTGTAAATTCAAATTTATAAAAAGCAAGTTTGAGATCGAAGGCGCTGAAGCTTTGAGAGTTATTTTATTTTTTGTTTAATCCTGAAGGGAATTCGAAAACAATTTTAAGTCAAACTTGATCCACAGAAAGTAATTTAAAGACTGAGCCCTTCCTGGGCTATGATATGTCTTTTTAATTGTAACCAAACAGCAGGCAAAAAATAATAAAACTTTTAAATAAATTAATAATAAAAAATTATAAATAAATAAACACTCCAAGCACCAAAAAATTCTTACAAATAAATAAACCAATGAGCCCGAACAATAAAGTTCTTCTGCGTTTGTTGCCTTTCAAATTAGTTAAACGTTTTAAAAATGCTTTGTGTTCTTGTTGCTTTGTGAAATATTGAAATTTTTCCTTGGCGCCTAAGGCGATTGGAGAAAATCTGCTTTTCGCCATCTCCACTGGCAGCTAATGCCATCAAAAGCAGCACGCCACCACTCGTTGCCGAGTCTGAGACTGCGACACGACACAAAAGAATTATTTTGTCCCTAACTGCGCTTTCAGTGCATATTTATTTAGTATGGCACCCGCATAATTAGCACAACGCCGCAATTTCCTCTAATTTGCCCAATGTTTACCTCATCCAATTCGCTATTTGATGGACTTTTCTGATTTACTGCGCCAGCTTTAAAATATTCAAATATTTATACAAATTACATTGTTTGACATTTCGGGGGGAATTTCTCAATTCCGGCGTTTCTCTTTATCTACCGCAACACGCGGCAGCCTTCCCGCGCCCCCCTTCGCCAAACGAACGCATACTTGCACACAGACTGCGGGCTGACAACCCTTAAGCCAGGCGCGATTTTCAACCCTTTGCAGACAACTCAACTTCAACGCCAAATGCGTTGCTTGCATGTGGGTGACGACGAATGCGAGTGGCAACACGCAGAGTTGCTCATTACTTTGTAATTATGGCGCAAAAGTTTATCGGTGAGTGTAAGAAAGATTTTTAAATTAAATCATATGAAACTTTTCGCCCTACGACCATGAAGTGTAATTCGCTTGAAAATAACATGGAACATGTAAAACCTCTCTCATCTGAAGCACCAACTTGAGCAATAATCGTAAAATTTTATTTGTAGCATTTTCCAAAATTACTTCACAGAAAAACGAAATTTATTTACAGTGTGCCATTTCAATATATTTGTGACTATATTTGTAAAGAACACCCAAAGAGATAACAAATTATACTCGATTTTTTTATTGTTGTTGTTGCAGTGCCTTATCAGTGCTCAAATCCTTTCAAAAATATTGGAATACTTAACTTTTGCTATTTTTTGCAGGCAACATCAACAACCCCTTTTTCCTCTACGTCAACCCTAGACATCAATACGCCAAATTTCAACCCCCAAAAATCCACAACATTATGCAAGGTAACATGAAATTTTCCATATATTCTTTGCTGCTATGCTTTGTGCGTAATGAGTTGGAAAAAGTCAAAAATGATTAATTAAATGTCTATTTGTACGACTGATTTTATTTTGCATAGCTCAACTGAGCAACTAAAGGGAATCAGTTGGTATTGTTCAACAAAATGTTGCCTACTTTTAGGTATGATAAACTTCATTTATCAAATATTTTAAAGGGGATGTGGTGTTTACATGTAGGAGTAGTACACTGCTATCATTTTATTTTTCACTGGAATGTGTTTAAAAATTAAAATAATTATATTGTTTCATAATAAAAAAGAAAATTTTCATAAATTTAGGAAATAATATAATAATAGATATAAATGTTTTCTATTTAGAGTGTGAAAAGTTGGTATTTTTCTTTCACTTTATGGCCTGTTGAGGTTCGACTTAAATAATTGATGGCTTAAGTTTAAGAAAAGACCAGACATTTATTTCGTTTAATAATATGTTGCCTACTTTTAGGCACCTTAAATCGCATATTAAAAAATAACCTTTTCTATTTGGATGGAATAATATTTTGCAAAAATATTTCAATGAAATGACAAACTATTATAAGCCAGAAAATCGATTGGGATTATGTCTCAAGGGTCATAAATCTCGATTTACTTTAGCTTCGATTAGTTAAGGTTAGATGGGAATTCCACTGCATGGAAGCAAAAGATGGAGAACGATCCTCAACTTTTTCTTCCGAACAGCAAATGCCGTTAGGTTCCAGATTCAGTTGACTACTCGTAGTGGCTCGTAGGAACAGAAATTTTGAGTCCTAGAGTCCTAATGGTCTTAACAAAATCTTGAATAAGATTAAATCACTGACTTGTGCGTCCGTTGTTCTATGAAACCCAGATTTGGATGTCAATTTTTTGTGTAGATTCTCCTCCCATATGCCTAAAGGCGCGAACACATTCAAGACGACAGCGACACGGCCACACAACTTCAAAATGGCGTCGAATTCAACTGTCGCCGTGTAGTCAACTATTTGATTACAATAAAAGCGGCAGAAACATCATCAGAATTAGAATGTTGAGATTCTATACAGACAGATATGACAGATATGGTCTTGTCGTTGTCGTTTTCAATGTGTTCAAGTCATAACTGTCGAAGAATAGATGGATTTTCTACCAGAGATGAAATAGCGAATAAACTATATACTATGCCTGATATACGACCATCACTTCGATTTCGATTATTTTGCCACATATCTACTGATACATATATCCAGTAAATTTTATTTTATTTTATTTCGAACGGGTTACCGCTGCACTGGTGACTCAATTTTAAAATTCCAATTTACATTTTCGAATTTTCAAATTAATTATTTCAATTATGCACAAATTCGCTACACTTTTTATTAAAATTTAATATTATATTTAGCTGAATGAATGTGTTTTTGGCACTAAATGTACAAAGTTATAACCAGAAATTTCATCAAATAAAATAACAAAATGTATTTAAAATAAATGTAGCCTACTTTTTGGCGCCATACATTCAATTTGTCTTTTCGCTAAACGATTTTAAATTTAACTACTAAACACTAATGAACAAAATACCGAAACGCTCATAAATTTTCTAAATTCGCTATACATTTTCTATACAAAATACCAAAAATTAATACTTATAATATTTCACTTTAGTGGCTGTCAAGCTTCAAGCTTGAGTTATTACGTTCAAACGCTAATCGGTGCACTGATCGGGCACAGTGAAAGGCACCAGTCGTCACATTTGCCTATGAATGCGCCGTTAGCAGCGATAATTTTTTCATAGCTACCAATGACTGCACAAGAGGCCCGAAGATTTTTGCATTTCAATTCAAGCGTAGAGTTGCCAACTCAAATACAACAACATTCATTTCCATCGTTGCTCTTCTTTTATTCAATTTATTTTTATTTTTGCTGCACTATTTCCGTGTGTTGTGTGTTGTTGCTAGTTGATGTCAATTGGCTGCGCTGTCATGCAATTGCATTTTCAACTGACAATAGATTGTTTCCCTTTTTCTCATTTTGCGCATGAGATAAGTTTTTTTTTCTTACTTTTTTACTTTTTTTGTGACTTTTTTTTTACTTTTTAATATAAATGAATTAATTCAACTGTAAATGCTGGTTGACGTTTTAAACGCCACAAACACACATATACCCGTACACAGAAGTACGCACACCATCATATTTACAGCAACAACAACAATAACAACAACGTAGTAGGTACGAGCAAGCAGCTGATATTTTATTCAATAGCACAAAACTTTTGTGCCACAGCACAAACAACCAGAAGACGAATTGTGCTATACAACAATAAAAAAGTATAGAAATAGAAAATAGAAAAGGAAAATGCCATAAGTAAAAAAAAAGTTGTTCTTGTTGTTGACGATTTTCATTTAAACCGAGGAAGCAGCAGAGTGTGTTGAATTGCTGAAAGGATGCGACGACGAGTTCTGTTGGGCACAGACGCGGCACACGAATTCTAAATGGAGTTCAACTGAAAACAAGCGAACGGAAAATGACGCAGCGACGAAATGTAACCGGAGGGGGAAAGGTTAGCGTACAATTTACAAAATTCAAAGCAAATTAGAAGCAAGTTTTCGGCAAACAATTTGTGGCAAAGGCACTCAAGTGCTTGAAACGCTGAAAGACTTGAATACTTATTAGGAATTTAATGAGTTGGAAAGTAGTTTAAAAGAATAAAACTTGAAATCTACTCTTATTTCTTGCTTTAGTCAGAGCAGTTAAGGCATTTTATTTGGTAAACATCTCTTCGTTTGTGCAAAATATGGTTAAAATCTATTGAATTTTACACTTTATTTGATTTCATTTATTTCAAAAGTCAGTTTACAGTAGGAGACAAAAATCACGCCAAGGTCTGTGAATTCACTCGGCATCTTGAGAAGCCGATTAGCTTTAAGGACAATGCACTGGAAACTATAAAATTTTGTTTCTTTCATGTTGTATAAAGATTTTTAAAACTGCATTCACATTAAAAGTGGATTTATCTAAAAAATAATACAAATTTTGCCATATAAGGGTCTACTATACCTGTTTCACGCCCAAGCAAGCGCGTACTCCTTCAGCATTAACAGCTATTCCGCATTTTAATTAGAAACCAATTGTTTTGATTTTTGTTTGATTTTTATTTTAATTAAAAAATTATTATGTAGTATCATTTTTAGCAATTTTATTTATAAATTTTTGTTTCAAATGTTTTCCCAGGCAACTTTTATTGTTTAATAAAATTCTGTTTCTCATATTTTCACATTTGACATTATTTATTTTTATAATTAATACCGTTTACATTAATTTTTATTTAATTTTGTATTTTTTTTTCTTTATTGTTATTTATTTTGTTATTTTTTATTAAAAGATTTATTTTTTACTTTTATTACTATGTATTTGTTTTTATTTTTTTGTTGTTATTAGGATTTATTCTCATAAACAATATTTATTAATATTTTATTAACGTTTTATACTTATTTTGTATTTGTGATAATTCAATAATGTTTTGGTTACACTTCATCAATTTTGTAATTGTTTATTTCAATCTGTGTTTCAGTTATTTTTATTATTGTATTTATTTTTTTTAGTCATTTTGAATATTATTAGAATTTTTATCCATTTATCAATTTTTTATTTTTTCAATTCTTTGTATTTTTATGTTTTGTATTAACTTCTATTACTATCAATTAATTTTTTATTTTTTTTCGTATATTATACCTAGTTTGATTCTCAGTTACTTTAATCATTATTCATTTTTATTTATCTATTAATTTTTTATTATTTTTAAAACCAATTTTTTTATTTATAATCTCTTTATTTTCTTTTATTAATCTTTATTATTGGTAATTAAACGCTATTATTGTTTGTTATTAAGTTGTTTATTTTTTAGTTATTTCATTACTTTCATATATTTTATATTTATTCATTTTATATTTATTATATTTATTTACTTTATATTTATTATATTCATAGATTTCCTTTTTTTATTTTTGAAATTATTTATTTTCTTTTTTATATTTATTATATTCATCGATTTCCTTTCGTTTTAAAGTTTTTATAGTTATTTATTTTCTGTTTTTATATTTATTACTTTTTTTTATTTATTTTGTTCTGTTGTATGTTTTTGTTATTTAGTTATTTGTATGGTTTTCATGTTTATTATGTATTATAAGTTTTATTTGATTTGAATTATACTTCCTCAATTTTGTAGTTTTATTTTTTGTTATTTATTTAATTTCATTTATTTTTTATTAATCTAATATTTGTTTATTATTTTGTTCATTTTATTATTTTCAATTTTGTTATATTTTTATTTCATTTTTTGTTTTGTGTTTTTCACCAATAGAATGAAGAAAAACAGGAAAGTAATTAATTTTATTGATTTCTTTATTTCTGATTTGAAATGCTTTCACCATATTTATTTATTTATTTATAGTTATATATTTCATTGAAATTTATATATTTAAGTTATATTTATTACAATAATATTTATTGAATGTTATAATTTAAAATCCAACTATCAATTAAAAATCTAATGAAATTATATTTACCTAATTAAACATTTTCTATTTATGTCAAACATAATAATAAAATTATGTATTTTAATTGATTCAATTTGGTTTTTCAGGTTTTTTTACTAATTTAATTTAATTTAATTTATTTATATAATCAATTCAATTTTTTATATTTTACTTTTATTATTTTTATTATTAAATATATTTTATAATTATTTCTATTGTCTACTATTTTTTATTATTTTTATTGACTTTATTGTTACTTATAATTTTCCATTACTGATTTTGTTACTCATTTTGATACCGATTTTCATTTTCGAAGTTTTTAATTGCATTAATTTTTGACTCACTGAAGTTGAAATTTACCATTTCATATCTTCTGTCACCGCAAATAATGCACAATCTTAAAATGCACTTGGTGCAGGTTTTTTTTCAACAATTTTATAGATATTTTAAGATTTTTCAAATAGTTAAAATATGTAAATTCGCTCTGATGGCTTCATTTGTGGTTTGCGTCCAGCAGTTGCAACACTTTTCTCTCCCACTAAATATTTCCCGAAAATTCCCTCTGTCAAGAACGTAAAATATCTGACTTAGTTTTCCCTACAGGCGCCTTTTTCCACTTGAACTATTTGAATTTGAATTTGAAAACATGCCGCAAATTTCAACACTCCACTTTTGACTCTGCGCTGTTCTCGCACAGCAATTTTTTGCCTTTCTTTCATATTTTTTTCTCGTTTTATGATAATTCGGAATGCCACTTCACTGCCCGCACGGCATCTGGCCACGCACTTTAATTTCCGCTTAATTAGCAATCGAGGCGTTGCGTCAGTCGCTGTGCCGCTCCGATTCTAATCTTTGCTTTGGATTTTGGCTTAAGCGCCGTTTTTGGCCGTTGTTTCTTCATACAATTAAGACGCGTTCACATTTTGTAATTTTGTTTTGTTACAGCCTTGTTTCAATTCCCCCTGCCCCCCTCCCCCATTCACTGAAACTAGCTCTTTCCAGAGATGGTCATGAAAATTTTACAGCAATAATGCAGGGGAACCCGCAACATTGAACGTCAACAACAACAACAACAACCAAGCAAGCAATATTCGAAAATATGCTGCGACGCACAGTTCAACTTGTCCGTCCGTCTTTTCGTGCACCGTACGTCTGCCTGCTTGCCTGCCACCGTGTGTCTGTTTGTGTGTTGGTGTCTCCGTTTGTACGTGTGGGTCTCCTTGCCAGCCAGTAATGTTGTTGTTGTGATGGTTTTCTTGTTGTTATTGTTGTCGTTATTACTGTCGTATCTTCCCGGCCACTACTTGGGGTTGGTTGGATTTTATGCCCGTTGTTGTTGTTGTTGAAATTTTTCCCAATTTGCCGCACGTCGCCGCTCGAAAATATTTTCCAAATAAGTTTTCCCATTTCGTAGCGCAAACACAAACACAAACATACACCAAAACGCTCCGAAATGCTGCGTGTCGGCGTTGTTTGTTGTGTGCGCCGCGCGTCTGTGTCGTTGCCGCCAGTGTCGCAGCCACCAGCCGCCATAGATGTGCTAATACCAACCGGGAGGCCGTTCAATGCGCGCACGTTTCCGGGTCCTCTACACCGATTTACGCGTTTTTAAAGAGACTTTCTTTGCATTCAAGTTTTGCGTTTTAATGGCAAATTTGTTGTTGCTTTCTGTGCGTTTTCACTGCAACCGCAGCCAGCTGTGTGCGTCGCTTCAATTCGTCCCGACGCCAACAATAACCGACAAATTGTACATCCAATAGACACAACGTAACACCGCGACACTAAAATTGTCTATCACACCGACTGACTGACTGACTCAATTGAGTGACCGACGTGCAAGCGACGTGCTTCGTCCGTTCGCCACGACCGTACCCGGAAAGTATCTGAAACAAACTGATTGGCTTAGCTGGATTTCGCAGCGCGAGCGTCGACTGCCAGAACGTAAATGCACTGAGACGCCGCTGCAGATGAAATTTGGATGTGTGTGTGTGTGTGTTGGCGCCTTCGCGGCCTGGCTGCCTGTCCGGATGGTTCGCCGGAGCGCAATTGCACTGGCCTCGTGCCCGTGTGGAACGTATCTGCCGCACTGAGATACGTTTCGAGCCACAAATAGACACGAACGAACATGTCGCACGAACAGATAACGAACTCACGAGAGCAACGCAGCCGAACGAGTGAGCACATTGTGCGTGAGCGCCAGAACTGCTGGAACTGCTTGAAATTCCAGTTTTCGTGTGTGTACATTTTGTTATTGTTGTGTATGCGCAGCTGATTTCCAGTCACATTTGTTTGTGGACGCTGAGCGTGGCTTGAAAATGTAAACAAAAAACGACACCTGGCATCTGGTGCTATGTGCATTGCGACTCATATAAAATCGGTTTATGAGATGTTGTGAAAGTATTCTATTATATAATTATCATTTATTAGAATCGTTCTTCTGTCTTTTAAAGCCTGTTTTCTAGATTCTGTGGGGTTGATTTGAGGCATTACTTTCCAAGAATTTGATGAGTTATTGCTATATCTGACTAAGGATTATAATGTTATTTCAAGAGTAGACGCGACTACTTGGAGGCACTGATTGATTTGAGAACTTCTCTAGCGCTGAGAGACATGGGACCCTTAAGAAACTGAATTGTGATCAGAAGATGATGGCAATTTAATAGAGGAGATGATTCAGACTTAATGTTCTAAAAAACTATACACAATATCTCGTATCTGTATAGGCTAAGACTGTATATTGGCTACCGATATCCTATTAATTTCGTATCCCATTTTCAAAAGTGACAGTACGAGTTCCGCGATACTTTTCCAAAAAGGTTTTACTGTGTTTTCTTAGGCTTAAGAAAAGACGCTGTCATTAGAACAGAGTCCGTGAAAGGGTTCGCGGTAAACTCAAGATTTTGCTAGTTTTTAATAAGCCTGTTGCGAAAATTTAACTAAAATTGGTGAACCAAAACAGTAATTAAAACCAGAATGTTTCCAATAGTTGAGGCACTTTGAACTGGGAACTTTATAGAAAGCAGGTGTAGAGGCAGATCCAATTATATCTGTAGGGCCAGCCACACAACGCCTAAGTCGTTGAGTAACCCTCCAACCACCTCCAACACAATCAAGTCCTGCAAATCCTGCGAATCCTATCGGAAGATGTAATAGTCTGACTCTAACTTAGGTCCCAGGACATGCAGAAATTGCAGGTATCGAGGCCTCTGAATCTAAAATGGTTCTAAGGCTGGGTTTTTCGGCCCTTAACCTGATCTGCTTCGGTTGCTTCGACCCACGAGCGAGCATGTCAGGCTCAGAGAGGCTGCAGGTGAACGATACTAATTTGAGACCAACGCTCAAGTGTTCTTCTGTCACAGAAGTGGCTGCAAGCAGTTGGTTGGCGTATTACAAATCATTTTCTATGGGCAAAATGCATTGGAAAAATATAAATCTGCAACTTTTCTCTAAAACCCTGAATTTTACAACTTTCTCCCCTAAGCAAAAAATTTGAATGGACAACTGCATCACAAAACCTTTCCCATGCCAGTCGAAAGACCTAATATGGACGTAGTTTCAGAGTTACAATGCATATAATACAAACATTTTAAATATAAAGCAATTTTTCGTTTTTCGCTTTGAAAGGGTTAAAATATTTCATTTTGAATTTCAGCATTTTCACAATCCACTGTGCCGCTTCTAGCCGGCTTCCACAACGCCTGTAACTCCACCTACGCCACTATGCTCTTCACTTATCACACATTCCACAATCCACAAATAGCGTCTGACTGGAACTGGAAAGTGCATGCCCAGATTTTTGTGCTCTCTCAACACTTTTCGGCGCTCTCACACTCAGAATGCACCAACTCAAATATTTTGCGCTCACTGCCTCGCATTTATCTGCCGCTCACACACACGCACAATGTGGATCCTGAGAAAATACCTTCCACAGTGACTAAGTTCTTGCACCTCTGTGGTTTGATATATTTGGCGCGTGCCTCTAATTGTTGCAATGTGTGCTGGCTGGCTGGCTGACTGGCTGAGTGGCGTTGTTGCGGCATCTCGGCCCGTTTAGGCCTGGTCCGGTTTCGGCGGCGCTAAATTTGGTGCGTTGTGCTGCTTATTTATGGAAATCCGCAGCACGTTCGCCGACCATTTGGCTGCCGCTGACATCAGCGCGCGTTGCTGCGCCGCAATTATGCCGAGCGCGTTGCTGGCCATGTTTGTGCCCTGGCCGCCGCACGCGTTGACAGCTGACTTGTCCTTAATGCCGCCCGACGCTGACCAAGTTAGTGGAGACGAGCATTTCGACCGCAAGTCGGTCATAAAAATTTCAGCTGCTTAACACGGGATTAGCTAAAGCTTTCCATTTATTACCAGTTGCCACTACTCATGTTTGGCTACAACTGCGGCCGCTAGGCTTTCATCTTAATTAGCCGCACGTTCCGCCACGAGCACAGCCACCACTAATGCCAATCACATTTAGCAGAAATTAACATTTTGTTAATAATTCAACAAAAGTTAAATATTTGTACAGGCCTCGGCCTCGGCGTTGGCACTGGCAGCACTGAGTGCCGAGGCAGCAAGCCAATAAAATGTGGAGCCCATGCAGAGAAATCGAGCAGCATCAATAACAAACACCAACAACAACACAAACGACGGCCACGTACGCGCACGTCGACTCGTAAAACGAACAGCCGGACACACAGTGCGACAGACGGAAGCACAACAGTGTTGCGCCCAACTGTGTAAACAATCAGGTCAACAATGGGAATTGTAAGAAGTCAACTAGCAATTCTTGCAATTTTCGTCATAATTTTTTTGAAAGTTTCAAAAAGCTACAAAGCATCATTACTAGAATCTTAGCCCATTTGTGATATTTCGGATCAGCTGGGCTGAGATTTTGCCACTACAACTTGTCTTCAAAAATCAAACCGCGTCTAAAAGGTGAAGTCTTCTAAGGTCAAACAAAAGTTTTCTTTATTTGGTTTGGGTTGAATCGTGGTTCGAATCCAAAACCCTCTAACTTGTGGTTCAACACAGTGTTGCCAGATACCTGAAATAACTTTTTCCTAAATCTAAAAAACATACTGAATTCCTGAATTCCTAATTTTTTTTTTTTAATTTGCGTCATTTTAAAGGAATTAAACTTCTCATAAAAAATTAAAGCAGCCTTTTTTTATTAATCTTCAGCTTAACAGCAAAACCTTAACAAATACAAAACATATAACAAATGAATTAAATAAAATGTGCCATTTTTGGCGGGATTTCATTGTGATAGCAATAAGTGAGAACGAGATTTTTTAACACAATAGGGTGCTTTGACTATAAAAATAATGGCCAAAATATGTTTGGTTGCCAATGTTCCCCATACATCATACTTCGTTATCTAAAAATCTTCCAAAAATCCACTAAGGATCCGAAAAATCCACTATCATAAAATATATATCTCCTAAACTTACTCCTAAACAATTCTTCCTCCTAAAAATGTTCCTAAAAGGCCAAGAATCTTCTAAATCTAGGAGGAAATCACGTGATCTGGCAACATTGGTTCAACACTGACCCCTAAACCATGCTGACCATTGTTGACATTACGCAACATTTCTCTACATAGTTCAACAAACTGTTGCCAATCCAAACATGGCCAACTGTGTCGCCCACGAAGCCACCCAAATCGCAGCACTTCAAGAGTCAAGTCGACATCTCGGTTCGGTCCGCTATCACAGCTTGCGGCAACGCGTGCAAATCCAAATAAACTCGTAAACTTCAAGCAATGCCATGAAACTCTAAGCAAGCACGCCTAAAAGACGGCAACAAATTTACCAAGATGCCAACATTCAACATGAAGACTGTTGCAACGAACACTTGAACGCTCGAACGCTTGCAACGTCCAACTAAAAACGTTCATATACCAACCAGTGCCACCGCTTCGACGTCTCGTCGCACACACACACAAAGTTATGAGCATTTTATGATTTGCAAGGAGCACAGGTCATTCACTAAATATAAATCAATATGGCGCTTAAATTGCGCCGCACTTTAGACACCAGCACGCCGACATTCCGACCGCAGCGACAGCGACAGCGGCAGCGCTCCAAGTCGGCCAATCGGTTGGTGCGATGGCAACGGAGCTGCCGCAGAGTTATTGGCAGGTCATTCATAATTTAGTGGAACACAACAACAACTACGAAAAGCTAACATTTTTGTGGCAAGATATGATGGCCGCTGCTATGTTGCATTCGATCGGTAGAGAAATGCGTTCATGAAGAGCAACAAATAAAACTGTTGTAAAGGCATTCAAGGTGAAAACATTTTGGATGAAGTGTAGGAAAAAATGTTACACATGTTGAGAACATTTGCAAATACTCGAAATATTTATGCTAATGACTGCACTTAAGCTGACTGCGAGCTATTTCATGCAAAGTTCATAAATCTCTGGGCTTGTCGCTGTTCTTAATTGCGCTTTTTTGCGCGGCTGTGGCAAATCAAAGCGTAACACGTTGCAGTTATTCGCAGTCAGGGCAACATGTCTCACCCACACAAGTTGGCCGAAAGTTAAAAATAACTGAGCGTTGCGTCAGTTGCAAAAAATTGTCACATAACAAAAATAACAAAGCAAAATAAATCATAACAAAGAAAGGTCTCAAAGTGGGCAATTGCACAGACAGATAGACGAGAAGACAGGCTAGAAGACAGTTCTGGAGATAGATGTGAGAATCGACATTTGAACGATACATAGACAAGCAAACTTACCGACGATCGATGGTGTTGGGAACAGTGTGGACCAGGGATTTTCAACGGAAAAGATGGAAGAAGCATTACAGAAAATTAAAATTTTACTTAACCCAGAAGAGATAAAGAATATCTGTTCAGACAGCAGACATAACATAGCATCCGACCTTAAACCTTTAAAAGCTGCCAAAAACAGCAAAAATTTACAACAAAATATCTACAAAAAACACCAAATTCGCACAACACTAATTGGCCATGTTTGGATTTGCTGCTTTGAGGTGGTTAAATTTTTTGGTTTTGTTCGGTAATTTTTTTTTAAAGCTCAGCTTTTGTTATTGCTGCTGCGCGGCAAAAACATCAAATGCGCCTTTAATCCCTTCGGGCAACAAAGTTGTGTGCGTGTGTGTGCGGTTGAAGCCAAACAGAGGCGCTAATGAAATTGTAAATGTTGCCACAAAATGTTGCAAGCTGCGTCGGCTGCATTTGCGTGTGCGCATTGTTTACCTTTGGGCGGTCAGTGAACAACAGTCACAAAAATTGCTCGCCAGACAAACCAACAACGAAATTACAACAACAACAACAATATCAGTGGCCATGTTCATGGCAACCATGGCGATGAAAATATGTCGCGTGGGCTAACAGCAGCCGCCTGCTGGCCTGTCGTCGTAGACACAGCGCGACCCACACACGTGTTGCATGCAACGCGCAGGCAGCGGTGCGACGAAAGACGACTTTTCACAACAATAAATCACAACACAACGCAAAAATCACAAAATGTTGCACCATTTTAAATTGTCTGTTTGTTGTTCTTGTTGTTGCTGTTGCGGCTGCCGGTGCCGATAACAAATTATGAGGCGTTCGTGCAACGTTGACGGCACTTTGGCATATTTTCCTTTGCCGCCACAATCACTGACGAGCGCATGACAGCGTTGGCGGCGGCGGCGGTGGGCGGCAATTATGACAGAAAAAGGGTTTGCAATTTAGCGATATTGTTGTTGTTATTGTTGCTCTTGTCTTTTGAGCCTAATGTCAAGCGCGCGCCGAAATAGACAGCAACGGCGGCATTTTGCGTGCAACACGTCTCTGGGTTGAAATGTTGCTCCTTATCCGCCGTTGTGCTCCGCCCGCCTTGCGCCCTCGCTCAGCTGCCCGGCGGCTGCACGCAACAGTGAACAACAGTCCAGGGCAAATCACGACGCAGCGGCGACCGCAGCTGGTGTCAATGTGTCGGCAATCAAGTGGGCCGGGTGGCGTGTTGCATGCCACACGTAGCTACAAACAATTGGCCGCTAATGGCAGGCGACGGCGACGCCGCTATGTTGCACGTGCAACAGCGCTGCAAAGACGCGCGCGCAGCTGCCCATTGTGGCAGGCCGCGCTGCGCGTAGCAGCGACACTTTCGCAACGGCGGCGAAAGCCTAAAGCGGCGCAAAGGGTTGCCACTTTTTTTCGGCTTGATTGTTTGTTGCTTGTGCCTTTGTCTCGGCGCAATGATTGCTGCTTTGTGGCAGCCGCAAGCGACATTTTCGCGTCGGCATGTTGCAGCACAATTTTTGGCCATTGTTGGTCGAGTGCTTGTTGTTGTTGTTGCTGTTGTGCTAGTAATATTTAAATCACGAATTGCTAAGCGGGGCATCGTTAACCGTCCAACTGCAGTTACACCGCCAACAACAACAACAATATGATGCTTGCAACATGCAGCCAACGAATGCTGAAAGTTGCTAAGGTTGCCACAGGCGCTACCTGTCAATCGTTGATGGCTGATATGTCGAGCGACCAGTTGCCGCTGCCCCGCTGACCGTATTTCTGCGTCGGTTGCACAATGATGATGTGTTGCATGCCACAGCGTCGCTTATTATTTGTCGTTGCAGTTGTTTATTTGCGAAAAGTCGGCAACTTGTTGCCAGTTGCCATGATGGATTTGCATGTTGAAGTGGTGTTGCTATTTCTGTTGTTGTTGTTGTTTTTGTTGCTATAGGTGCTGCCAACAAATGGAGAAAGGTCGAAAGTTTTGTGCGCAGAATCAGCGAAAAATCTGGGAAAAGGCAACAAAGGAACACTGCCACCTGAGGCGATTTTTTTCGAATAAAGAAAATTTGTTGCATGCAATTTTTTTCGCGTTATTAAATTTATTAAATCAACTGCGGCCACAAAGCAATGTAAACTGAAATCTAAAACAACACTAACAGCAGAAATAACAATAATAAATTATAATAAATTACAACAACAATTACAACAACAACTATTGTGACTATGTGAAAATCAAATCGGTATAAAATTTCCTTTCAAAGCGGCTGGCAGGCTTCGAGAAGCAGCACAAGAGTGACAGCACACTTTTGACAATCGACAGTCGTCAAATATTTGACATGATCGCATGTTGAGCTATAAATTGCGAAATGAAGCCATAGGAACGAGAAGAAATGGAAGCGATGAAGCGTAGTCGCAGTGAAAAGTGTCAGCTGACAAAAGGTGAAACGCGACAGCCATTGGCCGCTGTGCGTACGTGCAGCTGTTGCACTTTCCCAGCAACATGCACCGGCAACTGGACGTTGCGTGACAGCCGGATGCTGACAGTGTTGCCAACAATTGACATATTCCATGCGTTGTATTTATAAAAATTGCGCCGCACATAGCAGCAGCAAATACAACAACACATTAAAAACAGCAACACTGTCTTTAGATTTTCCGGGCGGCTGTTGCTGCCATTTAATGGCGCCGTTGCATGCAAAAAGCTCATAATCAACAACAAATTCCCAGCTAGTCAACGCAGCGCAGCAACACTCGAGGCGTCTCACATGTCTTTCTTTGTGTGTGTGTGTGTGTGTGTGTTACTGGTAATCTGTTTCATTCTGGGCCATTAGAGATGCCACCAACTACAACAACAACAACAATAACGTCAACTCCAACATAGCGCCAGCCACTTGCCACACAACAACAACAACAACAACCAATCTTTTAGTGTGCGTTTCATTTGGCAAATGTGGCGGCAGTGGCTGTAGCAGCCACCGTTTGTCGCATTGTTGTGTGTGTCGTGCGCGAAAACTTAAATTAAATTAAATTCGAAAACTGTCTGGCTTTCGCTTCTTTACAGCCAGAGGCATTTATAAACTGTTTGTAGGTGTGTGTGCGCTGTTGACGCCTTGTCGCATTATTTGGCTCCATTTCACGCCTCACACGCTCCACTTTTGCTCCCCTCGCTGCTGCCATTTGCAGTTGTTGTGGTCTTTATTGTTGCTCGCCGTTTATTCTCTCATGCTCCTAGTCGCCGTCTTCTTCTTCTTCTTTTGCTTTTTTCAAGTTATTTAATGGCATTTTAGATTCTGGTCGCCATCGATAAGCATCAGCGATGAGTGTGTGTAAATCGCTTTTTTCATTTTTTTTATATTATATTTTTTGTTTTTTTGGTTTTTGTGTGCTCAGATTTATCGATAATTGCCAGATTGCATGTGATGGCCGCGTTGAGTTTTGCCGCTGACGGAAAATTTATGGATCAAAGCTTAAAGTGCAGATTTATTTATGAATGCTAGCAAATGATAAACATGTGGCAACACTGTTCAATTTACTATGTAAATATCAACATTTAGACGCAGTCAAATCATTTTCAAACAGATGCAAAACGAGTCTTGTTGAATGTGTTTCAAAAATCTTGAAAGCTGCAAAGTCTAATGGAATTTTGTCTTCAGCTACACATGTACCCAAAATATTTTGCTTCTGCATGCCAGGTGCTGATTGTTGTTTGACTTGATGCGATTATTTAAAAATTAATAAACGCTTTTAAATTTATGACATTCGTTACGCTGCTTATTCGGCCGTCTGACGCGCTGTTCGGACAGTGATGGACATTTTAATTAAGTTTGTTAAGTAAAAGTTAGATAATGCGAAAGTTGTCAGCCGACTGGTTTGATGCTAATAATATTTTGTTTTATGTTGTTACACTACAATATTTCAAAAAAATTTAACCCTTTCCGGAAATTTTTAAGAAATATCGTACAATTTATTCGAAGATTTTTTATTTGACAGCGAACACACTTTTTATGAAACGGCTTTTTAATATTCATTAAGTAGGCTGTGTTGTATCATTCTGTATAAAAATATAAATCATAATAGCCGTGGCTACACAGTATGACACAGAATTTTGTAAGCAGCTTTTTGCAAGAATTTGAAAAACCAGCAAATGACGCTACTTCTGCGGAGGATTTTTAAAATACGTAATAATTTTTAGTGGCAAAAAGCTTTTTCAAAGTTTGAATCTCAGTTGATTTATAAAACTTATTATACATTTTTTGCGTCTAAATATTTTTCCCGAGTCTTTAAAAAAATGGTACGATATATCGTACAAATGACCACAAGGGTTGCAAAGCTCGTTTAAGGGGGTAGTCAGGTAGATTTTTTTCATAAAATCCAAAATTTTTTTTGCAATTTTTTGTCTATTTAAACCCTTAGGAATCATGTAGAAACCTTCCTTTACCTCGGATAGTATCCGAAAGCGATTGAAAATTATATTTGCTGTAAGGACTCGCGCGCTCGAATCGCACACGTGGCGCGTGAAGTAGATGGTGTTGTTTTGAGCTGGCTGACACGATTACGGCCGATCGACTGCACCGAATTGCTTAAACTTTTTTTTTATATTTTTTATATCACGCTATCGCGTGAACTACGATCATTATTGTCCATTTCTATGTAACAAAGTTATGACACAATTATTAACAAAAAACAAGCAAAAAAAGAGAAAACAACTTTACAATTGCACTAAATGTTTATTTATTAATATTTTTTACCGTTGTAGTTCAAACAAGAGCCATTCATTTGTACTTCAAAATGAAATTTGTTTGGTATGTTTCAGATCATCCAAAATGGAGAAATCGTGTCAGCCAGATTTCAAAATGGCGTCTTCCGGTCGCCCATATCTCCCCCGGATATAAACGAAAATTTATAAATTTATATTTTTCAGTACTCAAAACTATGTACAATAACATACAAAAAAATTGTTAATGTGGAATAAAAATTTGTATGAAAAAAAAATTATTTAAAAATATGGTCGATTCCTACCTGACTACCCCCTTAAGAAATAAATATGCTAGGCGATTTTATATTTTCTGGGCAATCACAGGTTGTGTAAGGTTAGTCATGCGTACTTGCCACTCCCACTACGATAAAAGAAATCGGCTATATTCAGTTTCTTTCTGTAAAACTGCAAGAATTTTAATTGATTCGGTGTTTTATTGAGAGAAAAAGGGCTTTGTAACAACAACAACTGTTACATAAGACCGAATAAATGTGAATCAATTGTTTTTATATATATATAATTTATATAAGTTTCGATCAAAATTAAATCACGTTTCGATTTTTTGATGTTATAATTTACGTTTTCTATCAAAACAATCAATGAATTGTTCATAAAACTTAAAAAAACGAACCCAAAATTTCATGAATTTGTATTCCTTTGCGGACCATTGTACGATATATCGTACAAAATTGATTGAGCTGTAATTCTCAACCTAAATAATTTTTTTGTATTTTTTTTGTATTGTATTGCTAAAATGTTCAACGAGAGTCAATATTTTAAAGGAAACATTTTTATCTCAAGAAATGTGGAAATTAACCGGAAAGGGTTAATACTCTATTTTTTTTTCATGCCGCTTGCTTGGGAAAATATTTAAAACCAAAGAAATGGAATTGAATGAATTCCAAATGATATGAAATTTAAATTCGTTATAGGCAAGTTTGGCTGCAGAAGCTTTGGTTATCTCAGAGTACAATTTTTAGATAATTTTTATTGCAGTTTATTTGCACCAAATCGAGCACTCAAAGGTGTGTCGCACTGACAAATTGTTGCTTCTGGCCGCTGCCACTTGTCACGCCTAATTGAATCTCAAATACCAAAACGTTTTCTTGTGCGACCGAAACCAGTCGGCAGCAGCGCATTTCAAATGCCCAAAAATAGTGAAAATATCAAATCAAATTTCATATAAATCAACAGAGTTTTTATTGCAACTGTTGTTGTTGTTGTTGTTGGCACATTGTTGTGTCATTCATCACTCGCGTGTGAGGCAACTTGAAAGAAGCAGCAACCGAGTGGCAGCGTCAGCAGCCAAATCCACAGCCACAGTGGCAACAATTGCGAGCCACAACTGCAGCATTCGCACAGCAATTGTTACATGTTGCTGTTGTTGTTTTTGTTGTAGTGATTTTTGTTTTGCCGCTGCACATGACGAACGATTTTTCTCACTTCAGCGCACGGCGACCGACTGATGGTTGTGCCGCTGCTGCTTTTTCGGTTATGCGGCAGCGGCGGTGGCAATTTGCAGGCCGCGGCGGAATTGCAGCGGCGAAGGCGTTTGGCTTTGGGTTTTGCTTTCAGCGCAGCGCGTATCTGTTGGCATTGTTCAAATCAACGCGCGACGCACCAAACGCAAAAGAGTCTCGAATCGGCGTAGAGGGCGGCGCGCCGGGAAAGCGCAACCAGAAACGCGCTTTGTTGATTTGCAATTCGATGAGCCGCCACCCGGCGTTGTTGCATTCAAGACTTTGTTGTTACTATTGTTGATGTTGTTGCATTTTCGTGCTGTTTTTTATTTTCATTATTTTTGGCGCAACTGTGTGTAGCTGTTATCGCCTGCCATGGCAACAACACACAACAATAACAACAATGATTGTCATAACAACAACGCAGCACAAATGCTGACTGCATGTTTGTTGTTGTCTGCTGTTATGAGGCTGCTGATTGCTCGCCATTGATAAGCGTCTCGAATTCTGCATTGTCAGCCAGCCAGCGAACAACGCCGGCCGAAAAGTTAAAGTTGCCAGGTTTCAATTTCATGCGCTACACACACACACGCACACCGTCACGACCACATTTTTGCATATCTTTAAGTAAATTTTCACAAAATGCCACTCACCCAAATGTGTTTGCACTGTTGCTTCTGTTGTTGTTGTTGCGCTCGTTTTCAAGCATTTGGCGGTTTAGTGGCAATGAACGCAAGAAAATTACTTACAGTTTGTTGTTGTTGTTGTTGTTGTAATAATAATCCAAACTCTTAAACTATTTAAGCTCTCTAAGCGTAAATTTTGGCAGCCTTTTGCAAAAATCTTTGTTGTGCTTTTCCCTGCGTGCCTAACCGACGGTTAATTGGAGGAGTGTACGCCCCACACACACACACATGTAAATATACATAAATTTATGTATGTGTGTATGTGTTTGGAATAGTGTCCCGTAAGCTTGTGATTAGTTGAGCTCAATTCATTATCTTCCCGCTTCAGCCCGGGTCGACTTGTGTTCGTTTTACTCTAAGTTTTGCAAAGTTTTTGCTGAAACCTTTTAGCCAGTGATGCGTGTAATGCGATGCTAATGCTTGTAAATGTCAAAGGATGTGAAATGAAATGTGTTAACCTTTGGCTGCACCATGTCCAGTGCGCTTCAAAACACTTTACCAGAGTTTAGTGCTAGTAATTTGAAGCTTTTTGAAGGCTTGTCGGGTAAAACATATTTTTGGCTATTTTAATGCAAACAAACTTGAAACTATGCCCTTTCATAAATCTACTAATTTCCATAGACATTAGGAAAGTGCTTTAATCTGTTTTAGTAGTTTGGTTTGGAAAAAAAATGTGCCACAAATTCTAGTTTGAAACTGTGATTTGTGTGGACACAATTATTGAACACAATTTCAGTTATTGCAGCAACTGTATTCAAACCACAAACTATACCAAAACAAAAACCAAGCTTAGTCGCCACACAGACTGACTGTCACTGAAGCCGATTAATCTTCAAAAATAATCACGTTAAATGGCCCACCAAAGCGACGGCTTCAAGCGCCCTCTCGATGCTTAAACACAACGCAACGTCAATTGTCTCTTGTTGTCCGACTGCGTCAGTGTTGCCAGATACCTGAAATTACTTTCTCCTAAATCTTAAAAAATAACGAAATTTCCTCCCAAAAGTTAAAAAATCTCCTAAAATTCTTTTATAATTTGCGTCATTTTAAAGGAATAAAATTTCTCATAAACAATAAAAATATATACATATAATTCTTTTTAATGCACCCTTTTTTTATTTATCCTTAGCTTAACAACAAAAACTTAACAAAAACAAAACATATAAGAAATGAATTAAATAAAAACTGCAATTTTTGCCGGGATTTCATTGTGACAGCAATAAGTGAGAACGAGATAGAACGAGCTTACAAATTTTTAACACAATAGAATGCTTTGACTATTAAAATAGTTGCCAAATTATGTTTTGTTGCCAGTATTCCCAATACATCATACTTCGTTATCCAAAAATCTTCCAAACATCCACTAAGGATCCGAAAAATCCCCTAACATAAAATATAAATCTCCTAAACTTACTCCTAAACAATTCTTTCTCCTAAAACTTCTCCTAAAAGGCCAAGAATCTCCTAAATCTAGGAGGAAATCTCCTGATCTGGCAACACAGCGCAGATTAATTGCCAAAGGAAGAGCGCAAGCCGACGCAAATCAGGCAGAAAGCAAAACACGCAAAAGCGGCGTAATTCTTACGCGCCGCACAGCGTCAACAAAAAACCAGCCGCAGCCACAGCCACCAACAAAAACAAAAAAAAACACGTAGGGACACAGCAACAAATTGAAGACACAACAAGAAACTTGCTAATCGGACATTTTAGCTTAAACAAAACAACAAACAAACAAAGCGCTCGCACAAAGCATAAACGAATGTGTGAGAGCTGAGTGGAGGGGGGGATGGGTGGGTTGGGGTGCGGCATGAGTGCCGTAACTAAAATAAAAATGTGCCTAATTGAAACGACACACGTTACCGCGGCAACAACAACAACAACAACAACACCAAATTGCAACAACAATGACAACGAAGCTGACAATGTTGCGAGTCAAATTGTTGCTGCTGCTGCTTGGACAAGCGGCGACAAGCGCAACGAAGGCGGCAAACTTTGAACGGCAAACAAAAACCAAGCAAAACGAACGAACGTAAATTTAGGTGAAAAAGCGTTAAACTGAGAATTATGAAATGCCAACCAAAGGCGCAACGCCGAAAAGAGGCGTCGTCGTCGGCCGGTCCTGTGTGCGTGGGACGCAGACATTGCGTACTGACGCCGCCTGCAAATTACATATTTATAAGCGTTAATCATTACATAAATGCGTGTAAATGTCACTTTGTAAATGTATGTGTGTGTGTGTATCAAAGTGGGATCATGCTGCTGACTGACTGACGGACTGGTGTGAGGCGCACTTAGCGGTAATGGCAACATTTGCCAGTTGCCCGCAACCTGAATGTGTGACGCGTGCGTGTGTATGTGTGTGTGTGTGGGCTGTCTAATTAAGCTTGTATAAATAGGCTCGCAAACAGCAGCAACAACACACAAAAAAAGCAGTTCACGTTGCCACAAATGAGATGACGAGATTTTTGATGTTTGGGCAGCAGCCGCCTTGCCGCGCCACGCATCGTCTGCAGCCTCAAAAAACACCAACACTCGCACTCATGTAAATGTGGCATATGTAATGAACACGTGTGAGTGTCTGTCAGTGGCGCACGCAGGATTTTGTTTCAGGGGGGAGGGGGGGTGTTTTGTTTGAAATATAATAAAATTTCGATGTATGAATCTACAGACTGAGATCCAAAACATGTATGTTCTCCCTACCTGACATATTTTGGTCCCGAAAGTTCAAAATAGAAAATTTTGTTAAAAGGAGACAATTTTTCTCTTTCATTTAATACCCATATCTTCATCATTGCACAACCGCAAATATTTAAAAAAATATTTGAAATGTGTATGTAAATGTAAATGTCCTCAAAATGTTAAAGTCCTTTAAAAACTACTTTGGGCCAGAAAATGTAAAACTGACCATGCCAGGTTACTATAAATGGCCTGAAGTTTCACGCCTATATCAACATTTGGATGGGTCTCGAAAAAATAAAAACATTTTTTCGCACGGTGTAATAAACGAAAAGTTGGTGTTTTCACTCCGTGCATCATAACTTTGTCATTTTTCTTTTGATTCTATTGATGTTAGGCTTAATATTTGCACAAATAATATATCTTTCATCTCAGACTTTAAAACCAAAGGAGACCATTTATTTTATCTATAAAAAAGTATTCGAAAATGTATGATTTTTGAAAATGGTCGAAAAATTCACTTTTTTACAACTTTCACCGCCAGTAATTTCTAAAAATCTCATCTGATTTGGACAATCTGTACGTATATCTCTGGAAAGGCCAAGGTATTATCTTCTGACCGACGGACAGCTTCTGTTAGTCGAGTGATTCGTTTACGAGCTATGTGCTCATAACTGAAAAAACAGGGAAAAAACAGGTTTTTCGAAGATTTTTCTACAACGCTGCTTACAAAAATTTTTGTATCTTCAGTTTCGTGTTCAGCGGCACAAAGTTAGTCTAGAAAACACTTTTATTTTTAGGTGCATTTGTTGTGCCGAGTGGTGTTATTGATGATTGATGATTGAATACACCGTGCGACAACAAATTTTACACACGAAAAAATCTATATACTAAGGCAATTTTGAAATTGCAGAATTAGTGTATTTACCCTCTAGTTTTACCAGGATAACTATTTATACATGAGTCAATTAAATATTTTGTGTTTGTCGTACGGTGCAATATATCTTTGTTTTATAGAGAGAAGTATTCAATTGTTATATCTTAAACTAATAGAGTTAGAAGGACGAAATGCAAGGATGTAGTTGTGTACATATTAGTCATTAAGATATATTTTTTTCAAAAAAAATTATTGGAAATTTGCAAGGATATCCAAGGATAAAGTTTTAAAAGGACATTTTTAATACCTCTTCGTCTCTTTGCACCAAAAAGTTAAATTTTCTAAGATTCTAAGGATGTTTCTCTTTCATTTGATACCCATATTGTTATTTTACAATGCGCTCAATTTTTAAAATAATTTTTTTTAAATAATCATGTCCTTGAAATTGCAAAGTCCTTTAAAAATAAATCCTGACGTCAGAGCAAAAAACTAAAAACGCAGTTTTACTACATTTGGCCCCTAGTTTCGCGAGTATATCGATTTTTTCGTGTGTTTTTAAATTTTTTGATTTTTGTCGCACGGTGATATATGTATATGTGACGGCTATAAATTAAATGTCTGTACTAACTTAAAGATATTTCGGGGGATATTTCTCCCCTGTGTCCGCCACTGGTGTGTGTGTACACTTTGAATGTGTGCAAATTAACATGATAGCAAAAGCTTCAAAGTGTTTAAATAGAATTTTTTACTTTGTCGTAATCTTTACTTTGTCGTTTCGTATAAAAAACCCATAATTACATATAAAATGCGCTCAAGTAATACTCAAGAAAAACTTTTCTTGCATGAATTCCTTTGATTCAATTTGCAGTAATGTAAACGATTTATAGCCCACTTTTGTTCAAAGATGCACATTTTTATATTATTTCTTTCAAGTATTCTAAGAACTTCCTCTTAGAAAAAGCAATAATAAATTCAGTTCAAGATTCTTTGAAATTGGATTATTCGAAAATACCAAAATCTTAATTAACTTCAGCAGCCTTTAACACTAGAATGCCCAAGGGAGTCATTTTGACTACATTGAGGTCTTTTATTATAAATAACTTTTGTTGCATCGCTTTCTAAAAAAATATCGTACGTGACTTTTATTAGTTTTTAGAGCTAAATGGAATAAATAAATTAAAAATATTGTAAAAAATTATTTACCCCAATTTTGCAAAATTTACCTCAAATGCCCAACGGTAGTCATTTTGACTACCTATATACAATTTTCAGCAAATCTTACTGATAAAAAGACAAATATGCATCTTCAATTGCGAAATATGAAAATTTAAAATAATTGCAAATATTAAAAAAAAAATATCATAGTAGGCTGTGACAATTCCCAAGTTTTTCAATCCAAAATTCACACACAAAATTCATTCACAAATTCCAAATTCCAAGTTTCATTCCTTTTTATCCCATTGATGTGTAAAGTACGCCATTCTATTTTAGTGAATTTTCTTTGTAAACCATAAAAATAAAAATGGAGTACTTATTTTAATTTAATCTAATGTGCATTTATTCATATTTGCTACTTGAAAACCAATAAAATTTTAAAAAAGTCAGTAAACAATATGGTAGTCAAAATGACTACCTATGGGCATTTTAGGTAGGTCAGATTTTCGGGCATTCTAGTGTTAAGCGCACTTTTCATGGCATACTTTTAGGCCAACTTGCAATGTGATCAGCTGCGTGCTGAAACTCTTAATTGCAACAACTTTTAAGCGCCACTGCAGCCACAAGTTCAACTTCCACACAACACTAACAACAACTCGTTGCAGCTACAGCGGCTTTAATACGCCCCATGCCGCCATGCAAATGCGCCGCTGCAATGTTAACAATGCAAATTAATGATTCAACAGCAATTGCATGCAATTTACCGCTATAATTGCCACAAAACAAACACACACACTCACACTCGCACTTGCAGCACAGCGAATTTCAAGTTTCAATTTAATGATAATAAAGCCAGCTCCAACAACTTGCTGCATTCTGCCACCACTTAATCTGCAACTGCAACTAGCGTCAAATTATGGCGTGTTGCAGCGGCCGCAATGACTTTAATTGGCGATTAAAAATTTGTGTGTGCCTATTTTTTTCTGGCTTTGTTTAACGTTTGCCAAGCACAGCGAAAATACTAAACTGAGATGAAAGCGCGTAGCTACAGCGATGGCGCACTACAACTTGCAACAACAGCAACGACAAGTCGAAAGCAGTGGGTGGCAGTCGTTGTGGCAGGTGATTGGGATTGGCGGAGTGGGTTCGGTATGCAATTTATTCAATTAGTGCACAGTTTGCCGACTACTAAAGTCGTGCATTAGAAACGAGGCGAGATTTTACTTCCATTTGGTTTCTTTTTCTGCACTAATTGTTTGCCTTTTTTTTGCGACTTTATTGTGAGGAATTTCAGCGATGCTGCCGCCGATAAAGAGGCACTTTACACAAGGCTAATGAACTTAATTCATTTGTATTTTGCTTTACTAATGAACTGTGCCAATAAATGCAAACTTAAAGTGCAGAAAACTCAAGTTGCAGAAAAACCAAGTAATTAGAGAAGATTATCTCAGCTCTCGCTGGATGCCGAGGTGACACCACGAAATGAAAAACAGTGTTTTATATATTTTGAAAATTACTTAAAATTTACTTAAATTTCAGGAGACACCTAGCACAGCTCAACTTTACTGAAGAAGTAAACTGTAGACTGGGCCTAGAGACAATTGGCACATCGACCAACCTTTGATGAGTTGTTGAACCAAGGGTTACAAAGATATACTGGAACCGTGTTACCAGATACCTGAACTGACTTTCTCCTAAATCTTAAAAAAATACAGAAATTTCCTCCCAAAAGTTGAAAAATCTCCTAATTTTTTTATAATTTTTCATTTACATATAAATTTCATTTTAATGGAATTAAACTTCTCATAAAAAATAAAAATATATACATTTAATTTTTTTAATGCAGTCTTTATTTATTCATCTTCAGCTTAACAACAAAAACTTAACAAATACAAAACATATAACAAATGAATTCAACAAAAAGTGTTAGTGAAAAAGAGATTGAACGAGCTTACACTTTGTAAGATTACAAAGTTTTAAAAAAATATTGTAGTTGCCAAAATATGTTTTGTTGCCAGTGATCCCAATACATCATACTTCGTTATCCAAAAATGTCCCAATAATCCCAATAAGGATCCGAAAAATCCCCTAACATAAAATATAAATCTCCTAAACAATTCTTCCTCCTAAAAATTCTCCTAAGATGCCAAGAATCTCCTAAATCTAGGAGGAAATCTCCTGATCTGGCAACACTGTACTGAAACTAACGCATGACGAGAGTGAGGAGAGAATTTGGGGATTATGGCGCACTTCAGGCCGTTCAGGACACAAGGTACGTCGAAAAGGGACACAATAAGCGATGCTATCCTGAGATAGGAGTTGATCCAAAATCCAAATACTGATGGCTACGGGTTCAGTTTATTACTCTTTGATAAAAGTTTCGATGACATTTTGAAAAAAATGTAACTCTATATCACCGATGACGCATTGGATGTCGGTCTTGAGCTGGGAAATTGTTTCTGGTTTATTCCGATGGACCAGGAATTTCACAAAACCCCAAAGAAAAATATACAGATTGATACAGGTTCATAATTATTCATCATTCATGTAGCATCTTGCAGATTTTGACAAAAAATTTGACTCTATATCTCCGATGACGCAAGGGAAATCGGCCTTGAGCTAGGAAATTGTTTCTGGTTTATTCCGATGGACCAGGAATTTCACAAAACCCCAAAGAAAAATATACAGATGGATACAGGTTCATAATTATTCATCATTCATGTAGCATCTTGCAGATTTTTACAAAAAATTTGACTCTATATCTCCGATGACGCAATGGAAATCGGCTTTGAGCTAGGAAATTGTTTCTGATTTATTCCCATAGACCATAGATTTCACATAATCCCAAAAAAGAAATCGCACGACATAAAATTGTAGAATCTTAGTGGCCAAATTTCAGAGTTGGCACTTAAACAGAAATTTTAATTTAAATTTGAACTCGACCACAGTTAGTGGCCCCGGCTGAGAGTTGTATAGCAACATTTCTATTTATCTAAAATATTTATTTCCATACAGATTTCTATTTTATTTTAGCCAGAAAGCAGAGATAAGTTGCACTTTTAAAAAATTAGCATGAGACACTGTAGAATTTTTTTTAAACTTATATTTATATTAAAAAAATGCACAAAATATGGTCAACTGATATTAATTTCATCTGCATTCGCCAAATAATTTCATACAATTTTTATAAATATTTCATTATTTGAATATTGAATCTTTTCACATGCAACTAAAGAAGAAAGAAACTATCAGCAACTGACAAAAGTTCTACATACGTATACAACACTCGTCACTCGTCACCTGTACACTGCCAACAAATGGTGTAAGAACGATCAATCAACACAAAAACAAAAAATACTGTCCAACAAATTCTCCAACGCCGGTGTCAACTCAACAACAGCCAACAATACAGCATTGCAACTTATCGCTGCAACTTTTTCATATCCTCGACCATTTACAATGGCGCACACAACACAACACACACACACACACGCAACCAAATAAACAAGCCAACGACATTTGCATGCGTCGACATTGAGATTTTGTGCAACGCGGCGGCTCTAGTTAACCGACAAATTTGCTAAAATGCTGCCATATCTTGCATTTGACACTCAACAACTTGCCACAATCAAAACAAAAACAACAACAACAACAAACAACTTGCCACAAGACGAGCGCCGAGATTTGGCAGCCCGCTTTACTCTGCGGCTATGTGTGAGTGTGTGTGTGCGTTTTACGTTGCGACATGGAACAAATAACATGCGCTTCCATATGCGCCCACTGAAGCAGCAACAACAACAACAACAACGCACATCTTTTCAGGTGCCCAAACCAACGGCAGACCACTTTGCACCCAAAGCGGACAGACGGGTTGGAGCTGGTGCTAGGTTTGACGCTGAAGTCGCGCAGCCCAAGCAGCGCTCCACGTAGACAACTCGTAGGCAAGGAGACTGTGCTGCGTGGGCTCAGCTGCCAGCTGGGAGTGTTTGCCACGTTTGCAGAAGCAAAAGTGCCATTTGAGTTGAATCGAAGGGAGTACGAAGTGGGCAGAGTTTTACGGCGCCGTAACGCAAATCGGAACGAAGAAAGCTGTGTCGTCTAATTGCTGGTGTTGGCTGTGCTGTTGCTGCGCACAGAAATGCGTGCACAACGGGCCGGCATAATAATTCAATGTCAGCGGCAAATGCTGGCACGCAGGCGCATGCGCAGAGCGCGTACTGGCGTCGTGTTGGTGCCAACCAGGTAAATGCCAAGTAAAATGGGCCGTTTTTAAATGCAACAAGGTTTTTCATGCTACAACGCTGAGCGTCGACGCCAACAACTGAAATATGAATGAAATATTTCAGTAGAAAACTTGCTACATGGTTGAGAATGCTTAATTTTGCGAATAATGGGTAAAGGTCCAGGTTGAGGTTCCAGGTTCAATTGAGGTTAAAAAAAAAAATCAGTTATCGTTAACCGAGACTGTTGAGATTTTAATACATCGATGTGCAGTCTGTAGGCAATCGCTTTAATGTTTGATGGACTGCTAACAGAATCGAAAAATTAATTTTTGATTTGATTTGATTTGAAAACGTTATTTAAATTTCATTTTTGGGCATTTTTTCTGTTCGGTTGCTTATAGTCTCTTACGAGTTGGTGAGTTTAGTGGCAACTTCAATGCCACAGCTGACTCATTCGCTGCTAATTTGCCTTCACAACAAAATAGCTCAATTTCCAGCGCCCCGAAAACATTCGACAGCATTCGCTTTCGCCGCAATCGCCCTTGAATGTGTGTGTGTGTGTGTGTGAAAGGTGTGTCACCACTAATGCAGCCAATTAGCAAATACTCCAACACGCTCCGGCCCTCTTTGTCCGTCGCCAACTTGACAAATCTAAACGTTTTTGATTTTTGTTTTTGTTTTATTTTTGGCTTCCACTCGTTTTAGTGGTTTTAGTTAAATGAAAGAGCAAACAGAAACCAAATCAGCGTCGCAAACAAGCACTTGCCGCACAATGTTGCCAGACTTGTAGAAAAATAAATAACGACACGCAATCGGGCGAGCAATGAAGTGCAGGCAGCGAGATGAGCGTTGGAAGCGTTGCCGCGTGGAGTGCAGTGCAGTGCAGACGGAAGTGGAAAAGTCATCAAATCACACCTTAAATCAACAAATGTGCGCCACACGCACACACACATACATACACTTAGGCAGACACAGAGTATGCAGCCAGGCAGACATTCAAGTGCAAAAGCAGACATTGAAAAATGATTCAACCTACGGAAATGTCAGGCAACGTTGACACCGAAGCTGCACGAACACAAAGACGCACCGAGCAGAGAGGACAATGTCGCTGTGGCTCTGTGACAAAGTGAGCAAATAACACACATGCACACACAACCGCGCCACATGTGGATGCCACATTGCACGTAGCGAGTAGCGAGTGTATGTTTGTGTGCAAACTTTAGACAACCACAACCACAAAAACAAAAAACCAACGAATGGAAAAGTTAAACAATGAAAATTATATGGCACACCGGCTGTTGACTTGCGAGCCGGCTGCGAGTGCAACTTGCAACGATTTGTTGCCAATTCAACTCACTGAGCCGGGCGCGCGTTCGCATCCAATTTAAAGTTGAACGAGCAAACGTCAACGCGCCGAGCAACGATCTGTCAGTGCGACGTCAAGTTGGCGTTTCGAATGTCTTGAGCGCACTTGATAAACAAATTAACTGCCGCCGCAGCACGACTAGACGCACGAATGGCCGGCTGCAGCCTTGTGGCCAAGGCGGGTCCGTCTGATGGGCGGCAGCGCTGTTGGCGTTGCAGCAATACGCAATTTGGCTTTTCATGTGTTGTTGTGCTGCTTTTGACAGTCGCTGTGCAATGAGCTGCTGGCGCGTTGTGTGCATGTTGCACGCTCAATCGACGCTGGCGTTTAATTGAAAATTCCCAGCCACAGCTCAACTTTAAATCATGTGAAAAGCGCTGAATGCTGCCGCTGGCCAATAAGCAATGCAAATATTTGACTAACTGACGCTCAAAGGGACTTTATGTGTGTGTATGTGCGCATTGCAATGGCTGTTAATAATTTAGTGCAACATGTTGCAAGCTATTACTGCCAGCAACGAAAGGCATAGGGAAAGTTTAGCCAAAGGATTAAAAATATTGCGTTGCTTGATGCAATAAATCGTTGTTGAAAATGTGCCTGTTGTTGTTTATTAAGGGGTTGGATTGCTTTAAAAAAAATTTGTCTAAATTTTTAACTGACATGCATTCAAAGTGATATTCAAAGGAATTGTATTCAAAGATTGAAAATAAATAATTAAATGAAGAAATAAATAAATAAAAATAAATAAATAAATAGATAAATATATAAGCAAAAAAATGAATATTAATTAATGACTAAACAAATAAATAAATGAATGAATAAATACACAAATAAATAAATAAATAAATGAATGAATGAATAAATATATAAATATATGAATATATAAATAAATAAATACATAAATAAATAAATAAATAAATCAATAGATTAATAGATAAATAAATAAAAAAAAATAATTAATTAATTAAATTAATTTATTAATGAATAAACAAATCAATATTAAATAAATAATAATAATAATTGTATTCAAAGACTGAAATTAAATAGCAAAATAAATATATAAATAAATAAATAAATGATTAATGAATAAATAAATGAATAAATAAATAAATAAAAAAAGTAAATGAATAAATACATAAATAACTAAATTAATAAATAAATAAATAAATCAATAGATAAATAGATAAATAAATAAATAAAAATAAATAAATTTATTAATGAATAAAGAAATAAATACTCAATAAATAAATGAATAAATAATAATAATAATTATATTCAAAGACTGAAATTAAATAACAAAATAAATATATAAATAAATAAATAAATAATTAAATGAATAAATAAATGAATAAATAAATAAAAAAAATAAATGAATAAATACATAAATACATAAATAACTGAATAAATAAATAAAAAAAATAACTTAATAACTCATAAAAATAATTGTATTCAAAGACTGAAATTAAATACCTAAATAAATAAATAAATGAAATTGTGACTGAGAAAATGTTTTCCAAATAGTTTTAAGTCCGATTTCTGATCCATTTTTGCGATTTGCTCACGTCTTGAAAATTTGAATGAATGAATGAGTAAATAAATAAATAAATAAATAAATAAATAATTACATAAATGAATAAATTAATTAAAAAATAAATGAATAAATTAATTAATTATTGAATGAAAATACATAAATAACTGCATAAATAAAAAAAATATTTAAATAAATAATAATAATTCAAAGACTGAAATTAAATACCTAAAAAAAAAAATTGTGACTGAGAAAATGTTTTCGAAATAGTTTTAAGCCCGATTTCTGATCCGTTTTTGCGATTTCCCACATCTTGAAAATGTAAATTGTTTTCGAAAACAACTTTTAACCCCTCTGTTACCCTAGGAAAAACTCGCACATTTGACCCTCGGGTCATAAAATGACCCCGATTTATTTCTTTGTATTTTGTTCAAAAAAGTTAAGACAATGTGATTTTAACAATTAGTTATTATTTTTATTATTGTAAAGCGACTATTTGGCCTAACTGGAGTCAAATATGTTCAACATGGAGACCATGTCCAGGTTCTTGATATTCTTCTCGAGCACTTTAATTCTTGCGATTTCTTCAGAAGTTAAAACTATATCGTAAATAATTTTTGGACAATTATATTATATATAACAGATATATTAATAATCATTAATCGTTAATCGCCCAAAAAGAAATGATATCGCAAGAAATCCTGCTCCCGTGGCCCACAAAAAATTACTCAGTTTAGAGGTTTAATTTATAAAAGTATGCCAAAATATTAAGGTTATACCAGATATTGACACCAATGAACCAATACAAATTATAATATATATTAATTAACATTATTCGATTTCCCAAAGAAGAAAATTAATATATTCGGCTGACCCGGATTGCGCCCCATCGTTTCTTTTCACTGAGTATCTTCTTCTTTAGTGAATGTACTGCTGAGGATAACTCACACGATTCTATCATTGGCTTCCTTTCTTTTCGCAAAATTGAAGCCCAGGAAGTAACTTTTCCAATTCTTTTTAGAATAAACGGCGTTACGTCATCATTCCAGGGATGAATTTCACATCACAAATGCAATGATGCCGCAAGGAATAATAGAGTTGCGAACTGCAGCCACGAGTAAATTGTGTGTTTGTCGCTGATACGGATATGTTCCAGAAATTTAATCTAGCTTGTTCACACTACTTTTGGAATTTTTTAGAAATTTATTACTTGCTAGGAATCGTACTAGTTATATGTACTATTTATATTGAAAGCTTCAATCAAGATTTCATACCAGCAAACATAAAGTTTTCGTACTATTGGGTTTCGATCCTTTGAAACTTAAAAGCTCTTGTACTGCTCATTGAGATGTGTGGGCGAAGCTACGCCCTTTATTAAATGCCCTTTTCTCCTTCCTCCCTTTTCCCCTGTCGAAAAACATGACCCAATAGTAAGTTCGATTTTAGTGTCATTGATGTGCGACTTATAGTTCCGAAGTTATGTTCAAAATTTGGATCGTTAAAAGAGTGCCACGCCCATTATTAAACGCCCATGAAATATTTTTAGTGGAACAGTGTCTACATGGGGACACTGCACGAAATTGCAATGTTGTATGACTCATAATTTCGATTTTACTCCATAGTAGAAAGGGTTGTATACCTAGTGACACGCCCTCTAACCAACACAAAACAAAACAAAAATGCCAGAAACATTTATCCACGACACTTTGAAACCAAATCTAATAAAATACACATCGCATCGACCAATTTCTTGCGTTCAGTACTATGGGTCATAAAATGACCCTAAGGTCAAATTTGTATAGTTGCTCATTTGCACGTAAACCAGTGTTGCAAATAAGATGAAATTTAGCGTATATTCAAATGGCATAAAATTAGTCACTGAGTCCAAAGGAAAACAATTCTTTACCAGAAATAAGAAAGTTACGGCTCTTTAAAGTCAAACTCGAAAATGACCCTAAGGTAACAGAAGTGTTAACAAAACAGTGTGCAAGATAGCTGCGGCAGTTTTCATTCAATCGGTTTGAAATTTTCTTCTTACATTTTGCTTCTTACATAAATTATCCACAAAGTGCAGTGGCGCACACAGGGGGTTTAGGGGGTTCGAACCCTCCACAAACATTGCTGTTGCGAAATATGGGTTCAAATGGTATTCGACTCAAAAGTTGTACGCAAAATCTTCCCCCCGCCCCCAAAAATTAAATCCTGTGTGCGCCACTAATAGGGTGCCCCGATAAGTAAAAACGCACGATTTGTAACAATTTTTATCGGTGATCTTGTCTTCGATTCGAAAAACTATGGTTTTATTGGAGCAGCATTTTCCAGACCATCATGCAATTTCATTCTTTGGGGTTTTATGAAATCCCTGATCTATACTACCTGAGCTCAGGGCCGATATTCATCGCATCAACAATGAGATATAGTCACTTGATACGATATATAGTCATTTTGTCAGTCTGGGAACAGAGCCGCTGTGCCTGTCGGAAATTGTATTCCATACTTAATCGAAACATTTCTACTTGCAATCAAATTCTAAATTCTATATTGCAATAAAAATATCATTAGGAAAGTTGTGTAACCCCTTAAGTAACAAAGCATATAATGAAATTTACAAAATTAGGTATGACTTTCTGTGCAATGTTCATGAAAGGATGAACTGAGGCCTCAAAGCCAATCAGTTTCGATTCTAAATAATCCTCTACAAGTTTACTCAAAACTTGAGCGTTGCACTTTTGACTATCTTCTCAATTTTCGCTCGAGGAAGCAATGCAATGCAAACAGATATGAGTGCATAATTTAAAATGTCTATGTGGCGTAGTCAGCACCTCGAGCGGCGCGTTCATGCAGCCATTTACGAGACATCAACGTCAGCTGTCAGCCCATCAATCATGCGCCCTTTGCAAACGGCAACGCTGCGCCTGCGCTTTGGTATCAATTTTCAAATGCCAATCAGCGATAATGACGCCGGTTGACATTTGACGCCCCCGAGGCACGTACCAAACGCACAAGAAGCAGCCAGCGATCGGTGATCGATTGTGCTGCGTACATGACAGCCTCAAACTGCGACACCGCACACTTCTCGCATACAACAGGATTATCGAATGGGCGTGCAAAAGAAATGTGTTCAATCAGCCGCTAAAGACTTAATCACTCATTAATGTCTGGCAATTGTTGCTGCTCTTACTGTTGTTATTGTTGTTGTATTTCATCCACAACTTATGCGACTTTGCCTTTCCCTGTTTGTCCATATTTGATTTGTTTGTGTTATTTTGCATTTAATTTGAATTTTCGCAAATTTACATTGCAACACGGCGTCCATCAACTGGTGCCACCTTTCACCAGTCGCCCGTTGGTGGCGCCACCAACGCACGATTTGTTGCTTTTGTACGCCTGCTGCACGAATATTGCGAACAACGTCGCCGGCTTTGCTGCCTCATTCACCTGTGCGCGCAAACATGTTTGCCGACACGTTGAGTGCAACATGTTGCGGTGGAGTGAAGCCACGTTGTGTGGAGTAGTGGACGGCGAAAAAAACGTGGCAATGCTGCCAAATAAGCTAGTTGCCAACAATGCAGTTTTCTTCGTTATCCTTGAGTCGTATTTGTTGTTGTGAATGATAAAACCAATGACGTTTAATAGCAAAAGAATAAATAAGATGCGGTTGCTTTATCCCTCAATTGATCTATTTTTGCTCATTTTATATGAGGAATCAATTCACTGTGCAATCTTCACAGCAACAGCCAAATTGAAATTGTCTCACCAGATTACACCGTGCGACAGCATTTTTCACACCGGGAAAAATCCATATGTGCGTGAAACCAGAGACCAAATATAGTAATACTGCGTACTCAGTTTTTCATTTCTACATCCTTTGTCTTTTTAAAAAGACTTCAAAATTTTGAAGGGGATACAAAATAAAAAAAATAAAAAAAATTCTTTACATCGTTAGAATATGACGATATGTATATCAAATGAAAGGAGAAAGGCTCAAGAATTTAAACAAAATTGATTTTTTATCTATTTGTAAAAAAAAGGATATGAAGGTCTCTAGTTTCACGCCCATATGGATTTTTTCCGGTGTGAAAATTTTTTTTAATTTTCGTCGCACGGTGTTACGACTGATCCTTACCATATAGTAAGTTTTGCATTATGCGCTCAATTTTGAGTTCTACGAAATGTCAAAATGTTTTTTGCTGCTAAGTATCAGCGCAAAAAGTCTTTCCACAACTGCACCACCAGTTTGTCATAACAGCGTCACACATGCTTGAAAAATGTAACTGTATGTCGTTATTGTTGTTGTTGTAATTAATTGCATACAGCGCGTACTTTTGTCAGCTGAATTGAAACGCATGTTGCTGGCATTTGTTGTTGCACTTGCATTGCATCTCATGTTGCAAATGCCGCACACGCACCGAACACCGAAACAACTCAGCCAACCCATCAATTTGTTAGACGTGTTGGCGCGAACGTTTGACGCGCCTAAATGCGGCCATTAGCGTGTATGAAAATTATAACCTCACATACACTTCGAGTGTTGGACATTTGTGGCCGCTGTTCGCTTTCCCACCGCAACGCAACAACGCGCGACAAGACTTTTGCTAAGTTTTAATTGCCAGGTGTCGGTGATGTGTAGAAAGTTTGTTGAAAACTGATGAGTTTTAAGGCGCACAAATTGGTTTGCTCAAGTTTGCGAGACCAAAGCTTTAATTAAAATCAGACTAGGAAACCATATGAACCCACAGTGGCGCACATAGGATTTCATTTTTGCAGGGAAGGAAGTTTTGTGCGCAACTTTTGAAACCTTGTTTGACACGCTGAAGTTTTGTAACACAAATATTTGTGGGGTTTGATTCTCCAAAAGAACCTCTTGGGTTGGCTTGGCCACTATTACGCACCGGTCTTTAAGCAGAAATTCAAATCACTTGAAGGTTATGTAATGTTAATACATCATTCAAGTCCAAAAAGACACACAACCTTTTTTTAACTAAATTTTGTTGTCATCGCTAGTACTGAGGTATCTGCTTAGATTTGCCAGAAATACTCGGGTTTCAATGGATCACTACTACAAGTCGGGAACGAATCTTCATGTGATATTGCTGAGGACCCTGTATGGGTCTACTTGTGGCCATCGCGGTCAGCGAGTTGTATCTACGTACCTGACTAACCATTGACCACATCATCCGTGGCTTCTTAAATCGCTTTAGGATAAAAATGTGTTTAATGTTTTTTGGATTCAATGATATATTAGCATCTCTAAAATGTTGTTCCAAAATAATGTTGACTTGAAAAATTGTTTAACAAAATATTTTTAACCCGATTTAAACACATCCCAAGTCTCATATTGCCTGACTCGAACTACTGTAATAGTGAACGTTTTGCAAAAAATTTTAAAGGATCAAAGAATTTCAAAGCACTCCACAGTAATTCGACTCCATACAACCGAGGGACAAAATTAGAAGGAGTGGTCCGTTCTTCATAAAATTGAAATCTCTCTTTTGTTTTTCTTAAACTTTTGTAGTTTGGCAATGGCTGAGACTTGAATTCAAAATTTTCGTCATTTTTGGAAAGCTATAGCAACAAGTATGTTGGCTAGATTTTTCAGATTTTACATTCAATCACTTACGTCAACATTAATAATTGCAAGGAGCAACAGAAATTGTATGAGGACCCTTTGGTTTTGCAATAAAAATTATAATAATAGATGTATGTTTTGCATTTGTTCAGTTTTTTCATGTTTTCATGCTGACTGCATACTTTTAGGGATGAATAAAATCAATTTTGTCGAAAAATACGTGTTTAGACCACTTTTCAAATTGAATTCTTTTCTGAGATCGGAAGACATCGGATGTAATTACATTATCCGACAAAGAAAGAATGCTTCTTAAAATAAAAAAAAATCCAGGAACATACTTTCACATACTTATATTTTTCTCTAAGTTTTGGGAATTTTCAGATTTTTAATTTTGAAAAATATTTTGAATTAAATGTGAAGTAAAAGCCTCAGCTCTGAGAAAACTTTAAAAGCGAAAATGGCGACATCATTTCTTAATCTATGTTGGAAGTTTTAGTAACTTCTTGGTAACCATGTATTTTTACAATTTTTTTTACTCAGTAGACTAAAAAACTGAAAATATGTGTTTACATTTTTTTGTGAAAAAAGTTTCAACTTTTTTTGTGAAAAAAGTTTCAACTTTGAGCCACTTTTGCACAAACACTAATAAATTTTTTATACAGATTTTTTGGAGTTTTCTTAGTTGGAGTTTTACCTTTCAAATGAGATCAAAATCGTTAAATTCTGAGACTATAAATTTCTTGAATTTTGTCTATGGAACGGGTCACTCTACACTCCCCCAAAAAAGAGATAAATACCATTCAGTCAGATCTTACTTCGTCTATGAAACGAGCTTTGACCTCTCAAGCCTGTAACTTCCACATCCACACACTAACCACGACTTTAAATAACACACACACACAAACACACTTGAGTCCATGTGACCATCTTGAGTTGCTCTGCAGCTCTAGTAATCTCCTATTAGTTTTTGCACACATTTTCCATAGTCATGACATGTCCTCCTCCTTCCCTCCATCATTCACTTTTCAGCCCACTTTGCCACCTGTTTCAGTTATTAACTTTTAATAACCAATGCATGATTTGTGCAAGTTATTATAATTCGTGCGTTTCACCTCGCTTTGCGGCACGCACTCCAAATGCTGAACGCTCAACGCGAACGCGAACGCATGTTAATAAAACTTTGGCCTATAATCAACTAACGAAACGCCTGCCGTGTATCGATGCTGAGCCTTTCGTGGCCGCAGACGAAAAATCGTATTAAAACTTGGCATCTAATCGTTTACGTGCGTGTGTGTGTGTGTGTGTTTATTCATATTTCAATGCGGCAAAAAGTAGAGCAATGCAGACTTTCATCAGGCTGAATGATTTTCTCCTCCCAACTCATTACGCAAACGCGCCCAGCCGCAGCTGAAAGCACACACACACACACATTAATGGCCGAAGAACCACTGGAAACGGCTCAAACACAACTAAGCCGAAAGGAAAATCGCGCCGCAAAAAAATCACTACAGCTGACGTAATCATACAAAAAGCAAATCGTCATAATTACGCACACTCGACCGCCGCGTGTGTGTGTGTGTGTGTGTGTGTGCCAGCATCGGCGGCGCTGGACTGAGTTCGGCGATAATTATTAAGCCACCACCCGCTGCTTCCAGGTAAACGCACTCCAGCCATCGCCGTAGAGCTGGCGGCTACTCAGAGCTTTGCGTTAAGACGGCACGTACAACGACGTCTCGCTGCTCTGCGCCAAATGCGTGCGGTCGCGCCAAACTTGCCACAGGCGGCCACACGCACACTTTCGCAAACGACAAAACGCTTTTGGCCTCTAATTTTGCAACGCTTTCGCGGCAGGCATTACAAGAAATTAGAACAACACTTTGTACACTGGAAATAATCATCAGCAGTCTTGGCAGCTGTAGCTACTGTTGTTTCGCCTCAGTCTACATCCAAAGCCAGGACACGACTGCCACTGGCCGCACTCGTTGCAACTTGCCTAATCTTATCACCGCCGGCTTAGAGTTTACACTGTAATTGCAAATCGGAAAACTTCATTTCATTTGCGGCACATGTGGCATGTTTGTGGCACTCACTACCAACTACCAACTTAAGCTTCGGCCAGCCATGCACCGTTGCTAGCGGGCAATGTGCAACGTGCAACATGCCATATACAACAACCAATGTGCGTGCTGCATTTATCGGTTTGTTCGTTTTCAATTTGCGAGGCCAAAGTGTTGCTTCTGTGTCAGTTCTCAGAAGTAAATTTTCCATTTTCTATGAGAATTTGCGTGGCAGGCGCATGTGGCACACAACATATCAACACACACACATATGTACACATATCAAATGTGTCCGTTGGAATATTGTAAATTCAAATTAAAATGATTGAAAAAGAAATGTTGAAAACTAAATGTTGAATTGGTAACAGTTACAGCAGGGACCGTAACAGTTATAAGTTTTATTATAGAAATCAATGTTTTAGAGTTATTTTTTTACATTTATTTAATGACTCAACAAATAACAGTTATTTTTTATTTATATTTTAAAAATCCTATAATAAGAATTATTTTTGATTTTTTTTTATTAGTCCAGAAATAACAGTTTTTTCGATATTTATTTTAGTTGTCCTATGATAACTATTATTGGTGACTTTTACTTAAAAAAGTCATCACTAAAAAGCAGTAAGTTCAATGACTTTTATTTTTGAAGTCATCAATAAAAATCATTCAATGACTTTTATTTTTAAGTCATCAATAAAGATCATTCAGTGACTTATTTATAAAAGTAATCAATAAAAATCATTCAATCACTTATTTCTTAAGTCATCAATTAAAATCAGCCAGTGACTTTTATTTTTTAAAGTCATCAATAAAAATCATTCAGTGACTTTTATTTATAAAAGTCATCAATAAAAATCATTCAGTGAATTTTATTTATAAAAGTCATCAATAAAAATCAGTAAGTGACTTTTATTTAATAAATGAAATTCATCCAAACAAATTATTAAAATACTCTCAATTTTTAAGTCATCAATAAAGATTATAAAATGACTTTTATTTTTAATAGTCATCAATCAAAATCATTCAATGACTTTAGTTTTTTAAGTCATCATCAATAAAAATTATTAAATGGCTTTTATTTTTTAAGTCATCAATAAAAATCTTCAGTGACTTATTTATAAAAGTCATCAATACAATTTATAAAATTACTTTCATTTTTTAAGTCATCAATAAAAATCAACCAGTGACTTTTATTTATAAAAGTCAATCAAATTTATTTTTTTTGTTTATAAAAATTATTTATTTTTTAAGTCATCAATTAAAATTAGCCAGTGACGTTTCTTTTTTAAGTCATCAATACAAATCATTCAGTGACTTTTTTTTATAAAAGTCGTCAATAAAGATTATAAAATTACTTTTATTTTTTAAGTCATCAATAAAGATCATTCAGTGACTTTTATTTTTAAAAGTCATCAATCAAAATCATTCAATGACATTAGTTTTTTAAGTCATCATCAATAAAAATTATTAAATGGCTTTTATTTTTTAAGTCATCAATAAAAATTATTAAATTACTTTTATTTTTTAAGTCATCAATAAAAATCATTCAGTGACTTTTATTGTTTAAGTCATCAATAAAAATCATTCAGTGACTTTGGTCTCAATTTTGGTCTCAATTTCATAACACAAAGAACTTTCAACTGATTTATGCTATGAAAACTTAATACAATTTTTATTTTAATTACTATCAATTGTCGTTTGTAAATAAGAATTTTTTTTAGAACACAATTGATTTTACTTTATATTCTGTTGATTATATTTTAATTATATTATATTTTGAAATATATTAAAAAATAAAAATCATTGACTTTGGTCTCAATTTTGGTCGCAATTTCATAACACAAACTAATTTCAATTGATTTGTGTTATGAAAAATTAATAAATTTTTATTTTAATTGCTATCGATTGTAATTTCTAAATAAGAATATTTTAGAAATCAATTGGTTTTACTTTATATTCTTTTGATTTGATATTTTAATTATATTATATTTTAAAATTTATAAAAATAAATTTCTTTTTTTAGTTTTCCCAGAATTCGAACTCCTGTCTCGAATTTCAACCAGCGTCGATTAAATCATTTATGCCACATAAATTTTCTTGAATGCCTCAATCAGTACACCTCAGATTTTCTTCATTTTCCATAAAACTGCACAAACCACTTTGACTACTTATTGCCACCGTTCACACAAACTACCCGAAGATGCCAATAAATCCGGTATTCTACTATCTGGCCGGACTTGAGCAACAGAAATGCAGCACAACTCAATTTCACTCATTGCAGCAACACGGCCCAAAGCTTAACGCCTCAATAAAATCTCATAAAATGCCATAAATCTCACTCGCTGCCAATACGTCCGTATGTGTGTATGTGTGTGTCTGTCCAGTGGACCAATAAAGATTTTTATTTCGCCTTTTTCAACATCATAATTTGCCGCAAACAATTGTAATCTCAAACTGCAAATCGCCGACACCAAACGGCCTCAGCAATAAATGCAACAACAACAACAACTAACTTGCCACTACTGGCAACTAAAACAACAACAACAACATTAGCAACTTATGGTCGCCGTAAAGGCAGCGCGGCTAATTAAATTTCACTAATGGCGCTCGTAATGCTCACACGCCGCTCCTGGACAGCGGACGAACGGCACAAACGGCGGCCGCTCAATTATGCGCAAATATTAATAACTATGAATTATGGCGGCCAAATTACATGCAACAAGCGACGCTTAAGGTGCCAATTGCTATTGTAAAAAATCAAGCGTGAAAATAAAAAATAATTGTATCTAAAAAAACATTGATAAATAAAGCCGTATGGCAACACAAAACTGGTAGCATTGCTGCTGTTGTAGAAAAAAAAGCGCACGAAACATGGCCTGCGGGTGAAATGAACACAAATCATTTTTGTGGCACAGTGTAGAATATTCGTTGTTGGTGTTGTTGTTTTTGGGGGCGCGCGTCAAGTGCGCCAACTTGCAGCCGACTGTTGCATACGTGGCGCCTAATCTTAAATCGACGCCTAAGCGCACATAATTAGCGCGCTTGGCGTTGCAGCGCCGCGGTCAACTGCACACCGGTCAGCGCTAACCGGTTCCGGTTGTTGCGCGCGCACACAAGAACAACATTGTCGATGCGGCTACAAGTCGGTTTCTGAGCTCAAACTGCTGAATATGTTTCAGCGCATTAGCATTGCCATCAATTGGTGGCTGACGCGACGTTGAAAGTTGATCTTTTTCGCGCATGATTTCTGCCGAACCAGTAAAGCGTAACTCAAAACTTTTTATGATAACAATGAAAAATTAAACAAAAAAAAACACTTAAAAAACACTTTTCAGAGAGAAACTACTCTTGTTCCGAAAGAGCTATGAAAATGTTCAGACAAATTAATTCTTCTGAGTCTTGTACAGTTTTTGAGCTAAACAAAATTTTTTGCAACTGACATTTTAAAAATTAAAAATTTAAAAACTTGTTGCATTGTTCACCACATATCAAACATTGTCTTAAGTTCTCAGTAGACTAGAGGAGCAGTTTGAAAAACAAAATTTGGAGGTCATAAAATGCTGCCCTGCCACTTCTGTCCCACTTCATTTACCAAGTTTTTCATCTACCAGCAACGGCCAATTGAATGTGGGCTCTGAATTACACTCAACTAAACTGAAAAATACCTGCATTTTCATCATTACTTATTCAAGTCTTGAACAAAAGAAAATAATAAACAAAAATATTCCAAGAGCTGCGCTTACAAATTCAACGGCGGCGCCGTTCGGACGTGCGTTTGTGCCACGTTCGCATTGCTTTTAACACCTTTTACGCCTTCAATAAAAACAAAAAATTGTGAAAAAGTTTTATAATCGCTCGCCAGCCAACTTGTAAGTCGAATTGTGCAGCTTAAACGCTCAGACATGAAACAACAACAACTACAACCGTGCAATAGTTGTCATGCCCACATGATAGACACACACTCACACAATAGATTTCGTACCAAATGGGTCAACCGAGCACGAAAAGTCACTATGCGTCATGACAAAAAATGCACCAGCAAATTACAGCAACAACAATAACAACAACAATTTGGCATTTGTCATTTGCATAGCAAACAACTGCGAGACGCTTTTCTCAGCCAGTCTCCCCCATGTCTGTCGCCTTCAATTCGCTGATATTTGCAGTGCACAAAAATGTTATCATTCATCAAATTTTGTTCGGTTTGTGTGCGTGAAAAAAATCTCCAAACTGTGGCGCAGACGAAACATGAAAGAAAACAGCACAAAATGAATTGTAAAATGATGAAACAAATTAATGAAATCCGCATAGCGGAAACGACGTTTATGTGTGTCATCGTGCAGTGCGTGTACGGTGGCAGAAAAACAGCTGTTCGCAGTCATCGCTCCCCCATTGCGGCAACAACTAACCCCCATTCGCCTGCAACACTTGGCCGACACTCAAGCGACCCAACAGCCAACGAACCAACGAACGAACAATTCAAAACGCAAATGAAATTCTGCATTGAACATTGAATTGAATGACGCCCCAGTACCCGCTTCACAACAACAACAACAACAACAACAATGCACAGTGATCAAGATAACGATTTCAGTAGTGTTGACTGTTGTTGTTGTATGCGATTATGACAAGCACAACTGTCAGAAACTGCGAAAAACTATTAATCAAAATCATTGCTGGTGATTTTTTTGCCGCGCTTTCTTTTCACTGCGATGTGCTTTTGTTATTGCAATTATTATTATTGTTGTTGTTGTTGTTATGTGTGCATTGTGCGTGTTCACTGAGCTGGGGGTGTTGAAGTAGTGCAGAGAAAAGTTTTTGCTAGACAGTTCAACTTGACAATTAGACCAAATCGAACCAAGTGTCAGTTCAACTGACAGTGGGAAGTAAAATCATAAAAGTAATATCAATATTTGACACAAAGCGGAAGAAGGGACAACAACAATGGGGACAATACAGTAAATTTAGATTAAAATGTGCAACTCACAGAACGAGCTCTCACGTCAGGACGATAGAATGGAAGAAAAATACAATGTCTCGTCTTCAATCTGGAGTGGCAATAAGTCGAAAGAGCTTAAAGTGTTCACAATGGAACAATTTCTTAAGAAATCTGATTAGTATGATTTGTACAGGAAGCCAATAGAGTGGGCCGTATTTTACCAAAAGAAGATCCGCCATTTTTCACAGTTTAAGTTTATGGAAGAAATAAAAAATGTTTTGTTTTTGAAAAATTACTTTAAGTGATTTCTTTTTCATATGAAAAAACTAACAAACTTATTCTGACTAGTGTATAAAAATGAAAACAAATCTGTAGGTCAACAGCAATTGTAAAGTAACAAAACATAACATTTATTATTTCAACACATAACGTCTAAAAAACAAAATTAAAGGAACAATCATTTTCAGTCATTTTTCTAATTCTGTACATTTTATCTATTTTGGTGTCGAAGCAGGAACATCTTGAGGGCTTGACTTGACAATAGTCTAGTCACTAAACTAATGACTGTAGTAAGAGTTACTAGCTGTAGTAACTAAAAGTGTAGAAGGCAGATGCGCCTGGGAAGAGGTTTTGCTACAGACCGTAATACTTAAAATACTCAAAGCAATCAAAGTCTTGTTTGGGGGGGTGTGGACCAAGAAACAAGTTTTGTGTCCGACCGAAATATTTATGAGAGTCAATGCGGTGTCTGAGGAAATGAATCAAGTACAGGCAGCCCTTGGTGTGATTAACTTAAGGGGTTATATACACTTGCGCGCGAGAAAAAAAGGCATTTTTACGATTTTTTTTTTGGAAAAACAACACAACTTTTCTTAAAACACTAAATGCCTATTTATTTATACACTTCGAGAGATGCTTCATGAATTTTTTCAAAAGAAAATATTTATAATACTAGTCACAGTAGCCATTATGCCAAAACACAATTTTCCCAACATCGTCCGCGGTGACCACGATAACGAAGGATCTGCTCATCTGAAATACAAAAACCAAAAAAATTTATGTAGTTTACACCTATACGCTGTTCGTGAACGAAGGATTTTGCAAAATAAAATTTTTTTCGAAAATTATGATCGTCTTTCTAAAAAGTTCGAGTTTTGAACGTATAAAATTCGGGTTTTTACATCAGGAAAAAAAATCCTTCGTTCACGAACAGGCTAATATTGTTTTTAATAAGCCTGGAAAATTTCAGACTGATCGAGTTAACGGTTCTTTAGTAATCGTGGTCACCGCAACCACACTTTTTGAAAAAAACAGTTTCGAGATAATCGCTCGTGAAGCGTGACTCGCCGTTGACTCGTAGTTGCAGATAGCGCGCTATCAATAGCTGCCAATCTGGTTCTAATACTCGGATCTTTATGATTTTTGGGCAAAATATTCTCTAAGATATGTACTTTCAGAAAATGCAATAAAAAAATTTTCGATTTTTTTGACCAACGCAAGTGTATATAACCCCTTAAGAAGACCTGTGCGAAGTGTAGACAACCAGAAGGACATTTGGTGTAGTATGTCCTATGCTTGAGGGTATGGAACAGGTAAAGGCAGTACTTAGCTTAACTACTCGAAACTAGAGAACGTTTGCGCCAGATCCAGTGTTGCCATATACCTGAAATGACTTTCTCCGAAATCTTAAAAAAAAGGCTGAAATTTACTCCAAAAAATTTAACAAATTTCCTACACATTTTTTAAATGATTGTTGTCATTTTAAACTTCTGACAAAAAAATATATATTTATTGAAGAATAAAATTAAATTAAATTAAATTAGGCACTTTAGCTTTGAGCAGCCGCTGTGGCTCAGTTGGTTAGTGCGTTGGACCGCGAGTCGCAGGCAGCAACCTCAGGTTCAAATACTGCCGTTTTCTCTTTCGGTGGCTGTCCTCTCAGCTGGAAATGGCAAACCTCTGAGAGTAAAAATTGCTTATGAAAGAGCTCCCAACCTGCCGTTCGGAACCGGCATTAAACTGTAGGTCCCTTCAACCCGCGTACAAATTCACACGCACAACACGGGTAGTTGCGGGAAGCTAGGCCTTAGTCTCGCGTAAGCGGGCTGTCGTGCCAGTCAATTATTAATTATTACTTTAGCTTTAAATATTCAAGGCTTCAGTGCTACTAATGATGTCAAAAAAATTTAAAAAATTTTTTAATTATTTTTGTAATTTTAAACTTCTGATAAAAACTATATTTATTGAAGAATAAAATTTAGTTAAATTAAATTAGGCTCTTTAGCTTCCAATATTCAAGGCTTACCATAAGAGCTACTAATGATGTCAAACAAATTTTAAAAATTTCTTTCAAATTTTTTAAAATAATTTTTGTAATTTTAAACTTCCGATAAAAAAATATATTTATTGAAGAATAAAATTTAGTTAAATTAAATTAGGCACTTAAGCTTTCAATATTCAACGCTTCAGTGCTACTAATGATGTCAAATAAATTTTAAATATTCCTTCAATTTTTTTAAAATAATGTTTGTAATTTTAAACTTCTGATAAAAAATATATTTATTTAAGAATAAAATTAAATGAAATTAGGCACTTTATCTTTCAATATACAAGGCCTCAGTGCTACTAATTATTTCAAATGTATCACCAACAAAATTTCCTAAACTTTCTCCTAAACAATTCTTCCATCTAAAAATTCTCCTAAAAAGTCAAGAATCTCCTAAATCTAGGAGAAAATGTCCTGATCTGGCAACACTGGCCAGATAGTAACATAGTGTTTGATGCGGTAGTTTGAAGTTAACGGAAAATGGAGTTGTTGTATCTGAATTGCACAACAACTCTTAGTGGAACCAACTAGAAAAGCCATGAATTCTGTAGAGACGTTTGAAGGGCAGGCCGTACCCAGCACACAGGGTAGTTTTGGGGGTTCAACCCAGCCCTCAACAAAAAATTACTGGTAACAAATATGGTTTTAAATGGTATTCAGCTCAAAAGTTGTACGCAAACTGCCTCCAAAATGAAATCCTGTGTGCGCCACTGGTAGCTATGATCAGTTAGAATTAAGTGGCAATACATCTAAACTGGTATAATTTGTGCTTCGAGTTTTCGCCGCCAAAAACTATTCCCACTGGGTAAACGTTTTTCCTCCACTTCACTGCATAATTTCTCGCCTCTATGAGCACAAAACAAGTGAGGTCAGACCTCATCGCGACTCAGTGTTCACCAGCGTTGCAACGCTTATCGATCAATCCATCAAATAATTGGCAATAAAATGGGTTCATTTCAAAAGTCGAAACTCACTCAAAGCACCGACACCGACATGCAAATGTGCAGCAAAGTGTGACGTCGCATGCATGCGTCACAAATGTGGCAGCAGAGAATAGCTGTTGTTGTTTTTATTGTTGTTGCAATTGCGGTTAGATATGCGGTAAATATGGCAACTATGGAACGTAATTAAACGAGTACCTATCATATCACATTATTCTAGAGCATTGAAATTCCAAAAACAAAAATTAAATAAAAAATCTAATAAAAAAAGGGAGAGAAGGAAAAACGTCAAGTTGACCTTAAAAATGCTGGTGGTATAACAACAAAAATTAACCAGCGCCCATTAGCAGGTTAACTATTGAGCATACAGACAACAATAACAACAACAAAAGGAAAAAGTAGTAAGAAAAATGTATGGGCACATGGCGAACGCGACAACATTGCCTACAAGATTGCCAACATGCGATAAGTGCACGCGGCACCGAACACACCTACCAGACAATTTGCGGTGCTGCATGCAACGTGCGCCGTGCGGCATGTGGCAGTTCGCTACCGATAGCAACGCTTTGTTATTGTTATATACATATACTTGTATTACATACATATGTACGTATTGTTGCTATATTTGTGTCGTTGTTAATTTTTTTGTTGTTTATCATTGTTGTTGTTGTTGTTGTTGTTGTTGTTAAGCGATCAGTGCACCGCGTGCATTGTGAATTTTTTGTGTTTTTTGTGTACTTTTTTTATTGTTGTCGGTTTTTGTATTTTCGTACTCGTTGTGAGGGCGTTGCACCAACAACAACTGTTGACACTAATTAAGCAAAAATGTGCAACGGCAACGCGCGCAATGTGCACAAATATGCCAATGAAATGTCAATTTGAATTCGTGCTCGCCACGACCGCTGTTAGCGTTGGCGTCGAACGCGTGTTGACAGCTGTCATTGATGATGGCTGCATTTGATTGACAATTGCTGCTGCTGTTGTGTTTTCTAGTTATGTTGCTCTGTTTGGCCGCTGTTATTGCCGCTTGCCACGTGTCCTGCGTACAGGTGAACTTGGCGTTGAACTTGTGGCAAGCAACTTTAACTGTTTACTCATATCGCTGCCGGTTTCAATGTTGCCGCGACACATGCAACATCCATTAGGTTGTACGGCGCCGCAACCGCAACATTTGCGGCCATTACTTTTAATCAACCCGCGCCGAGTGTGATTACAATTAATCCACTTTGACATATACAATGCACTTGTTGTTGTTATTATTATTGTTGCTGTTGATGAGCTATTCACACTGCTGCCTGCCACAAATGCAGCCACAATGCAGCATTCAAATATGCAGACAGCAAAAAAGTCATTGACCGTTACTGCATTTTTCGAGTGCAATTTGGTTTTCGACGCCACAAAATTAACAACAACAGCAACGAGAATAATCAGAACAATAACAACATGAACAAGGCATATTGTGTCGATGGTGTTGGTGGCAGCCGCAGCCGCCGACAAGACGCTGTGACAGCAACGAATAATCAATCATAATCACAAAAACTGTTGTCATCTATCAAAAAACGCTGCCAATGGCGTTGATGCTGGCCAAACGATTTCGATCGTGTTGCTGCATTGTTGATGAACGTTGTCGCTGATGTGTGTGTTGTTGTTGTATAAAAAAGCGACCAAAAAATATAAATCGAATTAGGGGGCGCGCGGGTTAACAATTTAAGCGAATTAAATTGTTTTGTAAAAATTTCACAGCTAACTAAATGCTGCAACATTTCCGCAATATTTCAACTTCTCTCCTTTTCGCTGGCTTGTTTTTTTTTTGCTTGCTCCACCCAAAGTGGCACAGAGTGACAACTCAATTTGCTTGTAGTGCGAATAAAATACGAAACTCACTCGTTGCAACTTCTTTGCAAACGCTTTGCCGCATTCGTTCGCGTTGCCGACAGTGGGTAATTCATTGTTACAATTCCATTCTTTCATTCATTGCAGCATTCATTCAGCTTGCACAACTTTGCAGCATTATTGTCGCTGCGCGCAATTTGATGGATTGCAATTGTCGCCGCTGCTGACACGATGCGCTGGCACGCCGCAGTCACTGGCCAGCCAACAGTCACACACGGCAACGTACACAGCGGTGCGCCGCGACGTTGTCTGACGAGTGTCAGATGGCACCGCTGGGAATTCGTGTGGGCCAAAGGAGTGCAGAGCTGCTCAGGCCGCAGCCTGAAGCAGCCAGCACGGAATGCCAGCAATGCGACCTTGATGACGTCATGCAACACAATACAACTACCAGCTATGGCCACTTAAAAGCAACTAACTTTAGCTACTGTAAAGTGAACAGCGCGAAAAGTTAAAATTTGTGTACAACAACAGAAAAACTGACTATCCTTAAAATGCCCATTTGAATGTCCCACATAGAGTGGCAAATTCTTTTCGAAGCAAAGGGCAGAGCTGCAACAGGTCATCCTTTTCCTCATCAATAGACAGGCAACTTAAATTGTAGTCATTTGAGGAGAGACTGAGTCTCTGGGCTTATCTACTAATGATCCAATGGCTCGGTTAGAGCGATTTACTTTATTAGTCCTCATTTAAGTTCTGCCAAAGTCCTCTCGTAAGATAAAATTTAGTCAGACTTTACGTTCTGTCGTCTTTTTCAAGCTCTCCTCAAGCTGTAAAAATTTGCTTTAGTCTTCCTTCAAGCTATCCCTTAATTCTTCTTTAACCCTTTCCGGAAATTTGTACGATATATCGTAAAATTGTTTTCCAAAATTTTTTATTTGACAGTGAACGCATTTTTTATGGAACGGCTTTTTAATAGTTAAAAATAATTTATTTATTAAAATATTTAATAAAAATAATTTTTTTTTACATAAAAAAATTTCAACATTTTTTAATGTAAAAATAATACATTTAACCGAATAATTGTTAGCAATAAATGCTTAGAATCAGTCTAAGAACATCTATGATTTTTTTCAGAATTTTTTGAGCAATTTTTGCAATTTGTTCAGAATTGACAATTTGTAAAATTCCGAAAGTTGATCAAAACTTTTTCAAAAAATGCAGACGTATTCTCTGTCAAATTCTAAACAATTTTGTTCTTGAACATTTTTCGTTATAGTGCGTCGTTTAAAAAAAAAAATGCATGAATGATTGTCAAACAATTTTTCATTTTTCCGCCATTTTGAGGTTGTTGTATTCCCATGGGGTAACTTGGGTATTTTCTGAAAGTTCAACATGTTTGTGCACTTTTGTGCATATTTATACCCCAACTAAAAATCTATTTCGGTACAAAATATTGATTTGAAAAAAAAAACTGGTCGACATTTTTGCATTTTTTTCCGAAAACACCGCCATATTGGATTTCCTTGTGACCAAAATTAAAATCGAATGGCATAATCATGTAGAGCGGACCCGAAAACATATAGAATGACTATTTTCACTATCCGTAACGCCGATTTCATCGCTTGGTACAATCGCAAAGTTGTACAAAAATTTTAGACGTTTTAGGCGTTATTGGGTTAAATTTGACATTTTTTGCGTCTAAATATTTTTCCCGAGTCTTAAAAAAAATGGTACGATATATCGTACAAATGACAACAAGGGTTGCAAAGCTTTGTATGATATATCGTACAAATGGAAGGCAAAGCTTGCAAGTTATGTGTGCAGTTTTTTAAAGTTATGGGTTTGGTAACAGATTTTTTGCGTTTGTATGCCTGCCACGCTCATCTGTAAACCACTTGAATAATAAAATTCGACTATTTGGCAATTTTCGATTAAAAATAAGAACTACTAGAAGATTTTGTGTTTTACTGGGCAGACACAGGTTATGTAAGGTTAGACATGCGTACTTGCCACTCCCACTACCATAATAAGAATGGGCTATATTCAGTGCCTTTCTGTAAAACTGTATGAATTTTAATTTATTTTGTGTTTAATTGAGAGGAAATGGGCTTTGCAACAACAACAACGGTTACATAAGGCCGATTAAATGTGAATCAATTGTTTATATATATAATTTATATAACTTTGAAATCACGTTTAGATTTTTGGTTGTTATAATTTATGTTTTCTATCAAGAAAATCAATGAATTGTTCATAAAACTTAAAAAAACTAAACCAAAATTGCATGCATTTTTACTTCTTTGCGGACCATTGTACGATATATCGTACAAAATTGCATGAACTATAATTGTTAACTGAAATTATGTTTTTGATATTTTTTGTATTTTATTGCTAAAATGTTCAATGAGAGTCAATATTTTGAAGGAAACATTTTTATCTCAAGAAATGTGGAAATTTACCAGAAAGGGTTAATTCATCTGACTGGCAGTTCAGATCTTCAAGCATTTCATAGGCAATATTTTCAAAATTATAAACTTTAGAAATAAACCAAAAACAACTTAAACTTTAGAAATAAACAAAACTTCTAAGCTACAATAGAACACAGTTTCTTTAACTATAAGTGTTATGTGTCATAGAACGGAACCGTTTCTTTCTATTTGCCTCACTTTTTTGAGTATTGGGCTTTGAAACTTTGAATACCCTTAATGCCCATTTGAATGTCTCATTGAGTATTGGAATTAAATACATGCAGCACTATGAAATGAAAACCCACAAATTTACTTATCTGTACCGAAAGACGCTTCTCCCGTTTATTTGACTCAATGTTTTATAAAAAATCCAATACCATAAAACACAATGCATCAAATTTGCACAACAATTCATTGGAAAAAATTCCTTGTCACTTTGCCTGTTCTCTTAATTTACGCTGCTTGTATTCACACAATCCGACGACTTCCTCGAAATCCCAGTCGGCAGCTGCTGCGGCCGTTCAATGGTAGTCAGATCTCTACAACAACAACAACAACTACGCATGCCTAATCATTTGGTTATTTCCTGCCGGCGCGCGCATAATGCACCCATCATTAATCAATGGCGCATTAAGTGGCACACTAGCCAACAACAACAACAATAACAACAACAACAACAAGAAGGCGCTTCATGCGATCGCGCACAATTCATCATTTGGCGCTGCTAGTAGCCGCGGCCACGCCAACCACTACCAGCGCCTGTTGCTCGGCGTTCTTCGGCCGCTGCAACATTTAGCGGCATCTTTATTTGTTGTTGTGGTTTTGTTTGGTGGTTTGTCAGCAAAATTTGCCATTAGCGGCAAAAATTCAGTAGTTGCTCCACTTTGGTTTGTGGGTCAAACTTTGATTTTATTTCTTTGCCTGTTTGTTGCGCTGCTTTTTGTTTAATAGTTGTTTCGTTTTTTTTGTAGTTGTTGGTATATTTTGGGTACTTACATTTTTATATTATTTTTTGTTGTTTACTTTTGGTGTGGCCGTGTCGGAGCGTCGTTTTTCATATATGGCACCGCTTAGCTTTGAAAATGGTCCATGCCACAGCAACCGCCCAGATGGCAACGCCAATTGTTGCATGCCACATTGCATGCATGTGGTTTAGTGCGGCCAAATTTATGGCCATCGCTTTGACAGTTTGGGTGAAAAATGTTGTCTCAAGTCTTTTCACTTTGCGTTAGATAAAACAACAATAACAACAACAAAAACATTGTCTTGGTCCTTTCAAGTTGGGCACTTAAAAGCTGGTTGGACAGTGTCGCATTTAAAAAAGTCCGCCTTCAGTATTCAACCAGAGAACGTAGAAATTGCGTCCCAATGAAAGCGAAGAATTGATTTGGGGTTTTAAAAATACGACTTCCAGTTACATTCATGCGATTGTAGTAAAACTATAAGAAAATATGTAAACAATGTATGAGCTTGAGAAGGCATAAATTAGAGCCTGAAAAAGGACTAAAGCAGAGCTTGAAAGAGATCTTAAGTAGAGCTTGAAGAAAGGCTAAGGCAAATCTTAAAGAAGAACTGAAGCAAAGTTTGAAGGAGCACTTAAAAAAATAAAGCACAGCTCGAAGAAAAATTAAGGCAAGGCTTTAAAAAGGACTGAAGTAGAGTTTGAAAGAGACTCAAAGCAGGGCTCTAGAGTTAAGTAAGGAAGAACTAAGGCAGAACTCGAAGGAGGACTCAGACATAGCCTGAAGAAAAACTATAGAAAATCTTGAAGAAGGAACTAAGGCAGAACTCGAAGGAAGACTAAGACAGAGCTTAAAGAAAAACTATAGAAAATCTTGAAGAAAAAAAATCCAGAAGATCTTGAAGATGAACTAAGACACAGCTTCAAGTAGGACTAAAGCAAAACTTGAAGGAGAGCAGACGCAGAGCCTGAGAGAGTACTATACGCAAAGCACAGCTTGAATAAAACTGAGGAAGGATTAAACAAAAGCATAAAGAAAAATTAAGGAAGAGCTATAAGAAGAAATGGGGAAGAACTTATAGCAAAACAAAGACAGAACTTTTAGAGGAACTAAGACAGAGCTTAAAAAAGGACTGAAGCTAAATTTGAAAGAGATCTAAGGCAGAGAAGGAGAACTAAGAAAGAACTAAGGCAGAGCTCGAAGGAGTACAGAACTTAAAGAAAAACTATAGAAGATCTTGAAAAGGAACTAAGACAGACCTTGAAGTACGAGCTTGAAAGAAAACAGACGTAGAGACTGAGAAAGAACTAAAGCACAGCTTAAAGAAAAACTGAGGAAGGACTTTCAGAACCTTAAAAGAGCTTAAAAAAAACTAAGGCAGAGTTATAAGAAGGACTAAGCCAGAACTTATAGCAAAAGAGAGAATTTGAATTGAATTTAATTAAATTGAATCAAATTGAACTCAATTGAATTAAATTCAATTAAATTTAACTAAGTTGAATTAAATTGAATTATATTGAATTAAATTGAATTTAATTGAAATAAATTGAATTAAATTGAATTGAATTGAATTGAATTGAATTGAATTGAATTGAATTGAATTGAATTGAATTGAATTGAATTGAATTGAATTGAATTGAATTGAATTGAATTGAATTGAATTGAATTGAATTGAATTGAATTGAATTGAATTGAATTGAATTGAGTTGAATTGAATTGAATTGAATTGAATCGAATTGAATTGAATTGAATTGAATTGAATTGAATTGAATTGAATTGAATTGAATTGAAATGAATTGAATTGAATTGAATTGAATTGAATTGAATTGAATTGAATTGAATTGAATTGAATTGAATTGAATTGAATTGAATTTATTTGAATTGAATTGTATTAAATTGAATTAAATTGAATTAAATTGAATTAAATTGAATTAAATTGAATGAAATGAAATTGAATTGAATTGAATTGAATTGAATTGAATTGAATTGAATTGAATTGAATTGAATTGAATTGAATTGAATTGAATTGAATTGAATTGAATTGAATTTAATTTAATTTAATTTAATTTAATTTAATTTAATTGAATTAAATTGAATTAAAGAAGAATAAAGGGATAGCTTGAAGGAAGACTAAAGCAAATTTTTACAGCTTGAGGAGAGCTTGAAAAAGACGACAGAACGTAAAGTCTGACTAAATTTTATCTTACGAGAGGACTTTGGCGGAACTTAAATGAGGACTAAGGTAAATAGTCGTTCTAAACGTGCCATTGGATCATGAGTAGATACGCCCAGAGACTCAGTCTCTTTTCAAATGACTCCAATTTAAGTTGCCTGTCTATTGATGAGGAAAAAGATGTCCTGTTGCTGCTCTGCCCTGTTTTACTGAAAAATGACTCCATATTCTAGGGTTTCTGTTCGTTGTCGTCTTCAAGGACTTGAACAATGTCGACAACGGTTACTTGACAACGTGTCTTAAGAAATCGATTGCTCTCACATTCAGGTAGATATTTTGGGATCGATCCTTCGACGACCAACTATGGTCTAACTGATCAGCTTTCAGCTGTCAACCAAATTTACCTATTTTCTTCTTCAAAATTGAGTTTAAAATTCAAATAGAAAAGTCATTTAAGTAACTCGAATACCAGTAATTGTGGTTACCTACACCCGACCCCTCTACCCGTCAAATATTTTGCGCTAATTAAAGCACAACGCAACAGCTGCAACACAATTTTATAAATTAATTGCATCAAAGCTGCACACGACCACAACATGAAATGTTGCTCATCGCACGAAACCGCAAAGATGAACTCACTGTCTGTCCTTGTGGCACACACACGCCAATGACAAGCGAGTTGTCGCCGCAACAAGACGCCACGACAACAAATTGCTGCAACAAAATCCGGCAAAATTTGTTGCGATTTTCTTGTACTATTTCTGCCTCACCCACCTGCGGCCTCTGCGCGTTCCCCTTTCTTCCTGAAGGCTAAATAAATTAAATCAAGTCAAGCGCGCAACTGTGTAATCGATCGCCCGTCGGAGATAAGGTTTCCATCGACTTTTGGCCGACTAAAGCTGCGCCTTGCCATGTCCAGCGCCAAGTCAGCAAAGTTCAGTCGGTCTATGGGCCGTTGGCTATTTTTATGGCGGCGCAATGAGCGGCAATTAATATGTTAATCGGCGCCCGACTGCCGCTGCGGACTCTGGCAGCAGATCAGTCAGTGTACCACAGACTGCGCTCCTGAATTCCAGCTTCCGTGGATGCAGTGAACTTTGCGTCGCTGGCCATCAGCTGCAACATTTGCATATTTCCCGGTGAACCTCAGTTTGGGCGCCCCGATTCCACGGGCGCATTCGGACCAGTTGCTAGTTAGTAGCAACAGTGTGCTTGTTGTTGTTGTGGTTGCGCATAGCTCGTTCTGAGAGCTAGAAAACTTGAAACTTCTTCAATTTGAAATTGAGTTGCACGTTAATTATTTCTGTTGCCCACGCGCAGTCGCCAACGGACCGAGCAGCATCGGCACCGGCGGCACTGCACCAGTTTGCAATGCAACAGCGAACGCATGCAAATTCCGACTGCGCGCGGCCTTTGCGCGTGCGCAGCAATCACTCGCAGCTGGCAAACGGTGCGGCGCGCACCTTGCAGTCAAATCAAAACACTGCTTTGAGCTCTGTTCTTGTTGTTGTTGCGGCTATTTTCGTAGACTTTCTAGTAATTTGTTACTGCTGCTGCCATGATTCTTGTTGTTGTTGTTGCTGTAAATTCTCTACCTTTCCAGCTCAATTGGCAATTGCATTCGACAATTCGATTTGCTGCGCATTTCACAATTTCGTTGTTTGTTTGTTTGTTCTTTGCTCTTTGTGCGGAATTTTCTTCTGTTCCTTGCAACTGCAATCGGTTTTTCAATTTGACTCGCGGTTATTGCTCGTCTAAATTAGTGCAATTTGTTTAATTATTTGCTTCGAGCTGAATTGTTACTTTATTTATGTGTTGTTGCATGCAAATTTCCAAAGCATTTCGGTACTTGGGTGGTCCAGCTGGCGAATCGAGGTCAGCGCACCTGTGAACGCCACAACTCTTGGCTGGTCCAAAACTATGGTTTTTTATAGTCAAAGGATCGTTGATTGTGTTGTTGTGATTATATGAATGAAAATTAATGAATATCTCAAATACAAATATCTTTTTATCTCAAATACAAATCTTTCCTGTTGATTGAATCAGAACGAGAACATTAACTACTGCGACTAAAGATAGTTCCAACCGATTCAGACTGTTGTTTTTTAAGCTATTCAGATTTCTTAGTACAACAAATAATTCAAACTATTTTAAATTTTCTAACTTGCCCAGAACTAGCCTCTAGTATAGGTTAGGTTAGGTTACGGAAGGGGTGTGTGCGGCAAGCACTTCCACTCGGAGACCCTGTCGGGTCCATTGTGAATCCCTTCATTTTCGGAGAAAACCGGTGCCTATCTCTATCTGTTGGGATCCCTGTAGATCCAGGCGGGATCCTTTGGGAACCATTTGGTCTTGGCGAGAAAATTGTGTAGATCAGTAATCTGTGCGTCTGCTACTTCCGCGAGCCCATCAAAGAACCTTGCCCCAAGAGTCTGGAGCCGTCGTCCTTGCAGTGATGGGCAGTGGCATAGCAGATGCTCGACCGATTCTACTGCATCCTCGTCTCCGCAACTCCTGCATAAATCGTCGGTCGCCAAACGCCATTTGCATAGCATGACACCAATGGCGCAGTGACCTGTGATTACCCCCGTGACCATGCGTATCGCATGCTTGTCGAGGAGCAAGAGACTCTTAGTTTTTCTCGCGTTGAGCGCCGGCCATAGGGTACGTGCAATCCTGCAGTCGCACCTAGTTGTCCAGGCTCTATTTGTAGCTCGTGTGAGCCACTCCCCTATCGAACCCATCGTGGCAGAGATCGGTGGTAGTACCGTGTTGACCGCCTCGCTGGCTGGCATCGCTGACCCTGCACGGGCTAATTCGTCCGCCTGCTCGTTCCCTTCGATATTGCTATGTCCGGGAACCCAGCACATACGGACCCTGCACTGTCTTATGCCAACCAGTGCTTTCCGACAGTCTAGTACTACCTTTGATTTCACCACGGTGGATTCAATTGCTTTTAGAGCAGCCTGGCTATCAACACAAATGACGGCCACACTAAGTGCCGAGTTTTTTATGTGCTGCGCTGCTTTCATTATGGCGAACACCTCCGACTGGAAAACGCTGCAGTAGTCTGGTAGTCTGTACGACCAGTAGACATTTTGCGTTTCGCAGTAGACACCCGCACCGGTCCCATCCCCTGTCTTCGAGCCGTCGGTAAAGTAGACTCCCGCGGAGTCTTCCACCTCGGGCTGTTGCCAGTTGTCCCTGGAGGGATAATCGATGGGGATCTTCGATTTGAAGTCACTGCGCTTTACCAGGAAATCAGTGGCCTTATCTAGAAGACCTCGTCCGGTAGAGCTAGTCATTAGAGCATGCAGAATGCTGGAATGTCCGTAGTTGCCTGGCTTCAGCTGGTTAGACTCCCTCAGCCTCTAGTATATCAAACTCTAATTATTCAGATTGAAAATGAATTTGAAACGTTTAAATTGTAATAACCCAACTGTGGCAATAACTGTTTTATTGACGCAACAATCACTTATCACTGATATCACTGTGCGACAAAAATTAAAAAAAATTTTCACACCGGAAAAAATCCACATGGGCGTGAAACTAGAGACCAAACATAGTAATACTGCGTACTCAGTTTTTTATTTCTACATCCTTTGTCCTTTTAAAAGGACTTCAAAATTTTGAAGCGGATAAAATATAAAAAAAAATATACAAAATACTTAACCTCATTAGAATATGGCGATATGTATATCAAATGAAAGAGGAAAGGCTCAAGAATTGAAATAAAATTATTTGTTTATCTATTTGTAAAGAAAGGATATGAAAAAGGTCCTTTGAAAATTTTAATCCTTTATATCCTTGAAAATTTATATCGCATTTTCTTTAAAAGTAAGTATGTTATAACCCCGAATCTCCTTGATCACGTGTCAAAATTGCATTATTCTCGCTTCATAGATTTTGTATCTTTTTATTATTTAAAATACTGATACTTAAATAAATTGGAATTTTTTTTTAATAAAGTTAGAGTAATGAAATGACATACTTTTCAAGAAAATTCTATAAAAACTTTCAAGGATATAAAGGATTACAATTTTCAAAAGACCTTTTTTTACAAATAGACTAGCTGACCCGGCGAACTTCGTCCCGCACGACATTTGTTGTTTTTTTATAATGAAATACGCGAGATGGCGAATCAATGGCGATATGGCAAATGGCAAATTGACGAAGAAAACCAACTAAAGGAAGAGGAGGGAGCTACTGATTAACGCAATCGAGGCCCGTAAATAAGCAATGGTGCTGCTAAGTTTCAGTAAAGAAATGGATAGCGCTTGAACAATATTTAAGTTATATTGGCAGGGCCACGGCCCCTTATTCAATATCCGCACAATGCCCTCTGTCGAAAGAGAAAATGGTAGGTTAGTACTCAGTGTCATTGCTGAGCAACTTATAGTTCAGCGAAATATTTTGGTCCCAACAAATGTGCCACGCCCCTTGTCCAACGCTTATAAAAACTTACCAGTAGAATGACCCATCTATGGGACGACGGGCACTAAATTTCAGTGTTGTACGCAGTAGCGGCTTAAGAGGGGGGGCGGAGGGGCGGACCGCCCCGGGCCCCGGCCTGCGGCGGCCCCCCAGAGAAGCTTGTAACTATATACAAATTTAAAGTTTTTCAAAACTGAAACTTGTAAAAAACTATTTGCGCTCCACAATGGTTGTTGAAACGTTGTTTGTCACTTTTATCAATTGAAAGAGACACAGTATCGACAATTGACTTTGTCGATTTTTCGCAAATTTTCAAAAGATGTTTCCTCGAAGATTGCAATTTTTAACTTAAAATTTTGTGCAAAATATGCAAATACAAAATTCTAAGTTAAAAATTAAATATCGCAATCTTAGAGTTTGCTTGTAAACTAGTGTGAATTACACAATTACTTAACCTCATTAAACTTTGTAGAAGTCAAACAAATTTACAGTTATAATTATTATTATTATTACAGTTATTGGTTGGATAAAAACACATGTCCCGGAAATCCGGTTTTCGAAGGCAATTGTATGCTCCTTGTAAGTAAGCTAAATATGGGCTTCTTACATGCTGTTATGTAGGGGAAATATGTTTTTTCAGGACTTTTTTTATAAAGTCACTGCTACTGGGTTTTATAAAATATTTCTGTACATTTCTGAAGATTTCTACTCGACACGAAAAATACACCTAAAAATAAAAGTGTTTTCTAGGGGGGGGTTTGTGTAACTTTCTTGAGAACTTTGAAATAGAATAAAATTTAGATGTATGAATCTACAGAGTGAAATCCAAAACATGTATGTTTTCCATACCTGACATATTTTGGTCCTGAAAGTTCAAAATAGAAAATTTAGTTAAAAGGAGACAATTTTCCTCTTTCATTTGATACCCATATCTTCATCATTGGACTACCGCATATATTAAATATTGAAATGTCTATCTCCTCAAAATGTTAAAGTCCTTTAAAAAGGACTTTGGGTCAGAAAATTTAATACTGACTATGCCAGAATACTATAAATGATCACTAGTTTCACGTCTATATCAAAATTTGGATGGGTCTCGGCAAAAAAAAATTGTTTCGCACGGTGTAATAAATGTAAAGTTGGTGTTTTGACTCACTGCATCATAACTTTATAATTTTTCTTTCAATTCTATTGATGTTAGGCTTAATATTTGCTAAAATAGTATATATTTCATTTTAGATTTTAAAACCAGAGAAGATAATTTATTTTTTCTATAAAAAAATATTCGAAAATTTATGATTTTTTAAATGGGTCGAAAAATTCACATTGTTACAACTTTCACCGTCAGTAACTTCCCCAAATCTCATCTGATTTGGACAATCTATATATCACTAAAAAGCCACTAAGGTATTATCTTCTGAACGACGGACAGCTCGTGTTAACCGGATAATTTTTTAGGGGATATGTGCTCATAACTGAAACAACAGGAAAAAAATCGTTTTTCGAAGATTTTTCGAAAACGCTTCTTCAACAATTTTTTGGTTTTGAGTTTCGTGTTCAGCGGCCAAAGTTAGTCTAGAAAAAACTTTTATTTTTAGGTGCACGCGATTGGCCCATTTTTTGTCGACAATCGAATCCTCCTGCTCGGGTAGCTTAAAAAAATTGCCAGATCGTAGTAACGAAGCAAGATTTTCTGTTTTTTTCGAGATATAAGATGGCATTTGGAAATGACAAATTTACTCCCCCAAAAGTTTTCCTAATTTCACGAAAGTTTTTATCAATTTTGGAAAGATGTAGTAAGATTATCCTTTTATCCATTTTTCATTTTTTTTCTCTGGGATTCTATTGCTTTCTATAAAATTTCAAGCACATACTATATATGTACGTTTAAAATAATTTGTCTCGTCGTTTAAAAATAAAAGTCCGTTTACTGTTCACTGGAATACAAATTTTCAAAAAAAAGCAAAAAGCATAAACGGAAATTCCCGTTATTAGTTTTGTACGCAAACTTATGCTGCACCGTTTTGTGGGGCCCCTCAGCCGTCGCCGCCCCGGGCCCCCGAGCACCTTAAGCCGCCACTGGTTGTACGACTTACAACTTCAAAGATATTCTCTATTAAAAATTTGGTTTGTATGGGCAGTGCCACGCCCCCTTGTTCAATACCCTCATCATTCCCTCTGTCGAAAGATATGAATAAATGGTAGGTTCGTACTTAATTTCATTGCTGTGCGACCTATAGTTCAGCGGAATATTTGGATCACAAAAAATGTGCCACGCCTCTTGTCCAACGCCCACCAAATCCTACCAGTAGAATAACTCATCTATGGGACGACGGGGTACTAAATTTCAGTGTTGTACGACTAACAATTTCAAAGATATTCTATATTAATGAATTGGCTTGTATGGGCGGTACCACGCCCCCTTGTTCAATACCCGCACCATTCCCTTTGTCGAAAGATATAAATAAATGGTAGGTTCGTACTAAGTTTCATTGCTGTGCGACTTATAGTTCAGCGAAATATTTGGGTCACAAAAAATGTGCCACGCCCCTTCTCCAACGCATATCAAAATTTAACAGTAGAATGACACTTCTATGGGAGGATGTCAAACCAAATTTCAACGCTGTGCGACTTACAATTCCGAAGCTATTCCATATAAAAGATTTGAGTTGTATGGGCGGAGCCACGCCCTCTTATTAAATACCCGCCCCATTCCCTCTGCCGAAAGATATGACTAAATGGTACGTTCGTACCAAGTTTCATTGATGTGCGACTTACAGTTCTGCTGAAATGTTGGGTCATAAAAAATGTGCCACGCCCCTTGTTCTTTTCCTGAATTTTCTTTGCTATAAACCTCACACAGCCCGAGACCTTTCCAACGAATGCAAAACCGTGGAAATCGGTGCGTGCGTTCTGGAGTTATAGCGTCAGGAAGGAAAACCCGACTTATTTTTATATAGTAGATAAGAAATTAATTTTATTTAAATTCTTGAGCCTTTCCTCTTTCATTTGATATACATATCGCCATATTGTAACGAGGTTAAGTATTTTTTATAATTTTTTTATTTTTTATACCCTTAAAAATTTTGAAGTTTTTTTAAAAGCACAAAGGATGTAGAAATGAAAAACTTAGTACGCAGTATTACTATATTTGGTCTCTAGTTTCTCGCACATATTTTAAATTTTTGCCGGTGTGAAAAATGCTGTCGCACGGTATCTATATTCATAACAATAACAACAACAAACGACCACATTATGGCCACTAGCAAACCAACAACAAATCGCTGCAGTTTACATTAGAAAATCAAAAACTTGTAAAATTAAATGCCAAGTAAAGGAAATCACAACTCACCGCCTCGCATAGCAACACCAACACACAAACACACACACACACACTCTCAGTGTCTCACTCGGAGATAAGCACACGCCCATTCGGCGGCATTTCGTGCGCACCGCTTTTACGCCTTTTGTTGCGCCAAAGGTGTCAGGTCGCTGCACGCGCTGCACTTCCTTTTGTCCAAATGTCCGTCCAAACGTCCATCGCAACGGCTGTCCGTCCCACGCGCCACCAACTGTCCGTCCACACTCAATCGGTGCTTCGGCTGCTGGCTGCAAGTGCGTCGCCTCCGCCACATCCTAAGCGCCCCGCTGCGCGCCGCACTTTCGCTGCGACGACACAAGTGACGCCTGCGCTGCTGCCTGACATCCGACAAACAAATAAATTTATGTCGTTAATGCAAATTGGCTGTAACTGTTGCCCGTTGCAGTCGCACACACACACACGCACACATGCAAACAAAACACATGCAGCAACAGCAACAGCAGCAGCAGCAATACGTGTTGGTGTTGCAGCAACGCATTTTTTCATGCCGTTTTTTCTGGCTGTTTTGAGTGCGTTCAGAGTTTACATGCGCGATTGCATAAAATTGCCTCTAACAATAACAACAACAACAACAGCACAGTAATGGCAACAAGCAGTGTTGGCACAAATAATAATAAAAACAAATGCCGCAGATGCAAAGCAAATACAACGACAACAACAATAACAAAAACAACGGCGCAAAAAAGAGGAGCAGCAGCGGATTTTGTGATTTTTGCGAGTGGCCCCGCGGCCAGTGTTTACAATTTGTGATTTTTCACAGTGAGCCGCGCAGGCGCACACGCATAATGGACTCTTCTAGTTTGTGTGTATGGGTGTGTGTGGGAAAAACAGGCATGTTGCCGCATAATTTAATACCAAGTTAGTTGCCATCAGTTGCGGCACATTTGCCTGGCGCTCTGTGCGCATGCGGAAATGTGTTGGATTTTCATTTAGTCTCAACATTATTTGATTAAAATTTCAATTCTGTTGCAACGCTGTTTTCCATAATTTTTTGCAAAGGCTTGTTGCACGTTGCTGCAGCATTAATTTCTGTTGTAGTTGCAAAATGGAAAATGCTTGAAACTGGATACTCGAATGTGGGTAGTTGTACAATTTTTTTGTAGGAAGTTTGAACTCGAATTCGATTCTAAACAATTTTAACTCTAAAGCTGTAAAAATACTACAATTTGAATACGTTTCACTTTCAATTTCAAATATTCAAAATTCTCTCAATAGAATCAACAATTTGTGCGCCTTTTACAGCCGTTTGCGTGGCGAAAATGTTGCACATTTTTCTTGCCCCAACTCCAATCTTATTCAATAAAAACTAATAACTAAATGTTGACTGCCCATTTCAAGGACATTTTCAATTGACTTCACCTCACAGCAACTAGTCGCAAGTTTTACGAGAAAATTTTCTTGCGCCACGACTGTCGCTTTGCCTATTGATTTTGACTTGCCATAAAACCAACAACAACAACAGCAACAACTAGCAATGAGCAACAAGCAGCCAACTACAACTCAATGTGCATGTCCAGCATTGCAAGCCGGCAACGAGCAAATGGTCATTGCCGCTGCAATTGCCAAGTGAGTTGCCAATTGCCGTTGGACAGTTTGGGCCATGCAAATACATTCGCCGGGCCGAGCTGGGGCGCCAACGTTGATAGCGCCACCTCAACCGCTGCGCCCCACCAACCGAACCGTTTGCGGCCAACGCAGGCAACGTTCAAGACGTTCGACTCGTCGAGTGGTGACTCGACCGTTGACTGCAAACTGGCCGGCCGGCTCGCTGGCTGGTTGGTCGGTTGGCTGGCTGGCAGGTTGGCGATAAGTCGAATTTATTTGACAATTTAATGTTATTGCAATTTAGCGCAGAGAATTGTTGCTGTCGATTTGCATTTTTATGGTCAATTGATTGTGAATGCAAGGCGTATGCGGCGGCCGCACGGCCAAAGAAGCCGCAGTCGAGGAAGCGGCCGCCGCAAAATCCCCAGCCGTGCAAAATGCTAAAGCGGCAGTTAATTTTCGCATTTGATTGGTTCGAGTCAATTTGGCCAATCGCTGAAATATTTCGTTGCAACTTTTTGCCTCTACTTTTTGCTTTACAATTTGAAATCAATTTTTTTTTGTAATTTTTGCTTTGAACATGCAAAAATTGCAATTGCTGTAAATTTATGCAAATTTCGTTGCATTACAAGCGCAGTACGCCGCCATCAACCTGTCACATTATTCATCTTTTCCATTTGCCATAATACCAACAACAACAAGAATGCATACGAAAAAAAATCCATATTCACTTACAGCCAAATGACAACTTATTGACAATAAGCATTTGTACAACACGCTCGTCCGTCCGCGGTCGCACGCTGCAGACGACATTTATTGGCCAACCAAGCAATGCAACACCGCAATGTTGTCTACAACAAGAATGAATGAATCGTAAATAATTTTAAATTAATAAACAGCAACAACAACCAACAACAACTATCATACTTGGCAACATTGGCGAAATTGCATTGCAGCCATATGACGCAAATATTTGCACAGAAATCCAATAAGGCAGCATTAAATTTCTGTTTGCGCACTCGGACAAAATGTTGATGACTTACTTGTGGCAGTCGCGACCCGACTGCTTAGTGCAACAAAAGTGTAAGCTGACCAGACGTGTTGGTCAACTGTGGCAAAAGTCAAATCATAAAAGGGGTCGGTAGTGAATGCATTGGCAGTCACGTTTGGGGACAAAACATGGTTTTCAAAAATTCTTTTTGGAGAAGGTAGACAGAACGCAGAGCTGAGCCTCAAATGAAGTCTTGAGCACTTTCTCTGCACTTAAGCCGACAGTTCAGGAATTCGTCTAACTTACTTCGTTCTAATAATTAATAATTAATAATAATTGACTGGCACGACAGCCCGCTTACGCGAGACTAAGGCCTAGCTTCCCGCAACCACCCGTGTTGTGCGTGTGAGTTTGTACGCGGGTTGAAGGGACCTACAGTTTTATGCCGGTTCCGAACGGCAGGTTGGGAGCTCTTTCATAAGCAATTCTTACTCTCAGAGGTTTGCCATTTCCAGCTGAGAGGACAGCCACCGAAAGAGAAAACGAGTTTTCCCGTTATTTTTTTTAGGTGTTATTACAGGCAGTATTTGAACCTGCTGCCTTCGACTCGCGGTCCAACGCACTAACCAACTGAGCCACGGCGGCTGCTCTTCGTTCTACTTACTTGATTTCAAGACGCTGAAAAAAGCTGGAAGACTAGGATTCAGACAGAGCTGAGCATCAAATATGGCCTTGAGCCCTTTCTCTGCACCTAAGCCGACAATTCTGGAATTCTTCCAACTAACTTCGTCCTACTTACTTGGTATCAAGACGCTGAAAAAAGCTGGAAGACTTGAATTCAGACAGAGCTGAACATCAAATAAAGTCTTGAGCAGTGTTGCCAGATACTTAAAATGACTTTCTCCTAAATCTTAAAAAAATACTGAAATTTCCTCCCAAAAGTTAAAAAATCTCCTAAATTTTTTTTTTATAATTTGTGTAGTTTTAAACAAAAATTAAAAAAATAATAATAAAAAATTCTAAATTTTTTTTTATAATTTGTGTAGTTTTAAAGGAATTCAACTTCTCATAAAATGTATAAATATATTTTTTTTTATTGTAGCCTTTTTTATTCACCCTTAGCTTAACAACAAAAACTTAACAACAACAAAACATAAGTACAACAAATGAATTAAATAAAAATGCCGTTTTTGGCGGGATTTCATTGTGACAGCAACAAGTTGAACGAGATAGAACGAGCTTACATTTTGTAAGCTTACAAATTTTTACCACAATAGGGTGCTTTGACTTTTAAATAGTTATGTTTTGTTGCCAGTGTTCCCAATACATCATACTTCGTTATTCAAAAATCTCCCAAAAATCCACTAAGGATCCGAAAAATCCCCTAACATAAAATATAAATCTCCTCAACTTTATCCTAAACAATTCTTCTTCCTAAAATTCTCCTAAAACGTCAAAAATCTCCTAAACCTAGAAGGAAATCTCCTGATCTGGCAACACTGGTCTTGAGCACTTATCTGTACTTAAGCCGACAATTCAGAAATTAGTCTTACTGAACTCAGTTTTCTATGTTTCAATACGCTAAAAAAATCTGAGAGACTAGGATTGAGACAAAGCTGAGCATCAAATATGGTCTTGATTTGACTGCACCGCCAATTCAATGAATTGTCCAACTTAGTTGAGGGTTCCTGTTTCAATACGCTGAAAAAAGCTTGAAGATTGAAATTTACGCAGATCTGACTGAAAAAAGCTACTGAAGTTCTCACCGATCACTGAAATAGTTTGCCAACTCCTAAATGAAAATTCGCCAGAAATCGCTACAAATCCAATGAATTAGGCGCAAACTTCATGGGAACAAAAAGGAATCCACTATGTGTTTCGCTTTGGAAAATCTCCGAGGATGGTTTAAGATAAAAAACTCGCGGATCTATCAGTTTCTATGAAGGTTTTCTAAAAAAAAAACCCAAGAGGACCGTACGCAGACTTTTTGTTCATATAATTTTGTTGCAAGCCTCATTTTGACATATGTGATGCTCTCATTAAACTCATTAAAATTGATGGTCACTTTAAGGCGAGAAACTTTGCGGAAGGAGAAAGGTTTATATTTAGATTCCATTCGAGTGTTGCGTAGATCCTACGATATGAATAGAATTTTACTAAGCATGGTGAAGATGTATAAAAATAGCAATAAAGTAATGAAGTTGTGTAAAACAGAATCAAAATCTTTCATAATTAATCAAGTTAGTTAAACCGGAAAATGTAAGAAGTAATCGCAGCTTGTCCATTTTAAAGCATAGTGTCAACGTTGTCCTTTACAAAACCACAAAACAAAACCTCAACTTGTTTCAGTCAGCCGCCAACTTTTTCCCCACTCTTTCCAGACAATGCCATTGCAAATTTCCTTACTATTGATTGTCATACATCCGCTGGCAAAAATCCGACAATTTCTTTTCGTCGTTTTCGTCTAAAGTTTGTCCGTCCATCTGTCCGTCCCACCCATTCATATGTCCGTCGCGCGGCGCTTTTAGCCGTCTGTGCGCTGTGTGCCTTGTCTGCGTCCGTTCAAGCTGTTTTACAAAATTAACTGTCAAATAAAGACATAATGCCATGTCTCGGATATCCCCATAAGCGGCGGCAGCGGCAACGTCAGCGGCAGCGTAAAAACAACAACAATAGCCAACCAACGAGTAAGGCACAGCACAATAGCGGCGAGCAAAAACATCAGATGATCGATTACTTTGTCTATGCGATTTGCTTCGTACGCTTTAGCTGTGGCCGCAGCGGCGACTGGCTCCTTGCGCCAAGTGTCCTCAAAATAGAATAAAATTCAAAGAGGCGAAAAATCGAACACGCAAGAGAAATTCGATTTGCATACAAAGCGCAGCAGCAGTTGCAGTTCGACGGGCGGTTAAGGCAATGTGTGCCACAAAATCAGCAAATGCAACAACAACAAAAAATCACAGTTAAGCATTTCGTTTAATGCAAAAAAGTAAAATAAATAAAAAACACAATAAATGCAAATGTTGCCTAAAAAAAATACACACACACACCGAGACATAAGCAATGCAAGATTTCTGCAGGCACCAACAACATTTTCATTCCCTGTGGCTAATACCTCAGTTTCGGCTATGAGGCAGGTGATCGCTGCCGCTTCTGCCCATAGCGTCAACTTGGCGCTGACTGAAGACGCAACCGCGTTGCATGAATGTCACCGGCACGATTCAGACTCGATTCACTGTCACTGCTTGTCGTTTGTCATGATAAAGACGACAGGTACACAGCTGTCAATGATTGTAATGAAGACTTTATGTCTCTATAGCCGCGACAGCGCGATCGCAGCGCTGGCAACATCATTTGTTTGCAATTGTTGACTGCTTGCAATGCCCGCAACGCTTGCAATGTTGCAATTGTGTGCCTCGACGTGTCGGCTAATAATGCAAAGTGTAAACAATGCAGATGTCGCCAGCGCCATGCCGCAACCGCAAACCGATATTTGTGTCGAGTGTTGAAGTTGTGGCGGAAGAAAACCGTTGTTGCGACTCATGAAAATATGTAAACGAGGCAGGACAAGATAAATGTGAGCATTTTACATTTCCATTAAAATTTTCCTGGAAAAATCATTCGTAATGTTTGCTTTCTATCGACAATATTTGTATGAATAATTCAGTAAATTGTTTGACTTTATGCGAATGAAACGTGTGAAGCTGAACACGGAGTTGACATCAGCAAGTAGATGAAACTGCAAATAATGAGTTGAAGAATGCAGTTATTATTAAATATTTATTCAAAGAAAAGCCATAAGCAGCGAGTGGTTATAAACTGTTGCGAAAATAAAAATTCTACTTTCGCAAAGTTGTTTCTAGTTCCAAATTTTTCAGTATACTAAAACTTTCAAACTGTTCCCACTTTGCCAAACTGTTCCCAGTGTAAAAACTGTCGAAATAGAAATTCTACTGTCGCAAAGTTGTTTCTAGTTAAAAATTTTTCAGTATACTAAAACTTTCAAACTGTTCCCACCTTGCCGAAACTGTTCCAAGCGTAAAAACAGTCGAAATAAAAATTCTACTGTTGCAAAATTGTTTCTAGTTGACAATTTTTCAGTAAAAACAAAAACTTTCAGGAAACAGTTTTCCACTTTGCCGAAACTGTTCCCAGTGTAAAAAACAGTCGAAATAAAAATTCTACTGTCGCAAAGTTGTTTCTAGTTGACCATTTTTCAGTATACTAAAACTTTCAAACTGTTCCCACTTTGCCGAAACTATTCCGAGTGTAAAAACAGTAATTGAATATTTTATTATGCAGTTTTTGTAACTTATAGCTGATTTTCATATGAAAAAACTGTTTTAATTTCTTCCAAAACTGTTCCCACCCTTGGTTTAAGAGTTGTTACTTCTGTATATTGGGAGCACAAATAGACTGGGTGTTACTTATTGGAACTTGTGAACTGTATTTAGAGTAATTGATGGACTTGTCTCCTTTTTGAAGGCAGCATACGGTTTCCGCGTTGAAAAAAATCCTCGTCTTTTGAGGCAATCCAAGGATCGACCGAAATGTTGGCTTCTCCATAAAAAGTGAACTGCTGTTCAGCCAGGTGAAGAGTCATTAACCGGAACAAGTAGTAATCAGAAGAAGCAATGTCTGGTAAATGCGGCAACTAGGGTAGGACATCCCGTTGAAGTGCCTGCAATGTTTCCTGGGCCACTTTCTAGCCGAGCTTTGTCGTGCAGAAAGTTGCGCAGGTTCTGCTAATCGGGGTTTGTTGGCACAAAGGTTGACATGGTTAGAGCACAAAGAAGAAATGCTGTGTATTTCAGCAAAATGACACATAAGATGTTCCTATGCGATTTAATGCTACTTATGGAATCTTTGCTAGGTCCCTAATTCAATGATTTAAGGCTAGTTACATTAGTTAGTTAAATAGGATTCTCACAAGTAGGGTATCAGTGGAATCTGCCGTTGACAAGGATCGACCGGAAATTAAGTAAACTTTTGAAGCTGATAATTTTCTAATTTCTTTCTAGTGTTAATAGGTAATTAAGGCGCAGAGGTTTGAGGTCTCAATCTTCGTCCCTCATTTGGGTGCTCATTCTTCATTCTGTTTCTGCCAGAAACGTACTTCGAAAACTCAATACCACTAAATACCATTTGTATGCACAAATTGTATACTCAATTTCATTAGCGCGCAACTTTTATAAAAATTCATTTCATAAAAAATAAAATACAAACAATTTAAGAAATCCCGAATTTTTTCTGATTTCGTAATAACATTTTTACAACTTCTTCCCAGTCAACACGCATTCTGTGTTGTAATATTTTAATTACTAAGTATTGTGCCTACTTTTATTGTTCATACCACTTGTTCATGTTTTACTACATTTTTATAAAACACAAAACACTTGCCATGAAGTTGCATTAAGTTTCTCACTTTGCAACTGTTGCCATCTCTCGGAATTTTCTTTCATACAATAACATTTTTTTTCTCTCAAATAACAAAACGGCAATTTGTTGACATTTTATGCGCACCTTTCCTTCAGCTGGCAAAATTTCGACCACTGACTTACTTCTAGTCGTCGACTATATAATTGTTATATAGTAAACATTTTTAATAACCTCAAATATTAACGACATTCGCGAGCCGTGTCGTAAAAAATCACATTTAATTTGGGCGGCGTGGTAGTTCGTCGCAACAGAAAATGGCACCGCGCTGACGTTTGTCCAATGAAATGGAAATGGCATAAAAAAACTTTATTGGGCCATTTGAATGGCCCATAAAACGTGTAACAGCCGCGAACAACAACAATAACAGTAATTACAGCAAACCTACTAAATCGGGAACAAATTGCTACAAATTAGCTCGGCTTAATTTACCCGGAAACTATGTACAAAAACAACAACAACAACATATGGAGTGGCAAAAAATGGCACAACACACTCTTTTAATTATATTCCAAACTTAACTGGACTCGACTAAATGCCAGCAGTTGTGTTCATTAATAGCTGCAATAGTAGTGGTAATGTGTATGGCAGTTGTTGTTGTTGCACGCTCACACGGTCGCCTGTAATTAATTTCAATTAGTTGTGGGTATCGGCTCAGCCCCAAACCGCTGCGCCCCGCCAACAAACACGCACAAACTAATCCGATTTGTATTGTTGCTGTTGGTTGTTAACACTGTTGTTGCTATTTTGTAAAATGTCACTGCTGTAGTTGTTGTTGCAGTTGTTGTCTGGCAGTGTAAATTAGCATACGGAAAAAAATTATTCTCTACAAAAAGTAGATATTTTCAGGCTTGATTGGAAGTGTTGAATGATGTTGTAGGAATTTTTTTTACATGCATATAGTTTTCGTTGTAGTATTGTGCTTTTCAATATCCAAAATACATACACACACATACGTACATATGTGTGTTTGTAGATATGGGCGTTCTTTCACTTGGCAAATGAGCAGAGGAAGTGGCTAATTCAGTGCGTTTTGTGGCCATCAATATTGAAGAAAGGCACACACACACATATATACATACACTGATGATGTTCATACATATGTATGAATGTATGTATGTTCATGTTGCGCGCTGCTGGTAGCAGTTAGCGGTGTTCACATTTCATATGCAAATTAGCAGCGGCGCATGTCAGCGTGCGGTGTGCTTTGGTGTTGTTCTTTTGATTACTGCGGCAGTGGCTGTTATTGTTGTTGATGTTGCGTGTATACTGCGATGCTGACATTTTCAGTGCTTTCAGTGTAATATTTAGTTGTTAATTTTAATTAAATTAAAATTTTCCGGCTTCAATTTGGTTTTTGTGTGAGGTGCGGCGCGCATATTCGAGCGTTTTTATGACTGTTGACAAACACAAAATACAAACAAATTTCGAATTGATTAAAATTTTAATTTGTTGGTATGTGTTGTTGTATTGTTAATGACAACATTAGATAGTTTTTGCTTGGTTATATCAATTAGGTTTTTTTAACATTGGTTTTCGAGTGAGAGAGCAGCGAACGTGGCATGAAAGTGGAAAGTTAGCTGCAGTGATGGTAGTTGCTGTTGTTGTTTAATGTTATTACAAAACAATTACTTGGTTGAGTTTGTTTGTTTTAATTTTTGAATATTATCATTGATAATTTTGTATTTTTAAGTGTTTTGGTAGTGATGGGGCAAAAAACTTTGGCGATTGGATCAGTTTTGGAATAAAGTGGGAACAGTTATTATGTTAAAATAAACAGCTGCAACTGTTGAAAAGTGCGATTTCCAATGCTTTAAGCCAAAGTGAAGTTAGGAAATAGCTTCTGACAAGTGGGAACAGCCAGCAATTTTATAACTAAAAGTTAATATTCAAGTAAATATTTAGTGGTTTAAAGTTTTATTAAAACATTATTGTCAATTGCTGTTGCATGATTTTGTTGTATCTATTCTATATATATGTATAAGAGGAGCATTCGTTGATAGAGTGAGAACAGTTTTTAATTTTTATTTAAAATGCAACACAAATTTATTAAATTTTATTTTATTTATTTTTATTTATTTTATTTTCTTTTATTTTTTATTTTAATTATATTTTATTTTCTTTTATTTTATTTTATTTTATTTATTTGGACAACTGCTTTGTTTTTTATATTATTTTATTTAATGTTTTATTTTATTTTATTTTACTTTATTTTATTTTATTTTATTTTTTTTATTTTATTTTATTTTACTTCATTTTAGTTTATTTTATTTTATTTTATTTTATTTTATTTTATTTTATTTTATTTTATTTTATTTTATTTTATTTTATTTTATTTTATTTTATTTTATTTATTTGGACAACAGTTATTGTTTTTTTATGGTAATTAGAGCAAAATTCAGTTGCTAAACCCTGATGACTGGTTTGTACTACTTTTCCGCTATCTATCTATCAGTTTTTAAATTCTTTATAACAAATTGCTTATTTACAAACAAAAATTCTTTGTAGGTATACATTTTTTTTATAAATTTCTCTTTTAAATTAAGCATGTGTCATTTCGCCGAAGTGACATCTTTGTGCCACACAAACACAATTTACGAGAAGCTCTGACGAAAAAGTCGTCAAGAAAACTTGGGAGGTGCTTCAATGGGATGTCCTATCCCATTCGCCGTATTCATCAGATTTTATTCCTTCCGACTACTACCTATATCGGCCGCAGGCTCATGGCCTGGCCGAGCACCATTTTCTTTCGAGAGTCAAAAACAAAAAATCGTAGATCCAATAGTTCAGTTTCTGATAGAAACTTTACACCCAAAAAGCGACAGCGACGTTCCTGTAGACCTGACCAGTGACATGAGAAGTGTTCCTGTCTCTTCTTCATCACCATAACTTCCGCAGGTATCACTGGATAACAGATTCAATTTTAAGAGACCCTATGGGACAGAGGACAGAGCAGCCGCCGTGGCTCAGTTGGTTAGTGCGTTGGACCGCGAGTCGCAGGCAGCAACCACAGGTTCAAATACTGCCTGTAATAACACCTAAAAAAAAAAAATAACGGGAAAACTCGTTTTCTCTTTCGGTGGCTGTCAGCTCTCAGCTGGAAATGGCAAACCTCTGAGTGTAAAAATTGCTTATGAAAAAAAGCTCCCAACCTGCAGTTCGGAACCGGCATAAAACTGTAGGTCCCTTCAACCCGCGTACAAATTCACACGCACAACACGGGTGGTTGCGGGAAGCTAGGCCTTACCCAGTAGGAAAGTGGCACCTTCCGTAATTCATTACAGCATACTTACTTTTCACCCGGTAAGCATTCCAACTTCCATGCCAAACGCCCATTACGTTTGTACAGAGCATGGCCGCCGGATCATGCATGATTTTGTAAAGTACAAATGGTATCATAGCAAAATCCTTCGGAATTGTTCGGCTTCCCATTCAAATGTACTTTACATAGTAATGTGGTGGTATGAAGGAAAACGTAAGGGGCCGTAATGTGCTATTGGAATGGGTTTAAAATTATAAAAATAAAATGACCTACTCAGTTTACGCCTTCCTCGCTGCGGATAATGTAAGTACTGCTGATTTCTTCACTTACGATGGAACGTAGATATATTTGGAAATGTTACCATTGCCTGCGAAAAGTTGACTTGTGCGTTTCTTATAATTCTCAACTGCTTCATGTGGAAAGCGATGGAAATACACGAATGTTTAAAACAGTCCACGCTGGGAGTTGAACTTGGGCCTCTGGCATGAAAAGTCAGCGCGCTACCCTCTGGACTACCGAAGCCAACCCATTAAGCTTGTAAAATCACTTCTTTCTTCTAGATTCGTTCTACTTAAATGTACATTCCACGTACATTACAAAGTAAAGTGCACTTGGAAGGGACGATACGAACAATCATTCGGGTTTTAAATCGACTTTTTTCGCACTTCTTGTGCCTTCTTGTTTGCTTTCTTAGCGTAAGCTACTACCGGAGGTACTCGGAATGTACCTTACTGATACCTTACTTTTGGTAGCATGCCGTTTCCACCTCCAAAAGGTGGAGGAAAACATTCATTATTCTGGTAAGCACCTTACCATTTTCCTACTGGGTAGTCTCGCGTAAGCGGGCTGTCGTGCCAGTCAATTATTAATTATTAAATTATGGGACAGAGTCCTGCAAGAATTCCAATGAGCAGTCTGATGGAAAAGCGACTTGGCAGAATGTGCAGAACACAAACCTGCTGTAATATTTAATACGTGTCACTTTCTTGCCGTCTTGCCTTCTTCTAAGCCTAAATGAGCATCAACTCACTTAAATCAATCTATGTAAGTGAACGGTCATCCTAACCTAACCAAATGTATTCATTACCCAACAAAATATTTTGAAGCAATTTTGTGTGCATTAAAAGTAAATAAAATTAGCCAAATTGTAAACTGATTAGAAACTTTCGCCATTTGCCAAAATGGCCAACGCATTGACCGTCACAACAACACAGCAACAAAAACAACAAAACAACATGAACGACACGTATTGTCCACTGGGTCAACATGACCCGAAATTGAACAAAACTGTCTGTGCATAAAAATAATAAAAACAAGAACACCAAACAACAACAACAACTAACTTTAACGGCAAACAAACGAACGAGTTGTGCTGCCCTGAGCGGTGCAACTGCGGTCAACATTGCATTTTATTGCACTCCAGAGGGTCAAGTGTACAACTACAACTACAGCTACAACAAAATGACAACAACAAAACAATGACAGGTGCATAAAATGAAGCCCAAACGAGCACCCATCCACCAACCGACCAACAACCCAAATCTAAATCCATCCAAAAATGCTGAGCTCAAGTACAACTCACAACAACAACAACAACACTGAGGCGTGGAACATATAGAAAAGTTAGAGAATAGTAAAAAGGCACTGAATGTGAGTGGAGAAATGAAAGCTGTAACTATGAAACTAAGCTGACGCATACACCGCCCCCTGTGCCCCACACCACGCCCAAAGAAAAGCAAACAAAAAACTAAAAATGCTCCAATATTGACACTAAAGTGCAGCAAACAAAATAAGTTCTCAGAGAATTGTACAAAAAAAAATGCGGTAGTAAAAAAGTAGTCGTAGTCGGTAGTGGCCGGCAAAAGTCAAGTTGACAGTATATGTGTCCTATGTGTGTGTGTGTGAATGGTGTGGCTTTTGAGTAGTTTGGCTTCCGATTGTCGACTTCCGCTCGTGAGTAGAGCAATGCAGGCTGAAAGTGTTGAAAGTGTCGAGCTTGCAAAGGCGGATGCGAACCGGACAGCAGCAAGTTGGACATACTTATAATGGTAATTCAAAGTCATTTTAGTTGTTATTGTTGTCATTGTCATATTGTCACTGCTGTGAAGTTGTTAATCAACAAAATGGACACAAATGCAAACTTTGACCGTATTTTCAATTTTTTTATCAGACAGGCAAAACTTTGCTGTTGCCTATTGAAATCGACGCGGACTAAAAGCTTTGTACATTGATGCAGATGCAATATTTCACCTGTTTCCATGTTGCAGCAGATGAGTTCATAAGTTAATTAACCCTAATTCCCACAAGTGAGCCTCACAGTCTCACTAAAGATTTCAAATAGTGTTAAATCCAAAAGATTTCCGATTCAATTATTTTATGTAATCCTCTAATGGAATGTAAGAATTATAATGCATTTATAAATTTAACATTTTAGACAGGTTTTCTACTTTTTACACAAATGTTTTTAGTAATTTAGCCTGAAAGTCTCACTTTTGGGTTTACGTTACTTTTAAAATTCTGGGAATTAGGGTTAAAGTCTATGCGGTGCATAGTGGTCAGATTTCACTGCAAAGTACATCAAAATTATGTGGATATATTTTTGTTAAATGGAGTAATATTGCAGACTAGTAACGCGCTAGTGTGACCCCTTAAATAAATAGAAAATAAGTGGAAACAAATAAATAAAATTTAACCAGTTGCTGTTTTGACTTTCTATGCGGTCACCCAACGCTTTTGCGCCACATTAACCGCTTTGACGCTCACTCGCTAAATCCACCCCCTCGCACAGTTCTCTCCACGCTGACCATCAGCAATGATTTACAAATCTCTCCCAGCAACACTGGCCGCTTGCTCACTCTTACGCCCAGTGACACCAATTGCCGCGCAGTCTGGCAACGCCGCTACATCAATCGACATTAGACGCAACTCAGTGAGTCCTTCACATGGAGTACACATAATGTGATTTTAAGAGTTGCCATCATTTCCACTGCCATCTCCGCGTCCTCAACCACTACAACACTAACACCTTACAACACCCCGCCGGAATTAGCTACCTGCAAAGTCAGCCAGTAGCTGATGGCAGCACACCAACGAATCAAAACGAGTCATCATGGCAATGCAACATTTTCACATATTGCATGGCTGTGTGTGTGTGCAACGTCCGCCATGCAATGTGCAACAACATGGCAGCGCGTGCGGCATGAAGCGTAATGCACATAAAGCGCACATTTATGCATATAATTTTCTTTGCTTTTGCCTCAGTATAAACTTTTTGCTTTTATGGTTTAGTAGTTATTGTTGGTTAAGCCAAGTTGGCTACGCTGGCAGTGGCGTTAACAGCAGCCAGTCCATTGGTCCCTGCGGCCCCAAAGTTGAACGGTAAAAGCACAAAATGTGCAGCTACTCTTGGCCGGAAATTGAAGTTGAAAGGATGCGAAACTGTTGATTTCAATGTTCCGTTATAGGAGCCTTTTGTGTCCATGTATGAGTGTATGTGTGTGTAGGGAACTGGATTGTGAGAACCGGTAATGTGAGCTCAAGAAACGGAAACACAAAGTGAAATGTTGCTCAGAGAAATACAACAAAAGAGAAGTAAGCGAGAAGTAGAAAGGGGCGTGAAAGGTGAAAGATGATAGGCCATGATTGAGAAAGAAATCGTTAGATGTTTTATGAGTTAATAAGGAGAAACAAAATGACAAAAGACTTGACGCTCCCTTTGAGTTTTTAATGCCCTGAAGGATGTGTGACCGATATGGAAAATAATTGGGATCACTTGGGATCGTCCGTTTGGCAGGTTTAGTTGTAATGGACCTCGTTGGCAACATTGGCCACTAAGTCGAGCAGTAAAAGCATAGCAGTGTAGCTACTCTTGGGCGAGAATTGAAGTTGAATCACAGAATGCGAAATAGTCGAAAGCTGATACTGAACATAACATCCGCATGATTCGAGATATCAGAATAAAGTTTGGTATATATCAGGGACCGGAAATAACAGTTAGTTATGAAAACTATATTTGAAAAAATTACTATGAAGGAAATGTCATACAAGAAAATGAAATATGCCAATACATTTCTTTTCGCAGCGATAACCAAACTTGGCAATAAACTTTTTTTTTTGGAATTTTTATGGCAAAATTAAAAAATAAGAATTCTTTTTTATTTATATTTTAAAAATCTTAATTATAATAACAATTATTTTCGATTTTTATTTTAGTTGTCCTATGATAACAATTATTGGTGACATTTATTTAAAAAAGACATCAATAAAAATCAGTCAATGACTTTTCATTTTTAAATCATCAATAAAAATCATTCAGTGACTAATAATGTTCATGTTGAAATCTACCCGACCTCCAGAGAAATCTGAGTAGATCCCGTGATACCAAGGAGCCAACACATCATCGCTTCTCAACACATCAGTGTCAAATATCTCAAGTCTCATTCGAGCCAAACACAGAAACAGTAGTACGCCCCCTCCTGAATTTTACTGGGACCAAAGAACGAATGAAAATTTCCTACCTAACAACCAACAACAGTGTATAATTTCACTGAAGATTTGCTTAAACAAACTTCAAACTGTAGGCCACAAGTATTGCACAACAAAAACAACTACTGTACAACAACAAACTTAAACATTATTGGCAAATATTCGTGTACCAAATCAAACAATATCAAGTTTTGTGATTTGTTGACACACAAACAAATGCAACGATTAACTGGAGCAGAACAAAAACACACACACACACTCACACAAATACATTGCCACACTGACACATACACAGGCACACACACGCTGCATGTCGTTTCGGCAAAGTTTCAAATTACAGCACAACAATAATAACAACAACAAAACCAACAGTAAAGAACCGACAACAGAACGCGGCAACGTAAACGTATTCGCCAGCAGTGGCAGCGCAAGTGGCCGCTTGACGCTTCCGCGCGTGCTTCCGTTTCCGTTTTCGCATGGCGTATGTAATGTAGACATCCGGCGCTTTGCAGCCATAGCGCACTGTGGCGCTTAGGTTGCGCCATCTTGCCGCTGACGGGCATTGTTTGTTGGCTGTGTAAACATTGCGAGCCGCGCTGGCGAACGCTTTTACACTCAGTGCAGTGCGCTGCGTTGTGCTTTTCAATGTTCGGCAAAAGCAACGAAATTAAATTTTACCAAAGTTTGAAAGCATTTCCCAACAAATATCCAAATAACCGGAAGTGTTGCCAACCGCTTAAGACTGCTCGGAACCGAGGCAAATATGACGCTTGAGTAGAACAGCTGGCAAGTGAAAGAAACGACAGCCAGAGCGTAGAATTGCAGGAACTCTGTAAGCTTATAAAACAACAAACAGGGGAAATATTTAGTAAAAGTGCAATTTGAGGCAAAGAACTTAGTATTTTTTGTAGGTTTCTCGGTTGCTTTGAAGCGTCAGGGGACCAGGTGACTTGATCCTGAGAAGACTTGAAGCTCAAAAGTCGTCACCCAATGTTCTGTGGCTCTAATTTGTTTATGAATGAATGAATTGGTGAATGAATGAATGCATGAATGAATGAATGAATGAATGAATGAAAGAATGAATGAATGAATTAATTAATTAATTAATAAATGAATGCATGAATGAATGAATGCATGAATGAATAAATGATGAATGAATGCATGAATGAATGAATGCATGAATGAATGAATGCATGAATTAATGAATGCATGAATGATGTGAATGAATGAATTAGTGAATGAATGAATGAATGAAAGAATGAATGAATTAATTAATCAATGAATGAATGCATGAATGAATGAATGTATGAATGAATGAATGAATGAATGAATGAATAAATGATGAATGAATGCATGAATGAATGAATGCATGAATGAATGAATGAATGAATGAATGAATGCATGAATGAATGAATGCATGAATGATGTGAATGAATGAATAAATGAATGAAAGAATGAATGAATGAATTAGTTAATGAATGAATGCATGAATGAATGAATGCATGAATGATGTCAATGAATGAATGAGTGAATGAATGATTGAATGAATGAATGAATGAATGTCTAAGAAAAATTTGTTTTGCCGCCATTTGCAAAAGATATATCATCTGCCGATAAGGCAATGACTTTCGCATCACCCTGTATAATTTTCTCATATCTGGCCAATCTAGAGAAAACAGACCAATCGAAAAGTTAAGTTAAAATTTTCTCTAAACGCTTTTGACCATATTTAAATTTGACTCACATATTTTGCTTGAGAATTGGTAATAGTTGAGTCGAGAATCAAACTCGCAACCCTTTTGAATTGTAATCCTACACCATAGTCACTGAGCTGCAGCGACCAGAATCCAGGTTCGTTATGATTTATAATTCACAGCGCTTCCGCCTGCCACACAGCTTTATGCAACAATTTTATTTACACAACGAAATTTTACATCAAATAAATTCGCAGCCCACTTTTTAAACGCCTCGGCCCAACGACGCCTCAACCAGCCATTCAACTGGCTATGGGCCACAATTATGTTAACTTGTTGTCTGCGGTCTGTTGCCGTCACGCCCACGCCCACCGCAACCCAAGCCAAACATTTGCCGCAACTCGGCCGCCTTTATCGAACATCAGTCACACCAAACCGCCAAACCGTAATAACAGCGCAAGAAAGCCACGCGGAAAGCCGCCATCCGTTTTGTGCGTCTTAAGCTCCCCTCCCCTTAAACAAAATTTGTGTGTAAATCATTTGGCTTTAATAGCGCAACACAAGCCACGCAACACTCGCTGCGCTGAAAATTTTCATCACAAATTGCCACATTTTCCGCAAACGCCTACGCGCAACGCCAAGTTGCAAGCTGCAAACGCTCGCGCAACTGCGGCCGCAGCTTATGACAACCCAATCCACCAGTCAATCCACGTCCACGCAGTGGCCAAAGCCGCCGTTAAGTCAGCAAAAAATTGCGCAAATCAACAATTCCATTTGATTATTTGATTAAGACGCGCCATCAGCGTTTTAGGCAAATTTCACATTCGCAGCAAATGACTGTTGCATGCAGCTGTTGCAAGCGGCGCAATGGTTGCACATTGTTTGCGCCTCTGAAATATTGCGCGGTCGCGTGTGCTTTGTGCGCCTAATGCGCACAGTTTCGCGCACACAACGGGACGCACTGCAAGAAGACATAGAGAGAGAGAGGGAGAGAGTGTGCGAGCGAGAAGGCAAGCTTGTTGTCGCATTAGCATGCAATGCTTTACGAGAAATGCTCAAAGAAGTCAACAGTGAGTAGTCAGTTGAAGCAGTCAGTTGTCGAAGGGAAAGTGTGACTTTTTCGCCTATTAACCCTCGAGCTCTCAACGAAGCTTGGAGATAACTTGGACTTGAAAAAATCCATTAGCAAAGTTTCTTTCAAGAAAAAATTATTTAAGTTCAAATTTTTGCAGAATACCAGAAACATTCTTGCAACACTTGGCTGCGTGAAGGCAACAAGTTGCACACAGTTCGCTTCATGTCGCCTGCCACAGTGCAACAAGTACGCCTGCAGTACGTTCAAAGCCAAAGCGTGCTGCCGAAAAGCTGCAACAAAGTAATGAAACAATTTATGAATGTGGGTTGCTGTCTGCGTGCAGTAAAGAACCATCAACTTTGGCGCCCAAACACGAACGTCTGCGAACGAAAACTGGTCCACCTGAGCGCGTCGCGATCAGCCGGTTTGCTGGCTGGACGCTATCAGCGCCCGGTCAGTTGTCAAATTTATTGATTTCCACGCACACACAACAGGCAACTGATGTTTGGAGCGGTTTGGTGTGAATGCGGTGCCGCATAGTCGCCTGGACTTAGGCACACGGTTGGCAAGGTTTGAGGTTATGTGGGTTTTGCTGTGAACGCTTTGGCCGGGTGAATGGCATCAAGCAGGCGCCGAATGCAATTCTTGCTACATGTCTAAATATGGGATTTTTTCAGGTTCTGAAAAATTTGTGGGAAAAATAATTTATCTATTACATCAAGTTACCAGATTTTGATGTATCGTGTGATTTTTGACATTTTTAAACCATTGTGCATACTAGCCGATTGATCGACAGCTGCTCTCTAACCCAATGAAACCAGTAGTTCAGTCATCAAAAAAATTTATCGACGTTAGGACAATAAGAAAAGTTTTCTTTAGTAAGTTTTGTTCGAGTGAGGATTCGAACTCGTAACCCCCTGAGTTGTGAATCAAAACACAAACCATTCAACCAGGTTTGTTAGTATTTCACAACTCCTACAAATGGTTTTCAGTCATTCATTTATCTATCAATCCAATTCGATTGCATTGACAATGACAGCACGAATTTTTTTTGGTTTTTTTTTAAGCACACTTTGGCACTACGATTTTTTAACCCTTTTCCTATTGCTTCTCCATGTTTTTGATGCTATTCTGTTTATTTACATATTTGCTTGCCATCAATGGAAAATTGTATCGTTTTGTTTGAGTGCCACACTTCCGCTACTCCGTGTTGACAAATATTCTTGTTGCAAGCAGCAGGCGAGCACTTCACATCGCTGACTCAAAAACTGTGCAATAGTTTGCATGAAAGGCGATTTGCATATAAATGTTTTTTTTTAACATTGACGCCAGTCACACCTCCAGCGCAGTGTTGCCACCTGTTTCACTTGTTCTCAACAGGCAACATGCACTTTCCATACCTTTATGCTTCCACACTTTTTGTTACTGCAGGTGTTGTAAAATATTTACTGCTTTATTTAACTGTTCAACGGAAACGAGAGTATTATTTTTTCTAATGAAAGTTTTTCTAAAAACAAAAATAAAACTGTTTTCTTCGCCTAAACATGTTTTCTATATTTTATGTATCAAGCGAGCGCAACATTGACAGCAACAGCGCAGCATTGGCCAACGCTTACAGCGACATTATTCATGTCTCATGTCAAATGCAACACATGAGTGCGCCACACGCCGCTGCGCACAACGACCCTGTCGACATGCCACATGCACACGCTCGCCCACACCGTAAGCGCTGCACTTGCCAGGATGCAGGATGTGGGCAACGAAACGCAGCGCTGCAAGGTTTTCTACAAAAATTTTCAACACTTGTGTCGTTTGTGTGTGTGTGCGTGATATCAGAACACGTCGAGCAGCTGCTGCTCCATGGCCGCCTAAAAGCAACAACACTGCGTACACTTGACAACGCCAACAAAAACAATTAAAATCTACAGATTCGGGTAATGTTTTAAATCTGGCAACACAAGATGATTTCTTCGAATTCTCCGATGTGTAGAAATTGTAGCACATTATTAGTCGTTCGATTGTTCCATCCAGAGCCAAATGGGAACTGGATAACTCTGTCTGTCTGGGAAGTGGTGATATCTGTCCAAGTTGTTGAGCAGGGGAGGCTGTGGTAACTACTCAGAAAAACGTAAGCTAAACCTTAAGCTCCGTTCACCGGATCACTGCAGTGTCTCCCAGGCTGAGATCAGAGAAATCCGTGGAGCTTCAGATTGGCTAAAAGATTACAGTAGTTTTTAATTTGATATTGAAAGCTTTTGAACAGTTAAAACTTTTCCGATTCCTTAACCCTTTCGGTTATTCTATGCCATATGGCATAGTCTCTTTTCAGTGCCTGTTTTAGGTAAAAAAACTTGTGGATACTATATTTTTGTTGTTCCTTAGAATAGTTTGAAGTTTTAGGAAAAATACGAAATTAATAAACTGAATAATAAAGTTGAGAGAAGAGAAGTATACACTTTTTTTAATGGTATATCTTGAGATGGTGAAGGAAGAAGAAGCAGACAAAATTAGATAACTTTTTTAATTAGACGTTTTCTTTCAATTTAGATACTTTTTTTAAAAAAATTTTGGCTGAAGTATATGAAGAAATATTCAAATTTTCGTTATGCATAAAAAGTTTTATGTTTAAGTAATTATTACAGCCACAACGATGTGGTTGCTCTCATAGAAAAACACTCCAAAATACAGGGTCCGAGTATAAAAATTTCAAAATTTGTTATGGAATATTGCTAACATAACCACTTCCCCAGTAAAAAGCTGTACCGAAAGGGTTAAATGAGTTACTTACAGCTTTTTCTTTAAACGATATAGTGAACACAGCGAAACAAATCTGACAACAAATTAACTAAAGACACACAAAAAGTCTATTGGATCTCAAACGAACACATGCACAGTCAAACTTGTAGATGTTATCTGTAGACACTGTATCCTTCAGTGTTTCCAGATGCCTGAAATGCCTTCCTAAATTTTTTTTTTATAATTTGCGTCATTTTAAAGGAAGTAAACTTATCATAAAAAATAAAAATATATACATATAATTTTGCAGCCTTTTTTTTATTCATCTTCAGCTTAACAACAGAAACTTAACAAGACATAACAAATTAATTAAATAAAAAGTGCGTGATTTCATTGTGACAGCAATAAGTGAGAACGAGATAGAACGAGCTTACATTTCGTAAACTTAAAAATTTGTAACACACTACACAGTGATTCGACTCCATACAACCGCGGGACAAAATTAGAAGGAGTGGTCCGTTCTTCATAAAATTTGGTATACTAGTTAATCATGCAGCCGCCGTGGATCAGTTGGTTATTGCGTTGGGCCGCGAGTCGCAGGCAGCAACCTTAGGTTCAAATACTGCCTGTAATAACACCTAAAAAAATAACGGGAAAACTCGTTTTCTCTTTCGGTGGCTGTCCTCTCAGCTGGAAATGGCAAACCTCTGAGAGTAAAAATTGCTTATGAAAAAGCTCCCAACCTGCCGTTCGGAAGCGGCATTAAACTGTAGGTCCCTTCAACCCGCGTACAAATTCACACGCACAACACGGGTAGTTGCGGGAAGCTAGGCCTTAGTCTCGCGTAAGCGGGCTGTCGTGCCAGTCAATTATTATTTATTATTAGTTAATCATGGTCTGCTGAATTGAAATCTCCATTTGGTTTTTCTTAAACTGTTGTAGTTTGGCCTGAGGCTTAATTTTGCAAATTTCATCATTTTTGGAAAGCTATAGCACCAAATGTGTTGGCTAGATTTTTCAGATTTTACATTTAATCGGTAACGTCAACATTGATTATTGTTAAAGAGTTACAGAAATTGTATCGGCACCCTCTGGTTTTGCAATAAAAACGATAATAATAGATGTATGTTTTGCATTTTTGCAGATTTTATCATTTTTCGTGCTAATTGTATACTTTTAGGCATAAATAAAATAAATTTTGTCGAAAAATACGTGTTTAGACCACTTTTCAAATTGAATTATTTTCTGAGATCGGAAGATATCGGAGGATGTAATTACATTATCCGACAAAGAAAGAATGCTTCTTAAAATAAAAAAAAATCCAGGAACATACTTTCACATACTTTTTAGATATTTTCGTCTAAGGTTTGCCAATTTTCAGATTTTTAACTTAGAAAAATATTTTGAATTAAATGTTAAGTAAAAGCCTACGCTTTGCAAATTTTTGGGAAAACATTAAAAGCGAAAATGGCCACATCATTTCTTATTCTATATTGAAAGTTTAAGCAACTTCGTGCTAACGAATTATTTAAAAATTTTTTTTTTTTAATTTTGTGAAAAAAGTTTCAACTTTGAGCCGCTTTTGCACAGACACCAATTGTTTTTTTGCACAGATTTTTGGGAGTTTTCTTGGAGTTTTTTCTTTCAAATGACATCAAAATCGTTAAATTCTGAGACTATAGATTTTTTGAATTTTGTCTATGGAACGAATCACTGTGCAATAGGGTGCTTTGACTATTAAAATAGTTGCCAAAGTATGTTTTGTTGCCAGTGTTCCCAATACATCATACTTCGTTATCCAAAAATCCACTAAGGATCCGAAAAACATAAAATATTAATCTCCTAAACCATTTTTCCTCCTAAAAACTCTACTAAAAGGCCAAGAATCTCCTAAATCTAGGAGGAAATCCCCTGATCTGGCAACACAGGTATCCTTGGTAGATGATTTAGTTTAGGTCACCAAGTCAACAACTTCTGCAGAAGATGAAGAGTCGAAAAAGTAAAACCAAACTAGTTTCCACTATGCAGAAATGCTAAAAACCACTTACTATACCACATGCATGCCAAAAGAATAAGTCTGGCCACCTGGTAAATGACTCCTGTAGAAGTTGTCGAGATAAAGAAGAAGAAGAAGAGTCAATCCTTCGTTCCTTCCAAAACGTCTGTGACTGCCCGATGTTTTGCCAGAAACATAAGAAACATATCGGTTTTTTCTATTCAAAAAACGTATCCAACAATTCCAATGTCAACAGAAATGTCTCAATTCGCTTCATCTTAAGTTCCAGTTGGCTTAAATTCTAGTAGGACTAAGTGCTGCCTCTTTTACCTACTATACCTAAGTACTATACCACCATTCTAGCTGACACGGGATCATTTCCCTTACTTCTTAGAAACAAGGATATATTTCCTCCTTAGGAGAAGATCTCGTGGTCGTAATGCATCTTATTGTTTACTCCATTCGGATGCAAGTTTTCTTTACTTTCTTCTGGACCTGACATGTCCTTGATGTTTAAGTAGGACTCAGTCCTGTGGTATCACAACGAGTAAAACTAGTCTATCTCTGTCTCTAATCGTTTACGGCTGGGTACTGGCTCTTCTACCCACCTACCCACATTTTTCTAGTCATAGACCACCGCGCATCTTCTCACTACGATCGAACGACCTACACTGAAAATTCAAAATAGATTAATTGGCACCTTAATCGGACTCACTGACCTACGTCAAATTAGTCTGAAGTGTGGTAGCCTTCTATTGAAAGAGCTCACTTAGGCACAAAGGAATGATTCTTTGTGTAGTAACGTTGGGATGGCGCAGCTTCCCCTTAAGGGTGCTGGGAACCCCAAGTATTAAATGATATCTGCAGTTGAAAGTTGATTTAGTTGATTTATTAAAACGGAGAAGCCTAGGAGTTTTAGTTTTTTTTTCTGGCAAGTGGCGGCGTAGGTACATAAAGTGTAGAACCCTCTTCTTCATCGTCTTTGAACCGACAACCACGACAACGGCAACTCCAATCTTTCAGTGGCTCCCCTCGTTAGGCAGTGTCCCGCACAAAAACCACTCAACTATTGAAGTTTCGGCCTCTTCTTTGTGAAGTAACGTTGGGATGGGGCAGCTTCCCTTTAAGGGTGCTGGGAACTACGAGGATTCCAATATGAACCATGCTATCTCCCTGATATCTGAAAGTTGATTCAGTTGGTGTAGTAAAACGGAGAAGCCTAGGAGTTTTAGTCTTTTTCTGGCCAGGGGCGGCTGTAGGCACTTAAAGTCCAAAATCTTCTTCTTCTTCTTCCTTAAACCAACAACCACGACAGAAGTCATTGTGCAGCAACCCCAATCTTTCAGTGTCTCCTCTCATTAGGCAAAGCCCCGTAAGAACAAAAACCACTCAGCTATTAAAGTTTCGACCCAAGTTCAATAACTGTCTCAGTCGCTTCTTGTTTAATGACGTCCTGGTTTGTCTGACAGTGCTGCAGGTGGCTTACAGCGATGCCACTTCTACCTATGTTTCGGTTTTTCTATTTTCCCCCCAAACTCCTAAAACTGCTTTTCAACTGACCTCGTTGCTGCAATTGAGGTTAGGTCGAGACACAGCAGAAACTTTTGAGGTTAGGTTGTTTTCGCTACCTACGAAAATATCAGCAAATTCCAATATGAATGATGGCGTGCACAAAACTGCCATTTCTCATATTCACTGATACACTAACCCACAGAACAAACAACAACGCCCCACCTACATCGGTGTGCCCCACTTTACCGCATCAACTGCCCACCCTGCCACCGCACCACTTTTGCTTGCCACAGCAACTCCACTAAATCCGACACTCATATTTCGTGCTTTTAATTAATTGCACGCAACTTTTAGTCAAAAACGAACTCAACTAACTTTCTGCTTATTGCCACGCCCATTGCCTTTTCTACAAATAAATACTACACAACGCACAACAACAAAAATACAACCACCGCAACCCACCGCACATTTACGCAACATTCGTAATTATTTTCACATTTTTTTGTTTTTGTCGCTGAAGCGAAAAAGCACAACAAAAAGTTTTCGACTTCACTCGTGGTTCGTCCCACTTTTGTGCGTTTGTCTCGGCTTGGTGCGTTGGTGCGTTGGTTCGTGCGGCGTTTCAGCGCATTCATTAGTCATTTCGGCATTTCATCAGTCATCACGTTGAGCACTTTCGTTGTTGACGTCACAGACGCCGTCCGCTGGTCAGTCAGCCAGTCCGCCGTCTGCCGTCTGCCGCTTTATCAGTTCGCCACTTTTAGTTGCTTTTACTCAAGTTAATCTTGTGGTAATTACGATAAGCCGATTAGGATGTACACAATTTTGGCCCCTCGCCCCCAACCGCACCTGCGCACTTGTTTTGAATACTTCCGGCGGCGCGCTTTTTCGTGCTGCTCCAGTTCCGTGCTGTCGCCATTTGCGTGTCTTTAATTATTTGTTGTCGTTATTGTTACTCGTTGGGCGCACAACATATTTGCCACATGCCACATGCCACATTGCCACGCGGCACATGTTTCCCTTCATTTGTTGGCGTTGTGTTGGCCGCTATGTTGTAACTTTTATCTGGCGTAATTCTGTGTAGTTTTCAACATTAAATTTACACTTTGGCACTGTTTCGGGTATAAATCTTGGCACAACAACAACAATAGTGTCAATGGTCACGCGTCGAGTGTGCGTGCTGCGACGCATTGGGACATTTATTTATTTGAATTTTTGTTTTGTTTTTCAGCTGCCTAAGGTTAATGCATAATTCTGCGTCGCATGGGAGGCGACATTATCATTTGGCAGATTTGACAGCTTAACTATGGATTAGATAAAGTTTACGAGAGCCGTTGTTGCCACTAAAAGCTTACATGGACTTGTGGTAATAATGATTGTTTTGTTGCTGCTGTTAAAATGTGAAATAAAATTTGCACTGAACGCACTTAAGCACTTAAGCACTCAAGCACTTAAGATTTAAATTTATGTATTTCTGGCATATAAACTGGTCAGAACTTTAATGTTTTTCTCTATTTTTCTAAATATTTTCAGGATAAATTCTTTCCCAATTAAATTATTATAGACTAAAGAATCCATTCATATCAAACAGCTCATGGTCAGCTTGGTCTTTTGAGTAACTTAACACAATGTGGGCCGCTTCGTCAAATCCCTGAACACGAGGTTTTTAGTCTTTAAAACTTCAATAGGTTGGTAGACACGGATCTACCAGCTTCCATGAAGATTTTCCATCTCATACGTTAGAAAAAAAATAAACCTAAGAACCGCATTTGAACAGTGCTGGGCGCTCCTAGCTTACTTCATCGACTAATAACATTTACATATTTCTTTAACTATTCACAAACAGTAAATTAATTTAAGAATATTTGGTCAGAGTATAGTGTTGTCCTGTATCTGTTGGATAGATGAAAGATGATAGATAAAGATGAAAATGCATTTCAAATTGTTGGGATGTTCTAAGTTTAAAGTACTTTCTAAATTTTTCATATATTTTTTGACTATAGTTTCAAAGTAATCGATATACCGATTTTGTGAATGAGTTAGGTGAATCCTGGAACTGAGTAGGTTTGGGTCTATTTTATGCATCAAAGCCCAACTAGAGTCACAAGCTCCTTTTAAAATTATTAGTAGAGTCTCTCGATCCCTATACAGTCTTTTTGTGGCCATTGTGTATGCTTGTTGCTCATCTTGTTTAAAATTTTTTGAAAAAAATCTCCAAACAAGAAGTCCCCTCTTAATAAAATATACAATTTTTATGATTTCAAAAAAGACGCTTCGCTTTATGGGAATGCTCAGATGGGTCAATATTGCGATTCAAATTCCACCTGAACTATTTTTCAATGGAAAATATTTATTTTTTTAATATTCAATTTTTCTCAATATCTGAAGCTGAGCTAGCAATTTATGAAAAAAGTCTTAATGATTTAGAAATTTTTTTATTTTTCAGCTCCTTTATTGTCAATCTTTTTGATTTTTTATTATATATATTATAGATATTTTTTTTACAATATATTAAGGAACACAAACAAATTTTTTTATATAGGTGGAGCTGAAGTCGCGTAGAAAAAAAAACACATCCTCCATTACGGACACTTATCTGCGGATTGGCTCGACCGATTTAAAAAAACATTTTTTAGTTCTTTTTATTAACTTTTTTTTTACAAGAATCCACCACAATATTGAAGAAAAATTTTTAATTTAAAGTGCTTTTTCGGGGAAAAATGGTGAAAAACGCAGTCAATTCTTGACACTTTTTTTCAAAAAGCTCCTATCCTTTTATTTTTAGCGTTTTTTTAATTTTTCTGGTGAATTAATGTGTCCGAAAGCTTAATAATTATGAATCTTTTTTGTTTTTTGTTTCAGATTAGCCAATCCGGAGATTAAGTGTCCATAATGAAGGATGTGTTTTTTTTCTACGCGACTTCAGCTCCACCTTTATAAGAGACAATATGCTAAAAAAAATAATTTTTTTGTGTTCCTTAATACTTCAATATATTGTAAAAAATTTTCAAAAAGATTGATAATAAAGGAGCTGAAAAATAAATAATTTTGTAAATCATGAAAAATTTCCCTTTCTAACGTGCCATCAGGCCCGGATTTACCATACAGGCATTGTAGGCAGTCACCTAGAGCGGCAAGAATTGAGAGGCGGCAAATTTTAGCGGAAACTTTGAAAACTTGTTCAATTCGTGGGAATTGAATTTCCCGCCTGGTTTGTTGGCACGCGTACCAACATTCTAAGTGTAAAATGCCTGAATCGAGAAAACAATCGATTTATACAAGCAAAGAAAATAAACATACAGAATGCAATTTTAGCAACTGCCTAGGGGCGGCAAATTTCTAAATCCGGGCCTGCGTGCCATGATACCTTAATTTAAGGTTTCGTGCTTAAGGCTTTTTATTTTTTTGAGGGGAAGCTTTGAGAAAGTTTTGGTGTATGAAGACCGCCCCCCCCCCCTCCCTATTTTTTAATGAAAAATATTTTCCCAAAGATCATATGGTATTTTTCCAATATTTTACTTTTAAAAATATTTCCGAAAAACATGAAAAAGAGGTGGTAAGGAAAGGGGAAGGGGGTTCATGCGTACACAAAAATTATTCAAATTTTTAATGCAAACAACTTTGTCTTAGACATCAAAGCTCTAGCTCTTCAAGTTTTGATACTTTCCGTGTAAAAGTCTATAAGGACCCTTTAACATTTATGTGCAAATTACAAAAATCTCAGACGTGCTGGACTATTACTTTGTTCGGCAAAAATGATCAGTATGACGCCCTCTTTCAGAAATATATGGTCGTTACTCTGTTGCACACAAAAAGTTTAAAATTGTTGTACTGTGTAATTAATGTCATTTCAAACGAACGATTTATCAAGTGTACTTATGTATTTTTTTAATTTTAAATTAATTTCGTTTTGATGTTTTTGTATTATTGAAGTTCAGTTTACTTTCGTTATTAAATATTTTGACTCAAATATTTATTTAAATGTCGGGCATCAATCGAAAGCAATGGAAGCTTTTAAAGTTTGTTTAAAAACTTTCATCAATTTGAACCAAATGATTTAACAGCCTAATGACCAGCCGATACAAATACAAACACACACTCACACACACATATGCAAAGTAACTGTGGCAACGCACACAACGCTGCTGGCCGCAACGACACGAATTCGAAACCGATTTTAGCGCAACTCGTGGCAACCGCAATCAATCGAATGCGCCACCCACAGCAACAGCAACTTGTATCAATAACAACAACAGCAACATGGACAATTGCAAGAGAGTTGATTGCGCAAATTGGTGGCATGGAAGTTACACTGCGAGTGCATGTATATGTGTGTGTGTGTGTGTGGTGCCTGCCCAACTGATCGAATGAGTGATTGAACTGCAGCGGTCTGTGTTGAAGTGTGTGGCCGTTGTTGGCTGTTGTTGCTGTAGCTACAACACAAAGAAGCCAACAACCTCGCCGCGCGGCTGCTCAACAATTGTTGCAGCAGCAACGCAAATATGTAAAGCAAAAACAACAACCAAGAACAATTAACTTTGCCTACGCAGTGCGCGCGCAACAATAAAGTTTTTACTGCCGACCCTCTCCACCTCAACCGCGCAGCGATTTCCGCACGGCTCGTGTTAAAATCTCGCCAAGTGCAAAACTTAATGATATGCCGACAACATAAACAACAATAACAACAACACCGACTACTTTAACTGCAACACGAACAAGAACAGCAACAACAACAACAATAACAGCAACAGCAAATTCGCAATACAAAAGTGAAAATCAATAATTGCAATAAAAGTTAATTATCGCACAATCAAATTTGTTTTGTGGTGTAATTACTCCGCTTTGGCCCACAACAACAACATCGTCAACAACACGCACCCAATTCGGATCAGTAAACAACATCGGCCATGGCAGCGGCAGCGTTGGCCGCAAATTTCCCTAAAGCGCGCAGTGCTGCCAACAAATCGAACACGACTGCAACCGAATAGTCGCGCACCACCCACTGCTCGCCTCGCTGCATGTCGCGTTCGCCGAAGGTATTCGGTTTTTGTGGCTGGCGCTTTGCACTGATGCCGCTGGTGGCGCAAATTGCCGTTCTTTGCTATTGTTGTTATTGTTTTTTTTTTGCATTTCTCCAAATTGTTGTTGAAAGTTTGCGCGTTTATTGTGCAATACAACAATTTAGCAAAGTTTTGCCCATAAAAGTTCGATGGTCGATGCGATGGTCGGTTGTGGTTAGTGGAATTGTGAGTTTTTCGCGTTTGGAATTTCAATGTGGCATATTGGTGGAAAATTAAAAATGCTCTTTGAAGCAATTATTCGATATCGTTTCAAGTACATGTTGTGTGCTCTTCTTCTTGTTTGGGCTATTATTAACTTTGATTGTTCGTAACCTGCAGCAGCAGCGGAGCCCGAGAGAGGAGTTAGTCATGGAGAAGAGTTAAAAATCAATCATCTGTAAAATTGCACAAATTTCCTCGTAACAACTGATTGGAAAACAAATCGTTTTTAATTAGTTGCATGAAACTACATTTATACATTTTTTTTTTAATAAATTGAATATATAGACATTTTTATTTGGTACAAGTTCGGGAAAACGCTTTGCTTCAATAAATATAATGTTTTAGAAAACAAAATCAACACGCTTACTTTTGGCCATATCGTCTAAGACTTTATATGGAATATTTATTTATTGATTTAAAAGCGTGGAAGAATAATACAATTATTTATTTACGAAAAGCGGACCTTCGGCTCGCAGATGATATAAAATAAGATTAATTAATCTATAAGTGTTATTTACAAGTAAAATTATGTTAACGCTAACGTGAGAATAGTTAGTATGTATTTGTACATGTAACAATGATTGGAGATGAAGATTTATTATATTAATTTTTTTAATCCAGTTTGACTTAAATATGTTGCAAAAATATCTAGTGAGGGAAATTTTAATAAGTTGGACGGGATTATGTTTTTAGAAATATGGAGTCTTATTTGATTAAACTGTCATCAAGAAGGTGTTTGATATATAAAGGTGTAGACGAGCAGTATTGGCAGCAAGGTGGACTGGAGCCAGTTAGAAGGTGAGGTGAAGGATTAATATCCTTGTCTTCATATATTTAAAAAGCTGAAAAGGGGTTTTTTTTAGCAAATTAGCATGCAAAGTGTTGAAAAATTGTTCAACACCTAAAAACACTTCTTCAATACGCCACTGGTCTGCAGTTGTTTGCCATGCTAGGCTATATTTATTGGGGGAGGGTACAAATTTGTATGGATGCATTTACAAAACATGTTGTAACTAGTATCAAATTGCATTGAACTTACAGTTCAAGACTTAGAAGTTCTTACGAAGAAGCTAAAATTTTAGTCGATTCTTGCAGCGACTTAAAAGTGGAAGAATTTTTTGAACATGGAATTCTTATGCGGCCTGAAATATTCGTATGAAGAAAAGTAGTAGCAAAGCAATGGATAAGGCTTCCTACTGATTTCTCTGAACAACGCTTCAAAGTTATAAAAGAAAGCCTCCAAACTTGGATATTTCATTACTTTAGTTTAATTCTTTACATGTACAAACATGTTCCGATGTGACTTATCACCAGAAAAACCGCAAGTTTTCCATACCTACAAAGTCTACATATCATATCCACTGATATCTAGAAAAGTACACATAGGATTTGGCTAATTTTTCACAAAATAAATTTAAAAAAAATATAAAATTTTTCACAATAAATTATAAAAGTCACCAAAGCCAAAATTTTTGAAAATACAGTTGTGTCTGAGTAAAATGAACACCCTATATAGTGAACAATCGAAAACTTCTAAATAGTGAACAAAATTTTGAAAGCAATTTCAAGCAAAAAGCAACAAAAACACAAGAAGGAATCAAAAATGAAAGAGGGAATTCACCTAATTTGTATTTTTGCTGTTGATTATTACAAAATCAGCTGTTTCTTGACCTTGGTGGTTATGTTTTTTGTCGAGTGCAAACCGATTGTTGTTGAAAGTGGGCTTTTTTATTTTTATTTTAATGATCTCTTGAATTTATATACACAAAGTGTATTTTGAGCAAATAAAACGAGTTTTTGAACAAAAATGTTAACCTTGATATAGTGAACAACCTCAATACTGTGAACAGGCCTTGCAATAATTAGTTCACTATATCCAGACACGACTGTACTAAAGAAAATGCAAATATTTACAAATGAAAAACCGTCAAAATGACCGCAATGGTCTTTTTAGTGTTAACAATTCCACAACAACCGAAACCAAACCGAATGAAAAATTAAAAGTTCCGCGCATCATTCTGTATGGAAAAACTCTATATTACTTAAGCTTTCTGTAGAATGTTTCATGGGTTTTTGAACGCAATGTAACGGCCAACTGTTTCACATACTCGCCTCTGATTCCTCCCAATGGGCATCGCCACACAGGAAACACACCCAGCGGCCATTAACTTGTGCGCTTAATTCAAGTCAACAAAATCAACACACACATCCAACAAACATACATCAAATCCATTTGCATTTAAGTTTAAAACCAACAAAGCGTTAATAAGTTACACTGCCATCATTCGTTCGTCATCGCAGTCAGCCGCTGCTGTTGAATGTTTCAAGCTCAGCTCGGCTGGTGTTTGTCGCATTTTGCAATTAAAATTGTCAGCTGACAAGTTGACATTTTTTAGCTGTAATTTTATTATTTATTCAGGCGCTCAAAGTTTTAAGTGAAATGTAGCAAACAAAAACCAAAACAACAACACAAACAACTAACTGCTATCTAAGCGAAAATTCTTCATAATTTTGAGCAACATCAGTGCGCGCCTAAAAGTCGGCAACACAACAGCAATAACAAGCAGTACTTACACGTTTGCATGCACATTGCGTCTGTCATTATCACCAGCCAAACAGTCGGCAATATTTCACAACAATTGTCGCAATACAGTTAAATACACCAACAGCAACACCAACAGCAACAACAAATGCCAACATCAATTAGAAAGCAAAGAAAAGAATGATGAAATTTATTTGTTCAGCTCTTGGCTGCCTACATGAAATGTCACTTCCTGCAGCGCGCTTAATCTGCCACCAGCGATGCTGTTGCTGTTGTTGTTGCTGCTGCTTTTTCTGCTGCATATTTGTGCGCCGCTTTTACAGCACAGCGTCTTCATCTGCACGCAAATGATGAATTTTACAAACAGCGACAAAAAAGACAACTTTTTAAACTCACATAAATTACAAGCAAGAAGTGGATATGACACACACACACACACACATACATTACACTGCCACTTGACAACATTCTTAAAGGACATTTGCCTCATCTGCTACGCGCTCGTCTGTTGCTGCTGCTGCTTGCTCAGCTGCCAAAGCCGACTAACACTCCCACTTTGGCATTCTTCGTTCGCTTATGCGACCGCTTGTCCACCCCCCGCCCCCCCTCTCCAACTTCATAGCCTTGTGTTGTCGTCGGCATTAGGGCGGCCGCGTGATTATCCTCTGCAGCCAAGTGACACCGATGCAGCGGCTGGAATTGATGTCGCCAAGCGAAGCACCTACGCGCACTTCACTCTGCCGCACTTCACTTTGCACCCGTCACAGCCGCCAAACAATGCGCCACTTGGCGCTGTCAACTACCACCCAGCCGACGCGCGTTTAACGTTCAGCGCACTGACAGCGTCGCCAAAGTAAACGAGATCCCGCATTTTGTCTGTTTGCTGTTGTCGATGTGGTTGTTGTTGTTGTTGGACTGGATGTTGCTGCTCCTCATTAAGTTGTTTGCTTATCATTAACGCGTGGCGGTAGAAAATCGCGCGCACGCTCCTATTAGTGGGTGGCAAATGTGGCGTAAACGATGAGAAACCAAAGAAAGCACCACGAACGAAGAGCAAACAAATCGCAATGTTTGCGCCGTCTTGGCCAACTTATGTGGACGCTGTTGTGTCGAGAGTTGATGTCTAATTATTGTATTTGATTTTATTTGATTCAGTTTAAATAAATTTTTGTTATTCAAATCAATTCAAGAAAAGTCCTGCTGCATCCCAGTTGAATGCCCATGATTACCCTGGTTTTTCTCTTTGCAATTTCAAATGCCAACGACCTCGTTGCACAAAGCCACTTACATCCTGTCATCCTGTGCGCCTGCAGCACTTTTGTTCGGTTTCAAGCCAAGTTGCCGAAAAGCCGTCACACACACTCACACACACACACACACGCACACACACACACACACACACACACACGAGTATCACCTGCATCACTGCCAGCAGCAAGTTCCTAACAACTTGTAAATCCTGCGCCGAAAATGTGTTCCGCCCACCACTCACAATTCGGGCCGCCATACCAACGAGCCACAATTCGGCGAACATGTAAAAGCAATCGAAGATTCGATTAAGTGCCAACTGTGCTGACGAAAATTCCGAAAAAATGTTGACAATGCAGACAAGCACCAAAACAAAAACAACGACAATGGCAACACACAAAAAATGGGACAACACAGCGGCAACAGCGGAAGTATTGCTTACAACTAACGACAACAAACAACTGACATTTAAATACAAACGGCAACACTGTCAAGTGGCCGGCTGCGGCAGCTGTCCGGAAAGCGCAACGGCAGGAAGAAAGCCAAGCATAAAACTGCTTGTCGACTGCCGGAACTACGAGCGCAAGAAGAAGCACAAGAACACGACTGACGGATTGCTGAGCGCCCGCACCGCATCGCACCGTTGGGGATGGCGCTGGCAAAGTTGTGTTTCGCTCGCATTGCCTTTGCACCTGACTGTCGCCAGTCAAAGTGCTTATTGGGGAAGGAGGCGCTCGAGGACATCGGCCTGCAGGGATAACCCGAAGGCGTGCAATGCGGAGGAAACTTTAGATTGGAAAATGTTCGACAAAATAGCCGCCAGTGTACGCTTGGACATGTTTTGGGCGGTGACATTTGGCGCGCTTCGACACACATAATACAAGCGAACATGTGATTGCATAAAAAAGCAACACAAGTGCACTGCTAAGTGTTCGTTCAACGGTGAAAACTTTGCTCGAAAGAAGGTAAAACAATTTGGAAAGAACATTGTCGGTGGGCGTCTTGGGTTGGGCTGCTTTGGTGTGAAGCAGAAGATCAAAGTTATTGCCTGACCGCAGCAACAATACAGGTAACTGAAGAGCTGATGTGCTGGTGCGAAGTGGTACTGCGATGCCAGACATAATTAAACCACGTCGACGTGTGTCAAATTAAGTGTTAAACTGGCATATCATGGCTTGACGAATAGGCATAGGATTTCCAGGGAAACCAGATCAAAGCTAAATCATAAGAGAACCAAACAGCTTCTGGACCAGGGGCCAATACTAAATTGCCTAAACTGAAGCAGTTCTAAGTGGTAATTGAACCGCGAGAAGGTTCGATCAGCGGCTGGTTTTTCCTTTCAATAAGCACTGACACCGCTGTGGCTCTGTGGACCAAGAAGAGCACATTATAACTGTTTTCGTGTTCGAAGCGATAAAAACCAACAGTCCATATATGCAAAATACTTCCTTAACTCTTCTGTGGGCACCCACTTAAAACCTCAGACCTGAACTAAGCGCGTACAAATACATTTGGCAGCATTCTCACTTTGTTTTTCTAAAAAATTTTTACATCTATTGGTTTTTGTAATCAGAAAGAATGAGTTGAGGACATCATGTACATAATATGAGCTCGATGTCTTAACTATAACCTTACTAAAAGTGGCCCCAAAGTTCAATATGGTCTGGCCAGAACCGGGTGCCCACAAAAGGGTTATAGCAGGTCTACTGTATCCTGAAACAGAGTAACCTTGAAAGATTCAAATATGGCGGAAACTTTTAGCGCCTAAACATAAAGTCTAAACGTTATTGTGAACTAAACCAAGACCGGCATTCGGGTGATTCAACATCTATGTGCATTATTTATACAGAGGGATCCTCCATTAAAACTGTGCAGAATCACAGAGATTTTTTAATTCGTTTCTTAAATAGAGGTAAACTTTAATAACGTGTCTCCTAGAAATGGCATTTTTTGGTTGCAATTTGATCGAAGTTTGAACAAGCGGCTACGCTGGCTTGACCATGTCTGCCGTATGGACGATGAAGTTCCGGCGAAAAAGGTGTTCGATGCGGTAGTTGAAGTCGACAGCGAAGAGGGAGGCCGTGTCTCCGGTGGAAGGACCAAGTTGAGAACGCACTATCATCTCTTGGTGTGACCAACTAGAGAAGGCGAACGGAAAGCAGAGGCACCTGGAGAGAACTTTTGCGGCAGGCCGTAGCCCCGTAACGAGTCGTTATGGCCAGTTAAGTAAGTAAGTGTGTAAGTTTAAATAATTTAATATAGCTACCCCGTTCCCGGGTAATAAAACAAAAATATCCAAGCCATACTTACTCGTGTGTACTCATCCCAATACTTGCAACTTTTATTTTCAAATACTTTTATTGACACACATCAGCATGGAAAGCCTTTTCTGATTCGCTATAAATAGTTTTACCAAACTTTCAAACTCAATTTCACTCGCACTTTCTCTCCCCACTCGTCCTACGCTCTGCTGCTAAAAAGACAGCTGACCGTGTGGCGCCGAAGGACGCACCACATGTTCGGCATGTGCCGATTTTTCCTTAGGCGACATTGGATTGGACGCGTTTGCGTCTACTTGAGACGATCTCAAATCAACACAGGGTGTTGCAGGCGGCGGTACAGGAACCATCCCTTCAAACGGGTTGCCATCGCCTTTCGGCTGTAATAGATAAAACGGCATCATTGGATAACCGTACGCCGACACCACTCGCATGTACATTGAAGCCAAACTGTTGTTTTCCGCTCCTATCACGTGTGCTGCCGATAGCCACGATAAGTCGGGCTTCACTAGTACTGCATTCGCTCCCGGCAACATTTTATCGATACCGCCACTTCCTTCTAGATTTACAACTGGTCGCAGTGCTGGTTCATTTTGTTGTTGTTGGCATGGGTCCAAAGTGGTTGAATTTGCATTGTTCACATCATTTGCCCAGCAGAGCTGCGTAAAGAGAAACAGAAAGTGGTTGCGTAAATGCTGAACGCATTTATCTGGTTATACTTACACCCAGAAATACTGTAACCATATAGAAAATCACACGCAACACCTTCGTCATTGCGATCAAAACGTAAAAGTTCGAATGTCAAATGCGTTTTCTGAGTAAAAAACGTATAACTCGCCTTGGCATCGACACATTCATTTATATGCAGTCGCCGGTGAAGCACATCGAATCAGTTATTGGGGAAAATACTATAAATTTGTGTGAAATTTGAATTGATTCGCAATACTGCAAACGATCATTTAAAGCTTTCGTTACACCCACTTGGAGCACAATGGAAAACTCTTCGATATTAATGACTATATGACTTTTTCATACATACATATTTGATTACAGTACTGAAAATTATCATCATTTGAAAATCTCTCCAATTGAAAAATGACAGTGTTCAAGAATAGACTTCCTTGCTGCTTGAAGTAGTTGAAGCACTGGATTAGATGGCACAAGATTTTATACACTAAATTGAGTTTTTTCTTCTACAATCTAAAGTTGCTATACTGACATCTATCACTCTTTACCATGTCATGTTCTCCGTGGATACTTCTCCCAGACAGGAAATGAAAACGCGACAGTCAGAGTGCAATAAAAGTTCTCAAGATGGTCTCCACCATCTTAGAAGTGGTTTCCCTCTGTGACTCTAACACGTGACGAGGTCAGCTTGAGATTTGTATGTGAAACTTTCGAGCTGTTAGGTAGAAGTACAGTAAGCGATATGCCGTCCACAAATTCGGACGGTTTTCCCCCTTCCATACTCAATGTCCCGTACCCTCGCAGTGTACCTCAAGCGCAGGTTAGGTTAGGTTAAAGCAGCTGTCTATGACTTGCCGAATGACACACTTAGGCTTCAAAATGGGCCCATTGTGATACCATAAGGAGAGAGTGGTCTGCAAGTCGGAAGCCTTTTGAATTATCCCTAGCAAGTCTCTGATGTTGACTGAACAGAGGTTATCCAAGTTTTCGGAGACGGGAGAGCCTAAGGATTTCCATCTATGTCTGGAGAGGTCCAGGCACTGGCAGAGAAGGAGACTCATAGTCTTTTTCTGCTCTTATTTCAAGCGCAGGTCTGAGCTAATTTTACAAGAAAATTTCTCTTTCAAAGCTATGTAATCTCAAGCTCAACCATAAGAAGAATTTCTGATTCTTTCTCCAAGAAAAACTTTCAACATGGCCAAGAACACTTTAGTTATAATGGATCTCGCTCTTGCAACATTTACATTAGCACTCTTTCAAAACTATCCTCACTTGGGTGCCATTCTCACTGATCCTAATGAAAGACGCTGAATTATAGCTACTATAATAAACTCGATAGATATATATCCTCCCTATTGTATCCTATCTTTTCTCTTATAGCACACCACCTATAAATTAATTATCTACTCTGCTTTTCTCAATAAATCCTCTATCAGGTAATAGGAAGAAGGACAACTTTGGGTCACATCCAACTAAAATAGTAATCGTTGGAGCACTCAACTCGCTATGAGAATCAGAATACTCGTGATGAAACTATCTCTTTGGGTCTAATCTAACATGTTAGGTATGGACAGTTAGATCTTCTGTATTAGTGGGGTCTAAATAAGAAGCAGCAAAGAATTGGAGATAGTCTTTTCTGCCAGATAGACAGAGAAGTAAGCTGTAAGTCGCTGTCACTCTCTTTTACTACCCGATTCTTTTTAAAAGTATTTAGAAAGCTTTTTGGTGTATCTTTTTCAATGACCTAAACTACCCCAAAGCAGTCAATATTCCTAAGGTTTATCAGTCAGACTTAATAAAGTTCATCCATGAAGTGAAATGAAATCGGTATGGATATAATTGCTGGTTGTGTATGTCTTCTCTTGAACCTAACCGACCCTTTTTTATTTCTATTTTAACCTAAACTGTGCGATTCGAAACAACATGAACAGAAAAATAATTTAAATACTTAAAAGCTAAAAAAAATTTAATCAAAAAGTGCTACACAGGAGCCTTCCATGATTTGAAAAGCAGAGAAGATCTCATAGTTCTCTTCCCTGTTTTGTATTTTTTGTTTATTCTACTTTTCCCGCTCACGAACTATGCCACTTGAACTTTCCCTTTAAAACGCTCTCTGACAGCGCAAAAACATTTTTATAAATTATTTTCGCATTCATTAGAGTTCACTTAAAACATTTTATTTTCAACGGACATTTTATCTCACCAACTCGCTTTCCCTAACGTTAAATAAATGACACGCACTTTGCGGTGATCCATTTCCATTTTTTGGTTTATTTTTTTGTTTTATCTTTGTTGCTCACCCCAGTTCCACCTACAGCCGGCGGCTGGGCGGTTGTGAGTTCGTTTAGTGTTGACAAATTGTATGTAATTTTTCGGCATTGACTACTTTCGATAACATTTCGCCTACGGCACAAACAAACAAAACACACACACACAAACAGAGCGCGACATAGTTTTTGGGGTATTGGAGTTTTTCGATTTTGATTGTTGATTTTTTCATATCCCCACGCAACGCCCCACAAGGAATTGAATACATTAAGCGCCTTTCAGTTGCTGTGAATTTCAAGCCAGCGGCTGACACGTCCCTGGATGCTGGTTTCGAATACCCTACACCAACGGCGCCCGAACAGTCAATGCGAGAGACGACTTTCAGACAACTCAAAGTATAAAGAATGTAAAGTTTGTTATGTAGTCCATCACAATTGAACAGATGTGAAAGAAACTTAATGGTACTGCAAAATTTTGAATGTAGGAAATTCTACAGATTTCACATATTTTTGTAGGGGATTTCTGCGTCCGCTCAAACCCACTGAAGTAGACGCTGTGTTTGTTTTTTTCAATATCTCCCTCCTTCATTGCAAGTTCGGAATAGCAAAGTGTCCAAAAGTGGTGTGGTGAATATTTGAAAAATGATTTTATTAGCGTGATTTTTATTTGGTCATAATTCACTGACACTGCAGTCGAGGGAGACTAGGGAGCGGCACTTAACGCCAACTAACAGTGGGTCGAACCGCCACCTTGTTGCGCAATGGACGATTTGCTATTTGTTGTCGATTGTTGATGCATACACACACACACGCCACACTCAATTCTAAATTTTTTCTATATTCATTTTGCCGTTTGGGCCTGTGTTGCATTCGAATGGCAGCCGTGAAATTTTCGAAAAACTGCTGAAAAATGATAAAATTATACAGACGCGAGATAAGAAAGCGGCACATCGAATCGCTTTCGGCGTCATTACTTGATAATTGATGGAGTGAAATTTTGTGCTGGATTCATGCACATTTCGCTTTTACAACCAGCATTTCTCAAATAACAACGTCAATATTGTTGTTGTTGTGCTGCTTAAGCAAATGTGGTTTCGAATAGAAATGTTGTGTGGCAGGATTTTCGAATCCATGCCAAATGAATTGCAACAAGAATTTTATCAAGTTTGATGTTAGTTAGTTACTTTGTTGCGGATGAACATTCCAACTACAACCGCCAACTTGCAACGTTTTCGCTCAGCAAAGAAAAATAAACGATTTACATCGCATCGTTTTGATTCTCAGAGCAGCTTTAATTTCGAATAGAAGCAGCGAGAGGAACGAGAAAGAGAATTGAATGGATTTCTAAGCAAAACATTTATTTACAGGATCTTATTATAATTATTATATAGGCTATAGTGCACTACGACCAATTTGATCTTTTGTACAGCCTTTGTTTTAAGCGTCCAAGTTAAGGCTTTTTATAAATGTTAGCACTTTTTGGGATTGTAGTTTCCAGATGGCGGTTGATGGCGGTATAGACGCCTGACCAAACTGGAGAAATCTCTTTCTACTGAGTGCAGGACATTCACATAGAATGTGGAGTGATGTTTCCTGTTCTAGCTCACATATCCTGCACACATCCGCTGAGGATATTCCCATATTTTTGAGATGGTACCTAAGTGAGCAATGCCCTGTTAGGTACCCAGTGAAGATGCGAAGGTCCTCTCGGTTTAGCTTGAGGAGTTTGTTGGATGCCGCTCTGTGCGGGGCCAGGAATTGTTTTGCCTGCCGTAGTCCCGTTGTGTTGGTCTATTGGTCAGCAAATTCATGGTCAGCCCATTTTCGTAACCACTCCTGAATGTGCCCTCTTGGTAGTCCACAGAATGGTTCCGGGCCTATCAGTGGGCGTAAGGCACCCTTTTTCGCTAGGCAGTCCGCTTGTTCATTGCCGTAATGTCCTTCATGTCCTGGTATCCAGGGTCTTACAATTTGCAGTTTTAAAATTAACTGTCTAACTCTGACATTTACATTAACTGACTGTAAATAAAAGTGACATTTAGTCAGCTGAAAATCTGCAATTTTACAATATGGATCAAAAAGGTTGTCAGTTACATTACTTTAATATTTTATCTTGTTGTATCATATTGGAGAGTAACGAGAAAAGTTGAATCTTCGAAATGTTTCAACTGTATCTGGGCCAGAGTCATAAGCCAGAGAGTCCAGCGACCTGAAATACAGGGTTGCGCAAGCAGTGGCGGATTCAGGGGGGAGGGTTTGGGAGTTGAAACCTCCCCGAAAATATTAGGATCGAGTTTAAAACTGCATAAAAATTAAAAGGCATTTTTGGCATTTTATAAATATTAAAGAATTACTTTTTGAAACCCCCCGAAATATTTTTCCGAATCCGCCCCTGTGCGCAAGAGTTGTTACCCAGTGTTCTTTGGCTCTAATTTGTTTATGAATGAATGAGTGAATGAATGAATTAATTAATTAATGAGTGAACGAATGATTGAATAATTGAATGAGTGAACAAATGAATGAACGAATGAATGAATGAATGATATAATGATTAAATAAGTGAATGAGTGAATAAGTGAATGGATGAATGAATGAATGAATGAATGAGTGAATGAATGAATGAATGTCAAAGTAAAATTTACTTTTGCCGCCATTTGCAAAAGTTATAGCATCTGTCGATAAGGTGATGACTTTTGTGCCACCCTGTATGAGTCAATTTCCAACACAACTCTACAACTTTCCTAAAATTAACTCAAAGTTGCTTTCAAATAATTCCACAATTTTCAACAAAAGTATTTATTGGCAGAGCTGTAAAACATTGCTTCTAATTTGTTGCACAGTGTAAGTTGGGCTCTGTAAAATGTTTAAAATTTCAAGAAGCCAAAAATATTTTGCTGCTGTTGCCATTCAAATGCGCTTTTTGCCTTCTTCACATGTATACCTATGTTAATACATATGTTACATATGTCTATCTGTCTGTATGCATGCACCTGTCTCTGTCGCACACTCTCTCCATACAGACAAATGAGCTTATTTTGGGTTGTGCGGTTAATTAAGTAAAATTTATCACAATGTTGTAAATTATTTCATTGCAGAAACACACACATGTATGGTATACAGTCAGCACACGCACACACTTACACTAACACAAACACATACACAAGCTGGACGAGGCGCCTGCTCTCCACCCCCACACCCTCCAAACCAATACGCCAATTGCTGTTGTATTGCAACTGAAACACGACAATTTCACCTCCCACGTATTTCAAACTCTCTCCCCTCGTTAAAATGTGCCCCCCCACTCCGCTCCCCCAGCCAACACACATTTCATTGTGTATACTTTATGTAGGTGCCATGCGGTGTTGTTGTTCTCTGCAATGAAATGCAAAGCGCGCGAAAATGGAAGCAACATTTGGTGGGGGCCAATGAAAGCGGAATACGATGCTCGAATAGCAACGAAAGCACCGACACGCATGTTTGCACGTATGTATGTGTGTGCGTGTGCTTGTGTGTGTGTGGGTGTTTTACTGTTTGCATTGGCATGCAAAGCAACCGTTCCAAGTGCCGCCGCGTCATCGTCCTTTGCCCCGTCGCGTTGCATTGGGATCAATTTGTTGTTTGTGTTTCATTTTAATTGAATTATTGTAGTGGGTGAGCTGCTGCGCGCTTGTTCGTATATGTGTGTGTGTATTAAAGCTTATGACAATAAATTGTCGATCCCTTCGCGTCTGCGTCGCTTTTCGCGCTGCACTACAGTCAACTGGTTAAAACAGACGTTGGCAAATACGCAACAATGACAAAAGCCACTACACAAGCAACAACAGCGACAACAACAATACACAACTTTACATACACACACACATATACAGTCGCACAAGCAAACATAATATTTTAATTAATTTTCATTATTTTGCTCAAATTAAAATTATGAGACTTTTCCTCAACGTTTTTCCCCGACATTTTCTCGCAGATATTCGATACGTTAAGTTGCCGCAATTTCAAACCGAACGAACACGCAAGCACTTCCCTGATGACGTACGCACTCACACACACACACACACACGCACACAGATGTCGAACACAGACAATTGTGCGTGTATGTGGCTTAATTTGGGCTTCATTTAAAACATTATCGAATTCTCCCAGTGATATGTGAAGTCCAGGCCATCACCACCACCATCGCCAATAACAACAACAACAACCACAGCCATTCAGAACGCTTTTCATATTCGCATGTCGGAATGTTTGCATTGGCATTGCTGATTTTACATTTTAATTAATTTCGATATTAAATTGCCGAATGCCAGAAAGCCATGCAGTGCTTGAATTTTTATTTTGCCTCATTAATCGTTGCCGTCGAGCGTCTACTGAGGGCAATGAGACAGCTGATTTGGTGCCGTTTCTGAGAAAATACAATTTTAGTTCACCATGCAACCCTTTGGCAAACTTGCACCTTTACGTAGTTGTGAGCAAGTGTGTGTTAGACAACTGACAGCTACTGTCCGAAATGGATTAGGACCAATTGGATTAAGAGTGACCATAACTACCCATAACCGGGTTACGGCCTACCACAAATTTTCTTTCCAGGCGAATCTGCTTTGTGCGTCTTCTTTATTTTTTCACACCAAGAGAATTCACTTTCACTTCACTTCTCTACACCCTTGACCAACAACTATCAAACACCTTTTTCGACGGAGCTTCATTGCCCATACACGAGACATGGAGACGGGAGATGATTCGCTATGCTACGTCCATGTCTTCAAACAGCTCATACAACTCTTTATTCGTTCGTATAAGTTAATAGTCTACAGATTATAAAATTACATAGTTTTTACTCTTACGAAAACATGGAAAGGAGTTTAAAAAGTTAATTTCAAAGATTGGCTCTGTTGCTGCAATTTCGCATTCAAATAACTAAGCATACAATTTTAAATTATTTTTTCATACCTCGATATGTGTTAAATAAAACCTATGGAAAGAAATGTTATTCCTTTTCCAGACTTTCTTCATACCATAAAACCTTTTCATTTCCTTCTTCCATACCATAAATGGTCAAAGTTAGGAGTGTTTTATACCTCCAAAAAGTTGCATTTGTAAGTGAGACACTTAAGAAATAGTTCGCAGCTCCAAGAAAAAGCTAATCTCAAACATTTAATAATTCCATTCGTCAGTTGGGTAAAGGCGAATGCGTGTCTCACAAACGATCCCAAATTTGCGGTTCGTATCAAGAACCTCAGATCGTTTGCTGTGTTCTATTTGAAGCGTGTTTTTTGATTATTTACTGGTCGTAGCCTTTACGAGATATGTTCAATTACTTAATGTCAAATCAATTTGAATTTTGCCTCTGTATTTGACATTACCTCATTACCTCAAGAGAACAAATTTTGCATGCCAATGAATTTCAAAATAAGGAGGCTTTTTAATTTGTGAACCCTCCTTTCGAATAACTCAGATTCAGGGACTTAACTATTATAAATTTTTTAAGAAAATAATTGCAATGTAACTATTACAATGCAACATCAATTTTATTTGTTGATTATAATTATTATTTGCGACAATTAATTTTCGATAATTATTATTTTGGGATTTTTTGTTTTTACGTTGCTTTATAACTTTTATATTTGGCTTTTTTTATTTACGTTACCGATAACTATTATTAAAATATTTTTTTTTCGTTGCTTAATAGTTGCTTAAAAGTAATAATTTTTATTTTTAATTTTTTTGATATACGTTGCCGATAACTATTATTTGAAAGAAAATTTTTGTTACGTTGCTTCTTAATTTTTTTGAAAAAAACATTTTTTTTTACGTTGCCTTACCACATTTTGAATATGAATTGATTTTTAATTGTTTAGTTGTTGGTGGGAATTAGGTTTCTGCAGTTAATTTGCGTTTGTTAATGTAAAACATTTAAAAATCAATTCATATCCAAAATGTGGTAATTCAACATAGAAAAAATCATAAATAAAAGTTATGAAGCAACGTAAAAAAAAATTTCACAAAATAATAGTTATCGATAACACAAATTAAAAAAGTCATAAATAAAAGTTATGAAGCAATGTAAAAAAAAGTTCAAAATTAACATAATAATTATCGACAACAAAAAATATACTTGTTACCTAAAAGAGTTATTATGCAAGTGAAAAATATTTATTACATGATAATAGTTATAGGCGACGTAAAAAATTTCTTATTGGGAATAATTATTATAAAGCAATAATTATAGAAATTTCTTAAATTATGGCAATTTTTTTAATCCCAAAAATATGGATAATAATTATGTTAGATCTCTGCTCAGATTGCTTCATTGCTGCATCGTCACATAATTTGTTTCGTTGTGTCAATCAAGAAAACCAATTACAGAGCATCCAAGTCAGATTTCTTACCCAAATGTAACCTCACAACTTGTTCGCTTAATTCCTCATAATTCTTCAACGCCCACTCAACGCAAGAGCCTGTTAGTTATAACAACAACAAGTAAGAAATAAAAACAAAAAAGCCTCACATAAATATCTAAAATTGCCGCAAGTGTTGTCATTTGTTGCAAGTGGAACGCTGCAATGTGCCACAAACGGCGCACACGCCGTTGAGGTCTGTCGAGCACCTCTTTGCAGTGTTGTAAAGCGACGCGTAACAAGTGCCACGCCTGTCATTTTGCTGCTGGCAGCGCGCATTGCTTGCTATTGTTGCTGTATTCGCTGCTGTTGTTGTTGTTGGTCTCATGCGGCTGTCATGAATGTCATTTTGCCTTGTTTTTTTTCTTTTTTGCAAAATAAAAGACATGTCAACAACAACAACAACAACAAAAGCCAACGCCGAACAAAAGCAACTCGGCCAACTTGGCTGCCGCCTCGGGCCGCCGCAAAAGATCTCCTTTGAGTTGTGCGCCAGTTGTCTGTCGGTTTTGTGCTATTTTATGTGCACCGGTGTGTTGCAGACATTTCATGCTCGCCGACGACTCCAAACGGAAAACAATTTAAATGGAAAATGCAGCAACATTTTGCGGCGTTACGCTTCTGACGCGGCGAGATTTTCTCTTTGCTATGGGCAAAATTAATGTATTAACGCATTTCGTATGAATTTTCAATAATTGAAAATGGCATCTCTCGTTGGCGAAAAGCTTTCTCCCTCCTCAGCCAAACATTGCGCAAAGCAAACGACGAAGTGAAGTGAATGACGCTGCCGCCGAACGTAGACGAGTCAATCAATTCAATCGACCGGAAATACCACAAAATTCTCAATTTCATATCGTACACACACACACACACGAACACACAAGTACGCATGCAACAAATGCGGTCAAGTGGTGCACGCACAAATGTGGCTGCGTTGGTTCGTTCACATCAAGTACACTTTATTTGCCTAATGAGCTCGGTTTGGCCACCTCTTCCCTTCAGCCTTGCAGCTGTCTGCTCGGCGCAGTGTCGCCTTGTTTGTGTGCGTCTGCAAGTCGAACTTAGTGCAGCGCCATAAAGATGCAATGCATGAATTGCTGAGAAGATATTTGCCTAAATTTACACTCGAACAAATTTGGTGGCAGGAGCATTTGTGCTAAAAGCGTATGAAATATGTCCTCCACTTAGAGTTGCCATAAATTGCGGTTTTCAATGTCAATGGTGTGTGAAGTTGAGGAATAAGAATTTTCAAGGATTTTGAAAATTCGTTTATTACTTGCTCTAAACAACACTTTAGTGCCAGAAAACCAAATCCAGTGGGTTGGTTGGTGGAAAAAAATCAAAAGGTACAATTCTTGATCTCTTTTAAACACTTCGGAGTGCGCACTGAGTAGGTTAGAGACTTCCAAAGCGATTTTCTTGAAACCAGTTTTTATAAACTAGATGGATAGATTCAGCAGATTCGGATTTTACATTTACCATATATTTTCTAAGGTAGTACGTAGAGATGTTTAATTTAACGCTTTTTAGCCAACGCTAAGCAACTTTTAAATTAGTATTTAAATTAATTTTTCGTCTAATAGATCACTTCAAATCAAAAAGCATTTAAATTCATATTTAAACTACTTTTTCATCTAATAAAATTAAACAATAAAAACAAAAATTAAAAAAAAAATTAAAGCGCAGAGCGTTCAATTGTTTACGCAAAATCAAAATCAAACACGAACCATTAAAAATATCAACGGACATGATGAAAACATCTGCAATTTCCTTTGCCGCAAATGCAAATTATATGCAATAAATTTCAGCAGAATCATTTTTGATGACATTATGAAAATGTCAAAATTTGCATTGCATTGAATTTAACGCTGTTTTATTTAACAGTGGCGGTAATCACAATCGGCAATAAAAGAGACACAATTTTCCTAATAAATAAAATTAAATTCACTGTTGACAGATTTGTCATTATCAGCATCACTTAATCACACCTAAAATTATGAAAACCCAATTAAAAGTAAAAAAAAAATCGGCTCATTTTCCAGCTCCTTCTCTGTGTGTTGTCACAAAGGCGACAAAAGTTCGTTCAATTTCAGAATTTAAGCACTGCCAAGCGTTCCTTTGACAAACCCCTTTCGCAGCAAAACGTGAATACCGCCAATGTGCTATTTGGTGCCAACGAATGGCAGTCAAATCGAAATGTTTGCGGTCTTCAAAACGAAATTTTCAATTTTGCCCAACTCCCGCCGATGCGTTAACGGCAGCAGCACCAACATGGCTGACAGTCAGACGCCTGAGCGACAGCTTGACACATACAGTCGCATAACTATATACGAACAGACAGACTAATGGGCTGACAGCCAGACGCACAGATAGCCAAACAATGCCCGAAGGTCTGTAGGCATATTTTTCCAGCAGGTGTCCACCATCGCTCCCTCCAAACCCTCTCTCCCTCTCGCGCGGTGATTGTTGATGTTGTCATTTGAAATAATTTTACAAACATTTTCTAAAGCATAAACGCGATTTTCATTTTTATTTAATAGAAATGTTTACATGCTTTCGGTGTCAGTGTAAGTGTGTGTGTGTGTGTGTTTGTGTTTGGGGAATGGTGATTTTTGACAAATGATTTTCATGGTTTGACATGAATATTCAATGAGTGCGCCAACATTGTTGGCATTGTTGTTGTGTCGCTGCCGTTACGCTGAAATTGATTTGTTGCCTGTCGTTGGTTATGATTTTCTGTCGCAAAATATTCAATTTTTGATCCTAAATCACAATAATTGCAACAAGAACAACTATACCGATGACGTTCAAAGCGGCTTTTTCGACGACGACGGCGGCGCGTTTAATGCAAAATTGTTATTTCCATAAATCATGACAGATGCAAATTTATGACACACACAACACACACAAGGACCTGCAAAGGATAACAATTTGGATGTCACATTTTTGTTGCACAATTTTTATATTTTTTGCACAACTTAATGCGTTTAATTTTTTCATTAAATCGATTCACTTCAATTGTTTGCACTGAAATCAATTACACTGTGCAACAAATTTGCCACCTCACTCATGCTCGCTCTCTTTCCTTCAGCTTACTCATGAAATTGTTGTTTGAATTTGTTGAAATTTGTCAATTTGTGGCGCTTTCCAAACCCCTCACCTCACCACCGCACAATGGCCTCGATTTTGGCCAGTTTCGGTTTGCCTCGCAGCAGCTGCGCCGTGCGCACCGCATTCGTGAAATTCGCCTCGATGCACGCAGTGATGGGCCGCAGCACCAGCGACGAACGCCGCTCCTGTGCACTCTGGCACTTCTCCTTGCTCTCCAGCCCCACCTGCTGAACGTGCTGCACGCGCATGCTGCTCGGCCGCTTGGCCAGGTATTCGTTGATGTGCAGATTGGAGCCGTTGCTCAGGTTCAAATGCATCAGATACTCCTGCAGTGTCGCCTTCAGGCGCACATTCTCCGCTTCCAGTGCGCTCTTCTGCTGCCGCAGGCAGGTCACATCGACGGTGGCGTTGTTGACGCGCCGCCAGAAATTCTCCATCTGCAGCCAGTTGCCAAAATTGTGCTGCAATCATAAAAAAACAGATGTTGTTTTTTAATTAAAAGTCCAACTCCCGGCACACGCAACTCACTTCCTGCATTTCCGCTGACACTGGCTCCGCTTCTGCTTCCGCCTCGGTTGACGTTTCAGCGAACATTTGACGCGGCAAGGGCGGCAGCATGCGTTCGCGTTCCGTCTCCAATTTGCCACACACAACGGCCAACTGCAGCAGCGTCTCGCCTTTGCTCACACACTTTTCCAAATCCTTGCAAACCACACAACAATGTTTTCAATACGAAGCCAAAAGTGATGCAATTCCAATGTGTTCACCTTCAGTGCTTTGTAGCCGACCACGCTCATTGCCTTGAAGCGCATCTCATCGTCCTTGATCTGCTGGTCCACGCGCTTCTTCAACGCTGCCAGCTGGCTCTGCAAGTCGGTTCGCATCTTGGCCAACTGTTCGCTCTTCAGTGCATTGTGTTCGGCGGTGTCCGCATAGACCAGCTTCAGGTGCGCCAACTGGTCGGTGGCCTTCTCGATCTCGTTGCAGTGTTCGCTTATGATGGCTGTGCTCTCTTCGTCGCGCTCCTTCAGATCCATGTACTCGGCGTAGAAGCCTTCGGTGTGACTCATGTAGCCGGCCAGCACGTCCTGGTACTCTTGCCACAGACGTTCCAGCTTGGTTTCGCCGCTCTGTGTGATCTTTTCAATATAGATTTGCATCTAAGCGGGAAGATTAGGAAACAATTTTATAAGTATTTGGAAAATATAGATTCACAATAACGTGAATGGTAAACTTAAATTTGTTTAGCGAAGGAAATGATAAATTCGAATTAGTATTTATTTGATTATCCTGAAAAGTCGAAGTGTGGTATTCCATCAAAAGTAGTCACTTTTATGGAAGAACTTTATGTGTGGACATTACTAGACGATAATGCAACAAATAAAGGGTACAATTTTAAGTCAACTTTAGGTCTACAATACAACAAATACTATGGATTGGATAGCAGATCTGATCAGCTCATTACTGATTTTTCGTTTTGTTGAGAGTTTTCAAATGTTAAAATTATTCCCATAGTAATTAATTTTATATTGCGCGGCGAAATACATTTTTCGCTGTTAAGTGGTGTATTGTTTGGCTGTTAAAGTGCTGTTATTACTCTGTTAAGATTCTTTCACTGTTATGTTTTCAACGTTCTGTAAAGCCGATCTTCGCTCAATGCTAACTGCAAACAAGTACAAATGTTTGATTCCTGTATCCATTGAGGGTTTAGGCATCTACAAAGTGTCATGTTTCCACATGGCAACAAAACAACAAAAGTGTTAACTGGGCGAAACAAGCTGTTGGCGTTACTACAAACTTTTGATATTTATCACACAATCACCCGCTTTGCCTTCGAATGCCCAATTTAAGCTTTTAACCCTTTCCAGCCCGAATTTTACACTGTGGGTCGATATTACTGTTTCTATTTAAATCAGGAAACACTTGCCTAAGAAAAGTGCGACTTCAAATGTCATCATTTGAAGTCGCCACGCCTCTTTGTTAGAGTTCTAGAGCTAGTTTACTTTTGAACAATTATAGCTTAAAACGGGTTAAATAAATTTTGTATCAATATTTTTTAATTACAGACACATTTTTTTATATTTATGGAAAAATACAAAATTATCATCTTTTTGATTTTATTAAACGATTATTAAAGATGCAGGGTTTTGATCAAACGCGCCCAATTCGTAGACTTCAATTAGAACACAAACTTTCCCTGATATCGCTGCAAATTACACAGGGCAACAAATTTCGACTTTTGGTCGGCTTTTCTGGGTTTGACATCAGTTCTAGGGTAATTAGGGACCGCTGATTTCGAATCCGCAAACCGTTTTGAAAACTTAGTTTCCGTTTTCGCAAAAAATGGGCGTGTCACTTTTTCGGATTTTCCCTGACTTTTTTCACGTTTGGGATTGTAATTTCTAGACCAATAAACCGGTTGACATAATTTTCACCTCGTTGCATTACCAACACCGCACGGTTTCATTTCCGATGCAATTTATTTTTATAGGTTTTAAAATTCCGCGGCAATTGGACCTCAAATTCGGAAAATATGGAATTTCAAGGCGTTTTCTTTGATGTTAAAAAACAAACACATTTTTCGTAAATCAATTATCGAGTTATGTATAACAAGAAAGCGGAAACATCAAGTAATGCAACACAGCCAAATTTTTTGGCGTGAGTCCCATTCTCATCGAAATAATAGCAAAAATGTACCAAAGTCATTTTCAACAGATTTCCGTTTTTTTCCTTTAAAAAGTAAGAGCCTCAAAATATGCAAAGTTGTTAATTTTGTTTTGTTTGAAGCAATTCAAAATTTTGTTGTTTTTTACTTGTATTCCAGACAGTGAATGGAATATATAAAAGAGCATATTTTGAGGCCCTTAATTTTTTAAGGAAGTAGTATCAAAAATTATGAAAATGACTATGGTACATTTTTGCTATTATTTCGATGAGAATTTGGCTGTGTTGTATAATTTCATGTTTCCGCTTTCTTGTTATACATAACTCGATAGTTGATTTACGAAAAATGTGTTTGTGTTTTAACATCAAAGAAAACGCCTTGAAATTCCATATTTTCCGACTTTGAGGTCCAATTGCCGAAGATTTTTAAAACTTATACAAATAAATTACATTGGAAAAGAAGCCGTGAGGTGTTGTAAATGACACAAAGTGAAAATCATGTCAACCGGTTTATTGGTTTTGAAATTACAATCCCAAACGTGAAAAAAGTCAGGGAAAATCCGAAAAAGTGACACGCCCATTTTTTGCGAAAACGGAAACTAAGTTTTCAAAACGGTTTGTGGATTCGAAATCAGCGGTCCCTAATTACCCTAGAACTGATGTCAGAACCAGAAAAGCCATTTTGCTGTTGATCAGTGTTATTGGAAATTATTTTGGGGATAACAGTAAAACTTTTGTAATTTGCCTTGAATTCACTTCTGAAAATATTAATTTGTTGGTGCCTACTTAAATTAAACTCATAAATCAATCGTAGCTTTTGCTATAAGATGAAAAATAGGTGAAGTTGCTCTCAGGCAACTTTGAGGTCAAAAGAGTTAAGCTAAATTCTTTGATGTAGAAAGAGCCCCTACCGGAAGCACCTATGAAAAGTGCCTCACATACTGAGAAAGATTCTAACATATATAACATTATTTGTGTTTTGGTTCAAATGGGGTCTTAAAGACCCTCAATAAAACAAAAACTATTGAATATTGCGCTAAAAATTTTCTGTTTTTAAAAAATTCCCGGCACTTGTTTGGCAGAGTTTTTACATATATTATTAGAAATCTGAACAAAACTATTGAAAAATTATCTCGGGGACACAAAATCATTTAACAATGCAAAAATCTGTTACATGTTGACAACTTAACTTGACAGCAACACAATTCAAATGTCGCGCAGCTCATTTCAACTATCATCCAAAGCCAAGTTGATAGCGTTGATTGCATGCACTTTGAATGACAACCAATTCACAATTCACGTATCACAAACGCTATAAAAAGCCCAACGTGCCGCACAGAAATCCCACAAACGAATCGTTCAATTGCTCATCGCCATGAGCGCGAAATCGCACACTCAACGCCCACAAATGTTGCCAGTCGTTTTGCTGCTCTGTCTGCAGTGCAGTGCCGCACTGCGTTGCCGCTCGGACGATGGACCCTCCGAGGCCGAGTTGAAGCGCATCACGCGCAGCTGCATGCGGAAGATCGGCGAGAACAATAACGGCGCATCCGAGTCCTTCGCTTCCGCTTCAATGTCCTCGTCCAGCTCGTCTGCGTCCAGCCTGTTTGGTTCCGGTATGTACAACAACAACAACAATAAAAACAACTACCATGGCCCCCAACAGCAGCAACAACATTCGCAGACCCGCTTCGGCCATGGCACACAATACGGCAGCGCCAATTACAATTACGACGACAATAGTGATGATGACAACAACAACAACAACCAGAACAATTACAATACCAACTACCATTTCGGCAACTATGGGCGTGGCGAGTCGGACATGCTGCAACGGCGCAATCGCGATCGGCAGCAAAATGCAAATCGCTCGGGTCACATGGCTCAAACAGCGGAAAGAGCACACAATGCGGCGCCAAATAACGAGCGGACGCGCCACGAATACGGAAATAATGGCGGACGCAGCAGCAGCGGCAGTGCAAGTGGAAATGGCGGCAACAATCGCAACGGCAACAGTGGCAACAATAATAACTCCAACAACAACAATGGTGGTAAAAATAATAGCAACAACAATAACAACAATAATGGCACTTATGACACAGCCTGCGTGGTGCACTGCTTTTTCGAGGAAATGAACATGGTGAGTGGCTTCGGAATCGAGACTCGTTGTGTCTCTCTCTCTCTCTCTCTCTCTAAATGTTACTATTTTCATTTACGCCTCCACAGCTGAATGCTGACAACTATCCCGACCGCTACAAGGTGCAGTATTTGCTGACGCGAGAGCTGCGCGATCGTGAGCTGCGCCACTTCTACACGGACACCATTCAGCAGTGCTTCCAGTACTTGGAGTCGCATCAGCGACGCGACAAGTGCCACTACTCGCGCGAGCTCATCAAATGTATGAGCGAGTACGCGAAGGCCAACTGCGATGACTGGCAGGAGTACAATGTGATGTTCAATTGAGGCCCAAATGATCGCGAGTTGATATTTGTTACTTTCTGAAATTTGTTTGTCTCTTAGCATTTTAGCTGTTTTCTTGAGTAGCTTTTAGTGAGAGATCACATTGTAGATAAATGCACTTGCAATGCTACAAAAAATGTAGCGCCTTGAAAACGCAACGTTTATTCATTTTTAAGTCGATTGGAAAAATCCACTAGATGCACAAAAATACAAATCAAATTACGGAACTCATGATTTGAGGCAACTTTTCTAGTAAAAGAAAAATTTGCCTTAAAACAATTAAACATTTTTTAGCTGGTTCGACTGACTGCATCTGAAACAAAAAAATGTCTCTGGACAAACTGCTTCCATTTTAGTATACAACTACTTTCCATTCTTCGTCTTTCCCAGCCCAGGGAATCAGTTCTTAGTTTTCCCAACTCAACGTTGAAAAATTCACCTATCTTACATAGAAAATATGTCCCAAATATTTGCAGATACGTCATGTGTCACCCCTCTATATAAAACTAACCTCACTTTTCAGATCGTCCAGGCGCAACAAATGCCGTTCGTACCGCTCCTGAAACATCTTCGATGAGTGATCTTCCAGCTGGCATTGGACGCACTCCAGCTCTTCTTGTGCGCGATCGCGCAGCTGCTCAAAGCTCGCAATATCCGTTTTGAACTCGTGCAACATGACCGCCTTGTCAGACTCGTAGATATCCCTGAAGAACTGTATGCGCTGCTGTTGCATGCCTTAAACAATGCAATAACAATAACAATAAGAAAACCAACTCCCACCTTCGCCTCTCACTCACCGATCAGTTTGCCGATAGTCTCCATTTGCGATTGGTGCAGCGTGGCATACATGTCCTCGGCCACGTCCAGCTCGCCCAGCAGCCGCTTGATTACGCGATCCTTGCGCTCCAGCGCCTCCTTGAAATACTGCTGCAGCTCGAGCATTTCCTTGCGCAGCTGCTGCACCTTCATTTGCCGCAGCATGGAGCGCCATTCCTGATTGATTTTCGCCATATTCAGCCGACAGAAGGCATCCTCGCGTTTCAACTTGTTCTGCAAGCAAACAGGCACCAATGAAATTGTTGTTATTGTTATTGTTGTTGCATATAATTTAGATGCGCACCTTCATGAAGAGCGTCAGCAGTTGTACTTTGCGGCGACGCGCCTCCTCTTCGATGTCGGCGCGCATTTGCATGTAGCGCGCCCGCTCCTCCTCCGACATCTTTGCCAATTTGTTGGCTTTGCTCTTTTTGCCCATTTTTCTGTATTTATTGTACAATCAGCCTTACTAACTTCAAATATATTCACTCATATAATTTCAAGTGGAGTTGATTTCAATGCAAAGTCACTTCAGCGAATGCAGCAAATTTTTCATACAAAGCAGAACAACAGCAAGCGAATTGTTTGTGTTTTCAAACAAACTGAAACAGTGCCTTGGAAACGATGACCTTAAATACTTTGAGCTTGCTTATGTGTTTGTTTTATTTAAATTTTCAGCTTCATATCCAGTCACTAGATAAACCACCCCTCATGCAGTTCACATAAAAATTTCTCTCACATCTGCTGCAGCCGAGCACATTAGACATTAGCCGGTCACAACCAACTGCAGCGCAAATCAAATCAACTAAATTGGCTTAGATTACGCCAGCAGCGACATAATCCAGCGTTCACCTCAACCACCAACTCTCGCTGCAACTCTTGGCTAGAGATGTCAGAATGGGGGAAAAAAACATGGAAAAAAATGTTTCCAAATCACGAGAAGACTGAAGTTATGCTTTGCCTTTCTACAACGTAGATAGGCTTGTCTTGAAAACGATGAGTTAGGTTGCGAAAAACAGTTAAACGTTTAATGATTGTTTTCCTTTGGGCTTCAAGTGACACAAGAGTACCCCACATTGAGACTTCTAACGAGCTTGCGGCTCCTTTATAGGTGTCATTGGGCTCAAAATACGATTTTTTTTTTCGGTAAAGGCAGCTAATTACAATGGCAATGGACACAGCTATTTCAACTTCAGGTGAAGAAAAACTGTGATACTTTCGCAAGGATCTCAATGCACTGCGACAGGGGCGCATTCAGAAAAATATTTCGGGGAGGGGTTTCAAAAAGTAATTCTTTAATACACCTAATTCTGTTTTTACATGGTAAATTGTTTCCAGGAAAAACCGTGTAAAAAAAGACATTGATCATAAACCTATTAAAATTAGTGAAAAACAAGTATTCTTAAGAACAAGTATTCATGTTTATTTTATTAAATCACATATATAATGTGTATTTACACAAGCATAGTTATTAAAGATAAAAGGTATGCACTCTAAGCTTAAAAGTAATGTAAATTAAATGTATTACAAGTTCAGGAACTAAAAACAATTATGTAAAACAATTATGTTGCCTGTCAAGTAAACTTGCTTGTATCCACAAAAAGGGGATTTCCCGAAATTTGTGATATGAACATATTTCGCAAAAATTAAATTTGACAAAAAAATGTGAGCCCAAAAGATTTTGAATCGTGCTAAATGGAATAAAATCGTGTAAAAAAATTTAAATCTTTTTATTTTCAAACCGTGTTAAATCAAAACCGTGTAAAAAAGACCGTGTAAAAACAGAATTAGGTGTATTTATAAACTGTGTTTTAATTTGTATGTAGTTTTAAAGTCGATCCTAATATTTCGGGGGGCGGGTTTCAACCCCCAAAACCCCCCTGAATCCGCCACTGCACTGCGACCTTCAAAGCCAGTTAGATGAAGCAGATAAATTATTTCAACTGCAGGTGAAGAATAAAACTAATTCTACCCAAATTTAAAAACAAAAGTTACGCTTCTGAAAGTGTCCATGCTCTATGATCTTCAAGCATGTTCAGCGAGGAAGAAAGCCTTTACAGTGCCCACAATATTTCATTGTCTATGAACCCATACGAGGTCATTCGAAATTGGACACCCTACCTCAAGCATTTATTTATTTATTTTTTTTATATATTCAGTCTACAGTTGAATTTCTTACAGACTATGGGAAACAATAAGTTCTTAAATAATTATAATTAATTTAAAAGACCAAATATGGCTAATATAAAGCTCGTTTATTTATTCGTTTTTATTCGTTTAGTCTGATTTTGCACTGTAAACCAGCCATCAACTAAACTGACTTAACTGTTACTGTTCCCTTAGTTTTTACTGAAAATTCCAATTTGTCTACAATTTTAAAAATCCCGCAATCAGAACATTTTCAAAATGATCCCTAAAAGTCATCTTCAAGACACACACTCACGCACACACATAGCTACACATTCATATTCCATATGCGTCGCATCATCCTTAAACATAAAAATTATTTCACATTTTTTTTTTGCGGCGAATTGATGTCAGGTTTGTACGCGAAGCAACAAAAAACGTGGCAGTCTGATTTTTGTGCACTTTATGATTGCTGTCACCCACTCGAGCGCCATTTTTGCTCTTCGTCGTTCTGCACTGTCAGCTCAGCCGCTTCGCCCGTGTGCGCCTCTAACTGTTAACGTGAATGTCATGTTACTTATGGGAACAACAAATAATAACAACAATAACAACAACAAAATCACATTCAATTTCGCTCAACATGGCAACGAGAGACCAAAATAACAACAGCAAAGTCAGACTGTAGGAAAATATGTTTAAAAAAATATGAATAACTACAACAACAACATCTCAGCACACGCACAATCAACGATACGACAGGCAGTTGGACGCAAAAGAAAAATGTTGCTCACGCTTGTGGCACACACGCGCGCCGAGTGTTGCATTGAAAAATTACAACAATCTTGACAGCAAAGCGTTTGACAGCACCACCACCACCACCAACAACAACAACAACAATGACATTAAAAATAGCAAAAACAAGCAATGCGATAGAAACAGCAAATGCCGCAAGCAATCGCATGTGTCTTCTTCAACGTTCGTTCGTTCATTCATCCATCCGTTCGTCCCTTTGTCCGTCTCTTCTTGCAACTGTCTGTGCGTCTACGGCTATGTCTGTCCATCAACGTCGTCGCTGTTTTTCTCAAATATGGTTAGTGTCTGTGTGTCAGTGTCCAAACACACACACACACACGTGGCTATGTTTGTCGGTGTTTATTTTTGAATTTCGAAAAAATGGCAACGCTCTCGAATTTCCCTTGTCAGCCATAAGTAGGGAAAACGTTGCCGGAAAGAAGCGTAAATTTGATTTTCACACATTCGTCTGTCGTCCGTCCGCTCAAACAAGCGACAAGCAGTGTTGCCGCCCCATTTCAATTTACAATTTCTTGTTGTTGTTGATTTTACATTTTTTGCTCCTCTACCAAGCCAACAACTTTGCTACTATTGCCACTTCGCAACATGATATGTTGCACATACAAGCGCGCACAAATACTCACTTAAAACACACACACACGTACACTTGAAAGCAGATCCCCGTCGCCATTACACTAACAGCCAGCAATAAGTCAACATGTCGATGATTTCCTGCAGCGACTGCTGGGGCTTTTGGGTAAGTTGCAGGTTATTCTTGTTTTTGTTATTGCTGTTGTTGCTAATGCTGTCATTACAGTCACATTTTGTAATTGCTATTATATTCGCTATATAGAATAGTAAAGATTTGAGCGATTTTAAGCGCAAAAATTGCATCAAGTAAAATGTCCTTTTTCAAGAATACGCGCTGCTGCTTGAATTTTAAGGTGTTGGCGACACCACACACTCACTTAGCTGTCATCAGCGCAAAAGCTGCGCGCAACTGCCATTACCACCAACCGACCCGAGCCCTTCGCGTCTCCTCACTTCGACGCATAGCTTTGGCTCGCTAAGTTATGTCAACGTTTAAAATGTGCAAAATTGGTCCTGTGGCGCTTTGCTAAATCTACAAACGCACTCGAATCGTCGAAGCAGCTGGCATTGCAATGCCTTATGTTGGTGTGTGTGAGTGTGTGTGTGTGTTGGTGCGAATAGAAACTTGGCAGGAATTATGTGAAAATCGTCGAATAATGCAACGGGGAACAATTGTACGCTGCTTAGGTGCACTATAAAAGGCATAAAAGGATAATAGCACACCAAATGCACGCGCACACACACACATACATACATATATATAAATATTCTTGTATGCGAATATTTGAAAATTCAATGGCACTACACGTAGCAAAAGTTTTCTGTCATTTAACTCTTTGCATGCGCTTCTTGAAGGAAATTTTCGAAAGCGGCTCATTCACAGCAGCTCATGTGAAAAAAAATATATGTTGTAAAATATTATATTATAAATATATACACAAACTTTGGTGATTGTACCGCACACATAACCTAAAAAAAATTAATTTTAGTTTTTTAAGTATCACGCAGGTGGAAAACAAATGTAGAAAAATATACATATGTTGTTAAACATTATATGTAGGAGAAATATATAAAACAAATTTGGTGATTGTACTAAACTTCTAACATGATAAAAAAAATTATTTTTTTTAATTTTTAATTTTTTTTAGTTCCACCGATTTTTCTGGTAATGCGTCTAAGTGATATAATATGTCCCAATCTCATCTAAATCGGATGACTACTTAAATAGAAAGTTATTAAGTTTTGTCTTTATTTACTACTTTAATTCTGGCAGATTGGGGATTAACTATTATGGACTAAAACTATGGTAAATCGTTACCTGTATTAATACTTAATACTTAATAGTAATTAATAGTATTAAAAAAATATAATAATCAAAATTGGCCGGCGACACTTTGATCTTTCTTATCCAGCTATGGCCTTTGGCCGATATATGCAACCCAGCCGAAAGGGATTGAAGGGTCCGGGAGGTTTTCATTCGAGCCGGAGTTTTCATGTGCACGATTTTATAAAAAACTACTTAAGGAGAAGGAATGAAAAGGTGCTTCTCAGATTTTCTCTTCACGGCCCTGTTTCCTTACTAAAAGAACAAACTATTGAACAACTCTGTAACCGTCCTTGGAAATAAAAAATTTAAATATTTACGAATTCGAACTAAGACACATCAGAATTGTGTTGATATAAAACTATATTCCATAATTTGGTTAAATAATTTTTAAATTCCCTACTCTACCACTAAATGTATACAAAGCATTTCTCTTCGCAAGCAATAAGAAGAAGAAAACCTATACAAAATAGTGAAATTTTGAATAGAAAATTTCTTGCAATGCATTGCAAAAATTCAAAATCAACCAAAACGCCGGAAAGAAGCAGCAAACGAGCCGAAACCAAAATAACTTCTCGCACTTGCAGACACCATTTTCGGCTAAGGATGCCGTCGCCACCGCTTATCGCACCAACGTTAAGCGTTGAGCACCGATGCTGCACCTGCACTCAGCGACACCAGCATTCGGTGCATCGCGAGCATTTGTGCCGATGCAGAGCGATTATGGGGATTGGCGAAATGTTTGGCAACTGCCATTCGAATGCAGCTCGCCGGCACAATTTCGCAGCAATCGCCGCCGCACGCCTAATGCGCTGCCGTTGGATGCGCATAAATTCTGCGTTTTCAACACTTTAATGGCTTCTCATAGACGCCAACGACGAAAAAATTTCATGCCAACAGAGCAGAGAAGAAAATAAACGCATGCCAAGAGGTTCGCCAGCGACCGAGGCGTCCTTTGTTGACAATTAAAGTTGATTTCGATTTTGCGCTCAGCAGCACTGCTGAAGTGCACTGCTGCCTCTTGGATGTTTTTGTTAAAAACTTTAGTTTCACATTAAAATAAATGTGCCGAATGTGATTCGATGCAACTCGAAAATTAATTTTTCAACCTTTCAACGCTTAAAGTCAGTTTTTTTTAATAACTTTCTAACTGCTTGGTACAAGTTTATTGTTTAATGAATGCACAAAGTTGCCGTGCTTTCGCACATATGACAGCTGTAAAGTTTCTCAGCAATTTTCGAATCGCTGCAGTTTTGCAGAGTTCGGCCCAAGTGTGATTATGAACGGTTGTGAGTGGCTGAAGGTTGGTCGGTGGCCGAGCAGTGCGTTAAATATGGCAAAAAGCCAGAGTGGCAGCAGTGTAAGATGGAAGCCCATCCGTTCAAAAGTGTTGTCGGCCACTTGAATGAGCTGTTGGAATATTAAGTAATTGAAGTGCTTCGAATGGGAAGTTGGGAAGAGTAATTTTGCTGAGGCGTTGAAAGCCGAGCAGGCGGACACAACCTGGTGCGGCCACGCGTGAGCTATTAAGAATTTCCGGAATGTGCATTTCTGCTCACAGAATGCATACAAACTTGTCGTTTTGTTGAATTCAGTCCATGTACTCAAAAGAGTCTCAAAAGAGTCTCAGTGGAATTGCAAGTACGGACGAGAAACAAAAATTCAAATATTTTAGTACAAACTCCACATAAACTATGCTCCATTCCTGTGGTATGACTTCCCCTTGATATGGTATACAGTACAAATATATATACAAATATATATACATAACTGTCACGACACTGCAATAACGAGGCTAAGACTTGGCTTTGTACGGATTTATGCCAATTCCGAACGGTGACAATAAAACTTTTTCTTATACAACTTTACTCGCATAGGTTTGTCATTTTCTGCTGAGAGGGCAGCCGCCAATATAAAAATTTGTAGTTCTATGTTTTGATGTTGGCTAAAGCGAAGACTCAAACCTGAGAGAGACCCGCGCTGCAATACACAAACCAACTGAGCCACGAAGGGATGTTTTTTGCGGATTACAAACTGTCTGAAATTTTTGAAATATTAAGATCGACTGCGGCACATGCCGGACATTGTGATCGATGCTATCCACGAAGAAGACAAGACACAAGACACGCTTTGAGTCGGACAACTGCACTAGGTCCTGTTTTCCCCGGGACAATGGTTTTCGAAGCTTGCAATCGGATGCAAAAATTTACGACGAAAACTTTGATTACTTAATTTGTTACTTTTCGTTTGAAACTTTAATGTTTGTATATTTCTTTTCATTTGTTAATATTACATTTATAAAAGAGACTAAAATGTTTTAAAAAAATATGGAAAATATTAGGAAGAGTCTGATGCCAAACACCAACAAACCGGACTTTTTGGTCAGCTGCTTTGAAAAACTATTGGCGATCCAATAATGACTCGATTAAAAAACAACAAAGACAATGAAAAACATTTCAGATCACCATTCGGCTCTTCAGCCATATACATATATTATATATGTATATATATGCAACAATATATCTCCCATACTTGAGCTGTGCCATGATCTGTAAAGATGTGTGAAGAAACATGAAAGATGGAAGACTTTTCTTGTCACCATTCGGCTCTCCAGAAATATATATATACGGCAGTATATCTTCCATACATGAAGCTACATACATACTCGTATTGTGCGTGAAAAGTTGCGCCACAGCAACGTTTGTTGCACCAAAGCAACGCTAAGCCCGCTGGGCTGTAGACTGAACGACCATAACCTCAAAAATAAAGACACCACCGAGCGAAGAAACATAACACAACTATTTCATGTAATTTATGAAACACTTTACAGTGCACTGTTGCGTTAAACAACGCAACCACAACAACTATAAAAACAACAACAATAACCAGGAAAATATTCGAGCCATAAGTACAAACGTGTTTGTGGAAAACCAAAGCAGTGCAACACACAATAACCGAGCAATATGTGACGATACGAAGGCCAACTGCGAGCGCCAATCTGTGTCTATGTGTGTGTGTGTGTGTGTTGGCAAATGTGCGTTGCCGACATTTTAAATTGTAGACGTAATAAATTTCACACGGATAGTCCTGCAAAGGAGCACCAAACCCTTTGCTGCTGCTCGACGTTTTCGGTCCTTACGGGCGAAATTGCTTTTGCTTGCCTCGGCAACTCACCTACAACAGCCTGGGCTGTCCGATAGCGAGAAAACAATGCCTCGTCGAGTATCTCGACATAGTCGCGTTTGTGTGTTTATGTGCGAAAGTGCAAACATGGCTTGGAATTATTTTTGTTCTTTTGTTTTTGCTCGCTGCTTGCTTACTGCGCTTCAGTTTTTTTTGCTTTTTCCGGTTTCTTAAGACTTTGAAAAATAATGTTGAAATTTTGTTCACATCTTTTACTTTTTCATTTCGCACCGAAAGAGTCATTGAGATACTTTGCTGGCGGACACAGTAATAGATATGGCGAGCACGAAGCGCGTTTTATTGTCTGTCGCGTTGTTGTTGGGGCGCTTGATTTTCTACTTGATTTTGGTGTTGCGGTTGTTTTCGCCAGTGTTATTGAAGCATTTTAGCGGCATTAATGGCTCATAGGTTAAGCGAGGCTGTAATTTGTCTGCGTGTCCTCTTGCTTCGACCGCGCCACAATCATTTTCACAGTCTCTTAGTTCGGTTTAGTCATTTCACTGCGCTTTCAATTAAACATGAAACATTTTTAATATTTGCACAAAACAACAAAAACAATTAATAAATCAAACAAAGTGCCAATTAAGGCTAATGATGCCAACATTTGGTCATCCAAATTGCAAGGTTCCAGGCCACTAAACGCCAAAAAATAATTCGGCAGCAAATTGAAAATTTTATAAATTTCTCGTTTGGCATGAAAGAGAAACTCAGTCAATTTCAGAGCCAAAGTTCGACGTTATGCTGAAAATAATTTTACGCTTATTGTTACTCATCCGCTTGGCGGTAAATTACCTGCAAATATTTCAAAATTAAAACAATATTTGAAATTTTATAATAACACAAACTAAAACAAGGAAATATGAAAGGAAAAACGCGGAAAGTTAAAATCGGTTTATTTAAAATTCTAACAAATTTGAAAATTATGCTAAAATTCAAGCTAAAAAAATCATTGCCAGATAAGGCAGACAAAATATAAAAGTTGAATTTCGTTAATAAAAATGTTTGTCCCCAACCCAGTTTCGCTATAAATTGTGTCCTTCCAAAGCAAACGCAATGCTACGCATTAATCGAGGTGTCCATGCGCGCTGGCTTTTAGTAAAATCAAATCCAAAAAGAAAAGACTCAAATTTAACAAAAAAATTGTTTTTTTTAATTTTGATTTCCAAGAAATTTTTTATTTATTTTTAATTTAAAATTGTATTTATATTTTTTATTTATTTTAATATTAAACAATAAATAACTGAATAATAATTTCACAATGACTTATGAACCTTCATAACAGAGTCTGCTGCTCGCCGTCCGCATCCACTGCAACCATCCGGAGCGCATACGCGAGGATCACATTCACTACTGCTGCAAGCACCCGGACGGCCACAACGACGTCACCGAGAAGTGCGCACGCGAAACCGGCTTCAAGCTGCCCGCAGCCAACGAGGAGGCCGTCGAGGATGTCACCGTCGAGCAGGTGGCGCACGGCCTGTGCTGGGGCCAGTGTGTCTTCCGCGAGTATCGCTTTCTCAACTCGCAACACGAGCTGGACATGGATGCCGTGCGGCGTCACTACAAGCTGGTGCACAAGGACGATCCGGAGTACGAGCGCGAAATGATCGCCGCCTTCAATCACTGCCATGGCAAAGGTGAGCACAAACCCTAACAACCGCATTACACGGCCGCACTGAGCGTAAATATTCCCACAGCGGAAAAGGCCGCCATGGAGTTCATACAGAAGCTGAGCGACTTTGGCAGAGGAGTGCGATGCGATCCGAAGCCCAGCGTCATCTTGGCCTGTGTCATACACTACTTCTTTCACAACTGCCCCAAGAATCGCTGGGCCAATACGCAAGAGTGCAGTGAAACGTTAGCCTTTGCGCGCCGCTGCAAGGACGCACTGGTGACGATGTGAGCGCGACTGCAACTGGCCAACTCGCTGCGACGGCAAATTTATGCAGGCAATGAAAATTCCTAACGAAAATGTACTTATGCTCGTTGAATAAAAAAGCAGCACAAAATACATCAAGAAGATGAAGAGGCAGAGGGGCAAAAGAAGACATACGCTCGAATTTATTTGATTAAAATTTCAATTTGCGAAATGTGCAGCAGCAGACATGCCGCATGCAATGCCGCTTCGCGCTGCCGGTTACAGCCATTACTCGCCAACTGAGTGTTGCATACTTTTGGGGAGCAAATACAAAAAAAAACATTTGCAGCTAGGCAACACTTTGCACAGGAGCTTAGGCAGTGAGGGGGATTGCTTAGTGGCGCTTGTCCGATTTGTCTAATAACTTGTCTGTCAATTTGGCTCGCTGGGTTGAATAAGGTTAGAGTAGATTAGGTATCATTGCACATTGCGAGATGGTTGCTGGATGATTACCGTCAATGACAGTCGGTAATAGTTTGAGATGTAATTACAACTGAGGCCTAAGAAGGCGACTTGACTGTCTGTTCCGATCTTCTTAAACCACTTAGAAATTGGAAAATAGCAGCCAAAATACTTAATAGACCCTAAACAATGATGTGGAACCGGGAGACCCCAAAATATACATTGGGGTTCGATTCTGGAAGAGCTGGAAAAAAGACTTAGGTGCAGTTTATTAGAGTAGACCACAGTCTCTACTCTGATCAGAAGTTTTATGTTGACCCAGATGGATGCTTGTACGCCAAACTCCTAGTTTAGACCAGTGGCGGATTCAGGGTGGTTTTGGGGGTTGAAACCTCCCCCGAAGTATTAGGATCGACTTTAAAAATACAAACAAATTAAAAGGCATTTTATAAATATTAAATAATTACTTTTTGAAACCCTCCGCGAAATATTTTTCTGAATCCGCCCCTGGTTTAGACTATACTCCACACTATTGGCCCAGACGTCATGTGGGTCCTTATACAACAAACTCTTAGAGCTTTCTTGAAGAATTGTGGAGTGGGGAAACATTTAAAATTTTATTATTTTATTATTGAGCGCCAAAATATTACACTTTCAAAAATCTGCTTGCTTCTACAAAATGACCAAATCGGCCAAACCTAAAATCTAAATCGACATGGCGCCCCCTTGCTTCAATCTTTCACGGTGCGCCTGACCAGCACCGCTTCACTCTCTGCACAAACAACAACTCAATCTATTCAAAACTCGTACACACAACACTTCTATCCAAATGTTTTACTACTGTTGTTGTTGTTAGTTTTAGTGTTTCAGTGTTGTTGTTGTCGTTGTCGTTGTTGGCAATACGACCAACATTTTTTATGTGCTGTTGCTTTGCTTTATGTTTCCTTTTGCCACACGAATACACAAACACTCGTCCCACTTCTCTCCGCTCGCCGCTCAGACACCCGGCGGCCATTTGCGCTTTTGCCGGCACCAGCCGCTTGCAACTTGTTTATTTTTTGTTATTCTATTAGTTGCTGTTGCCATTTTTTTGTTGTTGTTGTTGTTGTTTTTGTTGTTTGGTGCTCACAGAATTATTGCCACTAAATGTGGAATTATTATGATTGCCAAACATGAAATTTATTTTGCCAAATATTCTTTTCCTTTTTTTATATTTTTTATTTTATTTTTATTCTTTTGCTCAATGTAAGCAATTTTGAATTTTTTTTAATTCGACTTCAATTGAATAACTACGCTCTTCTTCTACTTCTGTCTCGCCGCAGCCGCCCGAGGACGCGCTTAGTCGCTCCAGAACGTCGCCAGTCGCTTCGTCAGCTGCACTTTTATGTTGCCACTTTGTCCATTGCCACTTGCCACTTGCTGCAGCTGACGTCCGTTGCAGCTGTTGCATTTCGCAGACGTTGCCATAATTTGCAAATCTCTTGCGGAATTCCTTTCGTCTTTAGTTCCGAGCTGGCAAAAAAAAAGCAACTTGCAACTTTTCCATCTACACTTTTCTTTTCTTCGATGGCACTTTCGTTGCTATTATTGTTGCTGTTTTATTGTTTTGTTGGTGTTGTTGTTGTTGAAGTTGTAGATTTGCGCCTTTCGCATTTTTTGTTTGTTTATTTGTTTTCATTTGCATTTGAGGCCATGTTTTTTTTTTCTTCCAAACTGAGTCAATTTATGAAGTGCTTTAGCGGAAATTGAGCGCAGGGGCGCAACTGCGGCCATGTGTGAGGGCTGGAAATGCATTTTCATGGTTTTATTTTCGCACAGTGCACTTTGTCGTTGTTTATTCGTCACATATTTATGACTGCAATTTTTACGCGCCGTCCGTTTATGCCAAACGGCAACGCAAACGGGCGGAACAGGGCGCACACTCGCAGCGGAAGTAAATGGCGCTGAAAATTGCAACGGAGCGCATGTGATCCTAGATGTGTGTGTGTGAGAGCGCTGAAGGGGCTTGCAACAATTTAAGCGTCTGTTTGTTTTACTTATGTTAGTAACAATTTTTTTTCTATATGGTTGCTGTTGTAATTTTTGGGTATGGAAAACTCACACAGTAGCCTGGTGGTGCGTTGCAGAGTGGTGGTATGAGTAAAGAGCAACACTAGGTAGCTGAGTAGGAGTGGCTGCTCCCTGGCAGAGTCCACTTTGGCCATAAAGACCCACTGTGATTCTATGGGGTTTTCCAACAAGAGGTGTTATTTTGAATCAACCGGTATTTCGGTAGCTGTCACTTTTGAAGCTTTTATTCTTTGATATTTGACAAGTAGAAACTACGCCATTACTAAAAATGGAACGATACACGCTTCAACAACGCATTGAAATTATTAAAATTCACTACAAAAATGGTGAAAATCTTGCAGTCACAGTTCGCAAAACTAAAGCGAAGTCGCAAAACTAAAATCGTCGTGAAGCACCTTGTCGGACCGCAATAGAATAGAAATTGGTGGTGGTGGTTGGATTGCGCTATCGAGAGATGATTAATGATTTTTTATGGTCGGAGTTGGATGGTATTGATCTGGACAACGTTTACTTTCAACAAGACGGCGCTACGTGCCACACAAGCAACGAAACCATTGCTCTTTTACGGGAAAAGTTTCCGGACCGTGTTATCTCTGGAAGAGGTAATCACAATTGGCCACCGAGATCTTGTGATTTAACACCTTGCGACTTCTTCCTTTGGGGCCACGTGAAAGATAAGGTGTACGCCAACAGCCCAGCGTCGATTCAAGACCTCAAAGATAGAATTCGTGAGGCTATCGAGGACATAGGGCAGCCACTTTGCGATTTTGTTATGGAAAATTTTATGAAAAGGATTTGGTCCTGTAAGCGTGGTCGTGGTGGCGATTTGGCTGATGTTGTTTTTCATTATTAACGGCATACCTTCCTCTTTATTATGAAATAAACATCCGATCATTTATCTCAAAAAATGGCATTTTTCTTTGAATACCAAAAAAACACCTCTTGTTGGAAAACCCTGTACAATCAATCAAGCTTCAGTTCTCTCAATCATTAATCCAATTTGAGCTCCTTGCAAAGCCTATTCGACAGTGAATAGTCCTATCGGTTAGATCCTCTAAATTGCTGCATAAGTAGTGGAACAGGTGAGTCTTTCTTCTTCTAGCTAATGTAGGATAAGTGTGTTTTGTTTCTCTTACTCGTTCATACAAAAGTCATTAGAAAGAAAGCCCAAACTTCTATTGAAAGAAATTATCTTCTGACCTTCTTAGCAGACAATGGCAAACCTCTAAGTAAAACAATTGCTTATGAAAAAAATTGCCAGTTAAAAAACTTTAGTTACAACTACATTAATTTTAATGACACTGGTTTTTTAAACTTTTTTAGCTTTTTCCAGCTTTTCCCCCACCTATTTACCCTCTTTTGAAGTTTGTTTTGTTGCGTCTTTTTCATGCAATTTTAATGAAAACGCAAAGCACTTTGTCGATTTTTCGCAAACAACCATCAAACGAAACTGTGAATATTGCTCCAGTTCCGGGTCCAATTCAATTCTGTGACACCGAAAAGTTTCAAATGCAAATTGCAAATTTGGGCAATGTTGTTGCCAGTTTCGCCGTCACCATATTGGCTGCGCTTCAATAGCCAACAACAATGCCAGCAACAACTTGTGCCGAGTGCAGTGGATCAAGTGGTCCATTGCGCTAGTAGAGCGCTATATTCGTTCTTATTGTTGTTGCTATTGTGGAAATTTTATATTGCAATTGAAGTTTTCTGTCAGCCAATGTCGCATAGAAAACTTTCTTTAGAAATGGCAAACAAGCGAAAATTAAACTCATCGCTGCAACATGCCGAGCCAACTGCAGTTGAAAATTTTCCAGTTGACTGTTTTAACGAGAAGTTTTACGAAATTTGCACAACTGCTCGTTGGGCCAACAGGCAACTTGGTGTCATTTGCCATTAATGCAGTCGACATTGCAACGCCGCAAAATTGTCTGCACGCATTTAATTGGCCAAGAATTGCCACAACCGGAAACGTAAAACCAACCAAAAACCCACGAACAGCTGAACGAGATGAAAACCAACGACAAATCAAATCGGAGGTGAGGCAAACTTTCGAGCTGAGCTGTTGTCATTTTTTGCGCTGCTGTTGACACTTGTAAACTTTTTCTATTCAATGTTGCAGCGCAGTGCCAAGTGCAAAGTGGACGACAACGACAATGTCAAACCGCAAATTGTTAAATATTATTTGTTTTATATATTTTTGTACTTTTCATAAATTGTGCAGCAAGTGAAATTGCAACAGCCACAACAATTGTGCACTCATCATTTTCCATGTCTCTACGCCATTAGGTTTTGGCTTCTGACCTACAATAGCAACAACAATTGCCACAACAACAGCACCACAGAGAAACTGCATCTGTCCGTTTTGCTGGGAATTGTTTTCGCTCAAATCATTTTCATTTATTTATTCATTTGTTTGCAGCAGTTGAAGTGAATTCAAACGAGAATGCAGAATAAATTGAATGAATGACTGCAGCCAACAGTCGTCGCAGTCGTCGCAGCCTCTCACCCCGCGCTCTGGGCGCTGTCAAATGTCAGCAGTCGTTGTGCGTTGGCGAAATTTGTGCTGAATACTTTTTAGCGTCGAACTTTTCAGCGGCATTGCATTCTCCTTCTACTTCTGTGTTGCATCTTCATCTCAACTAACTTTGAGTTGCTGCAGTTGTGCAACGACATTCCGCACCAATTTGCCAAACTTGCAAATAGCAAAGACTTGGCCCATGCGCCGGAATGTATGCTATGAATATTATTTATTTATTTACTTTCATTTTTCCCATTATTCGTGACATTAACATCAATTCGCTGGCATTTATCATTACAATTCCAACTCCTGCATCTTAGACGGGACACCCTTTATATGGTCGTGAGCGCATCCTTGCACTTCTTGCTGAACTCCAATGTCAGCTTGCACTCCTCCGTCTTGGACCAGCGCGCCTCCGGACAGTTGTGGAAGAACTCGCGTACCACACACGCCCAAATCACACTTGGCTTCGGCTCGCAGAACTGCCTTGACAGATCCTTGAAGATCGGACTCGACAGGAACTTGGCCGTATTCTCCTCAGCTGTGCGCGCGCCATAACACAAACAAATGAAAGTACAAATTAGCGCCCCGCCCTCACACAACCTTCGCGCGCCGCACACTCACTCTTGCCGTGACAGTGATCGAAGGCATTGATCATCTCCTTCGCATACTCGGCATCGTTCTTGTACGCTTGCGTGTAGTGCTTGCGCACAGCGTCCATGTCCAGCTGATCGTCCTTCATGAACTTCAGCTTATTGAAGACGCACTTGCCGAAGCAGGTGCCCGCAATGGCGCGATCGGCCGTTATGTCGACCATTGCCTCCTCGTTGGCGTGGGGCAGCTTGAAGCCGGTCTCCTTCGAGCAGGCGTCCATGATGTCGTTGTGACCATCGGGATGCTTACAGCAGTAGTGGATGTGATCCTCGTTGATTGACTCCGTGTTCTCGCAATCGATTTTGATGGCCGCAACAAACTGGAGAGCAGCGAACATGCAGTTAAAATATATGAAATTTATGGGAGCTTATTGGAAACCTACTGCAACAGCAACGGCCAGCAGGGCCAACAGAGATGCCAAGTACTTCATGGTGCGGCTGTCTTGTCTGGATGTGCAAAGTGTACGATTATGTGCGCTTCTTGCTCGCACTCGAATTTATAGCGAATTCTGGAATTTGCTTTAATTGATCGAGTGGATTTTTGTACTGTTGTTGTGTTGGTTGTTAAATGAAGCGCGTGATTTGATGAGTGTGGAAAATGTTTACAGTCACGTCTAATTAGATTTGCAGATGAACAGGGCCTGAAACCTGAAAATGGTGAAGAGGCAATGAATTTATTTGAAATTAATTGAAATGGATTAAATTTAACAATGCGGTTCAAGCTGAAGTTTGCAATGCGTAAATGAGCAGTTTTTATATGGAAAAGCCAGCACTGTCCTCAAACTCGATTGATTGATTCGTAAATTGACTGAACGCTTGATCTGACTGACAGATCTAGCTTTAGCTGATTCGCACAAAATCATTCGAAATAATTTGGATTTCGAAATAACCCTTAAAGAAACCAAATCTCCAGCTATCTCACACTGTGTAAAACATTGTGTGATTTTTAAATTCTCAAAAAAAAATCCATAACTTATTTTTACACTAATCTTCCAAATTTCAATTATAAAAGTATTTAATGTCAAAATCGGTTGCTTTTGCATTCATTTCAAATTTAAATATTTTACATTAATCTACCAATTACAAAGGTACTTAATGCCAAAATCCGTTTATCTAGCACGAATTTTGTTGTATTTAACTGAAGTTTTTGTTCCGCTAAATTTGCGCTTCAACACATCAAACAAACCATTGACTGCAGTTAATTTCATTAGGAACACAATCTAATGTTTAATTTTTTTCATCGGTTCCGCACACCTTTAATGCAGACCCCAAAAATAAAATTTTGCTCCCCAAAAATAAACTATAAAGTTTTCGCAGCCCCAGCACCTCGCGACATTTGAGCACAAACCACAACTGACGACGGATCACACGAAGGATGAGCAACAACAATCGCTGCGGAAAGCGGCAAATACTGCTCGTTCTAGTTTTTCTGGCTTGCGTAAGTAGGCCTTCTTTCATTCTTCCCGCCTTTTTGTGAGCGTCCACTCTCGACATTGCAGTACTTGGCCGTTGATGGCGGTGACGACGTGGCGGAGGCAACCGCAGCGGAAACGGTGCCTGTCAGCGACTTGGACACGCTGACCGAGGCAAAGTGTCTCAAAAAGGTGGGTGCGCCTTCAGCTTCGGCTCTTCGGGTGTCAATGAAGATAACGAACTGTGAATTGAAATTATTTTGATAGCGCAAAGGATGCTGCGAAGAACTGCACCTGGGCGACGAGGAGACACTCAACAAGTGCTTTGTGCTGCATCAGGGCAAGCTGCCGCCGGAGGGCGACAACGATCCGTCCAAATTGATGAAATTCATGTCGGTATGATGCGCGCATGAACAACTCGCCAGTTCTTCATTTCCCCTCTTTTGTAGTGCTTCGTCGAATGCTTGTATAAGCAGAAGAAGTACCTGGGCAAGGGCGATTCCATCAACATGAAAATGGTGCGCAAGGACGCGGAGAAGACGTTGGCCGAGCGCCCCAAAGAAAAGGACTACTACATCGAAGTATTCGACTATTGTCGCAAAGATGGTAAGAGTGGCATTGTACGGGTTGACATTTCGATTGGCACGCCTACTAACATATGTGTTGGGCCCTTCCGTAGGCCTGAAAACGTACAGCTTAATAAAGGGCAATCCGGCGGCGAAGGCTTTGCTGAAGGATACCTGCCGGCCGTACTTTATGTTCGTCTTTTTGTGCCAGGTAGAATATCACAAGAAGAACCGTTGCCCCTACTTCCGCTGGGAGGGCAAACGCAAAACCGCTGCCGAAAGTGATTGCAACGAGGCGAAAGATAAATGCTACGAAATCGACGGTATCGAACCGCACTGAATTGAAATCACCGAACGCAAAATGCTTTACTCACATAAAGATTTCTAATAAATGTGTATTCTGTGTAGTATTTTGGGTGGTTTGGAGATAAATTCACTGGGTAGTGGGTCCCAAGTACGACGCACAGTCTCCAGTGTCCCTTAAGAAAGAAATCGCTGTTAATATTACAACACAACATCTATATCTATCTGGATCGAACAATGACAAAGTTCGAACCATATAGCCAAAGTAAAACACCACGGAAAGGAGTAATGTCTACCACATTGCGAACTTATAAGTAAAACAGACGAAATAGCCGAGAGGCCCATCTTGTTGTGAGGCACACATTTTTGCCATCTCTTTTGCTGTTTCATGCCGATTCACTCCACAGTGAACGAGAGCTCAGCTTAAAGAAGCCGTCATTAGAAAATATATCTTTACATGATGATAGCTAAGCCGCGACTCAAGCCTACAACACTTTGGCCAACGAAGCTTATCCCTGAGTCACAGTGAATTAACAGCGAAAAGCCTCCAACACTCAACACTCATCTGCGCCAATATCTGCTGATTACATACATATAGTACATATAAAACTTCCCTGTTGTCGATGTCAATGGAACACTCTGCAGTCTTCATTTGAAACCCCTTATAGTTTTCTCACCACATTTGTACTTTTCAATTTTCAGTTTCAATTTAATTGTCTTGCAGCCTTGCTGACATTTTAAAACGAATACGAAAAAATCAGCACAACAAATCGTCATCTTCTTGCATCTCCGGAGAAACGTACAAGAACCAAAATGGAGGACAAGAACATGTTCAACATATCGGGTGTCAGTCACATTGAAAAGGACTTTGAGCTTGTGAAGGCCTTGATGGTATCGCAGAAGAGTAGTTACTTCGGGCCGCCGCCACGTCAGATCCACTACGCCAAAGACTTCTTTCGCGGATACGCGACACATCGCATGATCGTGCGCGAATTCGAGGGCGCCGTCCGATGCATCGGCTACGCCCAATTCATGCACTACCCCCTAATCGAGGCGCTGCCGAAGGACAGCTGGCCGCTCTGGCTGTATCATCACTTTTGGTGAGCGGCGTGCTACTCGTCTAGCTACAGGCACCCAACTCAACTCTGCACCCTCTCAATGGTCCCGCACAGCCCTCCGAACATCGCACAGATGACACAATGCAACACGCTCTTCCTGAATCGGTTCATCTACAGCCATGAGCACAATCCGCAGTTGTTGTTGAGCGTTCTCACCGAGCTGTTTGCGCGCGAGCCGAAGGTGCGCTTTATCGCCGTGGTCCAAATGCCCGAAAATAAGTCAGCTCCCGGTGTGTGCTCCTAAGCGTGTTTGATGCTTTATTCGTCACTCATTGTTTGATTTAGAAGCACGTGACTCGCCCAAGTATGACTGCCTGGAGCCGTACTCGAAAATCATTTATCCGCGTGAGTTCAGCGTTCGGCAGTGCAATAACACGCAGCGAATCTTCGTCATCTATCGCGATACCGTCGTCGAGAAGATGCGCTACCGCAGAGCCTTGTAAGTTGGCCGTGATCGATTGCAATGCTTTTTCTGCTTCTCTCTCTTCTTTCCGCTATTTGACTCACCGCTCGCTCGCCGCACGTTGGCTTTCTCGTCGCAGAGCCGAAGACAACGATGACATCGTCGAGGTGATCGACTTTGACCGCCCCGACTTGCGTGAGGAGCACGGCGATTATTACATTGCCGAAGAGTTGCTCAACGACGACTCGAACGATCACAACGTCTTCATAGTCACCGAAGTATTTATTGCCGCTTAAACGCTAAATTATACATTGAATGCTTTTCGCGTAATCGCCGCTGATCAACAGATCAATCACCTGACGATTGGCTTCATTTGGCTAAACGATGCCGTGGACATCATGATGCTAGTGCGGAATTTCCACCTGGAGTCCTTCGGTAATCTCATCAAGCACAGCTACAACGAGAACACCATGCAGAAGCGTCTCAGAGTGATGTTAGTTGTACTCTCGATACTTTTTGTCAGCCAACGGCTGATCGGTGTTTGTGTGTGTTTAACTTGGCAGTGGCATGGAGAGGAAACCCAATTTCAAGCTCTTTACGCAAGATGCCATACAGGACATTTTAGATGAAAACTTCATGGGCAAAATTGTACCCAGGGACAAAGCGAGTGCGTACAGGTATACATAGGCCAAAAGACTCATATCAACGATATGTTGTAAACAATCAAACTCTTGAATAGCCTGTATTCGATGGACAGTACTACGGTTGAAGGCCATCTGCGCGTCACATCCCACGACGGACTTATACATACGAGCAATGAAGAGTTCTTCCTGCGCGAGGAATTTTTGCGCAAAGTACAAAAACTCGAAGAAAGTAAAGATGCCGACGTTAATCTTCCCTTCTCTTCCTTTCATCTATGGATATTGCATTTTCACGCACATGTTTCAGGGCTGCGCAACGGCGACTACTATCACGTGCGGTTCAAGAAGAGTCTGCGCATCCTCTACAACGTGCCCGACGAGTGCGTCACTCCGAACGAAAGCCTGTATCCGCCGGACGCGAACCCGAACGTCTTTGCAGTGCAACTCTTCGGCATTAACATAGAGAACGACGTACGCCGTCTATTCCGCTTCCTGGCCACCGCCTTTGCGGCCTATCCCGACCGCGACTACTGCATCATCGCAATACCGAAATCGGCGCCAATAACGCGTTGCTTGTACGAAATACTCAAATGTTTTATGGTGAGTTCGGTAGCTTCCACCCAAATTGCAATAATATTATGATTAGGTGATATTGTTCCGTCGTTGCACAGCCTGTTGTGCCGCGCCCGAAAGGTGTGCTAACCGACCGACTCTACATCACACATCGCAGCTCCATCTACGGCGAGATCACCGTTCACCCGGTGCGCGTCGAAGACGCCGACTACGTGGAATCGATGCTGATGGCCGACAAGCGTGCGATAAATCGACGCGCTTCGCACTACTCCGTGAACGCACAGTCCTCCTATGCAATCGTCGATGTGCCGCCGGAAATGCTAGCCGAGGCCGAGATGGTGCGCGAGATCCTGGATGACGTCCTCTACAATCCAGACACCGAATTCGCCTTCATGACCATACGTTGCGGCAACTCACTGCGACCCATCGACGAGAACACCATCATCGGATATTGCATTTTGCGGTGAATCGCGTGCCCCCTAACCCAATCTAACTTGACCGAACATTGACGCTTCCTTGCAGGCGCTTTACGCAGATGCACAAGCTGTGGCATTTCTTTGAACTCGCCAAAGTTGAAGCATATGTGTCATCTCGGACCGCGGAAGTGATCGTATTGAAGGTGCATCCACTCTACACCTACCACTCGGACCTAATGTTCCGTGAGATAGCGCGCATTTCTGGCTACTGGCAATTTTACTACATAGTGCCCACCTATGTGAGTAGTTTTCTTCTCAGCGGCACTTTCTACTGACAACAACTGCGCACATCGCTAACACTCTAATCAACGCCTTGACAGAGCTCCAGAAAATCATTCACCAACGACTTGGCCGGCCACATGGAACCGATCGAACCGCGCTACATACGCCTCTTCCACCGGGCACCGCAGCAGGAGGACGCCAGCAGCGGCACCCCCAGCCTGGTCCCGCCCATTAATTTCGACCACAGCACGTACGCCGTCTACTGCCACAACCTGAAGCCGTCCCGCTTCTTCGGCAACAAGAATCAAATCGTCTTGTACGGCTTCAGCGAAATGTCCAAAGCCTTCCTGCGTTTGCTCATCTTCAACTTCAACGCATTCGGGTAGCCAGCCGAAATCTCGTTCGCTCTTTCGTTTCTTACGCCACCTGCCGTTCACAGTGAGAAATACAGCTTCAACTGCCTGCCTCATCCGAATATCATCGTCATCACGAAGCCGGGCATCGTCGAGGCCGAATACGACAACCATCTCTTGTGCGACACATGCAAGGTGCAGCGCGCCTGTTGGCTCAACTTCCAAAATTGCAACAATTTCATACGCGACACGATACGGCGCGTAGAGCTACGCAAGTGGATCAACTTTATCAACGGCAACGTGGTGATGATCGACAGGTGCCCGCTGCCGAGCTGTGCTGTGCTTGTGCTATGATTGTAGTCGTGATTTAAGTCGTCGCTTTTTTCAGGGAACGCAAGTTGGTGAAAATGGACAACGATTGCGAGATATACTACGACAAGCTGCTGCTGGCCCGGACCACCGATTTCGGCGTGCCGACCGGCATCAGCGAGTATGACTTGCCGACCAACTACTGCAAGGTCAACAGTCGGCTGGACAAGATTCTGCTCTTCCACAAGATCAAATTGTTGAAAGAGGAAATTAAGGACAACAACGCAATCAGTATCATCATCTATGGCTCGCACCTGCGCGCCTACGAGTTCATACACTTCTTGCTGGGGCACGGCATCGAAGCGAAGTTCATCAAGATGGTGCTGCCGTTCGCGCCGACCGAGCGTGATCTGCACGTGCGCTTCAACATAACTACCGCCGACCTCAAGGTCGAGGAAATACTTCAGGAGATGGTCGAGGACTTGGGCGTGACCGTGCACGAGCGCATGACCCTAAAGCACTGGATCACCTACCCCAACGAAATCCACATGTCGCACGCGGTCTTCGAGACCTTTCCCGACCACGAAGAGGTCATTCTCGCGTGTGATCTCTTTGTCAGCTACTTCGAGCGCAACATCGAAAATCGCGTTCTGGACCGTGAGTAACTGCTGAGCGGCAATTTCAATTGGCACTTTTACTCGACGCGCAAACAATGTGTTTCTCTGCAGTTTACAGACGCTCGGGGCTGAACATTGAAAACAATTTCATTATGGTCGATGAGAACTTTTGCACCAACGATCCCTCGATCTACGCGATGGGGCGTTGTGCAGAGCCCACCGTTTTGCCCAATCATCAATACACATTCGTAGCGCCGCAGGAGAGAGCGCAAAAGGTGACAATGGCTAGGCAACGTTAAATTAGCCAATCAACACTTTTCAATATTAGTTTTTTCTATGGAGAAGATGGTCGTTTACCTCGTTTTAAACCGGAAAAAACTTGGGCATACACATAATACAGTTATACCGACATGGTGGGACCAGAATCCTTCCCGATTGATTGAGATTATGTGGTTTTTATAGGCGAAATTGTGTTCTCTTTAATGTTCACAGGGAATGAAATGAAAGCAAACAAAACTTTTGTCCGGATAAAGAGGTAGTCACGATTAGTAGACATAAAATGTAATATTCTTCAGTGCTCCCGGATAATCAAGGTGCCACTATATTTGTACACAGAAATTTAATTTTCGTCACTAAAATCACTAGAGACCCTCTCAAATATTATATGTGTTTACAGAGTGGGATTTAACGTCCCAATCTAATCAAAAAGGTGAAGCACTTTTTTGGTACCCATTGGTTAGCACATTGCACAGTGATTCGTTCCATAGACAAAGAAAACCCCGTAAAATCTGTGCAAAAAAACAATTAGTGTCTGTGCAAAAGCGGCTCAAAGTTGAAACTTTTTTCACAAACAAATTTAAACTCATATTTTCTGTTTTTTAGTCTATTGAGTACAAAAAATTTTAAGTTGCTTAAACTTTCAATATATGTAGAATAAGAAATGATTTGGCCATTTTCGCTTTTAATGTTTTCCCAAAATTTGCAAAGCGTTGGCTTTTACTTCACTTTTAATTCAAAATATTTTTCTAAGTTAAAAATCTGAAAATTGGCAAAACTTAGACGAAATTATCTAAAAAGTATGTGAAAGTTTATTTTAAGAAGCATTCTTTCTTTGTCGGGTAATGTAATTATATCTTCCGATATCTTCCGATCTCAGAAAATAATTCAATTTGAAAAGTGGTCTAAACACGTATTTTTCGACAAAATTTATTTTATTTATGCCTAAAAGTATGCAATTAGCACGAAAAATTATAAAATCTGCAAAAATGCAAAACATACATCTATTATTATCGTTTTTATTGCAAAACCAGAGGGTTCCGATACAATTTCTGTTACTCTTTGCAATTATCAATGTTGACGTTACCGATTAAATGTAAAATCTGAAAAATTTAGCCAACACATTTGGTGCTATAGCTTTCCAAAAATGATGAAATTTGCAAAATTAAGCCTCAGGCATTGCCAAACTACAACAGTTTAAGAAAAACCAAATGGAGATTTCAATTCAGCAGACCATGATTAACTAGTATACCAAAATTTATGAAGAACGGACCACTCCTTCTAATTTTGTCCCGCGGTTGTATGGAGTCGAATCACTGTGCATTGGAGTGAAAATCAGAGACAGGGCAGAGACAGAGAACCGAACGAAAAGTGCTCTTCAATGAAAAACCCCAGAACGTATGTAAATGTCTATGAAAAAGAATGTAAATAGTAGATCCCTTCCATCTCATTTGCCAACAACAACATTTTTCCGTTTTATTGGATAAATCTTCTGAACGCTTGTAGATGTTTGGACATTTTGCAGATCCTGCGCATACTCAAGCTGGACCTGCACCAACGCATCAATGCGGAGGAGAAATTTTCGCTGCCGGCCTTCTTTCAGGCTCAACTACCCATGGGATACTATATCACCAAGGTGACATTGCCCAAACGCTACTTGGCCAATCACCTGGGCAACGACTATGGTCACTCGTTGGTCACGTACGACGGCAACTTCTCGCGAGTGCGTCTCAACGAACACGGCGTCATCGAGGAGATTGTGTGCGTCACCAGAAAGGTATAAGCGACCCGCTTTATTGCATTTCTACCACTCGACTCGGCCACTTTTCCTCTCTTTGTCCGTCGTTCGCAAATAGTATTTAAATTTCGACCACCTGCAATCCTTCGTGGGCAAGCACGAGTCAATGCTGAACGATTTGCACGCACGCTGGTACCTGGGTGAGATCAGGAGCTTTGTCGACTACTTCCAAGAGCCCTGGACCGAGCTGATCATGCACAGTCACTTCAACGAACTGCGAGAACGTGTAACTTCAATATGTCAGGAGACGGCCAACGATATCTGGAAGGATGTGAGTACTGACTTGTGGGAACTCAGCTGATTTGCACTTACGCGTGTACATATTTTTCACACGTTCCGCAGCACCCCAACATAGATCGCAAACAGCGCAAAGAATTCATGAAGACCCACCTGAACAATGTGGGCACCACGCACGACATCGAACGATTGCTGCTCGAATATCTGCGCAAATATCGCGAGGATTTCATACATCCATTCCTGCTGCCCGAAGATTTTCAGACAACTCACTGAACGCATTATAGCACTCTATATATATTTGTTGTTTATTATTCTGTATATATATTTCATTGCGCTGAGCAACAATTTTTCGCCTCTCGACTCTGAGCAAAATAAGAATTTCGTTTATATTTGTATTTGTCTGTTCATTATGTCCGTTATTACAGTCGTTATTGTTTTTGGCGTCGCTATTAGAGTTGCAAAAATGGTTTACTCAGAGCGAGAAAAACGTATAGTCCAGACACACTCGAGTACATCGAAGAGAGTTGCCGTGCCAGCCGCGCGCCTACTCCTTCCACACGCACTGCCTCAGGACCTGCCTGGCCTGCGCACAGTCGGCGTTGTCGGTGCCGCCATTGGCCGGGCAGCTGCTGCTGCGTGCGGTGCCGCTGCAGCCGAGCGCCTTTTGAGCGACCAGGTTGTACTTGTGCGGCGTCACCTGTTGGCGCCAGAGCTTCTGGAATTGCAGCAGATTTCGCTTGACAATCGATCGGCACTTGCGGAGCGATTCCAGTAGCGCTTCCACGTAGATCGCATCGTTGGCGTAGAGCGATAGCAGAACGCCGCGAATGCTCTCCAAGTCGTGCTGGTTTGATTTGGGCATCAGGTGGGTTTCGGTCAAAATGCAGTCGGCCAGGCGCTGCACGAAATATTATTAGAACTATTAGCGTGTCATTGTGATTTTTAATTGGCGCAGGTTTTCGCTTTTGGCCACACTTACAGCGGTCGCTTCGGTGCCGAGTGGCTTCTGGCCGTCGATGCCCAGACGCTTGAAGCATTGCGGCATTACGTCGGCTCCGCTATTCAGGCAACAAACTGACGGATTCTACACAAGATTCGTCTTTGTTAAAAACTTGCACTTTTCATGCGTCAGTTTGGATTTTTTCGCTTAATTTTTAACTGAACTTACCAGACTTATTCTCGGCGGATGCTGACAATCAATTGCAGCCATTGTTCCGCTACACTGTAAAAAAAATGACAATTATTTCTGAACAAGCGAAGCTTTCTTATTACAACTGCAACTCACACTCTGCACTGCAACCAGCAGCAGCCAGCAGACCAAAACGTGGTTTTTGTACATTTCACTTCACGCGGCGCCTGCGCAATTTTCCCAACACTACAGACTGAATTTCGCTGTCCAAGCAGCACAGCTTTTCACTGTCCAACAACCGGAAACTGCGTCAACGCTGTTGCACTGAGTTAAACTCACTAAAAGTACAACGAAAGCAAATCTCGAGAAACAGTTTACATGCAAAAATTCAGAAATTAAAACAATATTATTGAAACACGGAAATCTAAATAACGAAAACTGCTACCAAAAAAATAAATATTGAAATAAAAAGCAAATTAAACAAAAAATACAAAATTATACATAAATACAACTACGTACGTGTATGTACGTGTACTAGTAAGTACTAATAAGTACTTAGCCCCACCGCCCGATGGTGCCACTATCGTAAGAGAAATTTGCTATCGTGTAGTACATCCTCGTAGACGGCTACTGTCAAAATTTCAGCCATATTGGATTTGTAGTTTTGTTTTGACCGCGTGTGGAAACGAACGTGTCCGCGGATTTTAGAAAAATGGAAAATGAGCAATATTGGTCGGTGATTCGCCAAATTGGTCGCATTAAGCTACGAGCAGCTGCCTCATCCATCGTATTCTCCAGATTTGGCCCCGTGTGACTTCTTTTTGTTTCCAACCTTGAAAAATTCACTCGCCGGGCAGAAATTTGAGTCGAATGAGGAGGTTATCGCCGCCACGGAGGCCTCCAAAAAACGTATTTTTTAGACGGGTTAAAGAAGTTTAAGCATCGCTGGGTCAAGTGTATCGAGTTGAAAGGAGACTACGTTGAGAAATAAATCGCTACTTTTCCAAAATTTTCGTTTTTCTTTTGTAGGCCAAGTACTTATCGGACCACCCACGTATATAGGAAAATGACAGAAGTAGTAATGCACCTAGAAAAGGTTGGGTTAGGGTATGTCAGGTCAGATTAGGTTTGGTTAGAATAAGTCCCGTTTGTTCTGGTTAGATTTGGTTTAGTTCCTTAGGTTAGGTTAGGTTAAGTTGGAAACTAACGATGGTGTTGCGGAACGATGAAGCCGTGCGGGCAAGAGGATCTTTGAGTCGAAGACTTCGTCGGATCTTGTGATGTGCTTTAATTTATTTTACTGCATTACAGTCATGTCAAATGGGCTCACAAAAGTCACAAACCGCCAAATCCAGAGAAACACTCAGACATATCGCTTAACTCGGCGAACCATTGCGCGCACTTAACTAATATTTTATTGTTTTTCTTGTTGATTACAAATTGTTACAAATAAATGTGCACATGCGGTCATTAATGCATTTGAAATGGCAAATTATGATGCGGAAAATGTGTCAGTCTTAATTCTAAATAATGCAAACACGTGCAACACACCGTCAGCGTCGGCCGCTTTCCGAGGCGCCGAGCGCGCACTGTGTCACAAACTGCTTGGCCAGCGCACAGTCGGCGTTCTCGGTCCAGCGGGGCGCCGGGCAGTTCTTGAAGTACTCCATGTAGGTGCAGCCGAGCAATATGCCGGAGAAGGGGCTGCAGCCGCGCTGTACCGTCGTCGAGGCGAACCACGTCCGCTTCAGCGCCTGCATGTTGCGCTGCGCAATCGGTTGGCACTTGCGAAACGAATCCAGCATTGTCTCAACGTAAGCCGAATCGTTGGCGAAGCGCGACTGCAGATCACTGCGGATGGTATCGAAGTTGAGCTGCTGCGCCTGCGGCATGTATTTTGATTCGGTCAAGATGCACTCGGCCAGACACTGCAACAATAGTCGAATTGAGTTTTTATTTTTCAGATAGTTAATTGGTCAAAAGTTGACTATATTTAATTTGATTTTTTAAATTTTATATTTTTACTTTTTCCTAATGTGATTCTAATAGATTTATATTATTATTTAATTATATTTTTATTTCATTATTTTTCATAGTTATGTCTTGTCGTTCAACTGTCTTGATTTGTTTGTTGTCGCACTCACCGTAGCCGTTTCAGCGGTGGGTGGTGCATCCGATGGTTGGCCGGTGATGCCAAGACGCTTGGCGCAATTTTCGGTGACAACGTCACGTCCACCATCCTGACAGCAGAGCGACGGATCCTAAAAAAAAACATACATACAGCAAATATTCGAAAAGTGAGTTCGTGTCTCAAGTCTTTCGTTTTGACTGCGAGATCCTTTCCATGCACAAAACAATTCGAATGTATTTATTTAGTTTCGCCAAGACTTACCACCAACTGTGGCGGATGCTGACAGTCAATAACCACCGCTGCTCCGCTGCACTGCAAAACAAAAAAAGGACAGTTATTTCCGGCAAAGCGTTTTTGGTTCAACTGCAACTTACACACTGCATGGCAACCAGCAGCAACCAGCACACCAAGACGTAATTTTTATACATTTTCTTCACTTGACTGATTTATGCAATACCGATGAAATCTCGCCACCAATGCAGCACAACTTTTCACTGGCAAATAATCCAAAGTGCCACCAAAGCTGCCGCTTTTATAGTTGAACACACAAAAAATTATTGAAAAATCCCCACCAAATCGTAATTGCCGCCTTTGTTTAGTTTATTTGTTTGTTATGATTTTCACTATTTACAGCAAGAATTACAGCGCAATTTTGTCGATGACAAGAAATGAAATCGGAATGAATTTGGCGTACTGCATGCAGTGAATTTTATATGCCGCCAGAGTTTGCCAGCATATCGTAAACTATCGAAAAAAACACTATGTATGGAAAACAAACGCGCAGCTGAAAAAATATTAAAATGCAAAAAATATGAAAAGTAAATTGACTGAAAATAACTCTGCGGCGATTAGTCATCGTGGTGCGGAGCGCTCGGCGATTAGGTGCGTCAGCCACGCATGACCAACGACCAACATTGGAGTGACCAGCAGCAACGGTGGCGACAACAGCCACCGACTGCCGCAGTGGTCCGTGGGTGGAGGCGGTGCCGTGGCAGCCGCTGACCGATGTTGGCCAAGTGGGGTTGAGGTTGAGAGTTCGGCGTCGAAGCGCGAAGGTTGTTGTGCTCCAAAGTGAGGGTTTTTCCCAATGTTGAAAAATTTAATGGAGAATTGAATGGTTTGCATATTGACTGAAGTGCTTTTTAAAAAATTTATTTTTTTAAATTGATTTGGTGATTTTTTCAATTGGTTAATGTTTTATTTGTTTTGCAGTCGTTTGTTGTTTACGTGCCATCGGTGAGGTCACAGCGATGAGTGCTTTCAATGGCATAGCTGAGTTTTTGCTTATTTCAAAATTGTTGTGTATTTCTTTGATGAAGACAAATGACAAAAACAACTGTTTATGGATGGGTTGTGCTGGAATGAAAATGAAATTGGGCGGCTCGATAATTGCGTAAATGTGGTATAAACGTTTGACGCAAATTTGGAAAACAGCCGCAAGTGGGTTACGGGAGCAAGTCGGTTATTTGCTTGTTAGGCCCAATTCAAAAAGTAAAAGTGAAAATTGCTGGCATTTAAATGTGGTCATTGAATGTGGAAAGCAATGTGTCATAGAAACAATTGGCTTTCGCTATCGTAGCTGCATTGAGAGAAACGCTTCAAACTGTTGCAAAATTGCACTATTGGTTTACATTTGTCGGTATTTCAATAACAAATTTGAACAACGTTGACGATTTTTGGTGGGACAGACTAAGATTAAGGATTGGCGAAGCCACTGTCAATATTTAATACATTTCTTTTTAAATTAAATTGAAAAATTCGTCTCCAACTTTGAGAACGGCACCGCAACGAGAAAGAAATTAAACAAATTCCGCCGAAATTAAATGTAATTACTTAAATTGTTCACCAAACACTAACAATTTAACATTCTTAGGCATTTTTTTCTGATACCAGATGTTTTCCAGCAATTATTTATATATAATTAATACGATTAATAATAATTAATAATCGTATGTATCTATATTTGCTTTTATTTATTGAAACCATTCTTTACACATACAAAAATACTCAAACGACTTTTGAATGGGTTGTGCGGCTTAAAAACTTAGATAAAGGCACTGTAACCAAAGCAAAATTGGGCGTTTTTCGAATACCAATGCTTTACTATAGCCAAATTTTTTCTCTGACCCTTTGCAACCAGTTTGTGATGCACCAAATCAGAAATATCACAGTAAACGCTAAGCATCTCCTGGACTTTTCAGCAACTTCGACAAATCGCCTAGGTCGCTTTTTAGTTTCAGCTCATCTTTTAGCTTCATATTTCGAGATCTGTTGATCGTAGATTTCTCTTAGCATTTCGTTATTGCGTAGAATTGCCCAAGTTGAGGCGAAATCAGTGTCCAGGCGCAATTAGAATACAAATACGGCAACAAAGAAATTTTAGATCAGTATCAGCGCCCTCTAGCGCTCAATAGTACAAAATCAATAAACAATTCCACCCAGCTACTTGCAGTTTAGCTGTGTGCACTAGATGGCGCTGTAATTTTTTATGCATCTGCAACACCCTGCAATCTCAATCCAGCAGCTGTTCCATAAAATTAGCTTGATTTATTTTCTTTTTGATTGAATAGTTTATATTTCACTGTTCATATTTCATATAATTTCCACACTAGTTCCTCTCGACACTCATTTACAATTAATTTCGAAAACATTGGACATGTTTTCACACTAAAATTTCACCGCTGCACGCAACTCCGCACAGTGCGCACTACAATGACAATGACTATTGGCATCTCGCTCGCACGTTTCATTTAATCAACAAGTCTGTCAGTGCGCTGTCAACGAGATTCAATTTTTTTCTGCTTGTGTTTTTGTTTTCGCCCGTTTGTGCTGCTGCTGCTACGTGCAAACAGTTGGCAAAAATTCCGCTCGGAAAAAGTTAACAACTTTTAACGCGTTCATAAAGTGTCAAAAAACCAAAAGCCGCAGCGAGGGGGACAATTTGAAAGGCAACGTGTGTGTGCTTTTTGTGTTCGGGGTGCGGACGTTCTGGCACAATTTGCAGCCGCTGCAGTTTGACTATTATTTTCTTGACTCAGGTCGCGCTGCACTTTGCCACCAAAGAAGAAACTCGGGTAAGTCTCCAATTGGATGTTGCTATTACCAACAAAAAATGCAACAACACCACGGAAATTTTAATCAGTTTAACAAGAATTTTTATGAAATTATTTGTGCGCGCTATTTGTGTGGAAAATCGTTAGTGTTGTGTTGATAAGCTCGCGAATTGAGAGCGTTTCGATGCAGATGGCAGATTTGTTGACTATGACGAATTGGCCCGCTGCCGCACTGACGTTGCCCTCCAGTTGAATAAAAATACTTTTGTTATATGTTTGCGCGTGTTGTCATCGCAAGGCAGCAATGGGTTTGCAATTTGTTTTTAAATTAAAATTCAACCTCTTGTTCCCTACGTCATTAAACTATTCAGTCGATAAAAAGAAAAAAAAAGAATACAGCACGATTTAAGTGATGGCATAAAAAACATAAATATTTTTTGTTGTTGTGTGTTGGCAAAGCTATTGATTTCAGCACGAAGAAAAAACTTAAAAAATTATTAAAGTCATAGTTGTAAAAGTTTCCTTCCATCATTGAAGTAAACCTGCATAAAAATATGATTGTGCATTTCGAAGCATTAAAAAACCAAAGCCGGCGAGCTATCAACATTTTAAGGTTATACCAGGTCACAGTTAAATATTGGTGGAACCTTCATCTAACACAGTAAAAAACTTAAAACTCGAATAAAAATCTAACTAAATCAAACCTGAGTATTAAATAACACGGACATATTTTATTTATTGTTTTAAGTTAATAATTAAGTTAAGGTAATGAAAATTACAGTTTTAAGTTAATTTTATGTGTGGTCAATTTACTGCTGGTTGATTGGAAGATGAATGTAAGAGCTCCATTGTTTTGTCACAGGTCCATTTTGATTTCAGTGACGAAGTCTAGCCAAGTCCCGATGGAGCTGAGGCTTTCCTGTGTAATGAAATCTGCAGTTGAATTAAATTTTAACCCTTTCGACCCCGAATTTTACTCTGTGTTTCGGTAAATAATGAAACACTAGCCTAAAAAGTGTGCACACAACATTTGAAGTCGTCACGCCTCTTTGTTAGAGTTCTAAAGCTAGTTAACTTTTGAACAATTTTAGCTTAAAACGGTTTAAATAAATTTTGTATAAATATTTTTTAGTTACAGAAAAACTATTTAATATTTATGGAAAAATACAAAATGATCACTTTTTGATTTTATTAAACGATTATTAAAGAAACAGGGTTTTGATCAAATGTGCCCAATTCGTAGACTTCAATTAGAACACAAACTTTCCCTGATACCGCAGGTAATTTTTTTTTTTTTTGATAACAGTAACATTTTTGTAATTTGCTTTAAATTCACTTCTAAAAATATTAATTTGTTGGTGCCTACTTAAATTAAACCCATAAATCAATATAAGATGACAAATAGGTGAAGTTGCTCTCAGGCAACTTTGGGGTAAAAATTGTTAGTAGGGTAGTAGAGGGTAATTTGCTCTGATATTGTTAAATCTTGTGCAGCATCTTGTGGTCGGCGTCTTCTGACTGATTGTATGATACACAATTCGCTGAATCTGTAACTTTGAATTTAGCTAACGTAGAATTGGAGAAGGTATCTCCTCGTTGAAATTATAGTTTGAGATAAAGTAGGAGAAAAACATTTTTGTGCTGTGGTGATATACTAATATCTATATTGAAAATATAGAAAGATTTTAATAACAATAATTAATTAATTAATAATAATAATTTTTAAGAAAAAGAAGAAGTACTTTAATATTTACAAGACATTTAACGTAGAATTTGAAGCTTAATTTCAAAGGTAGTTTAAATAGTGTTGCTCTGGTTTAGCACTTTAAAGCAGGCTGAGCATCGAACTCTATTGTACTCAAATCGACATTCAAGCTAGAGCTGTCAAACTATCGATAGTCGGCACCATCGATAGTTTCGATAGGATAGTTCAAACTATCGTGTTATATCAACGATAGTATCAAAGTTTATACGGATCTATTAAAATGTATACTGCCCAGTACCCATACCTCTCTTTTAAAAAAAATTATTCGTAAAATCAGACAATAAATTTTATTCATAAATTTTATACATTTTTAATCATAAAAAATATTTATAATATACATTTTAATTGTAAAATTAAAATTGAAATTATTTTATTTTAACTAATTCATATATGTTATGTATTTAAAATACAAAAATTACTTAAAATTTTTAAAAACGTGCAAAAATTTAATGAGCATGTTTCACTTTATTTTTTAACTGTTACTTACCATTGAACATTTCCAAGTATTACTCCATTTCTGAGGAACCATCAACACCAACACAACAAATTCCAACAACAAAATATCAACAAATAACGTTTTATTACGAAAAAAAATCAAAAATTTATTTTATGATACTTACTCGACTCTACAATTTCGTCAGCAAATTAGTGATGAGCAAGCCGCACACAAATAGATAGTCGATAGTCTCACTATCTATCGATAGTAAATAAAAAATGAAACTATCGATAGTGCCATCGATAGTTTCACAGCTCTAATTCAAGCAGTTCAATAGCTCCAGACCACAACAGACAGCGATGGTGACAGAAATGTCTAATCCAATACTAACTAAAAAAAAGCGACATTACCTGAACCACTGAGAACTCCTAAACTCTTTTCCTGTTCAGCCCACATTTTAGTCTCAGTCTTCATTGAAAGAACTCGGCGTGAAAACACTACATTCATTCATTCACATTGCCATCCGCTAGCAATCGAAGCTTGTCTTACATTGTTAATAAATATAGAATTAAGGAGACAATTCCTTGAGCAACGGCGCGCAATTAATCACTCGAACAATGCGTAAATGAGCAAACACAAATTGCACCCGAAACAGACTGCCCTCATCTATGCGGTCAACCCGTCGACACGCCAGCGCACTGGTAGGCTGACGCGCTCGTCTGCCCTTTGGATAATTCGGAGCAATTCACGCGTTGCATTTGACCGCAACGGTCGCCGCTACCAGCAGCATCTTTCCTCACGCACAAATGCCGCCTGGGCGCTGCTGTCATCAGTGGCAACGGCTTGACACCCTAACAAGCTGCACTTTTGATTGCAACATGATGACTTTTATTGAATTATGAAATTAATGCAACTGTGGCCAGCAGCAAATGACCAGCAATTAAACGCCAGACTCAGCTGCTCACACACACACACACACACTTACACCCGTTTTACGCACACTTCTTGCAGCTTTAATGGCGATTCTCATCAGGCAGCCAGCGCTGCAGCTTCATAGCAATTGTGATAATTTGTAGCCGCTGACAGTGAACGGACAACTCGGGGCAAATTTAAATTAGACGCACACAGCCGCAAATTTCATTTGCTGCAGGTCATCGCTTGCAACGTCTTGAACCGCGGTCGGTTCGGTTTTCGACTTGTGCTCGGTTGCTGTCTAAGCAGCTTTGCGAGATTTTCTGTAAAGTATTTTCGCCGTCATCTAACAACGCCAAGAATTATGGCATTTTAATTAGTGCCACTTGCTGTTGCTTTTACAACGGCAACATTGCAGCAAAAACACTTAACTCGCTGAAAGCCGCTCGCGGTGAGGGGACATCAGCTAAAAATTCTATGATGATCGTGGCGATCGTGGCGATTGGGCAGACAGTCAGCAATGCTATAAAACAATGGATTTGGCTGGCGGCAGCTCGGTCTCTTGATGTCTTCTGCATTCATAGAAAAATGTGATCACCTTTGCGTATGGCCGCGACCACTGTGCGCAGCACAATCGTTGGCTGGCATGCAGCTAACTAACTTAAATCTGCGCTTAAATTACCCGAAAGCAATCTCGATCATGGCGAACATTTGAAATTCGAAATAATGCCACCACAGGCCAAAATCATAAACAATGCAACAACAACAACAACAAGAAAGGCCCAAACAGCCTCCGCAGCACAATTCCGTAATGAACGCTTTCAACGTCGCTTAAATTAGGCGGCCGCCTTCTGCCCCGAACGGAAAAAAATTGCACGCCGCCAAACAAAAAAAAAAACCCAAAACACACAATGTACGCAGCAATGCACCTAAAACGTGGCGAGGAGCGCCTCGGTGTGCACTATCGGCGCTCATTACCACCGCTACGATCTGAATCCGTGGGCCCACTGCGAGCCGCAGCTCTGCCCCGGCTCGAGCAATGTGCGTGAGAGATGCATTATTTATCTTGCGGATTTTTCTCATTTTCTGCCGTGCGCTGTTGGCCATTTTGTTGTTGTTGTTTTTGCCTTCTTGAATTATCAGCGCAGCCACAAACGCCACCAGCCACCACCGTTCCAACTTCCTGATCGTGGCTCACAATTGTTGTTGTTTCGCTGGCTCCGGGCAAGATTTTCGTTTTCATGCCGTTGCGGCTGCTTTTGTTGTTGTTATTGTTGTGCTTATGAATGAATCGCCGTGTTGGAGGAGTTGGCTTTTATCGAGTTTATGAGATTTTCCTTGTGGCCGCTGCCGTGATTGCCGCCAAATCGCTGCGCTTTCGAGCGCTATGTTTGTATTTATTAGAGTTTCGTCTTTTTGGTGCGCCCGCCTGCCCGCCTAATCTAATGCGAACGCAATTTCATCGCATCGAAGTCCAATGCGCCACTTGGATTCAGCGAAAAGTTTCGTCACGCTCACGCAGTCTTTGCTGAGCTGAGCTGGTAAGGTGAGCCGCTTTTGTTTTTGTTTTGTTGCATTGCGCATTTTTCATCAACATGAACTGCTGTAAATATTATTGAGAAACTGGCACTGACTAAATGTTACTCGCAGCTCAAGAAAAATCGATATTAATGCCAGAAATATTTCCGACCTGGCAAAGCAAAAAACGCAAATTGAAGAACTGAAAATTAAAAAAAAAAATATTGTGCGATTTGCACCACAACCCCCGCCCCAGGTGCCCCATTAAATGATTTTACATTACATAGAGTCGGTTAATGTCGACTAAGATTCTTCAAGTTGATTTCCCTTACTTTGATTTGTGACTTCCCTATTTTTTCAAGATCGATTAAAAATCGTTTAGTTATTCCTCTTTCTTTTACTCGCATTTGTTTCTTCACTTTCAGCAGTTCATTTCAGCTCGTTTTTAATTGAATGCACACTCCTTGCTCTTCTGTGCGTTTTTTGCCGCAATTTAAGTTAATTTTATGTTAATGAAGCATTTTTAGTTCGTAACCGAAAGAACGCATTGCACTCCATCAGGTCCGTCACTGGCCGCAACGACTTCAAATGACTCGAAAATATGCCACAAGGGTAGCGACACAGTTGTGAAGCATTGACAGCGTTGCGCACGCCGTTTGGTGGAAATTAATGCGGCCGTTTAGCATAATCGCTCCACTAAAATGCATGAAATAAGACTGGCGGAAATTGCAGTTGTCGCGACGAACGAGCGCGCGTCCTGTCTGGCAGCGGTATGTAAGACAGCGTGGACGCCTTGGCGAGTACGCGCGCACAAAAACAATCGAAGTCGACACTGCACGTTTCTTCGGGTTGTTGATTTTTGCACTCGGCCATTGACACAGCGCGAACGCCACCTCAGAGGCTGGCAAAAGGGCGCCAATTACGTTTGCGTTTAACCGCAAAAATAAATCAGCCAGCACCTACAACAACAGTTGCCGCGAATGCAATTTGCAATTTGGCACCTTCGCGGGTGGAAGACGGAATCGCAAACTGATTTGCTGCCGCCGATTGGCATTTGCCACCAGTTGAAAGTGTCGATTGGAGTGATTCGGCACAGCAATCTGCAGTCTGGCTGTGGCATTCGTTCAATCAAAAGTTGAGCACTCGATTGCGGTCTTCAAGTCGAATCGAATTCAATACGATTCTCAGGCCGCCACAGGTTGAACCGCAACCTGCTGCAGCAGCAGCGGCAGCGGCTGTCAAATTACATTCTGACCTTTCTGCGGCGTCCGTCCCCTCGGTCCGTGCAGCGCTTTACGTTTTATTTGTATTCACTTTTGACGCTTATTTGTGCTGGCAAATTTGTATTTGTACAGGCCTCGCAAATTGCTGCGCAGGCGCATATAATCAAAAACACATTTGATGCGAACTGTGCGCGGCTGCAGCTGCATTGCTTCAGTTGCAACCTGTGAAAATGCAGAAAACGGAATTCAGCGCCAGCGGCGCTTAAACGCTGCGTTTGTATGTGAAATATTTGGAGGCAGTTTTGCAAAATTTGCTTGACTCGACTTTTCGACTTTTTCGATACACAAATATGGGCAATTTAAGCGTGAGGAATTAGCCCTTAACCCTCTCGTTTGAGAATTTTTTATCAAAAAAGTCTATCTATCTATCTATCTATCTATCTATCTATCTATCTATCTATCTATCTATCTATCTATCTATCTATCTAACTAACTTCCGAGGTTCTAGATTTCGGTTAGATAGATAAATCTTTTTCTGCTATATTTTTCTGACTTTCATACCACGTGACTTGAAATTTCCTTGCTTGCGGTTACTTGACCTGATATTCATTCCAAAAGCCGCAATTTACAGAGATGAAAGAGGGCTGAGCCTGATGCCTTCTCGAAGGTCCTCTCTATTTAGAATACGAAACTAGTGGAACGCTCCTCAGCCTGATGCCAAAACTGTGCTACACAGCCCATTGCTTTGTACATTTTTAATCGATCCAATAGCATTGTTTGTAATGATTGTAAATCAACTCTTACTTGATTGAAAATTTTATAAATCTCCATTAAACAAATCGCATTGAAACTGTGTGCATCGAAAATAATACCGAATATATTTAAAGGTTAAGCAATTCAAAAATTCTCATCGACATACAAAATTGACAAATTGCCGAAATCATTGCATTCTCGCTTTGACACGGTTTTTAGGCTCAGATCACAGCCGACCAGGTTTGTTGCAGTGCCCACGCGGCGCGCAGTCGCATGTTTGTCAAACATTACAACGCACAGCTGACTTTGTGGTTGCCTTAACTTCAGCTTCAGTTGTGTTAATGTGCGAGAAATAATTTGTTGGCGTCGCTAATTGCAGTGTCAGTCGAACACGGCCCTGCGGGCGGCAACTGTTGACGGTCGGTGTCGCTCTGCGCAGCGCAGAGGCCGCTCGCAGTGCGCTGCTGGCGCCTTGCGGATTGGTCCGCTCTGCGCCTGCGGCCATGTTTGTCGCACTAATTGAATGTTTTGATCCAATGAACGTCGCTGACATGATTGTTGTTGACAAACTCGCGCAACGAAATCGCAACTAATTGATAAGCAGCAGCGACGGCGACGACAGTGCATTGGACACTATAATGCTGCCACTTACCTGGCACTGTTAGTGGGTCTGAATGTGCTGCGCACAGAACTGGTCCGGCTGCTTCTGTGTTGCGTTGCGTTTGATGGCTGCATTGAGCGCTGCTGGCAGGAGTTGATGGAAAAATTATAGCATGAAATGGGCGTTGCTGATTAATAGCTTAATACTTTATGCCAATATCTTTTTATCGATTTGTACACATGCCAGTGTGAGTACACTCTAAAAAATTACCAAAAAGTGCCTTGCAAAGTAAGCGAAGTTTTAGTTCTACTACAAAGCAAGTATAAAAAAAAGGCAGGTTTAGTCTATTATTATTCTTGCCTGATTACATCGTGCGACAAAAATCAAAAAATTTCAAAACACACGAAAAAATCGGTATACTCGAACAACGAAGGGCCAAATATAGTAAAACTGCGTTTTTAGTTTTTCGCTCTGACGTCAGGATTTTTTTTAAAAGGACTTTGAAATTTCAAGGACATGTTCATTTCAAAAAATTATTTTAAAAATTGAGCGCATTGTAGAATAACAATATGGGTATCAAATGAAAGAGAAAAATCCTTAGAATCTTAGAAAATTTAATGTTTTGGTGCAAAAGGACGAAGAGGTATTGAAAATGTCTTTTTAAAACTTTATCCTTGAATATCCTTGGAAATTTCCAATAGTTTTTTTTGAAAAAATATATCTTAATGACTAATATGTTACCAATATGTAATATGTAATACCACATCCTTGAATTTCGTCCTTCTAACTTTATTAGTTTAGGATGTAAAAAGTTTTACTACATTTGGTCCCTAGTTTCGCAAGTACAGTCGTGTCTGGGTATAGTGAACCCCCTATAAAGTGAACACCTCGATATAGTGAACACCCAAATTTTGACATCGAGCCACTAAATATAGAAACAAATTTTCAAGCAAAAAACAAAAAGTGTATTTTGAGCAAATAAAACGAGTTTTTGAACAAAATGTTAACCTTGATATAGTGAACAACCTCAATACAGTGAACAGGCCTTGCAATAATTAGTTCACTATATCCAGACACCACTGTATATCGATTTTTTCGTGTATAAAATTTGTTGTCGCACGGTGTTATGTTTAATGACATTTTGAAGCAAAAAGCCAAATGGAAGTTAGAATATAATACAAAAATACTGTGAATAGAATGTACATATTTTTTTTAAGTGTAAACATGCACATTTATAATGAAGCTTGTTAGCCCAATTACCGGCGGAGCATTTGATTAATGCTCTGCCTTGCAGAATAGAGAAATTATACAATTTTATTTTCAATTATCTTCGATTTTAACTTGTTTTACATGTTTTTTTTCATTCATATTTTAATTACAATCCTTTCGATGCATGCCTGTCACACGAAATCGTCCACACAGCCGTCTATGCTTCCTATGCATCCATGGTATATAATTTGATAAATGTCCACAATTTGTAATATAATTTTTCAAGTATCCACCGGCGTGAACGTGGCAGGCGGCAATGTTCAACTGCTTGCTTACAACATGAGCTGAGCAGCTGGCATTTCTCCGTTGGCACGCACACAGCCACCGCCAGCACATTCCTTGTTCTATGCCCAAATAGCCAAGACCTTCGCATAATTCTGCGCCTCTCCTTGCCGCACGCAAAAGTTTGCTCAATGCGCAGCGTGTCCCGCAGTTGCTTTGAGTGCTAACGACAAAAAATGGCATACGGTGACCAGTGGTCATTAAAGCGCATTTACCACTACATTCAAACACATCGCAGAGCTGAAACTACACAACGTAAAATATTTCAAACAATTTTATCTCACCGAGTCGATTCTTCAGATGATCCTTAAACAAAAAGTTGAGGCAATGTAAGCCAATTTAACAAGTATTTCGTTATTTGTCTTTGCAGAGTTTTGCAATAGAAAGAAGCACATTTAAAGTAGTGGTCACTATAGTCAGGTGCGAGTCACAACTCCTCCTAAGGCCAGGTCTGCATACAGGTTAAAAAAATACATCAAACTAGAAAATTCAGAGCCGGAAAAGAACCCCCCTTTCCCCCTTCTTAGTCTCGCCTGTGCTGACTATAATGCAGGCTGTCAATAAGCTTTTCAGGATCAACTAAAACAAGTGTTCCTACTTTTTCAGCAATTTTTTTCTGCCAGTGTTGCCTCACACACCAACAATTCAAATGGTCGCAAGTGTAGCCTAAGCCGCACCACGATTGAGCGACACTGAAACAGCACATAAAATGTATATTGATTGCAAATTGATCGCATCGATTGCTAAATGAATTTATCTTGGCGTCTTAGTGCAAAACATAGACAAATGATTGCGAAATCTGTGTGCAGCACTGCCGACTGCGACTGACCGACCACAACCAACGTCACAGCAACCAAATGCAGAGATTTTTCGTTCTTGGGGGGTTAAATATAAATTTAACTGCACATGCAAAATGATGGGTCATTTATAAATGAGCAGCACATGCCGCATGCAGAGCCATGAGGCAAGTGGCACTTGCCGTGCCGCGCAGGCGAACGTTTGCAGCGCTGTGCTGCCGAAGGTTCGCAAACTTGTTTGGAGTTGCGGAAATTTCTGTCATTCTCAATTTCCGGTTGTGGCACAATGAGCAATTAAAGCGGCCGCAGCAGCAGATGTCCCAATGAGTAATTTGCACTTGCGGCTGCGCCCTGGTAGGTGCAACTCGAAGCAACACTTGTAGCTGCCGCAGTAGCCGACAAGTGATTTGTCTTAAATGAAGTCAATTGCCAGAGGGCAGGCAACATTTAGACGACCACAGCCACAGCCTGCCACACTTCCGATGCAGCAACACAATGCCAAATGTCAGCAGCAAAACGCCGACAACTGGACTTTACGTCTAGTTGACCACTGCCTACGCAGCGCAGAATATCAGCAGCCTCTGTCATTCATTTACAATGACGCGCAAGATTTCATTCATTAATTCGCAAAGCAAAGACAAAAGCAGCAAATTCAAGAATCGAGTGAAAGGCGAATAACAAAAGAAACTCTGCACGCTTCGCTCGACTTGATTCGCCACTTGCGGAGCAGTTTTCATTTGTAATTGATGCGCTGCATTGCCGCACCATCGTTGCGACAATCGCAATCGCGCTCAGGCCGGAAGTTGCCATTTCATTGCAGCGAGCAACTAATTGCCGCAGCGTGTTGCTTCACCCATTCCCGCCGCTGTCAGTCAGTCTGTACATATGTACGAGTATGTCTGCTCAAATGTCCATTCATAGTTGCACAGTTCAAATGTGTTAATTGCGGCAAATGATCGACGCGGCCAATAAATTGTTGCTTTAATCTGCGCTGCCGCTGACGATTGCTGTGATCTATGCGCAATTGCGCTGACGCTTCTTTAGCATATTTGTGGAGCTCATCACTTGTGATTTTCTTGGAAATCATATTTGCAAGTGGCAGCGGAAATTGAAGCAATCACAAACATTGCTCGTAAGTCTAAATTACGCGCTGCCAATTTAAACAGCACTTAAATGTTTGTGATCAGTAATTTAATGCAATAAAAGCGGTGGCCGTTGCAGTCGAAGCGTTGATGCGCTGAGACCCAAGTGAGCGTAATACGGGTTCAAATCGACATCGAAGCCAGCTTTACGTTTGCCAGCTGTGCATTCCGCAGCCAATGAATTATGTCAAAATTTGATTACACTTTTATTTGTATTCTCTTTTTATGGCAAGGGACCCCAAAACAATACGAATTGTTACCCTTTTATATAAGTACTATACATATGTATCTATATACATATATATTACTACATACATAGCAACTTTGTATATTTCTCTGTCCTTGACGCTGCTCTTTGGAGTACACCAACCGTTGGTCTGTCAAATGCAAGCAACATTAGCCATAAATCAAACAAAACGCATACTTATTTAAATTGTTTGCCGTGTGCAGTGCACAACAAAGCAAATAAGTAAATAATTGCAAATGAGCCAAAGCGCAACGGCAGCGACATCAAAACGTACAATCAGCAACAGTTTCAGCTTAACAACAGCAAGATTGCTCCCGCAAAGCACACAACGTCAAGCATTTGCATTTGAATTTTATGTATAATTTTATTTTATTTTACATTTTTTTTTTTATAAAAAAAAACTCACTTTTTCGGCAGATAAGTTTTGCAAAGATCTCGCGCGCTTCACTGTCAGCTGGCTTGTCACTCAAACACTCACCACTCGTCGCTGTTGGCAGCTGACAATTGATCGTAGTCGTGGCTGCAGTTGTTGGTGTTGCTGCTGTCACCTCAATGACGAACTGACAATTTGACATGCGCATCGTTTGCTTAGCTGCTGCTTGTTCTTTGTTTGGTTTGGTTTGGTTTGGTTTGACTAACTGAATGGCAATCGTTTGCGGTCAGTTCGCGGAGCGTAGTGTCAGCGGTTCATTAAAATGGCACCAGCCGTAGTGCAGCTAATGCGTTTTTTTCTTTTCGCAACTCTAAGACGTTTTCCTGTCATAAATTTTTGAATTTTGCACAAATCTGCTGGCAGCCATTTTGTGTTTTTTTTTTAACCAAGCATTAAAATCAATTACGGCACCTTATGGCACTCGAAATTCTGTCATTTGGCGTTGCAAGCTCCGTGTCGCTGTAGATGTGGCTATGTGCGTGTCTAACGCCTCAAATGGAAATCTGGAAAACTGTGGCAAGATTTCACATTTTTGCCATCAACTCAAAAGTGTAGAAGACGCTACGCACAGTGGTGCAGCAGCATTAATCCAAAAGAGCAACAAATGTGCTGAGATATTCCAAAAATTCCTAATCTCCAATTTCTAAACCAAAATAGAATTTTTTTTAATGTTCAATATTCGAAATAATTAAACAGTTAGAAGTTAAATATTTGCTTGGTCTTTAAATTTCACCTGCAGTCTTGTTCTACTAAATATGTAAGGTTAAGTTAGTCTTAACACAGTTTTACTATGCTTCAGCCCACTGTCTTTCCATACCTTGGCTAGCCCTCGAAAGCAGTTTTATCGCTTCGGTAAACTTTACGATCTTCTTTAAGCGCTCCTCTGGCTGTGTTTATTTTCCTTTAAGATGTGCGCCCAGGCCGCACTTGGCACGTTAAAGGCTTTCAGCCAAATGGGCTGCATTTATTTGCAAACTCTAAAGTCGTTAAGCCGCTTTGCCGCTCGCACAGTGACTATCAATTGGCTTAAAATACTCTTAAAAGCAAACTTGCTTTGTTTTTTTCCAGTTCAAAAGTTGTTCGTTGGTCGCCACGTTCGTTTCGTTCATTGATTAATCTCGCTCAGCTAATATTTTTAGCTTCAAAATCGTATTTACTCTCCGTTTTATTTATTTCATATATTTTTTACGCACTTTGCCCACTGTATCTTTGTGTTGCGGTTGCATTTATTTGAGTTTTCTTGGTTTCTATGCGAGGACCATAAATCCGCGATTGGCGAATTTTATTACAAAGCATTTAACCACACTTAACGTGGCAATTATCGACACAATTAAGTGTTTTGATTAAATGTGGCGCGCTTTCAGGCGACTCGTGCCAAGCGCCAGTGATCTGACGGCAGACCACACATAGAGACAACAAAACCATTACTTTTTGCACGTAAATTCATTCTGCAAACGGACAATCTGAAACTACCACAAGTTACCAAAACTAAGCGACAGCAACAACGACAACGCTTTGAAGTTGTGCCCGAATTCATTGTTAGCATTGTTGTTCACTGTCCGCATAGCCAAGTTTGAGCTCAACCGCCAACTGACCAATTGGCGAGCCTCGCTCAGTCCCATCTCATATATCAGCGCGCCGACAATCACCCTCGACGGCGCTCGAACCCTATTGTTTTGATTGTTGTTGTTCCTACTGGTAGTGCTGGTCAGTCGGCGTCGGCTGACAATAACTGGGCATCCCCTCCGCCAACAATGATGTGACGAAACTAACAAAACTGCTTAAAACCATTTGATTTCACTATCAGCGCTTCGAACTCCACTCACTCGCTCACTCACTCACTCACTTGCTCCCTTCGGCTCACTTAGGAAATGCCACTCAACTGATAAGACCACATGTTGCTGCTGCAGCCATCTCACTTGCGCGCCCACTGGCCAACACCCAGTCGCCGGGGCCGCGCTCTATGCGCGGACCCTTTCGCTCGGCCGCCACGGCGCCACACTCGACGGTGCCTTACCGGTCGCTCGCCGCTGTCCATTCAACCAAACCACTTGTGCCTCGCCTCAGCCTTGCTGTGCTGCCGCTCCGGTCAGTCATTCCTTCCTTCCACCCCCGCCCCACGTAACCGCATTGCCGTGTATGTTCGGTTGTTAGTTTTGTTGTCTGTTAATCGTTTCGTTCGCTCGATTCCTTGGCTCGTGTGCCAGCACCAGCACCATCTCTGTCTGTCTATCCGGCTGCCTGTCTGTCTGTCCGGCCAGCTGTCGGCCGCCTATGTGCCTCGCACTATCGTCTCAATTTTGGCTCAATTCGGCCGCTGCCGTTGCACACAAGTATCCAGCGCTGCCGCACGCTCATCTCCAATTTAGATCCGAATTTGAATTGGCTTTCGGTGGCGACTCGAACGCAAACGCAATCGCAGCGCCAACAGCCAACGTGAAGTCGCTGCTCGCTGCAAAGTCGTGCGCGCCGCCACTCAAATTCAGTCCGGTTCTGTAATTGCAACTGAGCGCTACGTTACGTGGAAGACTGTTGTTCGGCGAGCGCGCGTCTTGAATTCTGAAGTCGCACTTTACCATTCGAGATCTGTGCGAGCGCGTGTTGTGTTAGCGGCTGACTGAGTGTAAACTGTGAAAAGCCGTCGGTGCGGCTTAGGGAAAATTACCCTAACAAATTTATTCTTGGTGTGTGAAAAAGTGAAGAAATTATTGATTGAAAATATTTTTTCAATAGCAAAAACAATTTAGTGTTAAAATACTTGTATAAATAAATATTTTGTTCGAAAAGAGCGAAATTTTGAAACTTTGTGTCTGCAAATGTCAACTTAAAAAAAGACAGAAAAAGGTGAGTAAAACTTAAAATTAAGTACGATTATAAAAAAATTATAAAAAAAATTTAAAAAATGTATTTAAAAAAATGCAATGATAAAATAGTTTTCTTTTAAAAGAGCTTTGTGTTACAGGGCCTGCTGGTTTTTCTCCACGAAATCCACCGCCAGATGTAAAAATATACTAATTACCTATTAAAAAAAATTGTATTTGATTCACAAACTATATATGGCGATATTTTCAGGATTGTGATATCCAAAAGATTGATATATCCGAGTAGACCCTACCAAAGCAAACAATTCCATCTGTTTTGTTGTCGATGAAAGATTCAGTTTCAGCAGAAGTTTGTTATTTGCTGTTTCTGTGAAACTCGCGACATCACTCTATTCTGACGTTATCTGGCCATAAAAAAGACTAAACTAAAGACTGTCACTCACTGGAACTCTTGAAAACTCCCAAACGTTTTTAAAACGATGACCTCAGAAGACGTTTTGTAGCCTGTAGTGGGATGATCATCGGATTGGATGGCGAATCTAAATCGCCAACTTCTCCAATATCATACATAGAGATTAGAACAATTTTCTTACGGCAGCTGCGCCCTTGACAGAAAATGGCACATCTCTAGGAAAGAACTAATTGCCTTTGAAAATCTCCCAACCCGCCGTTCTTAATCCACACAAACTCTAGATCCCTTTTGATTCGTTGGTGACAGAACGATAGGCCTTCAAAATAACCTCAGGCGCATGGAGCAGTTTTAGGAGCCATTGAATCGATTTTATTGGTTTCTATTGCCACCATGACCCAGCAAGGAAGTTAATACTCTATTCATAAATTATCTCCGTTCTCTCTGAAATCTTTTCAAAAATGTTCAAAACTTTTTAAATATTAAATATTTTAATTCAATCTAGAAACAACTTTTCTTATAGACCATACAACAATGTTAAAAAACGGTTATTAAATAACAAGCTGTAAGCTTATATAATTATCTTTGGGATATAAAAAAATCAGAAGCCAAAAAGAAAAGCTCAAAACTCAGTTCGCTAATTTAGGGCCTTAAACTCATACTTTGATCTCGAAAAGCAAACACTAAAAATTTCCAAGCGCTAAAGACTTCTTGAAGCAGTAAGGAAGTAATTTTTTTCTAGGGAAGAATTTTAACTAGTCATATGCAAAAAACAGTACTTTAACAAATTACATTTGGACGAAAAGATTAATTAAAATTAATAGCAAAAATTAAATTTAGAGCAAAACTTTTAAACCAAAAAAACTATAAATAGCATCAAGCTATGTATTGTAAGTACCACTGATCTATGGGTTTTATTTTTATTTAATATTAGCCAACCTAAATATTCAACTTCCGAAGACTCTTTCATGGAATATGGAAATTATTTCCACGCAATTTTTGACGTCAAAAACAAAGAACAATCACATCCCAGTGGCTGAAATTTTAATTTAACTCTTGATTTACTTAAAAGGACCATACAACAGAAAATACTGAAACAGCTGTAATTATTTGAAGCTAATTTTGATTAATGTGGGAATTCTTGAATTGTGGGTTTCGAGTCAATATTTCCATTCATCAAAATCTGTATAGATTTTTAGTTTAGTCTTATTAAACCTAAGAAATAAATTCAAAACCTGTGTCAAAGCTAATTGTTCAAAATCTCAAGCAATCGCATAAACCTCCCTCCGTCCCTATTTTAATTCCTCTGAATCCAAGTCATCTCTCCATTCCCGAAATTCCCTCGGCACTCTTCAAAAATTCCCTCAGCAAACTTCAAAAGTTCCCACATTTTCGGCAGCGCTGTCAATAATTATGCAAATTATGTGTGCACAAGACCACAAACAACAACAACAACACCAACCAAATGTAGATGTTAATTTCCATAGAGCGACGCGATCGTCGTCCGTCACACGCGACCAGCCGACCAGTGCGCGATCCGCACAATAAAGATCGCTAACGCCAGATTAAATGATGAGACAACAAAATGTGCATGTTGTGCTCTTAGTGATGCTATTGTTGTTGTTTTTTTGTTGTTGGTTGTTGCAAGACAATAAAGGAATCCACGTAAATTGCCGAAAACAATGCGACAGCGCCGACTCGCAGCGAGCGCAACGCATGCTGAACCGGCCGGATAATCGGTTCGTCATCAAGTACAACGGCCGAAGAATGTTGCACGTTGCCAGCGTTACAAGCAACGTACAACAAAAAGGGGCATAAATTCCTTTTTGCCGCATAAAAAGAATTTATGAGCAAATTTCCGTCTGCTTCATTTGTTTGCTGCCTTTGAGCCAGCGCGTTGTTATTGTTAAAGCGGGTGTGCAACTGCCGTAGCCGCAGCAACAGCAACAGCAGCAACAACATCACAACCAGCAGCAACAATGCGCCAACAGGCTGAGTGCCGCATTTGCTGCGCGCACAGTGTGTTTGCTTGCTTGGCAGAATTTCTAACAAAAATTGCACTCTTGATGGCAGAAATTTTTCACTATGGGTTATGGTTGCTGTTTCGTTGTTTTTGTTGTTGTTGTTGTTTCGAGCGTTGGCTGATTGTCGTTGCCGCTGTTGTTCTTATTCGCACTGGCATTATTTGTTGCTGTTATTGCTGCAAGTTAAGCAACAATGCAGCGACAAGTACAACAACAAACTACAACGCTCTCATCGTCAACAACAGCGGCTACAAGCAATTTTCGTCGAATGCAACTGCGCGCCTGCGCAATGTTGCGTTTGCATTTTGCGTAATTTTTTTGTTCCTCTGCTGTTATTCTTTTCGCAAATTTGTCTGCGCTTTTGTTGTTGCTAGGTTTGTCGCTTTTTGTTGTAGCATTTGTTTGTGGTTTTTGCTCTTTTTCCATAGAGCAAAAAACAGGCGACGCACTGCATTTAGAATGCTGCGCAACCTCAGCGCCAAATCAACAAAGTGTTGCTTGCTGTCCTGCAACAAAACGTCATCAGTATTCAGGTTGCTTTGCCGGTACGTTTCCAATTTGATGTGAGAAGTTGTGCCTTTGTGTTTTGGCCGCTTTTGTACGCCCACAATGCGTTCATTCTGATTGCCACACAAACAACCACCAGAACGTGCTTTATTCTGTAGACCTCATTTCCAGCCCCTTTTTTCAACATATCTGACTGTATCTGTGCAATAACTTGATCTATGTTGCCTTGAATTTCGGGAATTGTCTGTAAATTTTCAACTCTACACCAATGACTTAAAATAGACCCCGCAAGAAATAAAGAAGCGGTGTTAAATCACAGGATCCTTACTTCATATTTTAAAACAAAACTCTTTGATTATGATCCAAAATCTACTAATTTTGTTTCTGGGTGTATTGTGTTCACGCCTGTTTCGTCTTCTCGCATGACCCCATCATTGACTGTGATCTGAATATTTTCCGCTCTGGCCGATCTGAGTTCATTACACCCAGTGTTCACACCACTCAATCTCGCCCTCACTATCGAAGGATAAACTCAACACATAGTTTCATACATACATAGAGCTGATGGAAAGATTTTCGTACAAGCTCTCAGTTTGCGCCGTCGAAAGTAAAGTTGAACATAAAAACGTGCCAGAAAAGAATCGCTGAAACAAAAGTCAAGACAAAAACATAAATAAAGAACATTTCTACTGTCCGCTTATCAGTGCATCCAAGTAGCTGATCATTAAAAATTTCCTTTCTCCATAAATGACGCCCCTATCTGTCAATACGCTAAATAGATAAGAAATTTCGTTAATTTCTTCTTTTGTGCTGCTGGCAATCAATGACACTGTAGTCGTTTGATTGCTTGTATCGCCTGGAAGTCTGCTGTTATCAGCAATTATGAAAATTGAGAAAGATAAAAGACGCTAAATAGATAAGAAATTTCGTTAATTTCTTCTTTTGTGCTGCTGGCAATCAATGACACTGTAGTCGTTTGATTGCTTGTATCGCCTGGAAGTCTGCTGTTATCAGCAATTATGAAAATTGAGAAAGATAAAAGACCATATGAAAATATATAAGAAAATCTTGTTGAAAATCCCTAAATGGGAATTTGTGGACCATAAAAATGACTCTGACAAGAATCGAAGCCTCTTACCTCTAATCCTAAACCGATCCAACTGGTGACTGTTCGAAACAACCACTTTCAGCAACAGTTTAAAGTTTAATGTGAGCGCTCATTTTAAATGCTGCTGCTTTAATGCCACAAGTCCAGCTCGATTCATCCATCCAACATTCCCTCACATCCTTCCCACACTTATCAGCCTTGCATCAATTGCACATAATTTCAGCGCTTCGCCCTAAAAATTAATCCAATTAAACTACGTGATCGGCTGATCGCTTGCGCTCCACATTGTGCAACATTGTGCGCTGCTGCACGCTTCAAACGCTGCCGCCTGCAACTGCAGTTAACAATTTAAGGCAAAAAGCGCCACCAAAAAAACCAAACGCGAACGCGCCGAAACGCGTCCGTCTTTTCGCAATAATAAAAATGATATTTTAATTTACAACAAAATGAGATCCTTTTAAAAGCAACAATTGCAGCTACAGCTCTTGCGCCCGCCAAGCGAATCAAACGCGCTGCTGCGCTCATGTTCGAGTTATTAAGATAATTAATGATGCAGACACCATGCAATAATGTCCACCACTATCGCTGCGAGCGGCGCAACGTCCAACACAGCAATCCGTGGCCGGTGATCACTGGCCGTTCGTCGAGCGCTGCCAACAACTTTCGCAATCGATCTGTGGTTGCGGAGTGGTTGTTGCTTCGGCACGTCTCCTGTTGCTTCAGCGCTGATGCTGCTTGTCGATCCAATCCGATCCGACGGACGCCGATCGCCGCACGCAGCAGCGGGCTTGTTCTACACGCTGTCGTATGCGTGTAGCTACATTTTACTGTTTTTTTTACTGTTGTTTGCGTCTTTTGGCAGCTGGAAAAGGATGCAACGAAAACCACCAGTCAGTGTTCAGTGTTCGTGTAATCTGTAATGCGTCGCCGTGTGCTATCCTCAACGATCAATCAATTGGTCGCAGTTGCAGTCGTTCGTTGTTGTTGCATTGTGGAACGATCGCCGATTCGTGAGCGCACCTTGCGCGCCCATCGCCAGCCGCCGCCCGTCACTGATGAAGATGCCACAGTTGACGTTCGTGCGCAACACGATAATCACGTTGCGATCACCCTCCGATCGCAGACGTGCGCCAGCCAGCAATTTTCTGCTTACATAAATAGTTTTTGCTTAAGAAAATCGATCGATCCATCGATTGATGGTGCACGCCGTAGAAAACCGTACTTAAGTCAATGGCGATCTTGTGCTACAGACTACTCCCGGAGAAGGCTCGCGCAGCAAATGTTTATTAAATGCCTAATTGCTGTATCATAAATAGCAGCAAAATTATTGCTAATGCTGAAATGCGCTAATGAGATCATTGATCGACACTCCTAGCCAGCATAAGTGCGCTCGATTGCGCCGATCACAGTCGACAGCTTCGCATTATCGCTTCATTAGCATGAAATTGACCACAGCATGGAATAAAGAACGCGTCTGTGCATCAGCATTTCTCATAAAACGGCTACGGGCCAGTGATGCCAATTGTTCAGTTCCACAAGCCACTAAAATAGAATCTTGAATAATGAAATTGAAAGTGAATTTTTTTTTATTTTGACTGAGCACATTAAAACTAAGTAAATAGTTTCTTTAAACTATAAAAATTATACTTATAGTTTATGTAATTATTGCAATCCTTTAATACATGATGATCCCATTTACTAAACTACTTTCACCTTTTAAAAAATTTATGTTTTTGTAAAACAAAGTTTGGCAGGCTGGTTTTAAATGTAAATAGAAGCAACGAGAAAAAACTCGAAAGTCACCAAATAGTTATAAGGGATGTAGAGGGTCTCGAGACCTGTTTGACAGTAAATAAAAAGCATTTTTTTTAGCATCTCCATAGGACTTCTTTGGATTCACAGTATTTTCGTTGAGTCCTAGTTTAGGGAGCGTTTTCCAAAAGCACAGAGTCCGTTACAGAAACATACCAAGTTGGCATCACTGCTGCTCGCTTTTCCCCGAAGCACAACGCCATCCAAGCGCGTCCGCTTCTATCAACATTCAAGTTATGCAAACTTCTACAAACAACAACAAAAATGTATAGAAAAAAAGATGTACTTCGCGTGAAGTGTTGAAAATAGATTCAAGCAACAAAGATTGTTAAAAAATCACACTTTATCAATTTTGTTAAATATTGTGTGTAAATAAAGTTGATTTTATTTGTACATATTTTATTTGTTTATACAGCATTATCGCTGTTTTTTCACAATTTGATTTGTTGCCTGGTTTTTTCTTAATTATGAAATTATATTGAACACGATTTTGTTGAGCTAGTCGGTTGTAGGAAAAAAATGGTTTGACGTGATGGTGCGCTCTTATCAGAAATGTATATTTCAAGCTCTATTATTTTTATTTTAAGAAACCTGCTGTCTCTCAATAAAAAATCTCGAGATGTGTTGGAAGTTGTGTGTGGTTTGCTTGCAACGTTAAATTTTTATACTTAACTACATACATGTTTCGTTTAGGGAGACGACTTTTGGTACATAGTTTTGGGGATTTTTCGAAATATATGTTAGATGCTAATGAAATGGAATGGTGTGTGTAGAATAATGTGCACCAATATTATTCTATTTTGTGCAACATTCCCTAGGAAGCTTGAAATATGGTATGGTTTCACATTCTGTCATAAAGACTCCTTAAGAAGACCACTGAGATATGGTGTGATTTTAGATTATGGCCTCAATACTTTAAACATTGCAAAACCACTGAACACTTTACGTTATAAGGCAGCGGCCAGCTTTCTAAAGTAAAACTTAAACGCTTCTATTTGGAATCAGTTATTGTTTTATTGGCCATACCAACAACAACAACAACAGCGACAAAACCTAATCGAAAGTGCCGTTAGCCAGCGATGTAACAGTCGCTCCGTTTACCTTTGCAGCCTGTCGTTGCCGCACTGTGTGGCGTGAAGCGAGCACCGGCAGCAGCTTCAACATGCGCAACCGCCAAGTAAGTCGTGTATATTTTGTGGTTAATTAAAACCACAACAACAACTCAATTAAGCGACGACACGGCTTCATAAATAGCGAAGCGCGCACACACACAAACACAGACACGCCAAAACATATATCTAACCTCAAATTGCTTCATCATTTGTTGTTGATGGCAACACCTTACCTTCAAAATTCTGCCGCTGTTCTAATGGCACAACACAAAAACAAAAACAACACCACCGCAATGCCTTGCTTGCTCCAAAATTGCAACAACAAAGCGTCTACAGTCAGCCCAATGAAGTTGCGGAAAGATGCTGCGCGGCATAGAAGCGATGAGAAGAAGCACGAAATAGCAACATTTTTTTTTCAATTTGAATTTTTTTTAATTTTTATATTTTTGTACGCTTCTGTGTAGTGTCGCAATGGGAGATGCTGAGCTTTTAATGGGTTTCATCTACATAGTTTTGTTTTTGTATATATAAACCAAGTCTGCGTTTTAGATTTTCTTTTTATGATGAGTAGGGTAATTTGTTGTAATTTTTATTTTCTTTTTATGGTGCTTCAGTTTAGTACAAAACGAACGCAATGAGTTTTGCGCTCACAAAAGCCGAATTTAGCTTTTAACTGTTGTTTTTCGCTGGTGCCGCCGATGCCAAGTGTCAGACTGAAAAAATAAAATTAGAAAATAAAACTTGAAAAACTAAGTGCTCGGCTTGTGAGATTAGTTATTCGTACTTAGTTGCGACATGCGACAAATTTTGCTAACAATCTTCAGTTAATTGCCAGCACACAAACACACACACACACATACTTACACACACCCCTTTCGAGTAGTTGTCAGTCTTCCGTCGTTTTCGTATGTCCAACACAACTACACGTACAACAAATTAATTAAACTGCCTTTGTATGCATAACCTCGAGCAATCGCCTCCCTTATCCGCCGCCTCCCCCTGTCGTCTTCATTGACCATTTGCACCCATTTATCTACCCCCCCACATTTGTCCAGCCATCTGTGGCTTGTCAGCTTCCATCGACCGCCCGTCCGTCCGTCGCCAATAAAATGCTCAACTACTCCAATTACTTTCAAACTTTAATTTGTCAATGGCCCACAGTTTACCGTTACAAGTTGAGCTGGTCATTTCGTTCGTGGTCAGCGCCAAGCATTCCCTGCTCAGGTTGTAACCCATTCGTGTTAGCTGTCAGTCCAGCTGTCATTCATTGATGCGGCACTAGGCGCCAAACACGAACAAGGACAGCAAGGACATGCATCAGTTACATATATATCACAGTAGTTTGTTGTTGTCTTGTTGTAATGCAGGTATCTAAATATCGTAAAGACTTGCAACTGCTTCCTTCTGCCGCCGCGCTGCGCAGAGCGAATATTGATGGCTGTGCATTTGTTTGGCTCACACTGAGGTTTTGGTCAATTCATGGTTTATTTAATTGAGGATTAAATTTGATTGCATCCTTGCTGACGTCGAACCAACTACGTTTGGGTTACGAGTGTGGAAAATTAGTTGGCATCGAATATAGCAAAGGAAAGTTGTCGATGTGGATTGGGGAATTGTTAGCCATAATTGGTTCGAGGGATTTTTTGTGGATTGCGGAAATTTTAAAGAATTGGTTCTATCTATAGTTTTTTTTTTTATTTTTGGTTAGTAGTTAGAATAAAGGAGAAAAATGTTAAACGTTTTATAAGACAATCTAATCTGAAATATTTTTATAAAACATTTTTAAAATCACTAAAAACTGTTTTCACAATCCTCGAATCCCATTACTTAACATGTTGCGCTCCAAACTGTGCAACAATCATGCAATGTTTTTGAAACCATGCAGTTTGCCCTCTTTTCCCCCAAACAAGCCAAACTGCATTGAATTATCTTTTCGCACTCACACACTCGAATCTATGTGTGCACGTACGCAACACTTCGATTGGATATTCGCTCGACCGTAAACGCTCAACGCTTCCAGCCAATCAGACAATCGCATTTTTACTTGGACACATCTAGTATCCATAAAAACAACAACAAATCACAAGCTGAAGACACAGAGAGCCGAGCGGGTCGTGTTGTCTCCCCCAGCGGCGTCATGTTGTCAACACCCAGCCCAGCGACAACAACACGCACATACAGCCACACACACACCGATTGAGCGGCAATCATTTTAATTTATGTGTTCATTGCAAATAGCGTTAAACAACTTGAAAATTGCAATACTTACAACCATGTTGTGGCTTACATACTACCTGCGTTGTTGTTGCTATTGTTGTTGTGATAAACAATTTACCACAAAAAGACAATATCTGTCTCGAGCATCCATGGCGCAGACGGAAAAGTGGGCGCCGCTTGAGTAATGTCGTCTGTTGGCTGTTGTTGGTGTTTCCAAACATGCCCGGCCGCCATTCGCAAATAGCTGCCAGCAATTTTGTACAATTTCATCGAACATAATTTGACTGCATTGTTGCACTTTTCAAATTGAGTGCCGCTGAAGTGACTGCGGAGTAGTTGAATTTCTCAAATATTTCCAAGCAAATCGCCAAGTTTTGTTGTAGAAAGCATAAAGTTTGGAATTGAGAGATTAAAGAATGATTAAAGAAATTACACGCAATTGGTGCCTGCCACTCTCAACGTCGAGTGTGTACCATTTTATAAAAAGATTTATACATTCTATGGAATCCTTTTTTCACATCCCTAAGATTTCAATTGACCACAACTTCCCTCTTTTTTGGTAACCTTTCAGCGTCTCTCTTTTGTCTTCCTCTCTTTCCTTGAACAGAAAAACCGTGCACATTGTAGCCGTGCCGCATAGTTCGTTCATTCGTTTTTGTTTATTATTAAAATTGATTAAATTTAATTTCCTCTTTTGGTTTACACCTCAAAGTCAAACTTTCCGGAAATTGATTGAAATATTCATTGGATGTTGTCTTGTTGGCTGCTGCTAAGCTGATTTACTCCTCGATATGTTGTGGTTGTTGTGTTGCTGTTGCTCTTGTTGTTATTGTTGTTGCTAAGCCATCTATATATTTTAATTTTTAATTTAGTTTATCTCTCGACCGTAATCCTTTTTCGTTCACAGGTAGACTGGCACATACGAGGACGAGCAAAGGATGCGCTTTTCTAGGATTTCGTTAGCTCATACAAAAGGCTAAGCAAACCAACGGGTGAGTGTGTGGGTAAAGCACAAGTTTGATCAAATTAAATAGATTGACACTATTACATGCGTTAAATATTCGAGTTCATAGAATTTGTGGGTAAATACAGTGGTGTCTGGATATAGTGAACTAATTATTGCAAGTCCTGTTCACTGTATTGAGGTTGTTCACTATATCAAGGTCAACATTTTTGTTCAAAAACTCGTTTTATTTGCTCAAAATACACTTTTTGTTTTTTGCTTGAAAATTGTTTACTATATTTAGAGGCTCGATGTCAAAATTTGGGTGTTCACTATATCGAGGTGTTCACTTTATAGGGGGTTCACTATACCCAGACACGACTGTACTGACAAAAACGTGGAAAAAATTGGGAATTTTCAAAATGTCCGTCGAACCAACGTAGTAGTGAAACCACTTTTTTGGGCCGAAACCGAAACCGAATATTCGGTTTTTTTTAATATTCGGCCGAAACCGAAACCGAAACTTTCTAGTTGAAATAAAAATTACCATATCAAGCACTTTTTTCAACAAACGAACAAACAAACATAGCATAAATAAATAAATACTTATTAATAAAAACCATTTATTAATTTTTTAAAAAACGGAAACAAGAAGAAATCACCCTTTCGTACCTTACTCGCTAATATTCAAAATTAAATAATTTAATATTATATGCTACAAAAGAAGTTTATTTACATTGCTGGCATCTAAATTACTCCTCCTTTCATTATATATCTCCTACACAATAAAATGTAAAAAATATTCTAGAAAGTTTCGGTTTCGGCTATTCGGCCATTTTTTGGCCGAAACTGAAACCGAAACCACTTATTTGGGCCGAAACCGAAACCGAATATTCGGTCGGACACTACAACGTAGTAATCCTAATCATAACACTTTACAGAATTTTTATTTAATCTTTATATATAAAATTCTCGTGTCACAGTGTTAGTTACCATACTCCTCCGAAACGGCTTGACGGACTTTTATGAAATTTTATATGCATATTCAGTAGGTCTGAGAATTGGCTACTATCTATTTTTCAGGGGGCGTGGCACCACCCATACGAGCCAGATCTTAATAATGGAATATCTTCCAAATTGTAAGCTGTACAACCCTGAAATTTTGTATCCCGTCGTCCCATAGATGAGTCATTCTAATGATAAGATTTGATGGGCGTTGGACAAGGGGCGTGGCACACTTTTTGTGACCCAAATATTTTGCTGAACTATAAGTTGCTCAGCAATGAAACTTAGTAAGAACCTACCATTTATTCATATATTTCGATAGAGGGAATGGGGCAAGTATTGGACGAGGGGGCGTGGCACCACCCATACGAGCCAGATCTTAATAATGCAATATATTCCAAATTGTAAGTTGTACAACACTCATCTATAGTACCCCGTCGTCCCATAGATGAGTCATTCTAATGATAAGATTTGATGGACGTTGGACAAGGGGCGTGGGAAATTTTTTGTGACCCAGATATTCCGCTGAACTATAAGTCGCAGAGCAATGTAACTAAGTACGAACCTACGATTTTCCCTTTCGAGAGAGGGAATGGTGCGGGTATTGATCCGATTCCGTCCGATTTGCATGCGTTTTTTTTGTTGGATTCGTCTAGATTCGTCAGTTCAGGTTTAAGCCACAACAGGTGGCGTTTTACTTTAATTCAACAGATGGCATTCTATTTTAACGCCGACTTGACGAATTATCAGCTGCGTCGGCTACTTCAACATCGACTTGACGAATTATCAGCTGTGTCACCTTTTCCAAAAGATATTCTTTGTTTTTGTGATGAAGATCAAGTATGTTGTGCGAGACGAAGTTCGCTGGGTTAGCTAGTTTAATGTAGAATTATAAAACTCTATTACTCTATTCCACAAAATTTTGAACAACTTTTGTACTGTTGCCCATCACTTTTTCTTTAAAATAATTAACAATATTAAACTTACTGTTACACATATATGTGTTTTTGTTGTTGTATTCATACATGTACTATATATCTATCGTTGTTGTTAATTGGCCTGTGTTCTGAACAGTTTGGTAGATTCACTGTTTAAGGAATCAGACTCACATAATTTATTGTAAACTACTTCAAGGCCGCCTTACGGTAATAACATTGCTATAGGTCTGGCCAAAGTGATAGTGAAAGTCTTATGATGGTTTGAAAACAGCTGAAGTCGTTATCCAAGTATCTTATAACCCTTCAGACTTTACATTTACTGACAGATTTATAAAATCGAGTCTTTGGTCCAAGTATCCTTTAACCCTTTCAGACTTGAGGTTTTTTGTTGGCTGAGTGTTTGCTGTAGTATTAAATACCATAAAAAACGTTTTGTAAATATTTTTATAAACATTTAGTCTTGCTTCCATCAGGCTTCTCATTGGGGTCATCACAGGACACGACACTGTGACTCGTAAAATGGCTTCTGTCGTGAAATAATGCCTGCAGTAGCTGCGGTGATGAAGAAGTAAAAGATACAATAAAACACTTCATATGACACAGTCTAGTTCTACAGAAACGTCAAAGACGCTTTTCAGAATCTAGATTCCTAGTTGAACTATCGAACCTGCTAAATTTCTTCAAGAAGAGGAATTGGTTTCGACTGAATCCGAGTTAAGTGACAGTTTGATATTTCTTCACCTTTATGAAGGGACTCATTAACAGTTTTTCTCAGACTTTCGAGTGGAAGTCTCAAAGGGTTAGTTGTCATTATGATTTCACATTCGAAAAAAACTTCCCCCCCCCGCCCGAAAAAAATTTAAATATTCCTGCCTCTGAGCCACGCATGCCACTTGTTTATTTTTGCTCTTCCTATTCTAAAATCATTTTAAACTCTCAAGAACTTATTTCCAAGTACATACCACCAAAGTCCACTCTTAGCTTCCACCGTCCGCTCAAAACAAAATTCCATAGTGTCGCAATTTTTTTTTTGCTGAATTTTGTTCTTTAATTCACTCAATTGGGTCTTAAGCAATCTTTTACAAACAAGAGTATTTTGGCATTCAAAAACTTTAAATGCGGTATTTTTTAAGTTTCGAAATCATTTTGTAAATTTTGTTTTACTTTCTTTAATTGAACGTACGTCAATCGAAATTCTATCACAAAACAATGAGTTTCACTTCGCTCGCGAATGCAATCCGACGCACAGTGGGGTAATATATAAGTAAAGTGCCGATTAATTCAAAAATGAAAAATCAAGATACAACTATGTTTTTAGTACCGGGTTAAAGGGGATAAAATTCTGCATCACTATGTGAAAGAGTTGTTGGAAAATAGTTTACCGTTTTCCCGCAAAGCACTCTGAAAGTTGACATTTATTTTCAGTTTTTGTGCGCACAGTGATAAACGTGTTTTTGTCGTCACTTCAAAACGATTTCTTTGTGTGAATTTTAAAAACTATTGAAAAATTAATGATGCAGCCTTCATGTTCAGGTATTTCAGCAATGCAGTGTATATTTTGCTTTTTAAAAAAATGTTTATAAGTATTTTTTTTTTATTTTTTGTTTAAAAGCTTAATAATTGTCCAATTTTTGACCTTTTCATAGACATATAGTTGTGAGTCTTGTGAGGTCGAGCAAAACTGTTTTGATTAGCGTATAGATTAGATATTTAAGTAACATTTTATGAAAAAAAAAGTTGCGCGAATGTTGCGCACTTTTCCAGCATTTCGATTTTTGTGTGCGAACTCATGGGCCAAATGGGCCATGCATGAGAACAAATAGACATGTGCAAAATATATTTTTTTTAAATTGTTTATTTTTTAGATGAAAACAAGTAAGCAATAGGTTTTATTGTTGTTTTTATTGTTTTTTCAAAATGCAGAAATATCTGCATTCGATGTAGAATTGAATCAAAACATTCACACCATTTTATGGTTGTTTCTAGTGAACATCAAATCAAAATAGAAAATTTTGGCAGCTATGGATTAAAAACTGTAAAATATTTTTTACAATGCTATTCCTGGTAAAATATGCTCACAATTTTCCACACATAGTTTTTGTATCGATCGCAAATCATATCGCATGCTTTATTGCCAATCGCCCAACCTTCGGAAGAAGCACGGAATAACGATTTCAAGTGTTGGATGGAGAATTTTTTACGAAAGTGGACTCAAAAAATACCATTGAAAACATTTGTAATAGTTTTTTTTAATTCTGACCCTATTGTATCAAGTCTGGGAAAATTGCCACAAAAAAGTGCATCGTATGTATATTATGCCCAAAGTTGCAAAACTATGGAGTTGATACTAATGAGGAATGATGATAATGGTGATGGTGAGGCTTATAATGTTGATGATGAAGATTATAATAATGATAATCATCATCATAATGTTGATATTGAATTGGCTGCAAGAGGTGGCGATGAAATGTTTCAATTAAACTGTTCAACTTAACTTTCATTAGAATAGTGCAAGATTTCGCTTTTGAAACTATTTTAGTTTTTTACCGTTTTTAAAAAAAATTTCCACTGAAGTATACCCAAAAACATTTGTTTTTTACTTTCTAATGTTCGATTAACTAAACCTAATAGTTATTTCATATCTAAATAGCCTGGGTGAATTAATCGGCATTTTCGGCATCAATTACCCCACTGTGCGACGGTCTATCACGTCGCCGCATCGCTATTCTTAATAATTCCAGAAAATTACAAAAAGCGTGCCGCTTAGCAGACGCCTGCACTCGGCGGCCGGCAACAATCGCGTCGCCGCAATAGACTCGAACGCTCGTCGCAGTCGCATTTGGCGAACTAGATCGCTGTGTGCAGATAGAGGCGTGTCTCGCGTACCACAACGTCGGCCGCAAGTCCAACGTCGGCGCAGCGCAATGAAATCCGAAATTTTATAGCCGCCTGTAGCGGCGACGATCGGCCAGCCACTCAGCCGGCGGATGATATAAATTACAGTGCCTGGGCCCAAACGCCCCACGCGCTCCACGAATGCCTTCGTCTCGCGACTATTAGTTGCCGGCAAAAATGTATGTACGTACGTACGTTCGTAGATACGTAAAGCTCGCAATTCCAACAGCAACAGCCACAGCAACAGCAACGGCAGCAACAACCACAATGACAGCACAATGTTTGTGTTGTTGCACAAGATTGCTGCTCTAACGTTTCTACGGCGCGCTGTTAAATTGTTGCTGTTGCTTGGCTTTGAGCCGCTGCAGTTGCATTGCATTGTTTTTATGGCCAACATCGACACACCAACCGCCGCGGATGATCCTCACAATGAGCGACTTTTGTTCGAGGCTGAAAAGCAACAACGAAAAACGAGCCGAGCGAAGGAAGTTGGCGGCCACACCGAACGCTTGTAAAAACAAATGTAAATGGCAGCGCGTACACATTACAACCGTTTTGGGTGCTTATTACCAATTTTTACAACAACAACAACGACATCAGCAACATTACCAGCAAACAAAAACAACAGCAAACATGGCTAAAATAGTAAAACCGCAAACAATAATAATTGCTGTTGGCGTGTTTTAAAAGTCGGTTGTTGTTGTTATTGTTGTTATTGTTGTTTTTGTTGATTTTGTTGTGGCTGTTGTTTCATGTCGCTGAGCCGTGGCTCTGGCTGGCCGTGTATTGCATAAGGGGTGTTGGGTGGGAGTGTTGCCAATACACACACACACACAAAAACACACACATACACGCGCGCGCGCAAATATTCGACATGTGCGCAATTTGATTTAACGATTGGGCTGGCTTTTGCTCGCACTCCGGCTGGCTTTTCTCACTTCAAGCGCTGAGGAATGCGCTGCATTGTTGAAGGTGTTTCCGGAACTGCAGCAGTCTTTGAAAATATTTGACGCGGCTATAAAATGGGGCAAATAAACTGCAAAGTTGTTGGCCATAAAAACACACTCTTACTTGAAATAATTTATAATGCAAACATGTTAGATATCGTAAAGTAAAATGTCAGCTTCCATTTTATGGCACCCTACAACGGGGCCCAGAGTTTATTCGCTTCGCCAGGAAGTTTGCGAGACCCAAAAAAGCGTGATCAGCATTATAAGGACAACTGATCGGTTCATACGTCTATCAAGTAGACAGACAATATTTGGATCATAATTCAAGACGTTCAGTTTTTTATTAAAAAAGATCATCCTCCTGCTCCTGTAGGATACTATTTGATGGCACAACTCTTTGTCTGCTGCGACAACTATGCTCCACTAGTTGCCTTAATCAGTGTTTTAGAAACTTACAGAATATTGCGATTCTGCAAATTTAGGTTAAACAATATTGGACGGTACAATCATCTCAAGCCTAACATGAATTCTAGAGCACGTACATATAAAGGTTCCGGGTTCTGCAATTTGTTGACTTTGGTGTGCTCTAAGAATGACTTTGTAGAGCTGGGCTGACCCTACTCTGTTCTACCACCCCTTGCTGCACCCAAACAAGCACATCGAGCAAATGGGCAAAGGTATCTTGTGTTTACTATTTATCCAATCCATAGCTTTAAACCCTATTTTTGTAAGTACACTTTTCTATAGACCAGAGTCGACATATCTCCACAGTCCATGGCGGGGATCACGACTGAATTAGCGCGAAACAGCTTTCAGGTCTTTGAAACTGATGTTCCTAGACACGCAGAATCTATTCTGACTTTTTTCGTAGATTAACTAGAACGAAAACCAACAAATTGTGTACAGCGAGGTGTCTACGAGCTGCGCTTAGTTGAGTGTGACACTTAGGCCTATATGACCCGTTGTAATACCACAAATTCCAACCGTTTGAAATGTGTATGCAACACTGTTTTTTCTAACATGTGATACAACACACATTTCAAAAGGATCGGGAAAGAGAGAGAGGGGACCTACAGTTTAACGCCGAATCCGAACAGCGCACAGTGCTTCGAGAGTGGACAAAAATAAGAAAAAAAATTATCACGGATTTTGACAAAAGTAGTATCTTGTTAAAGGTAATTGTTTAATTAAGCTGTATCCGAAATACTTTCTCGAAAAATTGTCGAGATTAGGAGATATAGCTTGTCAAAGTCGGATATATTTTTACAAAAATGTATGAATGGCAAAAATTAAATTTAGGTGCTTGTATAAAAAAAATTTTAGAAAATGTGTTCTTGTAGATTAAAAAGGCAATTTAAATCGAATGGCGTGAACGTCTGCGTCTTTTTGCGCCTTTGGAAAATATTCATTTTGATTTTTTTACAGAAATCGCTTGCGTTAAAATTACGACCAAAATGTGGGACCAAGTCAATGCCACGAACTATGAATGTCTTTTATAAAAATAGGTTTGGCACGCCTATTTAACCCATTATGAGCCATATTATCCAATTTTTTCATTATTATGGAATTTTTTTGCTAAAATGTGATTTAACGCTAATATGTATATTCTATGTAAAAAAAGGAGGAATGCCAAATTTTGAAGAATAATTTTTATAATAGTCTCGCCGTTATGAATTGAGCTGCATTGCATATTCACCTTTCTCATCTCCATGTTAAGCTCGACGGATATCAAATAAACACAAAATATATCCTTTAACCCATTGCTGCCGGGTACCAGTTCCGCCCATACGATTTTGATAAAATTTCATACACGACCTAGAAGTGACCCCAAATGATCAGAAAAAAGTTCCGCTTTATATCTCTGCACGTTGCTGAGATATTCATTAGGTATTTTGTACCCATTAAGCAGCAATGGTAGCTTTTTTCCATACTTTGTTAAGTGATCAGCTAGGAGGCAGATTTTTGTAAGTTCTAAGACCACTACGTTTCGCCACATTTTCCACCTCCGGAAAATTTACGATTTTTGGAGTCTGGTAACTCTAGCTAGATGGCGATTTTTAGGGTGACCTTCACTAGGTTAAGGTAGTTCCATCTTTACCCTAACTATACCTATCAATGGTTTGAGAGATCTCAAACATTGACTTTTTTGTGATTTTTTTTTAAAATCTATTTTCATGGGTAAAGTTTTACCCATTAGGCAGCAATGGGCAACTTTACCGCCCTCTTTCCACCCTTTAACAGCCCTATTCTGGCAACCGGAACAATAGTCACCTCGGTAACAATTAAAACTTGGTAACAATTGTCACTTTTTGGTATTCTGGAGCAAATTCAAAAGCTCAAAAGGTGACAATTGTTTCGAAATTTGTTACCTCCGTAGGAGCAGGTGACAAGCATACAAAAATTATAAAATTCAAATTTCATGTTCAAATGCGCCTTGAGAAACTGCAAACAAAAATGCTTCAGCTTCTCCTGCGTCGCGACGCGTCGTGCGCTTAAACTTAGGAACTCTAAAAACCAAAAGAATATATACATACATTGTGAAGAAACTCCAAAAAAAAGACTTGCTTCGCCAGATTATCTGCATTTCCCATTTTTTGTTTGTTTATTTTTTTACAGTTTGACAGAAAAAATACAAAAAACAGCTGTTTCGACAGTAAAAGAGCTTTCACCTCGAGTGGTGAATTGTTTGAACTTTCTTCTTGTCACCATTTTTCCAGAATACGGAAACAATCAAATTCAATTCAAGTGTTACGGGTGGTAACAATTGTTACGGTAGTGCCAGAATAGGGCTGTAAATGTCGAATTTAGAAAAACGTTAAAATACGTATTTTGTTATTGCTTTTTTTTGTATACATATACACAATTTTTAAACAATGCGACCAAAAAACAATGTCCGTCCATATAAGCTTCAGCACCCCTTTCCGCCCTTTCAAGGTCGACGTTTTTGAAATTGCTTCTTTTTAAGGGTTGACTTTCTAAAATAAAACTTTTGACCAAATTTGATCATTATAGCTCCAGCAATTTGGGCTCGGTGAAGATAAAATAATATATAACCATACACAGTTGTGTCTGGATATAGTGAACTAATTATTGCAAGACCTGTTCACTGTATTGAGCTTGTTCACTATATCACGGATAACATTTTTGTTCAAAAACTCGTTTTATTTGCTCAAAATACACTTTTTGTTTTTTGATTAACATTTTGTTCAATATTTAGAGGCTCCATATCAAAATTTGGGCGTTCACTATATCGAGCTGTTGACTATATCGGGTGTTCACTATGGTACAGACACCACTGTATATTCGATTTTTTTTAAACTATATATTTTTTTTTAAACAAACACAAATTTTGAAGTCAGCAGCCCAAAATGACTTAGACTGCAAATTTTCAGCGAATTTCACGTACTTTTTCTATTTTTGCTGCAATTTTGTATGGAGTCGAAGCACTGTGCGGCGGGCTTTTTTGCAATTTTTCTTTCACACTTGAAGGTTTTGCCAGTGCCTATCAAGAGCGCACTTGTGCGATTCTTGTAATTCTCATCAGCTTCATGTGGATAGCGATAGAAGTTGACGAGCGTTTTACCAGCCCAAGCTGGGAATCGAACCTAGGGCCTCGGTATGAAAAGCCAGCGCGCGACTCGCTGGACTATCGAGGCCAGCTGAGTTGAGTGTATCAACCAAAAAAATGTTATCTTAAGATAATTTACGACTACAGTTGAATGAGGTACGCTCGTTCAACCCATTCACCACGTATAAGCCACATTTACCACTTATTGTTCTCTGTTTTGCTGAAATAGTATGTAAATATAACTAAAATATTGCAATGAAACTTACAGAAACCGCCACCATGGCCTCAAAGATGTGGTTCGAATGCCTGCGCAGCCTCCATGCAAAAACGATAAAACGACCTTTGTTTGGTTTCTAATCATAATCATATTTATGTCGTTTATAACCCAAGAAAACACTCTTATTTCATATTTTTTTCTTGTGGTTTTCAGCTGATTTTCATAATCCCACCTTTCGTCGTGTACTCATTTCATGGCCAATTAATTAACTTGTTGAATCTTGCAACGGCACCACACGATAACCAACATATGGTTGCACTTATCAAGTGGTGACCGCTGCAAGAATGCATGTGGTGTCGATAGGCTCTTATCGTGCTTTGTATTAAGGCTGCCATGCACTTTGGCTCATGCGAGCTACGTGCATGCGCAGGCAAAACCTTAGGATGAGAAATATTGCAAATAAGTAGGTACTAGAAAATAAGAAATACTATAAATAAAGGCTCCGGGCGACCGGAGCATTAGTCTAGTTTCAACAGTGAAGTGCAGCGTTTTAGTTTTCGTGTGATCAAGCGGCCCTTAAGCGGATGAACATAACTACATCGGTCGGCTCCGCCCATATCGCTCTGACAATTGCGCACATTACCGAGTAGTAGCAGTGGTGGGGAATTGTGGCTAGTTGCGCCGCCACTACAATTAATGCGCGCCGCGCTACAATTCAAAATTCAATTAAACGCAATTGCCAACTACTATGTGTGTAATTGCTGTGTATTTGCTGCTGTTGTTGTTGCTACTTATATTTTAATAGCATGCCGAAAGCAGCAACACATAGATGGCTGAAATGGAGTGCAACAATAAGAACAAAAAACATTTTTGTTTAATTTTTTTTCAGCTAAAAAATCTGACATTTTTCTGTGCGCATAAATCTGGACAAAGACGACAATAACAACAACAACCACGGCAAACCACAGCTGTCATTATAACAGCACAAATATGATAATTGAAACAACAACAACAAATAAAACGAACGCAAGCAACAAGAGGCGACAACAAAAACTCAGCAAGACGACTGCGAAAAGTGAAAATAAAAATGGCGCTGCCTGTTGGTGCCGCTATTGTTGTTGTTATTGTTTGTGGCTGTTGTGCTTTTTGCCGCTGATATTGGACTTGAGTGCCATTTGGCTGGCTGCAAACACACATGTTTGGCTCTGTGTGTGTATGTGTGTTGTGTGTGTGTGTCTAAAAAGAACCCAACAACACTTATGCTAATTAACCACTTTGACATTTGCAAGTCAAATTTTTCGAAACTCATATAAAATGTGAGCAAATGGAAAGGAAATTACAAAAATTAAAAGCCACACAATCCGCTGACAATAGTCTCAGACCGCCAACAAAATTGCAGCCTTTAAACCGCTCGATGTGAGGCGCAGACCAAAAATTAAAATATTCGAGTGTAATAGTTCGCTTGCGAGGCCCGGATGCACCGCGCTACGTCCGCGTATAAATTTCACATCAGCAATAACAAAAGCAACTGCAGCGCAACACCAGCAACAGCAACAATGGCAGTGGCAGCAAAACGTGCTGCCGCCAGTATCAGCAACCGTTAAAGATGTCATCAAGCGCCAATTATAAACTGTGGCTTACCAGTGTTGCACGTTGGCCGCACGTCGCTGCCATTTTCACCGACTATTGTCTGTCGTGTGTCTGTTGCTGCTGCTGTTTTTGTGGTTTTCCGCGCTATATCGTCTGTCGTTTGCTGGGTTGCGCTTTTGCGGCAACTAAATGCAAATCTCTGTGACTTTTTGCGCCGCCACTGCTCAGTTGCTGCTGCTGCTGCTCCTCTATTGCTGCCAACTGCCAACCATGTTGCCGCACTTGGAGCAACAGCGGCATCTGACGGCATTAGTGTTACGTACTAAATATTTCTTCTTTATATTTCAATTCGTCGTTTTTCGTTTGTCAGTTTGAGAAAACGATTTACCTTTTTTTGCAATGTTTCTCATACGTCAAGTCAGTGTTGCTTTGCTTTGTGTGGCATATTCTGAGAGTTGAACTCTTTCAAATGCAAAGTTCCCAATTGTTTGCATTTACTGTAAACCACAGATTGAGCGTCTTGGATTTTTGTTGTAAAATCGTAAAATCTCAAAGTTATATTTGGAGAGTATGTGTAAATTTTGGATGATGTACACACTTTCACTCAGAGATCATAACATCCATTGTGATTTTTCTTAATACTGTACTAAGCCAGGCAAGATGCCATACTTTCTGTTATTAGGTTTTCCATTAACACTTCAGTTCTTAGACTTTTTGAACTATTAAGTAATTCACATGAAAGTCAGTAGAATCGGTTGTCACACATCCATTACCTCTATCCAGTGGCGGCTTAAGGTGCTCGGGGGCCCGGGGCGGCGTCGGCTGAGGGGCCCCCACAAACGGTGCAGAATACCGTTAGTTTGCGTACAAAACTAATAACTGGAATTTCCGGTTATACTTTTTAATTTTTTTTTTTTAAATTTCGTATTCCATTTCCAATAGTAAATGGACAGTAAACGGACAAATTATTTTGAAAAATATATGTGCTTGAAATTTTATAGAAAGCAATAAAATCCCAGAGAAAAAATGAAAAATGGATAAAAGGATAATCATACTAAATCTTTCCAAATTTAATAAAAACTTTCGTCAAATTAGGAAAGCTTTTGGGAGAGCAAACTTGTCATTTCAAAAAGCCATCTTAAAACTAAAAAAAAACAACAGAAAATCTTGCATCGTTACTACAATCTGGCCACTATTTTAAGCAACCTGAGCAGGAGGATTAGATTGTTTTGCGATCAGTGCATCATTACACTACTCGAAAAAAATGGGCCAATCGCATGCATAGATAAAGTGTTCTCTAGACTAACTTCCACCGGTGAACACGAAACTGAAAATAAAAAAATTTTTTTAAGAAGTGTTTTCAAAAAATCTTCGAAAAACGAGTTTTTTTTCTGTTGTTTCAGTTATGAGCACATATCTCCTGAAAGAATTATCTGATTAACACGAGCTGTCCGTCGTTCAAGAAGAAGATAATACCTTAGCCTTTTTAGTGATATATATAATGTTCAAATCAGATGAGATTGAGTGATATATATAATGTTCAAATCAGATGAGATTTGGGGAAGTTAGTGACAACTAACTTCCCCAAAGGAAAGTTGTAACAAAGTGAATCTTTCGACCCAAAATCATAAATTTTCGACTATTTTTTTAAGGATAAAAAAAATTATCTCCCCTAGTTTTAAAATCTAAGATGAAAGATATATTATTATATATTTTTTGAGCAAATATATTACTTGAGCAAATATTAAGCCTAACATCAATAGAATTGAAATAAAAATTACAATGTTATGATGCAGTGAGTAAAAACACCAACTTTACATTTATTACACTGTGCGAAATTTTTATTTTGCCGAGACCCATCCAAATTTGGATACAGACGTGAAACTAGAGATCATTTATAGTAATCTGGCATAGTCAGTTTTTCATTTTCTGGCCCAAAGTCCTTTTTAAAAAATTTTAAAATTTTAAGGACATACACATTTCAAATATTTTTTAAATATATGCAGTTGTGCAATGATGGAAATATGGGTATCAAATGAAAGACATCCTTTTAACTAAATTTTCAATTTTGAAGTTTCAGGACCAAAATATGTCAGGTAGGTAAAACATACATGATTTGGATTTCAGTCTGTAGATTCATACATCTAAATTGTATTCTATTTCAAAGTTCCAGTCTAGAAAACACTTTTATTTTTAGGTGCATTTTTCGTGTCGAGTAGTTTAGAAATGTACAGACATATTTTATAAAACCCGGTAGCAGTAGCTTACTTACAAGGAGCATAGAATTGCTTTCGTAGAAGAGTCTATCAAAGAAGAAACCCGGATTTCCGGGACGATGTCTTGTTATCCAACCAATAATTATAAAAATAATAATAATAACTGTAAATTTGTTTAATGAGGTTAAGTAATTGTGTAATTTACACTAGTTTACAAGCAAACTCTAAGATTTCATTTTTAACATAGAATTTTGTATTTGCATACTTTGCACAAAATTTTAAGTCAAAAATTAAGTATTGCAATCTTGGAGGGAACATTTTTTTGAAAATTTGCAAATAATTGTTATTTAGAAAGGATGTTTTCTTGCTTTTATTGAACTGAATTTGTTATTGCAATTTTAAAGTCAATTGTCGACACTGTGTCTTTTTCAATTGATAAAAGTGACAAACAACCTTTCAACAACCATTGTAGAGCGCAAATAGTTTTTTACAAGTTTCAGTTTTGAAAAACTTTAAATTTTTATATACAAGCTTCTCTCGGGGGGCCCCCCGCAGCCCGGGGCCCGGGGCGGTCCGCCCCTCCGCCCCCCCCCTTTAAACCGCTACTGCCTCTATCGGTTTTTTATATATTTTTTTAATATTTTTTTTTATATTTTGTATTAGCTTAGACTCATAGTCCAACGCACTAAATTCCGTCCAAAAAATGTTGTAGCGGTTTAATATCTTCTTGACAGCTGTTGAAATTTGTTGCCACTGAGACTTTGGGACAATAGTTAAGTTAGTTAATAGAAATCTTTTGATTTTTAATCAACCATCAGTGGAGGAAAACATTTTAAAAGAATCTTTCACATGTCATAATTTTAAATTCAATTGGTGACTGTCAGTAAATTTTATGATGTCCTGAGTTAAGCAAAGACTTCAGTGTTGCCTACGATTGAGTTTCTTTCAACACACTTCCGGCAAGCATTCAAACTAAAATCGAAAAACTGCATCATTGAGAAATATGTTCTGCTTTTATTATAAAAGCACAGAAGAATCTTACAATTGTGATATATTTTTGCAACGTCAACAAAAAGCGGGCACCGCCTTTGATCAGTTTGCAACAGCAGCATTCCTCAGCTCTTTAACTCCTTCTCTGCTCTGCTTACGTACTCACAACAAATCTAATGTGAATTCAAATGACCGGTGGACTTATGCAGCCAGACCCACACACACACACACCTAAACTCTCTGCGCCTGTGAATTTTTGCAATGGTGCGCAATTTTCTTCCGCCCTCCCATCTCCAATCAATGCTGTCTAATTATGTTGAAGTCAGCCGTTTCCATTCGGCTGTGGCTGCGCTCTTCAAGCGGCTTCGAACGCAGTCGGCAAGTACATTAACCCATCACTTCGCTATTCATAACAGCCTTGTCCATTGAAATCTCAGCGCCGCCGTTGTCCACCCGCGCCCCGCAGCCGCACTGTCGTTCAACTCCTGCGAGCGCTAGCAATGAGTGGCTGGCGATTGTTCGGTGCGTCGACCACAATTCTAGCTTCTTCAACAGCAGCTCGAAAAAAGAAATTGTGGCACTGCGGCACAGTGACGACGGCCACGCACAAAGCGATAGACGCCGCCGTGTGGAAGCGAGAGAAATGATCTTGTCAATGTCAGCAGTTGATGTGGATCATCATCAATCATCGCAAGCTGGCATTATGTCTTTTTCATTATTGAACGCTTTCCACAATTTCGATCCATTCAGTGTGGTTTATTGAATTCAAAGCGAATTTCTTGTTCTTCTCTTTGCTACTTTTGATTGCCATTGAGGTTGTGTTGTAGATCAGCGACGTTGCATAGAGTATTGTTTGGCTGTGTTTAATGCAATTTTCTTGCTTCATTTGCAATACAAACAGAACAATAAAACAAGCCAAAAACAACAACGAATGCAACACGTGAAACATAAAACGCAAATTGCATTTAAATTCAAATAAATTTCAGCAAATTGCAACAAACAATTTGGATTTTTTTGCCTTCAAGAAGTCTGAGTGAGAGAAACAACCTAAAAACATTGATGAAACAAAGTCGCATGCACACGAAGCGTTTAATGGAAGTGCGAAGCTTTATGCTCAGTCCAAGCCGACTGTCAGTGTGAACAGAAACGTCTGTGTAATTTGTTGAAACTTTGCTATAACTCAAAACTAGAGTTCGAATTCTGACTTCATTCATTTCACAGAGAAATAAATCCTTTCTTTCGGTGGCCAACCGCTGAGAATAGTGGAATAGTTCAGTCCAATCGAAAGGCTGCCGTGCAAGTTATAAATATTGTATGATGTTGAAATATTGTGTGATTCATCACAGGATTTCATTTTGGAGGTTTCGTACACAAACGTTGAACTTTTGAACGCCCAGAACCCCACTTGCGTGCGTGTGTATGAACCCAATTCTTAAAATGTCTTAGTTTTAGCCTGGGACCCATCGTAATTGAACCTTTCTTTGCTGCGATAAGCTATTCAGAACAGCGTAGCACCTGGTGATCAATTTTGAAACCGCGTAGGCCCCAACGAGCGACTTGATGGTCCCCTGATTATCTGGGAAAATACAAATACTAGGGAAAGCAACACTGACAGTCATAAGATGATAGTTCGCAATCTTTATTAGTCGCCAAGGGATGAAAGACTGCACTCAGGGATGGTGTAGGAATGCAAAACCGACAACCCAGCACATCAGTTTTCGATATCAGATAGAAAAATTTCACAATAGATTATTTCACTTAGAAAAAAGAATCTACATCCACAAAGGACGTTTGACTGGGCGCCGTTGATTCAGCTATCATTCCATTCCATGGAAAATTCATCGATTTGTCTTTTTATTTTTATTAAAAAAAAAATAAAGTCTCAAAATTGTATACTCATTATTGTTGTTGTTGTTGAATTCCACACATACAAAATTTTTCTTGGAAATGTATTAAAGTGCGAGCTTCTCATTGAGAAGCCCACTCAACAGTTCATTAATGCCTACTGTAGCGTACAAACTCCACATGGATGCATTCAATTTGGCTCTTGCACAACAGCCAAGAACGCTGTAAATGTCACTTTTGATACAACAAAACAACAACTGTGCAGAGTAGCAGCAGCAGCAGCAACAATTAACCGAGACGAATTTTAAACTTTCATTTGTTGTACAACAGCAACGACACGGCGAAAATTGCAACGGTATGCAAGCAAAAATAAAAAGCAGCAACTACTGCAAACATCACGACTTGCAGTGATGCGACTTTGAGCCTCAACAACAACGAGCCGGCGTTTTTTTTCCCCCTACCTCAACTTAACGAATGCGGCTGGCTAGTTGTTGTTTTTGTTGTTGTTGCAAAGCTGAGAAAATCCAGTGATTGCCCCTTTGGCGGGCATGCAAAGAAGCCCCAAACAGCCGAAAACCCAATTAAATTGTCTGTCGATCCGGCTGCCTACCCAGTCGACCGGCCTGTCTGTCTGTCTGTCTGCTGCCTGGCCGTCTATCCGTCTGTTCGGCTAGTTGAGCAAACGCGTGTGTCACACAGTTGCCGCACGCTGCAGCCAAACACCGCCAAACCAAACAACAAAAACTGTCATGTAGCAAGGCTCAATTTCTGCGACTGTGCCGCGTGCAACTCGCACGTCGGCTCATCAGCGCCCAGCAGCCAGCGTTTGTCCAGCTGCAGCAGCGGAATTTACAAATCTTCCGCTGTCTGCGGTTAGACCAAAACAACGCACGGCGGGCACTGCAACGACAGCGTTGTTGCTGCTGCTGCTTTGGTTGCATTGCAGTTGTTACATGTGACCAAAAAAAATTTACTAGGTCGTTTTTGTTATTTTTTTTCTCTCATTCTTTTTGCTTAATTTTTGTGCAGCTTTTTTCTTGTCTTGTGCCTTGCTTACTTCCACTGCAGATAGCATACAACAACAACAATAACACCAACAAAAGACAAATTCGCGCGTACAGTGTTGCGAGCAGCAAATAAAAAAGCCCCGAGCGCAAATTGCTGGGCTGCAATTTTGTACTTTGTACTTTTTTGGCGCTGTGCCTTTGCCTTATCTGCTTGCGTTGCTGCTGCTGCTTCTTCTTCTTCGTCCTCTGCGAATTTTTACGTCTTTCGGGGCTTACGTGTTGTGTTACCAGACGCGCTCACTGCACAACCACAGCAGAAAATAAACAGCCGAAATTGCACGACGCACAGTGCTGCCGCACACACACACACACACACATACACACCCAACACACCCCGACTTTGCTGCGGCAGCCCACCGAATTTATTATATGTTGCAGTTGCAACTTAGGCGCAACAAAAACAGAAAATCACGATCCCGGAAGAATTGTTATTGTCTCATGAGCGCTTTTGTTTCGGCCCTTCATTTTGTTGTTGTTGTTGTTGTCCTTGTTTTGTGCTTTGTCCACCAGTTGGATTTATTTTTGGACATAACTACGCGCCTGTCCATGCGGTCAGCTATCGCTCGGTCAAACAATCGATGCGATCTGTTTGCCGTTTGTACTGAAAGGAGAAGAGGAAAGAGAGAGTTCATGTTTCCTAAGTTTACTTGTGTACAATTTTAGTGTAGTTGATTTGTGTAGTCAAAGTTATGACGATTCAAAATTTGTATTTGGTTTCTTGAAATAAATTAGCGAAAGAATTAAAAGCTTGTCAGAAACATTTTATCTGAGGTTTGTGTGAAGACCGTAACGATTCTCTTCAGACACCTGTACCACGTCTTTAACCAGTCGAAAGAAGCGCGTTTATGGTCTCCATGACTTGGTATTTTTATTGGAGGCATGTCTTTGTGATCATCCTTGTCCCGCGCCATTTTTAACGGAGCTTCTTCGTTCTTACATGAAGATTGACCTAACGAACGTAGACCATGAATTGGGTTCATTGAGCTATGTCAATGTTTCCTAGACCTCACGCATTTCATAGTTGATTCGAATAGTATTCGCCAATGAGAATCTTTCTCTCAAGCAGAAAACATATACGAAACTACGAGATACAGTGACTTTAGGACCTGAACTGAAATTCCTACGAACCATAAGTTAGGCTAACTGATACATAGAAAACAGTGACATACTATAGATCGAATTTTTAATATTCCTACAGTTGAATGAGGCACTTAGGTGCATCAGTAGTAAACATTGACGACAAAAACTTTGACCATCTATACAAATTATAGCAAATAAACTCTGCTTAACTTTAGCCAATGCTGGGGGCTAACTCAATCAGTTATTGTGCTCTAACTCAAGGAAGCTTCTGAATCTGCGTTTCTGGTCCACCTCACTAATCTGTCAAAATCAATTTAGTAGGTGTCTTTGGATTCATTAAAAAATCGAACCAATTTCTCCCGAATATCCAGAGTTATTTTTAGTTTTTTAAGAACAATCCTTACTGGGATAACACATTGATCTCCTTGGAGCTACTGCTAAAACTGTATCTGGCCTCACCCAATAACTAAGCTAATTTAACTGGTTGTGATAGGTATTGACAGCAAGTTTTGTCTGGGAGAAAAAACATTTCAGAAACTCCACGCTTCTTCCGTCCCTCAATTCAGTCGCTTCTCAATCTTGAAGTCATATTTGAAATTTTATAAATTTATAGTGTCTCCCTAGCGCCTCCTTAATGGAGCCATTATGGCCGCTTAATACATGCAACGTTCCGACATTGCACACAGCACTTTATCATTGCATTATTGTGCCGTCCTTTATGGCAGCTCTTAATCCTTTTCTGCTTCCTTGTGCGCATTGGCCATTTGCCGCAAGTGAGCCAATAAATCAATTGACAATTTCATTAATAGAAATTATGCATGGCGCCCGACATAAATTGCCAATAAAAATGGCAGCTACAATGAATAATTGAATTTGATTTTTCACTTGAGGTGTTATTTACGGCCACCGTCGACACACCGCACTAATGCTGACGCCGGCACTGACACCGACACTAGCGATGGCGACGACAGCGGCGCGCACTCTTTGCGGCACGTCAGGCAACGACGTCAGAGCAACAGCGCACTACAAAATATTCATAAATAATTTCCTGTCGTTGATTAAGTGCTTTTCTGCTTTAAATAATGCGTTTCTGCTATAAATTTGTCTCAGTATTTTTCCGCACTGAATACGTGGAACATTTTTCATTAGACAATGTTGTGCAATTTTACAGTCAAAATTGTAAGAATATGCAGATTGGAAAAGAGGTTTGAAGGTGTAATTGGCGGACAAATAATCACTCTTGACCACTGTAATGCAAAGTGCGCACTAAATGAATTTCTTGTTTATTCGATAGGCGGATTAGGTGTCTTCAAAAGTCAATGCACTGTTTTGTTATCAATTTCTTAATTTGCTGTAGATATGTTGGTGACTGTTCAAGTAATAATAATACCCTATGACGATATGATTTTGTCCAAGAATTAACGAATCTTTTAAAGCTTGACTTGCGTGAATTCGTTCAGGTCCTTGGAGATTTTGTCTGTCCAGTTTTTCCGCACACGCTAATTTAATTTCAAACCCGTTTTTAGCACATGGTCAGCTTTCTCTCTCGCCTTCCTAATAATTTTCGAATCATCTTTTCTAATGCACCGCAATTTGTTGCGTTTCTCAACAATAATCTTGTGACTTGTAGACCAAACGCTTTTGCTTCCAGTTGACGTTTTGTGTCATTACTCTCTTTCAGCCGATTAACTGCGACTCGGTCACAATTGCTGATTGAATCAATTAGCAAAACCAATGCAATTTCCGCGCCAATCAAGTACGCCACTTGCAAACAAGTCAGCGCAGTCCAAGCGATCTCGCGGCTTCAAGTAAACGCTTTAGACTGCTTGCGAGCTAGTCGCAGGTCTGCTGCATATTCGAATTGATATATTTGAGTTAATAATTCACTCGGTGGGAAAGGAGCTGGCCCTGTTTGTGCGCACGGGTGTAAATTACATTAAAGCAAACGTCTGCGGGGTAGCGCCTGCTGCCAAGACGGATAACACCAGCACCAATGTTGCTCGACTGCGCTCCCTTGTCGCCGGCCACTTGCAATTGCACACTCGTCAAGCGGGCAATCAATCATGCGGCCTGCTGCCAGCCGCAGAACATTGCTCAGTCAACCAACCAACCAGTCAACCAACCAACAACAACAACAGTGAATCAACAAGTAAATTAAGTACGCGTACAAAGAGCTGTTCGTCTATTTTGGTTTTCCTTTTCTTCACATTGTTGTGTAAGTATTGTTGTTGTTGTTGTTGGCTTGTATTGAGTTGTAAATGAAACTTCTTGGCCCGATCTGGCCACTCGACGTCGCAACGATCGTCTGGTATGATTTGCCGAAAGTCAACACACGCTTCGTTGTTGTTCTTGTTCTGGTTAACATTGGAACAAGCGATCGGCCGGCCAGTTGATGGAGCGATATCGTCGTTGGTTTTGGCGTTAAATCTACACGACATGATCAACGCCGCAACATATCATTTATCGGCTGCTTGATCGGTAATTTGCGTATGTAACTATGTCTAATTTGTTGTTCGCCCCGTTGGTGTTGTTGTTGTTGTTGTTGTTTTTGTGATTTTACATTGATCTCGGACTGAAATTGAGTTGAAGTGCAGGAATTTGAATACTTAGAGAACCAATAAGCACTCGAGATTGATTGAACATGTTTGAAGCACGACAGAAGTTGATTATTGACTGATCTGTTGTGAAGTTTTCATAGACAAATTCAGAATGCAGAATGCAGAAAAAGTGCAAACTATCCCGAGCCATTCCTTGTTCTTGGAGTCTGCATAATTAATTTGCAAATAACAGCTCAAATTATGATCAATTTTAGTCTCGTTGACAATAACAATAAAACGAATTTCTTGAAAACTTTTCTATTTTCTATAGAAAAAGTTTGTATACTTTTAATATTTACTTTGGTGTAGATTTCTGTCATGATACCATTAACAAGGTAGACTAAGTACGGAGAGCAACGAAAATTGGGGTATGCAGAATGACAGTTGTCGTCAAATGTTCAAATGGCTTGCGGCAGTTTAAATTTAGTACCAAAAAATCGCCAGAGTGTCACAACAATCAAAAAGTTAATTTTTGCTAACAAAATAGTTTCATATGCCTGTTTTTATATTTCATATGTGGAAAATATATTCACAATATTTGTTTTTTTCAATTTTATTTTTAATGCTAACGAAGAGGTTGAAAAACAATACTTCGAACTCCTACTTGCAAAATGCAATCGTGCCTTTTGAGACACGCAAATTCTTGCTGTCATTCAAATTGGCGTACGTTATCATAGAATTTCGAAGGCTTTCCGTACTTGGTTTACTTTGTTCATTGTATCAGCTATTCCTACTTTATGTCTCTCTCCCCTCTCTTTCGTCTCCTTGAACCATCTCCAGTCAGCACCCAAGTCATTTTGCTGTCATTTCTTTCTCTTAATAGGCCAACCTTTTTATCCACTTCATCGCGTGCTCGAAAAAAGTAAATAAACCAACAAAAAATCATAAAAGAAATCGTTCCCATTTCTTAACGATTTATATCAACACTTCAACGCTTTCGGTTAGGTTTCCGCGGAACGCTTCCAACCCACCAGCTGCTATCAATTAATCATCATCGGCGACGTTTAACGCCCTTAACTGCACTTTATATCTCGCAGCAGAGCAGAAAACTGCAGCGATCTGGCACCGCTCCAGCACTCGAGCACTGTTGGAGCGATTTATCTGGCGCACGGTGGCCATTGAGCGCGATTGCTCCCATTCGCCCGGAAAATGGAAACGTTTCCTCTTTCAATATCAAACGTAATGAATCTTTTTGTTTGCATTTTGTTGTATGGGTTTGTTTGTTTGTATGGGTTTGGGGTTTGCGTTTGTGGAAGGATTATTGGGTGGGGGGCTCGAGTGGCTGCCGCACGACTGCCAAAGCGGCGAGGGCGCAAGCCGCAACAACACTTCCAGGTACTGTTACTGCTGCCGCGGTAACATTTTCGCTTCCTCTTTTCAATTTCAATGATATTTTCCATTTGGCATTATTTCATTTTACGCGCTGCGACTGCTGCGCTGCGCTCTTGTAGCTCGGTTGCCTTTGTTTGCTTGTGTTGTGCTGTTCGCCTTTTTGTCGTACTCATATCTCAAACTGTCATCATTTTCAAATTATTTCTCGTCGAATATCTAATCGAGATGCATGCATGATCGCGACTGAAATTGCTGCTGTTGCTGGCAGCGCTCGAGCAGCCATTTGAAATGCCCAATATTGTTGGCAGTTGACTGCTTGCGGGCCTCAAACGTAGCCCAACGTGTCTGGAGTTTCTCTGAGCTCCCCGCTCCTCCTCCTTACTCACCACCCACCGCAGCGCGGCATGGTCGCTTGTGGCGCAGCGAATTTGGGAGAAATCAGTCCAATGCGGAATTGGTGGTTGTAAAACAATTGTTTATTCCCGCAGTGGTAGCTACACTTGGAAAAATATCGAAACATCGTTGTGCGAAAAATTTAAGGAAACAAAACTGTCAATAAAGAATCAGGAATTCAACTTAGTATGAAATCAATGACTATTTGTACAAACCAGCATCTATGCATGCAAAAAGTTGGCTTTATTTTACGTTCGTTGAGTCGAGGCTCAAACCCAAAGTCCTCTTAATTATTGTCCAATGCACTACCCACTTAGCCACGATAACTACCATTATCCAATTCCAAAAAGGGCTTGTTTATGTTAGTGTAGTTAGACTTCACTTTCCAGACTTTCTTTCAAGCTCACAGCAAATGTTTTTAGTGAGAGAAGATTTGTTTATTTTTTCCACAGTAGTTACTATTCAGCCCACAGATTTCCAGCCCTCCGATTTCGACGAAAAATTCCTCAACTTGACTGTCGCTTTCCGCTAAAGCATCGCTTTCCAACTCTTCCAGTGTACTTGTGCGCATGCGCACGTTCCGTGCCATGCAATGCAGTCGGCCGTCTGCTAATACGAGGCAACAAAAACATTTATTGCATTTTCCTCTACCCTTTTACCATTTTCGCGGAATTCATCTCTATTTTGGGTGCGCAGCATTTGTTGTTTGTTTATTTCGTCTACCATAATCCGAACGAGCGTTGCCACAGTGTGGCCGCAATGTGTTTGCTGCTTGCGACGTGCACAACTATTCGAAAATGTTGAAAAATGTCGTTACACTTTGGCAATATTTAATTAACCCTTGTACGCCATAAGTTGGAAATTTTGCTCGCGTGCAACGTAATAAAACGAATTTTGACATGTTGGCCAATTTCGTGCGCATTACTTGTGGCAACCCTACAGGGACCTGCAACGTGGCGGCACATTTTCAAAACACAATTCTTCATGCATGTACGAGTATGAATTCATTTGGCAGAACAAGCTGTTACTACCGCTGCCTAACTGCCAGCCTGATGTCCGTCTCGCGGCTCCAGCCAGCCTCCGCCGCATTCATTCCGCTTGAGCGCCTGTTTATTTGCCTGTTCGCTGACAAAAGCTTCTTGTTCAGCCGCTCAACTCCACTTAGACCAATCGCAACGTGCCGCAGTCAGCCCAAGAGCCACGGCCGCGGCACGTTCGTCGGCCGGCCGCAGCCCCCAAAGGCCGCTCGCGGCGCTGCATGGCATGGCTGGCATATGCCGCGAGGCGAACGTGCAGAAAATTGCCAACTACAACGCGCTCTGGCCATTCTACGAGGCGCTTCTTCGACGCTGCCGTTTCTGGTGCGATTGTCTTCTCTACTTGCGCTCGACGATTTCTTTTCTTTGCCGCGCTGAACTTTAACTCGATTTGATTTCGATCAATTTAGCACTGCAGCAAAGTAAATAATTCAATTGCACTTGTCATATGCAATTGCGGAAAAATGTATGAGCGTAAAACAATCGCATGGGCGCCGAGGCGATGCCAGAAGGCAGCGGCAATCAGCGCAATGCGACTGCGGTGGACTGGTGAATACCGAAAAGTGTTGAAATCGAAGCAGAATTTGAACTATTTAAGTTCTTCTGTGTCTGACTACACAGAGTTGGAGTTAGTCTGTTGCGGAAGCAAGGTTTCAGTCTCGTAATAGGGCTTTGGTAATTTATCTTCTTAACTTAAGTTATTTGACCTAATTTCAAAATGATATCCACATATTATTATTATTTATTTTTTAAGCTGTTGAAACTTAAGCTAAAACCTTAAGCCATATTTACAAACCTTTTTCATCATCTCAATGTTACAACCAATAAATGTTCGTCTGTCGCGTTTGCTTATTCAAATTGCGACCAACTAAACGTCTTATTTGTGCCCGTTGAAGCTTTCTGCCGACCGAAACTTGTTCGCACTTGAATTCGTGTCGGCGCTCACTCACGATTTGTCATCTTTTTTCGCTTTGTTATTGCAGTGCAGCAAATGTAGATTTTGTTATTGTCGTCGTTGGTCGCATGTCATCAATTTATTGCACACGGCGCATATGTTGCTACATGTCTGCTCAAATGCTACTCTATTTTCTGCAGCCTCCGCCTCTGCCCCTTGTCGCAGTTGTTGTTGTTGGTTCATTCAGCTGACGCGGTCAATTGTTGCAATGACATTTTTATTAAATTATTGAAAATTGTTGTTGACTTGTGCTCTTAATTGTTATTAACGCACACTTTGACTGCCAACGACGGCGGCGATCGCATTTGGGTATTGTTGTTGTGATTGTTGTTGGTGGTGTATTGTGTGTAAGCTCCGCTTAGGGTGGTGTCATCAATTTGCACTCGGCTTCATGCGCGAATTGGTGTCTTAATTGATGACCCAACATGCCATAAATCGTAGTTTTATTAGATTTGTAAAGCAAAATGTGATGCTATGTCCGTTGTTAGTTGTTGTTTATTTGTATTTTAAAATGTTTTCTGTCAAAGTACAACTTGTATGAAAGAATTTTGCTTCAATTGAAGCCACGCTTCACATCGCCTAAATACGCCAAACTGACCTTCCAACGAGTCTCGCTCTACGGTCGCTTTCAACGCTCGAATGCCAATGCGAATGCGTCGACAACACAAACGCAACGTTGCGGCCGGTCGGGCATTGCAAATATCATAACAATAAATTCCATTTTAATTTCACCGACATGCAAAACATAAATTCTCACACCTACCGCTCGTCCGTCCGACTGCTCCTTACGCGTTTTCAATTTGGCATAATTCAAGCGCAAAAGTGGCCAGTCAAGCCAGCAGCCAGCAGCCGCCTACCAACGTTTTGGCACAATACTCAACGCTTTGCGGGCCGGCCAGCCGGTCGCGGAGTGTTGTTGTGCGTTGGCCCGATGCGAGAAGAGTTGCAAAAGGAACATGAAATGACAAATTTTTAATATGAAGACATTGGAAAATTTACGATACGAGCAGCGAGAAACACTAAAGCCAAGCAGCATACATGTACGCAAACGTGGATGCGACTTGGCAAATATGCCGGCAACTATTATCGAGCACTGCGCATCAGTGTGTCACAATCATGTGCGGCCGCAGCTCTCCTGTTCCTTTGCTTATTCTTCTTCTTGTTATTAAAGTGGTTTTCGCGTACCTTGAAGGTTCTGCATTCGATCGATTGCAGCGAACGCTGCTTATTTGCATTGTGAGCGAGCCTCGCGCGGACGCAAACCAAATATTGTTGTACTTATTGGTTTGTGCCCACGGAGTCGGACTGAGTTATTGGGCGAAGGCCAGTTGGTAGCCGCGAGGTTGCGGCGCCCGTTGTTTGGTGTTGTTATTGAACTTATTTATGACCAGCAACGAACGCATAACACACATAAATAATTCTTATGGAGCAGCCATAAACATTTTAAACGAAAATTCAAATAAAATGAATGAACTGTTTTCCTTTTGCAGTTTGATGTCACATCCTTAGGCACGACAGCACATAACATACAATTCCAACAAGAACAATAAAAATTTGCAGTACTAACAAATCATCAGCGCAAATCAGCAACAACAACAACAACAGCAACCACAACAATGGTGCTCGTACTAAACGGCGTCCTGCAGGACGACTGCCCCATGGACACAAACAGCCTGTTCCTGCAGCATCCGGTTTACAGAGATTACGCCCAGCAGCTGCTCTCCATACCGACCAAGTCGGTCGGGCCGGTGGGGCTGCTGTATGTGGGGCAGCGTGAAATGGCCGCCGCTGCGCCGCACGACAAGAACATCAACATCATTGGCGCTGACGATGCCACCACATGCATTATTGTTGTGGTCAGACATTCAGGTACGTGTACATTGCCCTCTCCCCCGCCCCCTCTGTGCGTGCATGCGATTTTGTTGCGGCGGCCAGCTCTTTTATTAAATTGGCTTCATTTTACAAAAGCTAGCCACAGCCGTAGCTGCCGCTTCACTCCTTCAGTGCTTTCTTTATGATTTTCTTAACGTCTCTATCGTTGCATAGGTTCGGGCGCTGTCGCTCTGGCGCACTTTGATGGCACCGGCGTCGACGAGGCTGTCTGCACGATGGTCGCACGCGTGCAGGAGCTGGCCTTGGGTTATCCGGAGGGCCGTATTGAGTTGCAATTAATTGGTGGCTATCGAGATCCACAGGGATACGGCGAGGACGTATTCTTTAGCATAATGCGTAAGTGCGCTCGCAATGATGCTGCATGTTTGTGGTCATGTATGTGTGTGTTGGTGTGAGTCTGTGTGGCCACAAAGAAAATGTTCTCAAGTAATTGGAGATCTTTTCTTGTGCTGCTGCTGCTGCGGCAGGTGAAAGGTGATGGCTGCTGCCTCATGTTGGATTTCAAATAGACAGTTTCGCTTATTTACTGCTTAAAGATGTTCAATTAAAGCTTTCAACTTTTCCACGAAATTATCTAATAAGACGTACTTCCCTTTCCGCTCTAGAATCATTCCACAAACATCATCTCGAAATCGATTTGACACAAGCCTGCGTTGGAGAGCTGAATACCATACTGCGTGGCGACATTAATTTTCCCATTATCTACGGTGTTGGTGTCAATATCAAAACTGGCGAAATATTTCCAGCTACATTCCCCGATCGAGGACCCGATCGACAACTGCGCGATGCACGAAATTTTATGGGCGCTCAAACGGTTAGCGAAAAGTTCGTGCAAACTCTGTGCAACGACTAAAATGCAAAATTTTCTTATAGGTGCTGGACATTTACGATTCATCGCTGGGCATGCTGCGCATAGGACCCTTCAACTATGATCCACTCCGCGGCGCGGAACTGTGGCTCTCGCAGACGGATGAATTTCTGCTGCAACACTTGTCCACAAGCCCAGACGTAGAGCCGCCGCACTTCACCATGCAGGTGGGTTTGGTTTTCTTGCCGCATGTTTTGTGATACTCATTGTTGTCTGTGTTGTTCCTTCGTAGATACGCGCAACGATAAAATTCATACAGGAGAATCAGTTTCCCGCAATCACCGTTTTCCGGGACAATCGGCCACGCTACTATCGACGCGACGAGACTACGGGCTGCTGGACTTTGGTTAGATATTAATTACATGCATAAATATTTAAATGCTTAGCGTTATTAAACTGCAATGATTGTTTGTTCGTTCGTTTGTTGGTTGAATTTTGATTCATTTTTTTTTTTAGGTAAGGGAAGGTGGGGCATTCTCGGAAGTGGGGCCTTCTTGGAATTCATTGGTTTTGGCGCCTTTCCGCAATGTCAATATACTTTACCTAATCACAAATTTCTTTTTTAATATCAAACGGTTTTTTAATAAGCATTGAAATCCATTGAAATATGTACTTTTTATCTTGAAACAAAACTTTGCAAAAAATAATAAATGCTATTACTATCGTAATTTTGAATCTATGTTTGGGAATGCAAATTGGTTTTGCCAAACTTTAAGATTGCTGCAATGTTATTCGATCATTTGCAAAATGTTGGGTTTGGAGTATTGTGCAGAGTTTTTAATTGAGCATATTTGGTATTTTTGTTTAGCTTTAAACATTAATGAAAATCTCAAAACATTCCATGTCCGATGTTCATTTGTGCAAAAACCCTAATTCCCAGAATTTTAAAGGTAAAGTAAGCCCAGTAAGTGAGACTGTCAGGTTTATATGAGCTAAATTACTTAAAACATTTGTTTAAAAAGTACAAAAACTGTCTAAAATGTTAAATTTATAAATGGAATTCTAACATTCCATTAGAGGATTACATAAAATAATGGAATCGAAAATCTTTTGAATTTATCACCATTTGAAATCTTTAGTGAGACTGTGAGGCTCACTTCTGGGAATTAGGGTTAATGCGAATTTTTGTTGTTGAGAAGAAAGATCAAAATTTAACATAAAAAATAGAATTTAGTTTTTTACTTCATTTGTTAGCATTTTAGTAGCGTTAACGTTATTCATCAATGTTCATTCAATATTAAAAATATGTCAAGATGCCCATTTCGGTGCATGCTGATTGAAATTTGTAAAAAATAAAAATTATAACAATACTCCAAGATGTTCCAACATTCTAAAAGTTTAAATCTCTGTAAAGTTTTATTAGAAAAAATGTATACATTAAACCATCACAACACTTCCAAGAACTCCCTATCTTCCCCTACATAATTTTTATTCTTAAGTTTTTATTTTGCTGAACATCGAGTGCACTGAGTTAATTTGGCATTTTTATATTTTATTTTGTGAATTGTATGTGAGCAATGTAGGAAAATTGTTTACTGTAAACTAATGCAAACTAAACGAGCTTTTGAAGAGTAAATTTCTTAGAAAAACTAATTATATATGTATATGTTTCAAACAAATTCCAACTCACAGCATTGTCTAACTATAAATTAAATTTAGCTTGAAAGTGCTTTTTAATTTTTTGATTTGCACAAAATGTAGGAACAAATGCGCAGCATGCAATAACTAAGAGTTTCTTAATTACAAATCGAGTTTACAGCCAATTTAAAGGCAATCAAACCGCATGAACGGGTTTAGTGCATTCATTTTCGTTATTTGGCACAGAATCACATTCAATGCACATCTCGCTAAATAAGAATATTGCACTCGAAAACTGTATGAGTAGAGGAAAACAAATCGACGAGTTCGACGAGTATAAAGTGCGCAGACACCGATGACAGCGTTGTTGTAATGCGCCTCTTCATCCCACCCATAAAGCTGAAAATTATATCCTATAGTCTTAAAACAAAATTATTTAAACTTCCAGCTACAAAGCTCGTTGCCTTAATTTGAGTTGTTGGATTTGTTCTCTATTGCAATATTGCTTTGGCTTCTTCGGCTGTTTAAGACTTTCGTTTTGTAAATAGTTTTTTCACCGCCAGCTTCAGTCGTTCAACATGAATTCATGCCCAATTTATGTTCACTCAATTTCTGTCTTCTCTCTCTCTCTTGCAACTAAATCTCTTTTAGATCATAGATTGAATTGAATTCAAACTGCTGACAGACAAACACAACACCGTTAAAAACATTCGGAATGCGCCTTACAAAAAACAAAAACGGATTTTTAATAAAATTAAATCAATTATATTACATATATCAAGTACGTAATTAAATTTTGTGTTAAGCAAACGACTTGCGTGTAATACATAGGAATGTAGCGAATTGTTTTATGAAAACAAAAATTGACCACAATAGTGACGCGAGTAGTTTTGGTTGTAATCCAAATGTTAATGGAAATGAAAATGTGAAATACATACAACTATTGCGATTTTATTATTATTTATGCGTCCGACATCGGCGTTCAATTATTTGAAAGTTTTGCATTACTCTTACCATGATCAATATTAGTGAATAAAAATCAAAAACAATTATATATGTATACATGGAATATATCTTATACAACCAACCCGATTGATCAATGCGAAATGCAGCTGCAAATTGGATCACTGTGACCCATTAAATTTGACAAATGCTAAATAATGTAAAGTTGAAATGTGTGCAGCGAACGTTGAGGTTTTATTGAATTGCGAAGTAATGTTCCGTTGTAAAAAGCAAAAGCAGCAACAATAAAAACAAACAGGTTAATGCAAAATCGGCGTTTTATTTGCTCGCACAGCGGCTGAAGGTAAATACATGAACAATTTATTAAAATAATATAAAAAGGAAAATGATTACTCCATCAATTTATTTCGGTTATCTGCAACAACTGCGCGCCGGCCCCCACTCAGCGCCCAGCCAAACACTCCTCGCAATCTAATCGCGCGCAAATTGCCCACTTCATTTAGGCGCCACAAGTGGCCTTCGCCAATTTCCCTCCCCTCATATGCAACATGTGCCACTTTTGTACTTCTTTTTCGCTATTTTTGTAAACATTGCCGAAAAGTAGGCCAAAAGCAGACCACGCGAAACCAAAATAAACAAAATCCACTCAAAATGCGGTGCATAGCACGCTGCGCGCGCAACAGCTGACTGAGGGAGTCGTTGCGGGTAGCCTACCTCCAGCGAGAAAAAGTGCTGTGCTAAAGGGATGCCCAAAGCCGGCTTAGTCGCTAACTTCATTATGCAATATAACGTAGAAGCATTTAAATATGTATTGGTTAGTGCAATCTCGAAGAAGGAGTGAATAAAAGTGCTTTTGTTATAAATTGAAATCATATGAAAAGAGTTTTAATATGAACTTCTAAAAAAATAATCAATTATAATTTCTTTAGCACATCGTTGGTATTATTCGATTTGAAGAATATGAGATTCAGTGAATTTATTTGAGTGCTTGTGTTGCTGTGGAAAACTTGACTTGTAGAGACTTTGAGCATAGTTAACGATTCTGCTTCAATCACTAATTAGCAAGAAAACAAATTTAACACTGAAAAATATATATTAGCAAAACCTGAACCTGACTCTGTAGGAGTTAAGCCAAAAGTAAAGCCTTGATATAATCAAGAGACAATCAATTTTTTACATTAATAGGCCGTATGGTGTATTAGCCGGAGTTTGAGTTTTCTAAAAGTTCAAGTTGTGTTTGCTATGGAAATTTTAGACAACCGGTCAGCGCCAAGAATTAATAGGAATGTGAACTACAGTTACGTAATTCCAATAACATAATGATAAATCAAAATCCACAATTTGCACGAACATTAAAAAGAAAATCAGTTGGTTTTAATTCTTAAACACGTAAAAATATTATATAATTTTCCCTTGGCTATTTCTTATCTCTTCATTCAACAGATCCGCTTATCTGTTATCAGAAGCGTTTAGTCGTCGTGCGCTGTAACTCAGTTACATTGTTAAATCATTTTAATTTTGATTTCAAGAGTTTTTCTGGAAATATTTGCACCCTTTTGTAAATTTCTCCATTGACAGTGCCGCCGAATGCAACACTGCAGTCGGCCGTGCCGCAGTCGGTGGGGCGATTTGGAGCCAGTCCATTGTGTGATTCGCAGCAAGACGTGTGTGTGAGTCGGGTGGAAGTGTTCATTCTTTTGTTTCTTTTACAATTTGAGTTCTTGCAAATTTTTGAGCAGACAAAAACAAAGTTTAAGATTAAAAAAACTGAGGAAACGAGCAAAAATTCAGTTGCTTCCGGTGAGTGGTTTTGCAAAATTGAGCCACCAAGCGAGACGTGGCGCCGCAGCCGCCCGCCCATATTTTGCCAATTGCCATAACGTGCCCAGTAGCAGCAGGAGAATTCATAAGACTGAAGCAAAGCGATACTATTTTCTACAATTACCGAAACGACGACGTATGCGATTTTTAATTTCTTCGCTCGGACTAAGCGAAATCAATTGGAAAAACGTGACGGCAACATTGCAACGCAATCTCCGCTTTGACGACGAGTATTTGGGAACGAAATTGCGAGCGCATCGAAACGCAATTTGCATAAAGTCAAAGAAATTTTTGTATCATAATTCGTGCTGCGTTTTGGATCATTGCACGAATAAGCAGAAGAGGAATTGGTGATGACGACTTTGGAGCAATAGTGCGCGAGACAAAAGGTGCGAGCGAGAAGCAACCTAAACTAAGTGTGCGTGCCAAAGGAGAACAGGAGACAGCTGAAGAAAAAGAAAACGACACTAGCCAAAGTAAAAGCAACAGTGGAAGTGAAGAAGAAGCAGAGCAGCAGCAGAAGCAGCAGCAACGGAGGGCGTAATTAGACATTTCGGTCTTGCATTGTGAATGAGTAAGTGGGGGCGGTGTAGTGGGCAGTTGTGGTTTTGAGATAGCTAAATGGAATTTTATAGAGTTTCTCAATTCGCTCCGAAATTGCCGAATGCATCATTAAATGAGAAAAAATTTACGCAAGATGACTTTACCGGTAATGACTGGTCGGGGTTTTATTATTCTTATCGTATTCTATAGAACGAACGGTGATGTCTCCCATGCAAATTGTCATATATTTATTTAGAAAGCACTTCATATGAGCGCCCTACTTACATTTCAGCTTCCTCTCGGAAGGAAAATTTTAACCTAAATTCCTTTACTGAGTGTATTTTTGAATACATTCGAATCTTTCAAATGAATTTAACCCTTTCACTACAAATAGTAGGTGACGTTGATTTTGAATCCCATTTTGTGATAATACTGTTTTTGTATCTTTATACAAATCAGAATCTCAGGTCAATTAAATTCTGTTATTACAACAAATCCAATCCATGTCAATTGTTCTGTTGTGCTAAGAAAATATCGGTTTAAATTATACCAATAGCTCTGTAGTTTAAGGTTAAAATATAAATGTGTCTCTTAAAAGTTCCGGATGCATTATTCGAAACGTTAGGTAAACTAAAAAAAAAACTGCTACTGCTAGCTCCCATAAATATAAAATACAGGGCTTAACATCGTTGTTAATTGCCCCGCGCTGCGGGCTTATCGTTCGCATCGTCTGGCAGCACCGTCGCGGAGTTGCGAATTTCGAACGTGCTTGGTGAATTTTGATAATTTGCAAATTGTTGTTGCCCTCGCTTCCCCGCTGCTTCCCCTGGCCATTTGCTCTTCACAATAACGGTTTCGTTTCACAGCAACGAGACGTTGTTTTTCTATCCGTCGTCGACCGCGTATGAAATGAGGAGAAAATTCCAACTCTGCTTGGAATGGAAATTGGAAGCGCGAACAACAACAGCGACGGTGGTGATCGACCGCTTGTTCTTCTCCTTTCATCCAATAGGTTTTCTATGAATTTGGCAATTATTTGCATACGCGCGCAGCTTATTTCGACAGGCAAACGACGCGACAGACGACTAGGTTAATTTACAACGAATGAGCACAACGGCGCACATTTTTACTGTTCGCTGTTTTTTATTTTCCTTACTCCAAATTGTTGTTTCTCAGTTTTATTTTTTGCAACAACACATTAAAAATCAGCTTTGTCGTTTCTTCACTTGCAGAACTTGCAGCCAAAGCGCTGGAGAAACTGTTTCTACGCATCGAGACAAATAAAAAGAGACGATTTCCTTTCAAAGAAGTTTTCGCATTCCGGTGAATGCGAAGGTACTTTATGAAGCAACAAACGATTTAAACGAAACTAAACTAAACATATAAGAACATCCCGATCAATCCTCAACATCCAAAAACGGACAAGAGAAAGACGGAAAACGAACAATTCAGCCGGAAACAACGCTTGAACCATCACCCAAACCAGCTCCACTTGCGACAGAATGAGCAGCTCCATCAGAGCGGCTGTTTCGCCGCAGTTGTCGACCTCGAGCTCGTCGAGTGGCGCTGGTGTCGGTGCCACCAGCAAGGAGTGCAAACGACTCTACATCACACACGTCGATGCGTTTGGCCCATATCTGCGCATATGCGGCCAACAAAAAGCGGACGCCGTGGCAGTGGTGCAGTCCAAAATCCAGCAGGTGCTGCCCACCTGTTTCGCCATCGATCCCAACTGGCCGGTCGCGCGGCAGCAAGCACCGCTGCACATGGGCGCCATGTGCCTGTACAAGCGTGTCAAGAACGCCGCGTCGCCGGCCGATTGTGAATTTGTACGCGTGCGCATTGTGAACTTCAACAGCGGACAGAACGCTACGTCAGCCCAGCAGCAGCTGCAGCCGCAACTGCCGCGTTTGCAGGTGGAAGTGGAGTTCGTCGACTATGGCGAGCAGGCGCTGGTAGCCAGCTACGAGGTGAGCTATACCCATATCGGCATATCGCGGCGTTCGCTCTGCCGGCCGCATAATAACTTGCGTCAGCACGACCGGTTGATTGTGTCACAATGGCTGCGCTTTTTTTTGCTGTCACCCTGAATGGCAGTCACTGCCTGAGGATTGAATTGCAATTTCCTAAGGCTTTCGGCTTCACTGAAAGTGCGCGACTAACATTTTCCGTGTGGCATCAAGTGACATGTTCGCTGTTCGTAATGTGACTTTTTACCGAAAGCCCTTGACGACATAAATCTTGAATACTGAATTGACGAAAGCACCATGAAATTTGCGGGTTCTCGCAAATATGAATTTTCGGCTGAAAATTCACAATTTCCCATATTTTCGCAATAATTCTCTATCAGACTCATGCAAGTTGTGATGCACACAATACGAATTTCGATTTATTTGTTGCAACTCAATTCGAATTATCCGGCAACTAAACTCAGTGTTTTTTTTTTACTTCATGTACTATGAACTTTTCGCTTACGTTTTTATTTTCTTGCAGCTCCTCTTTCCGCAGCACCAGGAAGCGCTGACGTCGATAGCACCGCTCTGCACATCGTACATTCTGTTGGGTATCTGCAAAGACTTTAAATCGACCGAACTGGAGGATATTTCACGCATGATTACGCGTCAGTCGCACGACATCTGCATTGAATTGGAAGTGAGTAATGCGAGTCGTTACGCATGCGCACACAATTAATACCGTTCACCCTCTACCGCTCTTTTTGCAGTTTAAGCAATTTAAATTCATTACAATGAAATGGAAGGAATTCAACTTTGCTGAATTCCTAATACATCAGAAGAAAATCGGCGCGCCAATTGCCAACGATTTGCTACGTGATAATTTTGCGAAATTTCTCAAACAACAAAAACAACAACAATTGCAGCAGCAGCAACACCAAATGCAAAATTCAGTAACCGCTCAGCCGATATATGCTGCCGGCGGCAATTTCGCAAATAAAAACAATAACTACTATGCCAATAATAATAATAATAATCACAACAACAACAATAATAATAGCAGCATGGCGGTTAGTAACCCGGCTGCCATGTACGGCGGCACGCGTTCACTGTCCGCCCGCCTACAACAATATCAACTACAACAGGCATCGGAACAAATGCCGCCTGCACATCTGTTGATGGTAGGAAGTTAAAATTTTCACCAAGCCGTGCAAAAATATTTTTAAATAGTTTCATCATTATTATGTTTTACAGAGTATACCGCGCGCCATAGAGCCGCGCTCACCACATGCCATTGGAAATATGCGCGCCGTGATGCGGGGTGAGTTGATAAAGAAAATCTTGTAAGAAAACGTTCAACAATTGCTCTTCTGCACGCAGGTGTCCACATGCAAAACAACCACGTTTCCTTCAGTGGCCCAAACTACAATGCGGCCACCGCTTACAATGGTATGGGGCACAACATGGGCGTACCACAGCCCGCTGCAGTGGCCATGGCTGCCGGCGCACCTTATGCCAACACCTATCCCACGCGTTACCAACGCCCTCAGCCAGCTCAAATGCTCGCCACAGTCGCTCCGGCTGCTGCTGCTACCAGCAGCACCATTTCACCGCCGCGACGAGTTACCACTGCCACCTTCAAATCCAACAATCTTGTTGTCGGCAAGACGTACGATGTCTGTGTGAGTTTCGTGGAGAACGGCCCCTGCCTGTTCTCTGTACAGTTGGCCGCAGCGCAAGAAGAACTAACAGAAATGATGAATCAAATTGAGCGCGTGCAACTAAAACAATTTACAGAAAAACCGATGCTGGGCACAGCCTGCATTGCGCGCTATTCTGAGGATGGCCAGCTATACCGCGCACTCATCACCGGTGTGCAACCCACCGCCTGCAAGGTGGTCTATATTGATTATGGCAATGCGGAGCTGGTTAAATTTCGCGATCTGTACGAAATTCCCGATGAGTTCCTAGAGGCAAAGGCGTTCGCCATTCGCTTCACCCTGTCGGGCCACAAGGAGCTGGAACCGATCGATGAAAGCCTAAAGAAGGCCTTCAAAGATCTGATGATGTATAAAAACTGTAAATTAAAAGTGATGCCGTTGGAGGGTCCACCGTTGGTGCAGTACTGCGAGTTATATTTACAGGTGAGTGTCTTCAAAGAGCCAGAACAGTACAACGCAGAGTTCTTATTATGCTTTCTTGTATACAGGAAAACCATATTCTGGACGTACTAAAGGAAATACAGAAGTGTCGCCTTGTATATCCCAAAGCGGAGATATTAAACAACAATGATATCGTCGAAATACGCTACATTGACTCGCCAAAGCATTTCTACGTGCAAAAGGTCTCCAACATTTCCATGTTTGAGGAGCTAATGGACGACTTGTTTCTGTATTACAACAAAAATCAAGTGGTGCCCAATCATCTGGCACTGGGTGCACCCTGCATTGTGAAATACGAAAACGAATGGTACCGCGCCGAGGTGATGCGTGCCGATTCAACTGCCACCATTGTGCGTCACGTTGACTTTGGCTACGAGCAGAAAGTCACCAAGAATCTCCTCAGCACAATTGCCGAGAAGCATCTTAAGCTGCCGCGGCAGGCGGTGCAGTGCTGTCTTAAAGGTTTCGAAAACAACGAGCTGAACAAAGACCTGGCCACCAATCAGTTTGAAATGCTCGCCGAGGAGTCGAACCGCAAACGACGGACTTTCACCGTCAAAGTCTTCCGCATACAGCCGGACGGAGTGCATCTGGTTAATCTATGCACGAAAGACCTAAACGTAATGAAAAAGCTGTACAAGCTGTCGATGCCATTTGAACAGTATTTGACGCTGGAGAAGGAGGAATTCAATGTGCATGCGCACAACGGTCATCACAGTGGCCAGCAGCGGCAAGCTGGCGGCCAGGAGAATGGCCACAAGACACCATCGATTGCCTCCTCCAATGATGTAGCATCCTTACAGTCGAGCAAGAAAAGTGTTCACATACTCAACTCGACCGCTTTGCAGAACGACGAACGTTTGCAGCAAAGACAATTGCAGCAGACCCAACCAAAGTTATCGCCTCGTTATGGCAACAAGGCTGGCAGCGTTGCAGGTGCCAGCAGCAATCTTGGTTCGGCGTCAGTGGAATGGGATAAGCGCAGCTCGGCTAGCTCCATGGATAATCGAGACTCGCGTTCTAGTTCCAGTGAACACAAACAGGGCGGTGGCAAACGGCAATCCTATGGCAATATGCAACAACAACAGCAACAGACGCGCCAACACGGCCGCAACCAACAGCAGCAATTGAATTTGCACAACCTAAGCATTGGCAGTAGCGCTGGCGATAGACGTAGTGTGGGCAGTGGTGGTAGCGGCAGCAGTAGCTATAACAACAAACCACGTGGCGGCGGCAATCAAATGCCACCTCGCTTCCAGAACGACAATCGGTAGGTTTCTAACTTTTTGACTAAAGCAACTTCTTTTTCATTACTTCTTAAAATCCTATAATTTTTAAATACCTAAGATAGCCATTTACATTATATCAAAGTAAATTGTTTTCGAAAATTTTGTGGTTTACTGCATCATTTCAATGAATTAAACTATTTTCTTTAGACATTTAGCTGATGGAATTGTAGGCACAGTGAACTTAAACATTTTTTCTTTTATTTCTTTAAAATTCATTTAAATGAGGTTTCGTTCGTTAGCATCAGCTAGAGGCAGAAACCTAAATTTTTTTGAAAAAAAAATCTTTTTCGGAATTTGTATGGGCTGAGCTCTAAACTTTCCGCACTATGCATTAAGTAGTATTAAAGTAATTTATTATATTTATATAAAACACTTCTATTATAAAATTGTTTCACCTCTTTATTCTTCGGCTACCAGACGTCAGGATAAGCAACAACCATCCACACCGCCACAACAACAACGCCCACAACGTTCACAGAACGCTCCGCAAGGTTACTCGCAGCAGCGCCAAAAAGGTGGTGCTTCCTCGAATCGATCGAACGATGCTCATTCTGAGATGGCCAGTGTTGTGAGCGAACAACAACAGCAGCCGCCAATTCCCGAAGAGTATGTGCCCCTCAATCAGCCATTCCCCGTGCAGCAGCTAGACACCCCGTCACGCGAAGATGTGATAATTTGCTGGTGGATCTCGCCGCACCAATTCTACACGCACCTCAAGACGCGCATTCCCGAGTTCGAGCGCCTGATGCGCGACATGCAGCAGTTCTATCGCAAAAAGACGCTGCAACAGCTGCAGCTGAAAGTTGGCTCGTACGTGATCGCACGCTACCGCAAGGACAACGTGCTTTACCGGGCGCGCATACTCGCCTGTAATCAGATGCTACGCAAGTACAAAGTGCACTTTGTGGACTTTGGCAATCAGTATACGGTAACTTCGGAGGACATCTGGCAGGTGGAGAAACGCTTCGCCTGTATGCCCTGCATGGCATACCTGTGCAGCTTCAGCGGCATTGTGTCCAACTATGACCACCTGTACATCATCGATCGTATGGAGAAGTATTTGCCGGCGGGCGCTACACTCAAATGCGAGTACATAGAACGCGATCAGGACATGTACTACGTGAATGTGAAGCTGAACGGTGCGTCGCTGAAGGACACCCTCATGTCGGAGGGCATCATCACGGAAATTGGACCAGGTAGTGAATACCAAGCGAGTGCTGTTTGTGGTGGTTAATTGTATGTCTTTTTGCAGAACTGCGTTTGATCCTGCTGGCCGGCCAGCAGATACGAGTCAAGGTCACATCCATTCGAGACATGCTCAACTTCAAAATTCAGATCGAAGGCCTGAGTGAGCAGGTGCAGCTGCTGTGCTGCTACGACGATGTACGCTACGTCAAGTCCAATCCGGATATAGCGCAGAAATTCAAACAGTTCTACGAGGAAAAGTCGTGCGTGGTGAACATCAAAGATGTCAATGACAACAAAGTGTTAGTATTCGGCAATTGCTTTTGCCGCCAAAATGAGTTCCCATTATTGAACGTCGATTTACATCGAATGGTTGAATTTCAGTATTATGCTGCGTCCGTTGCTACCACTGCTGAAAGACGATATAGCGACGTACATATGTCAGCGTCCGGTTATCATGGAACACTTTGAGGTTCGTGTGGTGCATGTAGCAAGCGCCTATCGCCTATACGCCCAACCTTTAGCACTCGAGGCAGCCATGACGCAGCTGCTCAATGATATGTACGACCACTATGAAAAGAACGGTGAGTGCAATATGAGTGAAAATGTATTGTTAACATGCTTAAATGTTGGTTTATGTTCATACGCCCATTGTAGGTGTGCCTCTTAGCAAATTTGAGACTGAACAGATCTGTGCTGCAAACGGCAGTGATGGCAACTGGTATCGTGCCCGACTTCTGAACGTCAACCAAAACGCTAGTGGGCTGCTGGAAGTGTACTACATCGACTATGGCAACACGGAGAAGTTGGAAATGTCGAAACTGAGGCAACTCGACGAAAAGTTCTACGTCAACCAAAGTGCCTACGCCATCGAGCTGAATCTGCCACTGCGCCCTCTATCGGGCGAACAGCAACACAAGCATAAATCGAAAAAGCCGGCAACCGTCACAGAAGACGCCGATATAACTGCACAAAACATGCTAAAGCAACTGCTGCTAAACGGCGAGCCGGTTACTAGCGTTAAAGCGTTGGAAGTGCGTCACAATCAACTCATTGCCGAACTAAGCTCATCGAACGGTGAGAACGTAATCGACGCTCTGCAGAAGGCGCAGTCAATCAAAGGGCGCGACATCGACTACATGCGCAAGCAGCTGGACAAGGACAAGTCCAATGTGTTCGAGTACATCGAAATGGTTGATCTGACGCTAGAGGATGAAGACGATGGCGAGAAGAAACATGTAGGTAAAAGTAAGAGTTCAACATCACCGAAAAAGAAGAAAACTACTTCGTCCTTGAAAGTGACAGAGGCAGCGGAGAAAAGTGTGCCGAATGATGCGGTAGCTAGCGCTGACAACACAAAAGCACCGTCACCGGTGCCACCAGTTGAGCCACTTAAAAAGCCCGAAGTGGCGAAACAAGCACCAGCTGCTGCTATTCCACTTATAAAGGAGCCAGCACAGGCAGAAATACCACCACCTGCTGAACCACGTGCGCCGTCGCCAGCGCCACCTTCCACTGCTCCCTGTTCGGAGCCTCAATCAGAGGCTGAAGCAGAAACGGAATCGATCGACCCGTATGCGGATATGGAACACGCCATACTCAGCCACTGCGACAACCCCGTACAGTTCTTTGTCCACCCATACGACAAGCTGGATGAGCTGCGCAAACTGCAGGAAAATCTGCAAATTGTTGCCAGATCGCTGCCGCCGCTGATGAGCGTTATCGACGGCGCCCACTGCATATCGCTGTACTCGGTAGACAAGCAGTGGTACCGCGCCAAGATCATCGACGCCGAACTGATGGTGCTGCAGTTCATCGATTACGGCAACACCGACTGCGTCTCAGACACCACCGACGTGAAGGAGATGAGTGTCTTTCCTGACATTGATCCGCTGTGTATACCGTGCGCGCTGCCTATAAAACCAAAAACCACCGCCGACTGGGTAGACGCGGCCAACGCCATTTTCAACGACTCGTACAGCAAACTGCTGAACTTCGAGTACATCACGCGCGGCGACACGCAGAAGCGCAGCTTTATCAATCTCTTCATCGATGGCGTAAATATTGCCGACCGCCTAATTGAAGATGGCTTTGCAAAGCCGCTGGAGCTGGTGACCTCAGGCGAAAACTGCTATATTTCACACGTGAACGGCCTCACCGACTTCTACATTCAGTACGAAAAAGACTCGAAGGCACTCGAACTGATCGAAATTTATCTGGCCGACAATCAGAAACTGGACAAACTGGAGAAATTCGAACACTCAAGGATTGTGGCGGCTCTGTTCCCCGACGATGAGATGTGGTATCGGGCCAAACTGCTGCAGGAGGTACCAAATCAGGGCTACGAAGTGCTGTTCATCGACTACGGCAACACCTCGGTTAGCCCGGAATGCCGCAAGATATCCGAGGAGATTGCGAAGCTGCCGCCACTGTCGAAAAAGTGCGCTCTGGAGCTGCCCGAACGATCGCTGAGCTGGTCGGACGCCGCAGAGGAAAAATTCGCAGAGATAGCGGCTCTGGGTGAGACCGTCTTCACGGTGGAGCTACGCGCCCCTGCCGTGGATCACGCCGTGGTGCATCTATTGATTGACGGGCACAACATCAACGACGACCTGGAACCGCTTTGCGAACGCAAACCCGTCGAACCGTCGTTGAACGAGAGCTTCGCCAATACAACACTGCAGTCATCCGTGTACGAGAGCGGCAAACTGTACGACGCCATTGTTTCGCACGCCAATTCGCCAAGCGACTTTTATGTGCAGTTCGGCAAGGATGGCGTGCGGCTCGAAGACATGACTAGCAGCCTGAATACGCTAAGCATGGAGGCGGTGAAACAACCCCAGCTGGATGAATTGTACGCGGCCGTTTTCAGCGTCGACAACGCTCTATATCGGGCGCGCGTGTTGAAAATTGAATCGGAGGCCGAGAAGCAGTACCGCGTGATTTTCGTGGACTTTGGCAATGAGGCGCTGACAAGCGATCTGCGCGTACTGCCGCATGATTTGCAGCAATTGCCGATATTCTCGAAACGTTGTCAACTAGCGGGCGCCGCTGAGGAGTTTGGACCGCAGCGCGCAGCAGCCGCTGTCGAGGCGTTTAATCAACTGATTGAAGAGTGCGAGGGGCTGGTAAAGATCGACGTTATCGACCGTGAAGTTGATCCGGCGGTGGCTAAACTGTACACCAACAGTGGCGAAGATCTGGGCGAGAAGCTACACGCCATATTGGCAAATGCAAGCGCAGAATCGGCCACGGTGTCGCAGAAGGTGGACAGCAATACCTGCCTCTTCTCGCACGCCATCTCGCCCACACACTTTTATGTGCAGCCCAAGGCGAATTCGTTGCACATGGAGCAGGTGATGAAGACACTAGCCAAAGCCAACGTCGCTGAATGCGCCGAACTGCAGACCGCCGAAGTCGGCCAGGTGTGCAGCGCCTACTCGCCGGAGGACGACTGCTACTACCGCGGGCGGGTGGAGCGTGTGCTAGCAGGCGCTGCGGGTTACGAGATTTTCCTGCTGGACTACGGCAACACGATCACCACGACGCAGATACTTGCGCTGCCTGCAGAACTTTGCGCCATACCAGCGCTCGCATGGCGGTGCCAGTTGAACGCAGTGCCCGCAGACGTTGCACCCTCTTTGCTCGAGGAGCGTTTCACTGCGCTGCTGGAGGCACACTTTGGCGAAATGTATGAAATCGAGGAAGACACCGTGACCGATGACGCCAGCGCTGGTAACCATCGCTTGCACACCGTCAAGCTGCAAGTGAACTACAAAGACCTGGCCGAAGAACTGGCACAGGCCGTGGCCAGCGACGATGCAACTCAGGTGGAGGTCTTGTCGCCGCTGCCCATTTTGCACGACTGCACCATCATACACGTGGACTCGCCCGCTTCCTTCTACATACAGCTGACAGCCGATGTTCCGTCCGTGGAACATATTACCGATGTGCTGCTCGACGCAGAAACGCAGTTCGCGCCGTTTACCGATGTGTGTGTGGGTGCTATTTGCGCAGCGCAGTTCCCCGAAGACTTGGCCTACTATCGAGCACAGATAGTGCAGCTTCTCGATGACGGTGAAGGCGGAAGCGGCAGTAATTCGCGCAAATGCGAGGTACATTATCTGGACTTTGGCAACAATGCGGTGACCGATCAGTTCCGGCAGCTGCCCGCAGACATGCTCAGCATCGAGCCGCACAGCAAGCACTGCGCACTCGACACGCAATTTGCCGGCAACGTAGAAGCGGAAACGCACTTCGCCGCGCTCGTCGACTCGCGCTTCTCCGAGACATTCCAGGTTGAGTTCCTGAAGACCACGGTGGAGCCGCAGATATGTCGACTCTTCTATCAAGACAAGAACGTGGCCAACGAGGTGCTGCAGCTGCTGAAAGGCGAGAGTGCGGATCCCGCAGCCGCTAATGCTGCGCCTGCACCCACAAGCAGCGAGAATGCCGAAGCGCAGTAGGCGTGCCAGCAACAACCACAATGCAACAACACAGCCTGGGGCCAAGTGCCGCCTTTAGTGCTGACAGTGAGAGTGAGACCAATCGACCGACCAAAAGTGACTTTAAAGCGAATTTTGTTTACATGTGGCCGATGTGCTTGCGGCCTGTTTGCATTGTCTAAAAGAGCGCCTAAAAGTGCGCAAAACTTTTGTGTGATATTTGACGTCGAGATTGTCGAGTGACCGTCCGACGTACGCGCGTGCTGTCCACAGCGAGTGGCAGTGCGAGTGAGTCTTGTGAGGCATTTTGAGACACAGTGAAAAAGAGAATAGCAAGGCAAACGAGCGAGAAATCAGAGCCGTAGCGTTGAAGCATACGTTCCCTTCCCTTCGTGTTTTTAATAGAGAGAAGGTGAAGGCGGAACTGTTTTTAATTTAATTAGCTGAAAGCGGCAATAACAAAGCAGCGACTGCAATGCTGATTTCTTTGCCTTTATTAATTTTTACTTTACATAAACGAGTGATAAAACACAAACGGCAAGCAATGGAACTGAATCAAATTCTGTAGATTTTAGAGACATGAAATGCGAGTTTTTAATTTATATTTTTGCTGTGCCACCAGAGACAGCGAATTAGTCTCGTGGCCAGCGGGTGAATAGCCGGGAATGCATCTTATTTTTTTTTACGAAAATTCCCGCTGTAAGCAGTGGCGACGCGTCACCGCACCTTTGGTACTACGGCATAGTTAGGGCAGCCAAGCGGCGTAATAATATTAAATCTAAATATTTGCGTTATTGAAGCAAAAGCAAAAAGAAAGCAAATACAATTGTTTGTATAGAAAACACACACAAAAAACAAAGCGAAAAATATTTAAAAAAATGAAAACGCGAAAAAAATCAAAAATCTTGAAAAACAAATAAAAAGTCGAAAATGTAGCTAAAGAAAAATGCAAAAAAAAATATTATTTCTTAAAACAGCAAACTAACAAATATTTCCTCTAATTGTTTGTTACTTTAAAATAAAAATGAAATATTGAAAACGCGCTTTCATTTGGGCGGCAACTGCGTGTGTGTGTGTGTGTGTGTGCTAGTCAGTGTGCAGCATAAACCGCTGCGGACCATACGATGTACACCACCCTCTGCTGGCCAAATGAATTGGCGAATCGCATACACGAAGGACTTGCTCAATCTACCGACAAAAAGTTGCTGTCCAAGTAACAATCAATCAAATCAAATACTTAGAATAAGAATTGCTCATGCTATTTGCAATCAATGTCTCTTGAGATCTGTTAAAAGCTGGTGCACAACTGGTGGAACACAACTGGCACTGCACTCTTTGTATTGAAGCATTCGTTTTGCGTATACGCGATTGATTTCATGTTTAATTTTTCCCAATTGTTTGAAATGAATTGTTAACATTATATTTTTCTTTTATTATAAATGAATTATTTATTTTAATTAGTTAGCGAAAATGGAAACAATAAAACGCATTCAATGTATAACAACTACGACGTCATATAACTATTTGTAACCACTCAACGAGGAATACCCACACCTACACTAAAGACACGCGCTACTAATTTTTGTGGTCAATCTGTATCGACTTAACTCGTACAAACACACTTCGACGTGAAGCGTGTTTTTCTGCTATTCATATGGTGATTTTTTTTTATTAAAAAGTACATTTAAAACTATTATAAAAATTGAACTTGGAAATGTTTGAATCGAAAACAAAAGCAATCAACTTTTCGAAAATGTAAACTACAAAAAACGAAAAATTTTTACAAAAACAACTCAAATAAAACTCCTTATGGCAATACTAAAAACTGATAAACAAAGTTGGAATTTGTCTCACCTTATTTAAGGGAATATATTTATGTACGTATATATGTATGTGCAACGTTATTGTTGACATCCTTCCCGTCATCCCTGATTACAGAGCGTCGATTAAAAAGTGCAAAAAATTTAATTATCAGCTACTAGCTGCGGCTTTCTTATCGCAACGCTTGGCCGCTAGAAATTTGAAAGCGTGCGCCAAATAGTGAGCTCGATTCATGCGCCTCTAGCTGCTTGTCGATTTGTGGTGCTACTTGTGCCCGTATGTGTGTCAATGTGACTATAAAAATCCATTACGAAATGTTTTCGCAACGATTTGCAATTGAAATGCGTAGAACAAAAGCAGCGGAATTATTCATTGTGGAAATATGGATGGAGTATTAATTGTGTAATCGTTGAAGGGCAATTAGCTGTTGTCGGCTAATTTGCGGCCAACGAACAAAATGAGTGGTGCGACCAAACTCCCGCACAGTTGCGATGGACAGTGGTCAGAAATATGCAGTTATAATTGTACCAAACGTGTTCTTGTTTTAGTTGCCTGAAAGAACAAAGCCTGTGAAAGGTAATGCAGATTGCTTGACCCAAAACACAGTTGAGGTAGACACTGTTGGCAAAGTTGGACCGCAAAGTTGGTAAATACATACATATGTATTTACCTATGTACCGTGCATTGTACATGCGAGTGTGTATATGTACATTGTATGTAGATTACATTCATTTTCATGTAGCTTATCCTTCAGTATGTCCTGCACGACATTGTTTGTTTACTCTGGCGAATGCAAACGTTTGCCTGGCATGGGAAGCAGGTAGTGGGCAGCACGAATATCCGTTTTGTTCTAATCTGCTTTTTCCGTCGGCGCAGTCTTCTTTCAGCACAAAATTGAAAATATTTGGTCTGTTGTTTTAGAAATTGGCAAGAAAATCCTTTAACAGGAAACTATCTCTTTGGCCACGTCATGTCTCGATAGTTTGGCCATCTGGTAAACAGTCTTAGTGAAAATGAAAATAAACTTGCAACTCACACCATTTAATCACTGCGTGATCCTATCTGAACACAGCCTTGGATGAACTTTTGTATGTTTTTAATTAAAAATTGTCTAAACTTAATTCAAATGTGTTAACGGGGCACTGGACAAACGGCGCACACGCCAGGAGACTCGGCCTCTCCTTCAACGACCACTGCCGTAGCTGCGACGACGCGGGCGAAGAGGAGAGTGTCGCACATCTAATGTGCCACAGCCCAGCACTGGCGAGGAAAAGACACCGGCTGCTGGGAGCCCCCTTCTTCAATAACTTGGCCGATCTAACAGGACTCAGCATCGGCCGCATCACCCGATACATTGCCGAATCGGTATGGCTCCTGGCCAACATCCGCGGGGTGTGTACCTCGACGTGCAACCACGTCCTTGTCGTGGTATCACAACGGGCCGCAAATGGCCTACGTGAACTCATCCGAGCTGGCACCCTAACCTAAACTAACCTATTTCAAATATCAAAATGGCTGACGTAATGTTCCACACGCAATAAATTATGGCACATCATAACGGCATCACTTGCTACTTCTGCTTCTTGATAGTTGATTTGCCTAATCCCAACTCCTTTAACTCTGTTTTAAAAATAAATCTAATTTGAAAGAATTTTTCAGCAAATTAATGGAATTTTTCTATAACATGCAATCAAAAGGTCGAGCAGAATTTATTAGTGTTTTGCATTTCACTTCACTTTCTCCTAAACGTTTTATTAAACATTCTCTACACACGGGCCTAAAAATAATTGATGATAATCTCGCGCAAGCACCCATAAATATTTTAACAGAGATAAATTTCGATTCATAATTTGTTTTATTAAAATGTCTTTACTTGCTTAAGTATCGCATAGTTAAATGGGTAAAATAAAGTTAAAGTCCTCGCCAGGCATCACGCGCCGACTTCTATCGCCGCTATATATGTATGTATGTATGTCATTGCCCAATAGATATATACTGACTGGCCTTACGATTACAACGTTTATGCTAACGAGCCGATGCAAAAGTGATAATTACTGTTGCTACAATTACATATTAGTAGAAATAAAAGAAAACTTCCCAATTTCAGTCAAATGGCACCTGAAGATGTAACACGCACTCGTCCAGCTGGTGTTAAACACGAAATCGTGCCACAATCGTTGCGAGCAGCAGTGGCGGATCCAGGGGGGAGTAGGTTTGGGGGTTGAACCCCGCCCCCCCGAAATATGTGGATCGACTATAAAACTACATACAAATTAAAATACATTTTATAAATATTAAAGAATTACATTTCAAAACCCCCCGAAATATTTTTCTGGATTCGCGCCTGGCGAGCAGTGTGGTCGAGCACGACTAAAGTAAGTATTACAGGCGGTTATTGAGAACATCATAATTGCTTTGTCCAACACTTTTACTATTCATACTGCATGTGTCGCGGTAGCACACACATTTGTTTTTTGTTGACAGGTGATAATAAAATCGAATTTCGGTGCTAAAACGGGCTCAACGCGCTCCAGATATCGCCCTCGCATGCAGCAGATATTGGCAACAATTTCAACATCCTCGTTTCCACATGGAAATATTTCTTGCTTAGCTTATGGAAATTATTTCTTTGTTTTCTATCATCAACGAAGATAAATATATTCATCCACGAGACTAAGAAAGCAGTGTATTTCCGAGTATGAGAAAGTCTCTAGCTTTTTCCTTTTGTTGCTTTCCTATTTGGCTTTTTCTCATTTTGGAATTTCATCGAAAAACTTTCCACATGGAAGTGAACCCCTACGAACATTGCTTTCACACACACAATCAGTCACTCAGCGCATTGACGATGCTGTTCGAACTGTTTATGTGTTGTTTCTGTTGTTGGTGGTGGTGATAACGTCAGCAATCACAATAGCGCAACGCAGCACCCCTCCGCAGCGCGCACAGTCAACAGTTAGCAGCCTCGCAGCATCACTCCTACATATTCAGCAGTCTCCGCTGAAAGTCGAGCAATGCGATTTTTCACATTTTCCGTTTTTTCAGCGCCAACTAACAGACTTCGTTCGGCAACCAATCGCCGTGTGCCTGCTTCGCTGTTAAGGTTCGGCTGGTGGAGTGCTGATAATGACATTTCCATCGCCACACGAACAGCTCATTCAATGTTATGCCTGCAGCGGTAAATGCTGTCCAACGCGATCGCTCGCAACGGAAATTTCAAATTACGAATACGGGAAACCAGTGGCGGTGCGCGATCGTAGTGCGAATCGAATTGCATGCAGATTCGAAAAATCAAATATTAAATCTGTGCTGAAATATTAAAAAGCTCACAAAAAGTGCAAAGTGTAAAAAGTGTTTTACTAAAAATACAACGAAGGATTAAAAATTTCAAAAGAAAAAGCAAGCAAAAAACGGAAGAAAAAGTGTTTTACTATAAATATAGTAAAGTATTAAAAATTTAAAAAGAAAAAGTAAGCAAAAAAGGACCAAACTCATTAGGCGGCACAGCAATTACTAAATTGAACGATGGTCTTTGGTGAAAATTCAAAGCGACCAAGTGGAGTTTTGGCGATCGGGGAATTTTAAAATAGGTACGAAAAACTTCGAGAAATTTAACCAAAAAAATTTAACGTGCTTAAAATAAAAAACTACTAAAAAGACTTGAAAAATTAAATTTACACGATACACGAATGACGTCTACAACTTCAACGCAAATACAACCACGAAGCTGCAAGTCCGTTAGTCAAAGAGTTGCCGAATAGCAGCAATAATATTGATGAAGCTTTGGTTTTATGCACTTATGTAGTTTTTAATCGGCATCATAAGAATCCTTATGGTTGAATTGAGTGCCTTAAATAATTGTTGACAGGGGAAAAGGTATACAATACGTAAATTAACAATACAAAGGCAATCATTAGCAAGTAGAGAATTGCAGTTGTTCCGTTCTGTGGCTAATTTAACGCAACATTTTCTGAGTTTTTATTTGGTTGATTTTTAACAATAAATTTTTAAGTAAACATGTTATTTATGCAGTTGAGAGTTATTTGACTTTCTTCCAAATTCCAACCGAGTCGCTTATCGAGTGCAACTTTATTCCCCATATATGTATACTGCTATGTAATTACTAGCAGCACTCTGAAAAAAATTTATTTGATTAGAAATATTTTTGACGAACGTGCTCGCATCTCACACACACCCATATGTATAATTCATGCTTCCTTACGTTTTTATGCGCTGCACTGAGTTGGCTGGGTATATGGCCAGTGGATTGTGCAGTCATTAAAGAGAAGTGCATATAATTTTGATCAGGATAATGGATTCTGTTATGCCCGTTAGTCAGTCTGCCTTTTAGACGGATGAAGCGTGCTATGACTTTTGTAGGCGTGGACATATTGGCATGGAATTTAGTAGAAATAAAGTGCAATAAATACAAGTTTGACGATGATATATAGGAAATATTGAATTTAAATTCATGCTGGCTTCTATGCACGCTACCTTCTACACCTGCTTTCATTGGCTTGGAAATTGTTGTCCAAAATAAAGCTTGCCTCTAGTTTCTCAAACCAACCTCTATTTTTTCCTCTAGGATTCAACATAAAAACGAAACGATTTTTCTATGACAAAAGGCTGAGTTGAACAAAAGAGGCCGTAGTGCAGGGCGCAGATAGTTCGGTCAAGCCGAACTGAAACACGTACGTGATGTGTTCCAGCAGCGTTTGTTCATGTGATAAGAATTTTCTGAAAGCGCAACAACAAACAAAAAATCATACAAAGTCAACAATTTAACCCAGAGCGACGAAATGCCCGTAGCTCTGGCCGCAGTCGTAAGCATGTGAAGCAAAATAAGTTAAATTGATTTAAATTGAGCGAAGAAGCAGCACAAAACGAACCGACAAGAACACACAAAGCACAACGAACGGCAAATAAAAATTAAGTAACAGCACAAATAATCGTAATGTGCATTTGTGTTGTACAAATAAAATGCAGGCGGGCACTCGACTTTCACATGCAGCATGTTGCACGATGGCTGCAACGTGCCGCAAAGACAACCGCACTGCACTTTTATCACTGCAACAGTTTGAAGGGTACTGTTCGTGGTCTGCGCACACGAAGCGCTGCGTCGCTGAGTGATGTGCAACAATCAGTGCGACTTAATCAAAACAGCCGCATCAAAACACTTGTTGCGCACACAGTTGTTTATTTATCAAACTGTGTCGCGGTGGCGCGCTGCTGTCGGCAAGTGACAAGTGTCTACTTTGACATCGTCTTAATGCCGAGAATTATCACACGTTGCCGTGTGCTGTCCGTACACGGCAAGGGCCAGGCGTCGACGCATATGTCAAATGGCTGTTGCGCCCCTGCGGTCGTGATAAATTCAACATAACCACACTTTATTGCGAGCGGCTGTTTTTGATTGGACCGCAATAACAATAAAAAACAGTCTATGTAGGAAAAAATGGCTGGCGAGCAGCCGCCAGTAAGTGTGTTGTTGTTAGAATGGTGCTTAGGGCTTTTATGATATTAGTATTAACATTCACCTTTTAGATGCGACATGTAGTCGGTTCAAGACACAATTGAGTTATGGGTGCCACCCCATGAATGGTTGGGGCCACTCAAGGTCGCAACTTTAGGCTGCCATGAACTGGGATGCCATAAATGTAAATTTACTATGTCATGGAGTTTGTAACGGCCAGATGGAAAAGTGACCGATATGGAAATGTTAGTATATGTCATATATTTACGATCAGAATAACCAGGAGAATAAAGAAAACCCCCAAGGGTGATTTTTTCATAAAATACATTTTCTCTAAATGTATTCTTCAAGGTTGGAAAGAATACGAAAATTCAAGTACAGGGTATGGATCTAGTATAGGGTATGGATAGGTCGTTCAAGACCGGTTAGACTGCGTTCTTTAACACAGTTTCGTTTCTGGTCTCGAACGATAAGAATTGAGTAGCGGTTTTACACTACCAGCTGAAATGCAGCGATTAAAATTGAAGTTTTTATGGCAATTTGATTTATGTGTGCAACGTACATATGTATTTATTGTTTCAGTTTGTTAAGTTATATTTGTTTTTAGTTGGTTTTTATTTTTGAATTTGAAAAAAAAAATTGTATCTAGTGAAAAAGCGACTAAAAAGCTTTGACTTTATTCATAATTCCTAAGGTGAAAACGTAAACTAGTTTTACATATGTTTCCGCAATTTTTGTTAAAACTTTTAAAGCAAGTATAGTAGATCGTTCTCATAGAAAGTTTCGGACCAATTTTCATAGAGAAAGTCTCTCATCAAAGTTGGTTTGTTAGGCAAGAAAGAGAGAAATGTATTTTTCGCATGAGATTCATAAATTGCTCTTTATATATCCACTGGTCATTCAAATCCATTAAAAATTCAATAAATTTTTATACTTTTCTATTACGCAAATAAAAGCGACATTGAACGGAAATCGTGTCCGACTAAAGTCTATAAAAAACAGTCTTTGGTGGCACCAAGCGACACAAAAAAGTTGCAAGGTGATAAATTGGTGCTGCGGTGCTGTCGAGGCGACTACTTACAAAGCGCTACACGCGCTGACGTTTGACTGGGGAGATTTGTGCGTTGTTTCCAATAAGAAAAGTGCCTCACGTCATGTTCTACACGAAATTGCAACATGCAGCGCGAGCAAACGACACTGTCGCTCGCTCCACACGAGCTATTCTGGCTCTACGCTCTTCGCTGTGCGCTCGTGCATTGTTTTCGTTTGCACACGAAAATGAAAATTGTAAATATTGTTTACAAATAAATAATTACTCGCTTTAGACATGCCGGCAACACGTAACCGCCACACAAGTTATCTCATTCGGCTGCTTTGCTATTAATGAAAATTTATTGATTTGAACGTTACTATTTACTACTTTTTATTGGCCCATTGAAGAATTGAATTAAATGTTTACGCAAACACTCGGCCTTCTGCACATTCGTGCAGCCTTTTGAGATTCATTGTATTTCCAACTGTCGTACATATTTGCGACAGTTTTTCGTTTGCTATTAATGTGTCTTTATTTATTTCTTCACGCCGCTATTTGTGTGCTTAATTGGTTTCCTATTCGACTACTTGCGAAGCGGAATTTATTTTCATAAAGCTTTAAACAATTTCTTATTGCTCGAAAATTGCGTTATTTTTGCTGTCTGTCAGCGCATCACACGCAGCGTTGTTGTTGCACGCGCCTGCCTGGCATGCGTTCACGATGCGCCGCTTTTCGTTTCGGTTTCATTCCCTGAAGAACGTCTCAGCGCTTGGCTCGATTTCAGCTCAATAATACGTCGGCTGCGTCGCTCCGAGTTTCTTACGAATTCAGCAGCTCTAATTGGCTTTAATTGAAATAAACTACTTTAAATTTTATTTACTTTTGTTCGTTACACTTACTTGTGTGCTTGACTCAGGCAATGCAACGCTTCTACTAATTCGTTTTGCTACGTTTTGGAGAATTTTTTAAAATATTTTTGGTTGGTTTTTGCGGTTAATTAGTATCAAAAGAATTCCATGAATGTTATCGCAATCAAGGGGAAATCAATTGACTTTGACATATATATTGAAATGAAGAACTGAAACCGTGGGACCGAAATGCTGCCAAAAGTGTAGGTGATTCATCTGTGGTGGAACAAGATGTCAACTCGCATACTTACGGAATATTTTCACTAAAAAACATGGCATGGATCCCTAAGGTAAACAAAACAGATGCGTTTTTTCATCTCAATAAATAATTGAGACCTCTAAATCGACAAAACGTGTTTTCTATAAGATGCTAAGTCTATCCATTTGTGTTTCTATAAGACAAAAAATCATAGACACAGTTAAATCATAGACACAGAATTCGACAGAAAATTTGTTGGACAATCTTAGGAGTTGGTCGTGGCATCTGCTTCCGAAGCTCTTAGTGGTCAGTCCCTCACCTCTCACAACATGGCCAAACCCAGTCTTTCCAATCTTCATATATAAAATCCATAAATCTATTAAGAAAACTTCAGCAAAAACACGCTGCACCATTCATTTTCAGTCAGCAGCATGCAGATCACACCTGCTTAACGCACATTTATTACCTGACGCACACACCCGCACACACATGCGTCCAACATCAGCGAACAGTTTGTCAAACGCACTCGGTCCCAGTTGAAAATTGCGCATAAATCTATTCACAAATATTTACATAGTGATTAAAATACTTAAGGCTAATACCAAAGTCGCACTGGGCCAGTTGAAAGACATTTTCGAATCATTACAAAATGGTATCCATTAAAATTCCAAACGATTCAAATCAATTAAAGAGCTAAAAATTCCTGCACACAGTCAGTCAATGCAGCCAGTGAGAAATGTGCAGGAAACCGAAAACCGCAACAACAAAAACTCGAAATGTAAAAGAAAAAAACATTTGTTAACCGAACTGTAAACATGTTGGAAAACGTTTTGGTTGGCGAGCAGGATTGCTGCCAAATGTTGTTGCCGCAAAAGTAAATCGAACAAATATAGAATAATGAAAGCGATGCATAAGCAGGCCAGCTGCGGCAGGGGGAAAACGAAACTTCTCGGAATAATTTCAAACGCTCGAATGATAATTCTATGATTTTAACAGCTGGTCAGTCGTGTCGACGGACACAATTGCCGCATGAACTGCAATAATAACAACAACGAGGAAAACAACAATTGCAACGAGCCAACAAATTCGTGGGCTTTTCAATTAAAACAGCGAGAAACATTTAACTTTCATGGCATTTTCAAATAAAATCCACGAACTTGGCAAAATTGAGAAATTGAAAAATCAGCAAACATTTGAAAAATCGAATCAAATCTGTAATGTTTTGCCGTCAGCAGTACTGCCGCCCGACGTCATTAATATCACCACCAACGCCGCAACCAACATCGTAAACAATATAAAAAGCAATAAAACAACAAAAACAACACCACCAACAATGGTTGTGGCACGTAACACGGATGCGCAGCAGTCGGGACGTCGAGTACAGACCCCACATGAGGCTCGTTCAGCGCCTTTGCCCGTATTTACGCTGCTGTTTTCTTTACATTTTTATTACAATTCGTTTATCGGCGGCGGAAAATGAAAGAACAATTTTACAATGGCCAATGAAACAAACGCCGGACAGACGCCAGCGACTTGCGTATGACGTGTGGCTGCGTTGGACAGCGATGGCAGCACGAAAATATTCCGCTGACAGAAAGCGGCTGCGGCCAGAAATTATTGCGCAGACAAATATGATCAATAATTTTGCTGCCGTTCCATTATGGAAAACTTAAAGTTGGAGCGAAAACGCCAAAAAGCAGCAAAATGGAAAATATGGTCAACAACAACAAGTTGGGAATTCAGTTGATAGTGGCTGCGTCTGCGGCCGCGGCTGCTGTTTTTATGATTTTATTTTTAGACAATCATAATTTTCAATTTTCACTTGAGCCGCCGTCGCCGCGTCGCTGCTGGTTTTTCTTTTAATATTTATGGGTGATGCCAAAGCGGCTGCATTTGGTCGTTCGCGCGCGCAAAAACACAACAAAACATTAGCGGAAAGTTACACCCTTTCCGCTGGCCGCACAAGGAAGATGTGAAGATTGGAATTATTTGTGGTATTTTTAGGCCAAACACCCGAATGGCGGCCGTCGCTTTGCTGCTGTTCTGCGGTTGAATGGGGTCAAATTGGCCCGCTGACGTTGACTGCACTCTCATCGCCGTCATGCCCGCTGCAGGCAGTGTGTCGAGCCGCCTAAACGACATTGTCCACGTGTGCAGTCGACTATATTTCGTGCACAGATTCGTGCCACTTAGTTCACAGTTGTGTATTTATGTCATAATCGCAGGTACTTTAAAGCGCTTTAATCCCCATTAGTTGTCGTTGTTGCATTGACTAACAAGCGGCGACACATTCGATAGAACATTTCAAATTCGTACTTTTCGTTTTGTTAGTCACTATCATAGTCAGGTAATTTTATGGACGTTATCGAGAGCGGAACAGTTGACTTATTCTTTGTTAGCGTCATTGTGTTGAATTTGCGCCGAACAGAAGAATGATTCAAAAAGTTTACCACTGCTGCGATGATGTTTGCTTGCTATCAGATGCTTTATCATTTGACTGCATCGCTTATAGATATCTTATTTACCGCGTACATTTAATTAATAACACATAGTTAGTACAGTGAGTCAGCGAACGAAGATAAACCAGCGATAAAAGGCGACAGTCTACACAAAATAAAAAGACAAATATAAAGGGTCGAAGAAGTGATATTAACGTCAGTTATTGAGAATCATTCTAAATGATATAAAGAATTGGTTTCTCCTTAACGATTTCTCTATCTCACTATGTTCAAAAATATATTGTAGTACACCGAAATATATAGGTATAAAAAATTGTGCATATATCATTCATGAGTCCATCATATACGGCAGCAAATCGGTGGCACAGATCATATATAGTTTTTCGCATAGTTCTTGATATCCTCAGCAATAATAGTTATTGCCTCAGTTTTTTTTTTGTTGTACGTTGCAGGCTTTTTTCTTGTCTGCCAATTGATTTCTTCCCCGATTCAACTCCAATTTACGTGGGCAGTCCGATAAGTACTTAGCCCCACCGCCCGATGGTGCCACTATTGTAAGAGAAATTTACTATCGTGTAGTACATCCTCGTAGACGGCTACTGTCAAAATTTCAGCCATATTGGATTTGTAGTTTTGTTTTGACCGCGTGTGGAAAAGAACGTGTCCGCTGATTTTAGAAAAATGGAAAAAGAGCAATATCGGTCGGTGATTCGCCAAATTGGTCGCATTAGGCTATGAACAGCTGCCCAATCCACCGTATTCTCCAGATTTGGCCCCGTGTGACTTCTTTTTGTTTCCAAACTTGAAAAAGTCACTCGCCGGGCAGAAATTTGAGTCGAATGAGGAGGTTATCGCCGCCGCGGAGGCCTCCAGAAAACGTATTTTTCAGACGGGTTAAAGAAGTTGGAGCATCGCTGGGTCAAGTGTATCGAGTTGAAAGGAGACTACGTTGAGAAATAAATTACCACTTTTCCAAAATTTTCGTTTTTCTTTTGTAGGCTAAGTACTTATCGGACCACCTTTGTATATCTTTATTATTGTTTTCATCTAAAACGAAGGATTCCCCAATTTTCATGGTGGCTCACTTTTAATTTTCTTCTATTGTCGCATTTTGTTTTCTAAGTGCGCCGACTGCTCATCATCAGCCTGATAACTTTGTATAATCTTTGTGGTTGACTACAAATGCAATTGTAACAGTTTAGTACAGCTTTTTTTAAAGTTCATCGGGAAGGCTTGCAATTGCAAGATATTGGCCAGGTGAATTTATTGTTATTGCCTGCTGTGTACATAGCAAATGTGTTTGCTAGCATTTAAATTAAACGCAATGAAAGCAAAACCTCATTCGCAAGAAATCAAAATAACAACAGCTGCGCGGTGACTACTCGAAAATTTAGTCACTCGTATTTTTCTTTTTTTCTTTACAAGTGTTTACTGTATTTTGTTGCTTTTAATTATTACCACATTTGCTATCAATGAACCATTTTTTTCTCAAGTTAAATACTAAAATTATAAACACTCGCGTACACTTTTTTATAAAGTAATCTGAGCGCATTAAAGTGACGATAAGACGAGCGACCACTCAGACGATAGTAAAAACAAACTGCAACAGTGCTATTAAAATAAATGTTTTAAAAAAGTTAGTAAGTAAAAAATACTTTAAACTTGAGTTGTATTTCATGTCGTTTATTTGTAATCTGCATAAAACAGTACATCGAATTCACTTGCAGTTCGGAGTATTCTCTCGCTCCTCCAACCCAGCAATCAAAAGGGCGGTCTCGCTGATTGTCAGCTCCACGCGCAAAATACTTTGCGACATGCAAACGTTTTCCGCTGCTTCCTTTGTTCTCCGCGCACAAAGTTGCCGTTCATTGCAAATAAACACCGAATGCCAGCAATTTTGATGGACACTTTTGACAGCGTCACTGTTAGCGTCAGCATAATTTGACATGCATTCAGCGATTCAAAACAAAATCGACGACAATCGAAAAATTCTCGTCAGCAAAAAACTAAATTACAGGTAGGTTGCACATTCATTGGAAACGGCACTCGAACCCAATTCGCTCTCACTGCACCCAACTGCAGCACCCTGTCGTCGCTCCGTAAGGCACTCTTCTTCACTAGTTTCAGCGGTGAACGCTGAAGCTGATGTAGCTGGCTGACAAAACATTTCAATTACTTAAAGTTTAGTGCCGCAGCCGAGCGAAGTTGTAAACATTTCGTGAATTTTCTTCTGATTTCGGTCTTTAATTAACTGTTGTCGCTTTCGAGTTGTGCTGTCTGATGAAGCAATAAGAAAAGTAGAATTACGTGCAATGTTTGAAGAATGTCAGTGATAAAAGCCCAGATATATCTTGCTAGGCTGTCCGATAAGATATCAAAGTACAGGAACGCGCAGTGCAGTGGTTGTCGGCGACGCGGTAATAATTCGAGTGTCGACAATTGGCGAATACTGCCAGCAAACTAGTGTGGCAAAAGGTTCTACTGATTGATGAGGGGGTTAGTTAAGGTTGGCGCTACATACTCTACTTCATCGAGCGGCAAAACAGGTGTGCGGTTCACGTTATTCTAGTTTGACTCTTCAAATAAACTTTTTTAAAAATTAACGTGCTTGGTGAGAATTCTATAAATGTAATCAAGATTGTAAGAAAGAGCATTTATTTTGTTTAAACTAGCCAACGGTGGGGCGATCCATCTGTACATATCCCACATATCACTATTAGGGCAACTTTCCTTTTCGACTTCAAATTATAACCTTATCAATTTAAAGTAGCACCTAGCTATCCGTCTAGAACAGTGATGACCACTCTGCTACCCGCTGGTCCAGAACCAACACTATGGCCAGGCACCTATATGAGGGCATTCCCAGTATTTGGGTCTAGGAAAAAGCACTTCGTCAGTTCTTACATTGAGCTTCAATTTGATGATTCATGCAAAAGTGTAAAGAACTTTTTCTCCACAAATGGGATTTTTTTGCACATTGTGGTTGTGAATGAGTATTTATAATGAGTATTTATAATGACGAAATATTAAAACATTTGTCATTTTGTGTTCTTCAAGTTTTTAGAAATACTTTGTTAACCCTTTCGCTATTTTGTTGCCATATGGCAACATGCTACTTTGTGTACGTCTGCATCCTCTATGGTTGCAAGAATACATTTTTTTGTTGGTCTTTAGAATAGTTTGAAGTTTTAGGGAAAATACAAAATTAATAAACTAAATATTTAAGTTTAAAGAAGAGAAGTATACAGGTTTTTTAATGGTATATCTTGACATAGTAAAGCAAGAAGAAGCAGAAAAAATTAGCGAACTTTTTAATTTGGCGTTTTCTTTCAATTTAGATACTTTTTTTTTAATTTTGGCTGAAGTAAATTAAGAAATATTCAAATTTTCGTTATGCGTAAAAAGTTTTATGTTTAAGTAATTATTACAGCCACAACGATGTGGTTGCTCTCATAGAAAAAACTCTAAAATACAGGGTCCGAGTATAAAAATTAAAAAATGTCTTATGGAATATTGCTAATATAACCACATAGAAGCCTAAGACGTAAAATTAAACATTTTAACTTTCCACAGTAAAAAACTGGAGCGAAAGGGTTAATGACAAACTTTGCTTTGCCAAACATTGTAAGAATACTTCGATGATGACTTGCTAACTTGAAAGTTTGACTGTTTTGTCATCAACAATATGAAAAACATTCAAAAAGAATATCTCAGTTGAATCTTATCTGTAAATCCTTTAGCATTCCTATTCAGTTATGAAATGAGTTCTCAATCGAACGCAATCTACCAGAACTCCATCACTTGTTTTTGTGTTGCACAATGTTTCTGTTGTTGACTTTAGTATTTCATATTTCCGAAGAAATGTTGCACAAGTCACCAGCTAAGCGTTTCATTTTTATTTCTTTGCTCGGAATTCCTTTGATATTATCTGCCATTCGAATTTAATGTACGCTTCTGAGTTTTATGTGCTTTCCTTTAATTTGCTGTGTGGCACAGTTTTCCGCTTCAAGCAATGAAATAGGAAGTCAAAAGCATCAACAACAAAGGTTGCATAAAATTCAGATTCCATGCACACAACGAGTCGATTGGGCACACTCGGTGCAGTTGTGTTGCGACAAACCTCAACTTTATTTTCACTTCATTTGCAAAATAAACAACTTTGCTCTTCGGTCATGTTACAATTTTAAACGATTCGTTATTATTTTTGACAGTGTTTCTATTTACATTAAGAACGTGTTGAATTCATACAATTTCAACGAAATGAAAACCAAAACAATCGAACAGCAACTGAGCGCAGAAATGCTGCAGAATAAACAGAATTCGCAACGCAAGATCAATGCCAGCGTATCCCCCACACTAAAGTGGACACTAAAAAATCTGGCATTCGAATGCTGCTTTTAATGATCGGATGATAGTTGACCGGTGAGGAGCGCCTTCAGTCGGCTGCAATGAAGCGTATCAAAGCCCATTCACGGCAGTTTGCAGCGACAAATCAACGCAATGATTAGTCAATGCCGATTCTGCCTCCTCGTCATCGTCGCCGCCCTCTACCCTCTAGGTGGGTGACATTGTATCAATTCAATTGTAAGCACAAAGCGAATAAGCAAACAAATTAGCGAACGCATTAAAAATGTCAACGCGACAATTCGTCAAAAATCGTAAACAAGTTCACATGAGTCAAAAGCGAAAAACGCTGCAAAATTTTCGAGCAACGTACAATGGGTGATATGCGAGCCGTCGGTTGTGGCGAGCGGCGGAACGCTCTGTGATTACCGATCACTGCACACTGCTTGCATCGGTATTATATGTGTCGGTATGCGCTGGGGAAGGTGTTCCCGCTCAAATAGTGTCAACAAACACAACAAAACATAAACAAATAGCGAGGCGGCAAACGTAGTACAGCTTCGGCGTGCACACAAAGGCGGCTGGGCGCCGTCGTTGTAACCCCAACCCTGATCTCAAAATGTAAATTGACTCTGATGGAAAGTCCTGAGCTCTGATGACGGCGACTGGTATACGTAGGAGAAGTGCAACACAATTTGTGTTCTTCTTGCGATCTTTTCGCAGAGTAAATAAATTCCCAGCACTCGTCGAAAACTGATTGTATCACTAATGTGATTTTAGGTTAAGTACTTTTAAGTATGCATATCGTTGTTTACATTTGGCCACTATTGAGAGTGTCACTATGTCGTGTTAGCTCTCTTTTGAGTTTATCGTCGTTTAGGTCACTATTGAGTGTGTCACTATTGCGGTTGTCATTCATAAAGCGCCATTGACTCTCAATCATCACAGAGGTCAAAGATCGTGCACGTATTGTCTGTGCGTTTGCCTGTCCATTTGCGTCACGCGACTTTGCACTTGCATCACCCGTTCAGAACGAGGTCCTTGCACTTCAAGAATGCTCAAATTCTGATATAGGAAACTGCGCTACCAGCATTTGCGCTGCCATCAAAAGGAATGCCACCAACGCAACGCATGCAGCCTGGTATGGCCCAAAAAACAATTCGCAAGTATCAGATGACAAATGACGGTGTTGCAGGAGGTAAAGCGGCCTGCCGTATGCAGTATTTAGGCAGCATGTCAACAATTGGTCAGCACGAGCAGTGCTCCTGTGCCAGAGGTCTTTACCCTCAGCGCAGCACGCTCCGACCGAACACCACCACCACCACCATCAAATGCCAACCAGTGCTAATTCCTTTTCTTCCTTCTTGTCTCTTTTGCAAATCTCATTGCGCCGACCCATTCGCATTCGCACAGTATGGAGCTGCGTGCGGCAGCGGTGTTACAGTTGGCGCTACTCACAGTCCTCAGCAAGATGATGATGCCGTTCGGCTTCGTTGACATGGTGCAGAACGAGCGCAAGTGCCAGTATCTGCGCACGGGCCGCATGCTGAAGATTCGCTGCTTCGACATGAACCTGAAGGAGGTGCCGCAGTACCTCAAGTCATCGGTGGAGGTAAGTTGTTGATGTGTCGCGGATTGCAGGCCCGCCGAGGAGCCGCGTTGGGACTGTTAATTGACTTTTGACCGCCGGCGCATATTCGCCATTCGTGAGCGAGAATGCAATGTGCATACCTAAAGGGTTAACGCAAGTCAAATGCAGACAAGACAATGAGCAGAAGAGTTCAGCGCGCGCGAACTGGGGCGGACGTGAAAATGATTCTCTGTTCAATTGGTTTCAATTAAACGGACAAAAGAAGTCGCGACAATTTCCTATGCATTTCACACATAAAATTCAATGAGTGTATATGAGTCGGTCCGCGGCCAGCTTCGACTAAATAAACAAACTGTACTGCAATATTGGGTCAGTGATAATTGGCCCCTGTTCGTCCCATTTGGGCATTTTCACTATACAGTAATTCAATGCGTCGTTTTGCAGGTTTTGGATCTAACATTCAATCGCATCAAAAAGCTCAAACGTTCCTCATTTGAAAACTACAAAAACATCAAATTTCTGCTGCTCTACGAGAACAAAGTGCAGTCGGTAGAGTCGGGCACATTTTCGCATCTGAAATCATTGCAGGTAAGCAACTAATTAGATTTGTAATTTCATTCGTTAATGCAATCGCCATCTAATGGCTAATTACCATTGCCGCTAATGGGCGGCCAATAGTGCAATAATTTCGCTATTGCGTTTGGCTCGACTCATTACTCGTTAATGCGAAACTGATAAGAATATTCAAGTGTGTTCGCACCTCGATTTAATTGCGCTAATAAAGTGTTTGTTGTTGCAGGAGATCGATCTGTCGAATAATGCGCTGGTCACGATACCGCTGGAAATATTGCAACTGCCATCGCTACGCAATCTGTACGTGGACGGTAACGAGCTGTTCAATCTGACACCCGACTTGCTGGTACGATTCAATGAAGCGCAATGTTTTATGAACTCGAATAAATTAGAAATTCTTCTTAATATCGCTTTTCTTTTCCGGGTGTTTGCAGATGCTGCAAAAGCCTATTGCAGCGCCCTTGGAATATCTCAATATAGCCGACTGTGGGCTACAGAACATACCCGACTTTGGAGCACTGCCAAGTAAGTATTCCATACATCTTATTTTATATTATCTGCGAGACAAAGGTCCTGGCAGCCAGTGCTCTCCACTTTTCGTGAAAAAAAAGAATTGTATTATTTTTCCACGCTTTTAAATAAATAAATAAGTATAAATACAGTACAAAGATAACGAGCTTTTTAAAATTCCTAAGTGTTAAGGACATATCAATAGCTATGTTATAAAAAATTGAGTATAGTATTTATATAATATTTGTTATGTCTATAAAATTTATTTTATATTAAATATTGTCTTCCATATTCATGTGAATCGTAGTGAAAATCTCACCTAAAACTTAAATTTTTCTGTCCAGAGCTATGGCACATAAATGCCTCAATGAATCCGCTTACTGAGTTCAGCGTGGACGCACTATCGAATATGTGCAACTTGCGCGACATGGATCTAACCAAGACCGAGTTCTCAGACTGCGCATGTCAACAAGTGAATCAATACCTGCGTTACATTGGCGCCAATACCAAATATGTGCCAGTCTGCATCGGTAAGTGAGCATAAATGAAATTGAAACCGATTTAGCATGAACAGCTTTAATAGCTCACAAATGTGAACTAGAACATATTTAGTACACATAATATCCAGCAGTTGTTTTCGTTACTCGTGCGCAAATTTATACAGACCACGTTTAGTGAAAATACCAACACAGTTTTTCATTTTTTCCACAACTAACTTTACCTACTATCAAGCACGTACAATTCCATAAAGTACTGAGTCAGTTTCAATTTAAAGAGGAAAGCATCGTTGATAAAAAATGATGATTCAGTTGTCGCTGTAACTTTTCTGACCGTTGATCTTGCAAATAAACTGCAGCACTCTTTCTGTAATGGGAATTCGATAAGTCAAGCGTTGTCAACCACTGTGACTTATTAATTGACGTATGGACTTTTTATCGTTAACCTTTGCGTTGTTTATGCTAATTTAAGCGTGAATCATAGTTTCAGAAGAATGATGAATGAACAAATTACAGAGCACAATACAAGTTGATGAATGGTTCATTTCGTTAGATTAGATTAGGTTAGGTAAGACAGGCAGCGCGTGCACTCGGAGGCCTCTAAGTCACATTGCGATGCCTGAAGAGTGTGGCAAGTTCCAGCAATTTCTTGTTTAGTGATGATGAATCTTAATTTCGAATGATTCTGCTCAGATCTACGGTGAATATTTTCAAGTGCAGGGTAATTCACTTTTTAAATAAATCGATACCAAAAGCTAGTCATTAGATATCAGTATAAAATGAAAGCGGAAAATTATTTAAAAACTTAAATTTATTACAATTTAAATTGTTTTCATTTAATTTTTATGTTCACAAGACACAGCACACTGTTTCCCAGATTTCTCTTTCGTGTTAAGAGGCGTTTGAAGAGAGCAAGAACATTGCTATATGGTGACGCCAAAGTTGCTAAATATACCAACACAAGCACTATCCAGCATCTCAAATGCAGAAATGCTGAACTTGCCAAAAAGTACAGCATACTTATTGGCGCAAGTTTTTGTTATGATTACACTAACTGACCAATACTATGAAAACGGTTCTAGTTCTCTCGCTTTAACTTAGCGTTGGCGCTAACTAATAAAAAACATTTTTTTAATTAATTCTTAATAATTTTATGAACATTTCATAATTCACAGAGTCATTCGACAGCAGCGTTTGTCCGGAGATGTACAATTCGACAGTCCACTCGGAGGCGTTTGGACGCTGCAAAAGCGAAATGCAACGTGCCGAAGAACGCAAATGGCTGGTGACGGGAGGCTACTGCGGCATCGGCTTGTTGGCGTTGCTGATTTCGAGTGAGTATCGTTTGCAAACAAGAACAAAATGTTTTGTCAGTTGGAGCTAATTTCCATTTAATTGCTCTTGTTTCAATTGCAGTTGTCTTCTTTTGGTGGTGCTGTAAACGGCGCTCGAAGAAGAAGAAGATCATTACCAAAACGAAAATGCAGAAAGCAACACCCAAACATCAGCCGCTCGTGTCGCCCACAACCGCTCTCAAGGGCCACAACGATCGCAGCATGCTGCAGGACTCGGACTGTGTGTGATCGAACGGGCTGTTCATTGCTCTTCACCGCGCGACTGCCAACAATTTAAGTCTGTGTACAATAGTGTCAATATTATTGTTCGTTAATGTTATTACTTTGCTTGTAAATTGCATAACAAATGTTTGCCATACAGCAAACAGAGACCAAAAAGGGGAAAACAAAATGTTATAGAATGTTATTTGCTTTTAAGAAGGCAAATTAGTTTGTGCGCAAGCGTTAACAAGGCACTGAGTGCTGGAGCAGCAGATGACCTTAAGTTTTTTTTGTTTTGTTTTTTACTGACCAACGCCCAATTTACGAATACACAACTAGTATTATTCGACTATAGCGCAGCCAAAGGCTTCGATTAATGTTTGAACGAATATCCAACGATTAATTAAGCTAACCTTAATTTAACGTAGTTTTAAAAAACATATTTTGTTATGAAAAGCCAACTGAATTAGTGCCTTATTTAGCATTTGAGCAATGCAAATAATTTCGTGCATTTAACTGTGGTCTGCTACTACTTGTAAGTGAAAATTAATGCACTTTTTAAAAAAGTTGTATCATCTTTTTAGTGAAAAGTGTCAATAGAAGTGAAGACGATGTATCGTAAATGTTATTTTTTCTACGTATAAAATTAGAAACATATTTATTACCTTGTACAGCGTAACTGTTAAGAAAATACGTATACATAATTAGAACGAAAGAATATATTTTAGTTAAAATACTTTTGTTAATAAATACAAAGAACTATTTATACGAAATCGTCTTTTGTGATTTGTATTAATTTGTATTTGTGAGTGAAAGACCCAAACAAAAACAAGCCTCAAAGAAATTGTTTACATTTCATTTTGCGCACACAGCAAGCACACGGAGCGTATACGTAACATCGATTCGAACTCAAGCATGCAAACACTTTGACGGCATTCAACACATATTTTGTGCTGGATTTGTTGTGCACACAAACGCCAGTTTCATCGCCCGCTGGCATCAATCACAGCCCGCCAATATTTGCCGGACGAACGCAAGCGCCATACGTGGCGTATGAGTGACAACTAATTGCACATCACAAAATTACCATAAACACGTTTATGACGCTGTCATACGCTGACAAAAGCGTAGTGTGTCTACACATTGCATGCGGTTCAGTGACCTGCCAGTGGTATCGTCAACCTCTGCGTCACCGCGGCAGGGCAAAATATTTCTATGGAAATTCGTCGACGACATGCAAGCTGCACATTTGCCAGGCAATGCCGTGTTGGCCTGCTCGCTTCCCACTTTAATTAAAATCAATAAAGCACCTCCGCACCTGCAGGACACTGTTGGCGCGCTGCGGCCACAGGATTTGCACGCTTCAGTTGAATTTCGTTGCTTGTGCAGTGAACGCGTGCACTCTCGAGCGCAACATGACCGCGTTGCGCCAAAAAATGTTGTGGTGTGTTTTGCCCGTGTTTTCGGTGCTGCTGCTCGACGAAATGCTGCTCACCGAGGCCTCAATGCGCAGCGTGCGCATCGAGGAGATTCCCTTCAGCCTGAGTGGCGCGGCAGATGCGGCGCGGCAGCGCGAGGGCAAGTTGGCTGCACAGCAGCGCGATGACGGCATCATTGCCGTTTCACGGTTAGAGAAGCAACGCGGCTTCTTTCATCTCTTTCATGTGCCCTGTGAGTGGAGAGGAAAACTGCCAAATTGATTGATTTCTGACCGACTTTTTTGCTCTCACGCAGACATCATTTGCTTCTTTGCCGCCAAGGGCAAGTGGCCCTTCATACCGCCCTTCATGCAGGTGCGCGTCGACGCCGCTGCCAAGGGCTTCTTCAGTCAGAACGACAGCGTCATTCGGCAAGCCTGCAACAAGTGGATTCAGATCAAGGAGTGCTTTCGGCCCATTTTTGGTGCGTGCAGTTTTAATTTGTTTTTATTCTTGTTTTCTTGGTAATTTCCTAATTTCTTTGCATTATTGTAGCACCTACTACGGTCGGCGACGTGGAGGGTATTGCGCCAGCGCGCGCTACCGCCTGTGCCAATCTGGTAGCCAACGAACCGATGGTCTACTTCGATCGCAATCACATTGGCAACGTCAGCGCCGAGACCATACACAACACCATCGAGTTTCTGGAGAGTTTCCTGCCGCCGTCTCCTAAAAAGACGAAGAAAAAAAATCGCGTACGCGGGCGTATAGATGAGATGGAAATCGAATGAGGCCGAGAGAACAAAGCTAGCATTGGAGTCTCAAACTGTTTAAAACTCGGCGACATTTTGTTCAGATTTCTATCCATTTGTGTTTCATTGCAATATCAAAACTTTGTATTTACACATATTTAATTGTAAAAGTATATATTAAAAATAATAATAAAAATAATAAAATACTTTAATCTCTTCCCGATAGCAGAAATTAAATGTATTAATTTGATTGTAAACATTATTTTGAGTACATTTAATTTAATGCATTTAATTTCTTTCATCGAGAAACAGTTTCTAAAACGAGTTTATTAGGTTGCGCCTTAAATCTATGACCTGCCGTATAAAGAATTTTCAGTACCAAACGCGCTGATTGTCGCCGCAATCAGTGCTCAATAAATACGACCCACACTACTGGCGTCGTCTTCTCCGTAACTTCGCCGCCTTCGCGCTATTCCTGCTTAAGTATCTGGTTCCACAGTCGCACACGCCTGACCTGGAAGTGGTTGTTCACACTGATTTCGAACGCGCCTGGCTCCGTATTCATGAATTCCTGGTAGTCGCATATGGCTTCGTCGCCGCTACGCTCGAAGGTGGCCTCGTTGCAGGGCCCCAGCTCGTTTGCGTCCATTGGAATGCTGAAAAGAAAAGTCAGACAGCTGCCAAGAGATGCCAGCACATTGAGCGCCCTCACCCATGCTTGGCAAAGTGCAGCAAGTTCGCAACGAAAGCAGCAGACACCGCCGCGTGCGTCGAGTTCTTCTCGAAGTCGGGAAAGAGCAGCGGCGCGCGAAAGGTGTAGATGAGGTCGTCGCAGTGTACCACGCCGTAGTTGGTCAGCTCCTGCCCGCCCGTGTAGATGCCCGCATAGCTGTAGGGGCCCTTGTAGTTGAACTTGTACAGATAGACGGGATAGCGTTCCGTGTCCACCGTGTGCACGTAGTGGGCGATGGCATTGTAGAGGGGCTGGTGAAAGGCGCGATCGGTGATGCACTGCAAAATATGGACACAATATTATTGGTTTCATGTCCAGTTCGCGGCTCAACGCACATCCAGGAAGCCCTGCGATGTTTCGTCGTTGATTTCGTGCTCGCCGTCAAAGTACTCGTCGATGACGTGCTGCATCACTTCGGCGCGCTGTGCGCTGTCGAACGCCGGCGGCAAGTCCAGCAGCTTCTCCAGTAACTCGTCGAAGTTCTCATTGAATTCCGCCTTCAGCGTCTCGTTAGCCAGAATGGAGAATACCCGGACAGCGCCCTCTTGCGGCACCACGCCCACCATCCACGGCACTGGCTTGTACTTTCCTTCGGCCAGCAGCTGCCTCGGGTGCTGCGTCAGAAAGGCGTCCTTGGCACTCGCTTTCTCCACCACGGGCCGAAAGTTGGTCAAGTGGTCGACGTGCCAGTACTTCAGGCCATCTCCGGCATTAACCAAAGCGGTTGCGTCGACACCGCGCAGTGCGCGCGTCAGCTTAGTGGGGCTCAGCTCGTGTGCCTGGGAAATGTTGCAGAGCACGGCCAGGGTGCGCGCCTGTGCCAGCGGCTGGTCGGTGATGGCGAAGGGCACATTGGCAGTGCCGCTCATTGCGATGATGCTGCGAAATAGACCTGCGGCAATGGGGGCGAATTAAAGCAACTCAAGCTTCATTGATGGACTTCCAACCTTCCGACTGCTTGCTCAGCACGTGCATGTGTGCCGATATGGCGCCGGCACTCTGGCCGAAAATGGTCACCTGCTGCGGTTCGCCGCCGAAGGCGCCAATGTTGCGCTGCACCCAACGCAAGGCCAGATTTTGATCCTTCAATCCAAAGTTGCCCGGTATGTTTGAGTCCTCGGTGGAGAGAAATCCTGCAAGAGGAGACTATAAGACATCTTACGGCATTTGCAGTTGCAGCTGCTGCATACCGAACGGGCCCAAGCGGTAGGCGAATGTCACCAGAATAACTGCCTGTGTGTCCATGAAGTACTCAGGACCATGCACTAGCGGCCCGGGATTGCCGCTGAACCAGCCGCCGCCATGTATATACACCATGACGGGCAAACGTTGCTTGGTGCGCACCTGTAATCGTTTCAGAAGCTTCACAAAATGCCGCCGATTTCAGTAAAAAAGGCCCTTAGCACTCCTCCAAATTTAACCCGATTATGTGTTGTGAGTATATAAGAAGTACGAACCACACTTACCGTTGGCCGATATACATTAAGATACAGACAGTCCTCCACGCCAAACACCTCTGGCTTTGGCACCAAATAATTCTTTTGGATGCAGTCCATCTTTGCTTCTGTTGCATTCAGCACACCCCACCATCGTGGCTGCGCCTTGGGATTCTGTTGATCAGAGCAAAAGCTTCAATCGCTTCCATTAGACACCGCACCGCCCGGCAGATCGAGCCCTTTTCGAGCACTCACACTGAAACGCAACTCGCCCACCGGCGGTAAAGCGTACGGGATACCCAGAAAGGCCTCAAAACGCGGCGTTCTGTAGCCGGGCATATATCGGCCATGCATGCAGCCCATGTAGTGGCCACACACCTTCGGCAATTCCGGCGACTGAGTCAGCACAGCTGCCGGAGGCGTTGCTACCGCCGCCTGGCAACATGACACTGCCAGCAGCAAAAGCTGAGCCGCTGCGGTGGCTGTCATCGTTTTCATTGTTGTGGCTGCTACTGCTCTTGTATTGTTATAGTTGTTGTTGTTGTTGCGACTGTCTAGTCTACGCGTAGTCTGGTCAGGCTTTGCCGCGAGCGATCGCGGCTCGTTGGCTATGATGAACAGCGGTCGAAGTGCAATGCGGCGCACCGTGACTTGGCTGCTGGGCGTTGAGTGGTGCTGCTACTGCTCTGCAAAAAAGAAACGTTTGAAAATTATTAATGTCCATCATTTGGTGTTTTTGATTATTGAGCTGTCTCCAAGCTTGTATGACGGTCAACGCTTCCCTCCCTCAACTGTCACTTCATAACTGATGTTGTGGTTGTTGTTGCTATGGTCAATTCATAAAGGTTTGTACAAATTTAATCGCATGTTAATTAAGTTTTTTTAATGTATTGTGCATTTTTCTTCTTTAATGTTCCACTCAAATAGTTATTTCTATTTTTGGGCACGTGTCTGCGTTGTTGCTTACTCGTTTTCATTTTGTTTTTGTTTTGATTGTCCCATTGAAATGAATACGCTGTCAACATTTATTAAATACAAGCATTATACAAGCAAATTTAGTTTTGTTTGTTTCTTTTGGCTTATCTCTTTCGAGTGATAATTTTGAGATTGTTTCCAAGCCATTTTTATTTCCAAACAGTTTTGTATTTATTTGCTCACTCATATTTCTTTTTTTATTATTTGTAATTGCAAATGTGTTGAATGTTGATGTTGAATGAATGATGTAACAGGATACGGATACAAAAAACGTAATTCACTCGACAACACTTGTTGTAAAAAAAAAACAAAAACAAAAACATAAACAAACACATTCATTTCGTCGATTACTCGTATTATGGAAATATTTTTGAATTGCGGATAAGCCTCAATTGCAAAGCGAACGTAAACCAGTCCTTAGGAGCACATAATCCTTGTTGGCACAAATGTGCGGTACGGCTTGCATTACATCGCTGATTACATGGAGCTAAAAGCTAACAAATTAGTATCTACTGAACAAATAATCAACTTTCAACATTCATACCAAAACATATTTTTACCTTGCAACACATGTTTGCAAGAATCATAACAAAACAAGTACGTATTGTTTTGCATAGCTTTCCAATGATCATAGCACAGAGACCAAACACAGGTTTACAAATTCGTTTAAACTTTTGTCCATGAGAAGAAAATATTGTTAATTTCTTCAGTTCAGTTTTTCTATATTTACGCGTTATTACTTTTCAAGTTTGGAGCTCAGAGCATTCTAAATAAAATCTGTTTTCAGCCCTCCGACATTTCGACAGCGAAAAGCTGGCAAATGTCTGTCATTTATAAAATCATACAAAGGTCGGAGGAGAAGTTGTATTGCCATTTTTTTTTTAATTTACAACACTTTTTCGACAAATAGTACTTCCCCGCTAGTTTCGCAAATTTCTTTTTAATAATAATGCTGCATTTCAAACTGTATTTTTTGCTGATTAATTAGGTCCGCGACGTATCGCGTGCGGGAAAAACGGCGAAAAATATTCTAGAACACATTTCTCAGTTGCCAATACTCGCTGGTGGAATAGGACCTACACCAATTAAGCCCGCCAGAAGTTCTTAAGACAGATTCATGACCGTCGCCGTCAACGTTAACGAGAATTTTTTTTTTTTAACGGGAAATTTCTGATGGCTAAAACAATCCCAGGGCACGTTTTACTAACGTAAGAGGCTGCACCACGAATTGATGAAAATCGAAAGCTACCAATGATTTTTGAACAAAATTATTATTAAAAGAAATGGCCCATAAAACAAACGACTCAGTTCTATTGCAATTCAAAGCTGTCTAACTTCTCCCAATGAAATCGTAACAACTTGTTTATCAATTACTTCGACAACTAGTTTCAACCAAGAAAAACATTGAATGAAGTGTTCAAAATTACCTTTGAAACACCTTTTGGTACTTTGGCCCCAAATCCTTGTATACTGGTGTAAACAGACAGTTGGCGATTAAATTACATTCAGGAAATATGCTTTCAACTACTCGACGCAAGAACTGCAAATAAAAAACCCGACTGCTGCTTAGTACCAGAAAAGGGCGTAGAAAATTGGTAACTAAAAATCTGACTGCTGCTGATACCAAGAAATGTAGTGAATAATTTTTCACTACTTTAAATTTGTATATCCAATCATGTGTGTAAGTTTTTTTGAAACTTACGTGTTATGGAGTGAAGAAAATACATTGGATTTAATTTTAGTTTTAGATAAAAAAGATGTTTATTCCACTTACTTAAAGTACTTTGCTCCAGTCGTTTAGTTGCAGCAATGGCAATTTTTTTTTTACTTTTTCGCTGCAGTCGCAATTTCTAATAAAATTCTCATAGTACTAACTTTCTTAGTTGTATTACAAATTAAATGTTCAAAATTCAACTGAATACTTTTCACTTTCTTTAACTTGACTTCAAACTTTACGCAAGCAGGTCCTTGCTGAGGATCTTGTGTCAATCAACTGTATGTGTGTGTGTGTGCGTGCGTGATTATATCGCCGTTTCACTACTTAAATTAGGGATTTAACTACCGTTGGCCGTGGCAAGCGAAACGCGTCTGACGACTGTAAGGCCTCGACAAAACGATTTTATTCTTGAATAGAAAAGAAAAAGCGAAAAAAAATATTTTCAACCAACAACAACGATAACAATAGTGAATAATGAATAGCTGATCGCACGCTTAGCTCAGCACTTGGAGCGTCGAGGGGCGACGTAGGAAAATTGAAAACGTAAACCGGAGTCACAACTCCCCACGACCTTCCCACACCCACCCGGCTTGTCGTCGTCGTCGTGCTTTGCAGTTTGCAGTCGTGTTTGCGTGTACTATGGAAAATAATATGGAAAATGCCTTAGTAACAACCCAAATAAGTGTCGTTGGTGCAAAATTACGAATACGTACAAAATAGAAAAAGTAAATCGCCAGTTGTATTGCCGGCTGTATGTCTACGGCGCTGTTGCAGTGTCTGTCACACTGAAATCCTAATCAGTGAGTCGTTTGATGAATTCGATCTCACGCATGATTGAGTTATTTGCGACCAAAGCGCCAGTTAAAGTGCTCAGGCACGAATGCTAAATGTATTGGCAGGAGTTGTTAAGTTTTTGAATATTATAAACTGACATTTGACGAACACAAACGCAACTTATAATCAAACAGCGCATTGCATTATTGATTTCAGGCAGTTAACTTGCGTGTGTGTGTTTACATGTTTTGATGCGTGTCTCGATAATAGTTAACAATTCTCACTTCATAAATAAAATATGCAAAATGTTTTTATTTCCTATTTATATTTAAAATCAATAAACAATAACTTTTTAAAAGTGTTGTTAATCTTGTCAGAACTCATTCTCACACATTGCAGATCTACATATGTGTAAAAGGCCCCGTAGGAATTGAAATGAAAGGGGCAAATATTACTTGATTAAGAAAAATGTTATTCGTAACTTATTTTTTTTTTAATTTACATAAAATATTTTTTACAAAACAAAAGTCAATAGATGAATTTTCTATTTGCTGAAACCGGAGGGTCGAAGTATAAAATGTTGCTACGGAAAAGTGCCCAAATTCTTGATCAGGACGAGCAGAATAATGAACTAAGTAATTCATGTTTATTCGCTCAGTTGTTGACCGGCTTGAAAGCACGAAAACTCTTGAAAGAGTTATGAATGAATTAATATAACTAAGCAAATACATTTGTGAAGTATTTGCTACTTATTAGTAACAACAAAAGTGAAACAATTCTCACCTCAATTCTAAAAAAAAAAAAACATATGAAAGTTTGATCAAAATATACCTACACCCAACTAATTTTTGACTCGCTTTTTTACATTATTTTCAAAGAAACGAAGAAACAAAGTATTGTGGTGTGTACCACAAAACCGGAATATTTTTCGTACTTGGCCTTTTCACTCTAAGCAAACAAACAGAGGTCTGCATACAACAACTTCAACTATGATCGTAAATCTTTCTTAATACACGCTAAATATTTGCTTCTAACTTTTTAGACAAAAGTTGTCGAATTTTCATATACTAACAATTTGTACGATTTCGCTTTAGACAAGTACTTGCAACAGAGCTAAAGCACTTTGTAAACTCCAACATTCAATACTGAATCAGCTGGTGTGTAAATTTTTTCATGTGTAGGAAATACACTGTGATTCAAAGCTGGGGCGCGTGCCGGTTGGTGGCGTCTGGTGGCCGTGTCGCGTGGCGTACATGTCAAGAGTGTCTGGCATTTTGGTAGCGCCCAAATAAACGTTCACACACACGCACAAATACAGATTGTTGATGTATACAATATAAATACATATTAGAGATTTAAATCAGCCATGAGGCAGGCTTAGTCTAGGGTCTTGACAGTTATGGAGGTCGACACTTGAAGAATTGCTTGGGTATTTCCGATGGCATTTACATATATTACAAACTAGAAGTCATTATTTCGTTACATATTGAAGTTCATTGTTCATCTGACAAGCGGGTAACCGTGAGCAGGCACTAACCCCCTGTAATTTCGTCGCACACATGTTGCTGATTACAGCCGCCTTAATTGCGGCACAAACAACGCCGCTCGATCGTGTTTATAATTGCCGGGCAAATGCAATCAATCAATCAATTAATCGGCGTCACAAGCAAACAAACGATTACTTGGATGCAAACAGATCCGATCCAGCCAATGTGGCAGATTTTGATGCGACTAACAAATTTTGCGACTGCAGCGTTTAGGTAAACCGTTCGTCAAACGTTGTCGACGGTTGTCCGCTTCCGTTTCCACTTCCACTTATTGACAACAGCTGTGCGTCGTCGATTGAAAAGTTTTCTGTTTTTCATTTCTTTTTCACTTTTTGCATATTTCATGTGATTAGAAATGAAAGTGAAACCCGTTAAATGTGCATTCGAGTGCGATAGCCGGCGCGTGTGTCTCTTAATGTGTGTGTACATGTGTGTACGTTTGTAGAAACTGCAACTCACGTTCAATGTGTTCAGGTTATTGTTGTTGTTGTGGTCGTTGCTATTGTTTTCATTACAAAGCGGTAACAACAACAACGAGCCGTGGAAAAAGGGCTTGTCTGCATTAATTCTAACGCTTAACCGATTACTGACCGGATGAACATTTATTGTTATCTATATATATAAAAATGAAACGTGGTTCGTTCGGCCGCTTAAAACTCGAAAACGACTGGACCAACTTGAATACTTCCTTCGGCGGGTTTGTTCAAAATGTTTACGTGAAGGTTTATAAAAAAAGAAATGTCGGGAAAAGGGGCGTGGCACCACAAGAATACATTTTTAGACAATAACTTTGGAACCATAAGTCACACATCAATTAAATTTGGTACAAACTTTCTATTTAATCATGTCCTTCGACCGAGGGCATGGGGTGGGTATTGGACAAGGGGGTGTGGCACCGCCCATACAACTTAAATCTTCTAAATGGAATAGCTTCGGAATTGTAAGTCGCACAGCATTGAAATTTGGTGCACCGTCGTTTCATAGATGTGTCATGCTACTGTTTAAATTTTATGGGCGTTGAACAAGGGGCGTGGCACATATTTTATGATCCAATATTTCAGCAGCACTCTAAGTCGTACATCAATGAAACTTGGTATGAACCTACCATTTAGTCATATCTTTCGAGAGAGGGAATGGGGCGGGTATTTAACAAGAGGGCGTGGCTCCGCCCATACAACTCAAATCTTTTATATGGAATAGCTTCGGAATTGTAAGCCACACAGCATTGAAATTTGGTACGAACTCGTCCCATAAAAGTGTCATTCTATTGTTAAAATTTTTGGGCTTAGACAAGGGGCGTGGCACATTTGTTTGACCCAAACTGTCCGCATAATTTTTAAACTGTTCGTCGCACATCAATGAAACTTAGTACGAATTTACCATTTAGTCATATCTCTCCACAGACAGAATGGGCGGGTATTTAACAAGAGGGCGTGGTTCCGCCCATAGAACTTAAATCTTTTATATGGAATAGCTTCGGAGTTGTAAGCCGCACAGCATTGAAATTTGGTTTACCGTCGTTTCATAGATGTGTCATTCTACTGATGAGATTTGATCGGCGTTGGTCAAGGGGCGTGGCACATGTTTTAGGATCCAACAGTTATGCAGTACACACACACACACCAGTGAAACTTGGTACGAACTTTCCACTTAGTAGCACAATTCGACTAGAAGAAATTTGTGAGCATTGGACAAGGGGCCGTGGTACCGCCTCCATTTTTATATACATTGATTGTTTGTCCTGACTGACTGACTGATTGATTGATTGATTCATCATCGCTCAGCCCAAACCGCTGAAGCTACAAATATGAAATTTGAACTGTAGGTACATCTTGAAAATGAACCTCCGCTAAGACGGGATTTTTTGAAATTCGGGGTGTAAATGGGCAAAAATGTGTTAAGGTGTTGTATGAAGAAAAGTGATTTAAGAGACATATTGATTTTGAACTTCCTGAAAATACTCTAAATCAAAAATAATTCTACACATATTTTATAATTTTTCGAAAATCAAAATTTATCTGGACCAACAATGGGTTAAGATTTGTTTAAGGGTAGACTCGAAAAAAACATGAACCGATTGGCCTATTGACTTCAAAAATTGTAAAAATACTTGAAATAAAAAACATTGGTCACGCGTTTCTCATTACTTTCAAAATCGAAATCTAACTGGATCAACGACGGGTTGAAAGTACATATGTATGGAGAAACACGTTTTTTAGCCTTTTGACTTCAAACTTGGTGAAAGTACTTCAAATGTCAAATAACTCGATACGTGTTTATAATTTTTTCCGAATACTAAAATCGGACGGGGTCAACGACCGGTTAAAAGTTTGTATGGCGAAACTGTAAAAAACATGAATTAATGGGGCCACTTACTTCAAATTTTGTGAAAGTACTTTTAGTGAGAAATAATTTGACAAGTGTTTTTCACTTTTTTGAAAATCAAAATCTTACGGGGTCAACAATGGGTTAACAGTTTGTATGGAGAAACACGATTTATTGGTCCTTTTCACTTCAAACTTAGACAAAAAGCACTTCTATCGGGAAATAATTAAAATGTGCATTTCATTTTTTGAGAAAATGGAAATCTAGCGTGATAAACTAAGGGTTAAGAATTTGTTTAGGGTAAATGTGAAAACTTATGATTTAAAGAGCTTTTGACTTCAAAATTTTTGGAAATACTTGACATCAAAGATAATAGACATATGTTTTTTTAAATCAAAATCTGACGGGGTCAACAATGGGTTCAGAATTTGTATCGGGTGAAACAAGAGAGCTTGCGTGCGAAGCCGCGGGGCCCAGCTAGTGCAAATATAAACAAAGGATTCGCATGACCAAAATAACATTTATATACTGTTGTGACATATTTAAATGGCTAATTGCTCTGCATCTTAATCAATAATAATTCCTTGACACGAAACAAAGAACTATTAGGCCCAGAGTATGGAAATGTATGTAAACGCTTCATATAAATATTTTTTACTATAAAATTACATATGTCGGGCAATGGTCAAGGACGTGTCCTATATAATATGGAAAATCAGCGGTCCTTGAAGGAAGGCCAGGGGCACCTCTACCACGTACTAATTACTATTATTTACAAAAATGCTGTTACTTGTTCTGTAACATTTAATATATTTTATTTATCACTTTCTGAGGAATATAAAGGAAAATGATAGTGGGATATAGAATGAATTAAACAGACTAAAAGAAAGTCATTTGAATTTGTGAAATTCTTTCGTAATTTACATCCATTGAATTTGCTCATTTCAAGTTAATTGTTTGTGCATTTACCACTATTGAAATGCATTCGATATTCAACTAATATTTTGTATCAAGAACTGGCTGAACCATTTTGTAAAAAAATTAAATGCAGTGCAAAAAGGTGCTACCGACTTAAAAGCCAAATACATCTACAGTGGTCCATTGATGGTTCTATATTACGAACGAAAGTGAAATTTGCTATTCGATATAACGAATATTTATGTTATTTTTCACCCTTCGAATTGTTTTTATTTGAGCATTCATATTCTTTACAAAACAATGAATGTTTGGTTCCGTCAAGTGAACGGAACCTCAGTTGTTTTTGTTTTTGTTACGTTAACACTCCGAGGCCCAACAAGGTCCATAGGGACCTATGGCGTTTTTAAAAGCAATTATTTTGTATTTTATACGTTTTTGCAATCTGTCTGTAGTAACAAATACATACATATATGTTTACTAAAAAATATACACCAAGCTTAGCCTTTTGGCTTTCCAAACACATCTACACACATTATGTAACACTACATTACACAATTACAAGCCGTTATATGCAATATTACAAACGAGGTCCCTGGGGACCTTGTTGGGCTTTGGCCGTTTAAAAAGTTGTTGGGCATCCGAGTGTTAAAACTTTCAAATTTACGTCAAGCTAACAACATTTTCAAATTCTGTTTGTAGTTATGCATTGCTGATCATTTTCACAGGATTTGTTTTGCGTTCGGTCGGCTTTTTTCTTTTAAAAATTAAAATTTCAATAACCAATGAAACGAAATTGCCATACAGAAAAGTTTACTTGCGGTAAAGAGGCAATGGAGCATCGAAGACACATAACCATATTTGTATTTTGAAAATGCTGGAATAAAACAAGATATTTGTTTAAAAACTGAATATGCGAGACTTATTTATTTAATAAGGATGGTTTAAAACAAAAAAAAATGTCGATCGATTTAACGAACTTTTCGATTTAACAAATTGGTGGTACAACATAAGATTCGTTATATTGGACATCCACTGTATAAGTTTTGGTGTTTTTAGTTGAATTTCTGCAGTTTTTTTCAAAATTGCGGCACACGCGCCGACACCAACTGCGTTCCCAATATTTCTTTTAGTAAGCAGAAAATGTACAACCATTTTCTGCTGCCGTAATGTTGTGCCAACACTGTGAAAATTTTAATTTGTTACAAGCTAAACACGTGTAAATATGTTTAGAAGCAACGTTTCAACTGCAACAGCTTTTTTGAAGTCCAAAACAAAAAACATAACAACAAATATGCTGGAAAGAATTTCTTCTGGATTGCTGGCTACACTGTACAACCAATCGGAGGGTTACGCAAACACATGTCAAACCGATAGAGACTGCAGATAGACCAAACATAACATATACTGACGGGCATTGGAACATATCCGATATTTCTGAGCTTGAAAATAAAGGAAGGACATGGCAGGCAGTGTAGTCAACTCAGCCTCCTGTGAGTCTGTCCCGCATGCGTCTTCTTGTCATTGCTACCTTGAAGCCAGTGACACCACAAAGTTTATGCAGAATTATTTGCAGATCGGGTGCTTTAAATCAGTGGTAAAGCTGGTGTGAGTTAAAAAAAACAGCTTATTGAAGAACTGTTTTCACAGCAGCTCACACTTTTTACTTTTAACATGTACTTTGAACTTTTGATGTTTTAACCATTTAGACCAAATATTCTGAACCTTACCACCAGACTTAAGCCCGAACAAAGACCATGTAAGGTAATGTAGCGACTTGGGTTCATTGATTGCTAAAAATACTTTAAAATAACTTTCTGCGTGCAATATTTTCATTCAAGTTTTGAAAGTAACGACTTGTTTGCACACTGCACAATTAGCACTGGACCGTAATTGACTTCGAGTTTGGCGCCAGTCTTCACGCCCGTAAACTCATACATGCACATGTGTAGGGCCAGAACTCACTCACAACTACGCATTATCTCATTTCTGTTTACTTGCACTTTATCCACTTGTTGGCTCTTCTAATATTTACCAAAATCGAAATTGCTAACGCGCAATTGGCCAACGCAATTTCCACACAACAACATTCAATACACAACCATGACACTGCCTCTGGCAGAGCGGTGGACAGCACCCAGCTGCTTCCCAATAATGCAACCACAATTGGAGCAACTTATTTTACATAATGCTTGGGTATCTAGATGGCTTACTGCTTCCGTTTCAGCGTAGGAAATGTGAAGAATTTGTGCGCTTATTGCGTTCAACCGAATATCGAACGCCGAGCGAACTTTTGTGCGCGACGAGCGGGCAAGCGCGCGAGCAACTTGGCGAGCTTATCTTTGAGGTTCGAGTGCGCATTGGCTACTAAGAAAGGCAATGGTAGAAATCCGACTTTTATCTTTCGAGTGCCACCGAATGGAGCGCGTAGTGATTGAAAAGAGATTTAAATACATGCTACATGCCGCGACGCGACGGACGCAACGCGCCGCACATGTAAGCTCGACGCTTTGCGCCAGCCCGCACGACAGATCTTTCATTGATATCGCGTGCAGCGCCCAAATGATAGCTGCTGATAGTCCACAGCTGCGGCCGCTGTTGCTACTGCGACGCCCGCTGAAGGCTTTAAAACCCAAATAAAATAAGTTTTATGTTTTCTCAGATATTTTCACAATGTTATAGTATTCGAGAAAAAACAAAACAACGCTCCTGATTAAAACCGACGCGTACGAGTGGGCGCACTCAGGAGCAGCCTGAATTGTGTTGCTTACTGGCTGATTGACGTTTGGCCACAACTGCACAAATACCTCTCAAACGGGTTGACGAAAGGTGTACTAAGAAAGTGATAAGTCATTTTATCGGCAGCGCGTTCGTCTGTCTGTCTACATCTGCAAGACAATATGGTATACTACTAGTATGTATGTCGCATATGAACATACATACTTACATAAAAGTATTGAAATTAACACGGCGCACTGCTCAGTGTTCAATTAACTAATCAACTAAATTAATTGTTATCGCTTAGTTTGGAACGTGTCGCGGTGGAACTGACTATTTTTGACGTAAAAGGAGGTCTGGCTCAAGTTTGAATTTTGCAGTACATGATGCATTGAAGATCTTCACTTTCAATAGGTTCGGATAGATTTTCGTACTGTTTGGGTAAATAAGAAAAAGTTTGTTTGAAAACATAAAAAGTTGTGAGTAAAATTTTACGCAATCTGCGGCATTTGTCGCTTTGTCTCTGGCAGAAACATGAAAAGACTTCGCTAAGAGGGTTTGTAAATGTAAATTTAAGAACATTTTGAACTGTTTTATTAAGTTTTCAATGCTTTTATCCTTGAAACTGCATGCAGTGTGAGTTAACTTCAAACGTCGCAAGTGAACCAAAAACCAAAAATAAACAATAATTCATATTTATGTATTTATTGATGCCAAGAGCAGCGCATTTTTAAACAACTAAAAACGTTCGAAGCTGTCGGAGGGGTTTCAACATCCACAACCTGGCCTCCTTTGCTACGCCCCTCGTGGCTGGCATTGCATTTTGTATGCATGGCTACATTTTTGTCCTTGAAAGTAAAAACGCGCAAACATGCAAAATGCAATGAATGAATTTCTGTTTAGTTTGTTGTTGTTGTGCACTTTTTAAATTTACTTTCTGTGGTGCTCTTTCCTTGCATTTTGCTTTTTGCAGTTTGCTGCAATCTTTCAATGCCTCCACACGCACAGACACCAAGTGTTCAGTAGGCCGACTGTCTGTGCCGATCGGCGACGGGCGGGCGTGTTGCTGTTTTTCAATGTCGCACAGCTCCGTTGGCTGCAATCTGAATTGATAAGCGGACGCATGCTGAAAAGCGGTCAAAAAGTGGGTCACATGCGCGTGCAGTTGATACTTCACACAAAAACGAATATTGGTGTATTTTTCGTGAGTATTTTTTTCTTTAAATTTTTATAACGTTAACCCTCGACTACAAAGGTCCTCCCACTAGTGAATTTGCATTGGAAAAGAATAAATTAAAATACAGCAATTTTTATATTTTTCAATGCTGCTGCTACATCTGCATGATTATGTAATTATTTATTTGCAAATCGAATTTAAAGTTTTATTTTTAAATCGCTAAAATCGTTTTCCTTTTCCTTTTGAACTACAATATTTCCTTCCACAGGCGCATGCGCTTTCCGTTAATTGCTTGGCCAACAACTTCGATGAATGTGTCGCCGGAATTCACAATTTCCAGCCATTTGCAAACTCCATCAACATCTTTCACATTGCATACACCGAGCTTATCAAAACTTGCCACTTTTCTACAAATAACAATATGTATGTATATAAAAAAATTTAAAAAAACTTCAATTCAGTCTACGCCCACTTACCCGTTTTTGGCAAACTCCAAATAAATTCCGACATACTCTCGCATCACAGCCGCATCAGGCGAGTCCTTGTCTACAAAGTCTTGCGGAAATATTAGCGGCGAATGGAACAGGTACAACATGTCGTCCAAGTGCACCACGCCATAGTCCCGCGGACTGCCTTCGGTGTACACCACACTGTATGAATACGGGCCGCGATAGTTGAACTCGAACAGGCCCATCGGACTATTCGACGCACTTTCGAGCATGTCCTCCAGCGTTCTATAGAACGGATAGAAAAAGTTCAAATCGCCAAGGAGCTGCAAACATAATGTGTCACTGCAGGGGAGACAAGTTATTGTATTAGGAAACCGCACTTCACACACCTCCAAGAAACCGGCCAGCGTGACGTTGTTCAGCTCGTGCACGCCATTCATATATTCCCCCAGCACCGTCTCGATGACCTCGCTTTGATGGCCTGCACTCGCCGCGTTTTGCTCAAGTCCCAGCATCTCCCACAGCAGCTTATCGAAATTCTGATTCAACTCCTGTCGCAGCTGCTCTGATTCAATGACACCTGCCGCCATCACCGCGGCCTCACCCCTCACCGGCACAACGCCCATTAACCACGGCACCGTCTTGAGCGCTTTGTCGCGCGACAATTGCGCTGGCAATGCAGTCAGAAAGGCATTCGACCAGCTGGACTGTTCAACCACCGGCCGAAAATTCATCAACGGATACAGGTGCCAGCCTTTCAACGCGGTGCCTGCATTCAACAGCGTCACTGGGTCCATGTCGCGCAGCGCCTTTCGCAAGTCGGCAGCACTCAGCTCGGAAGCATTGTTCAGGCCACAGGCGCGAGCAACTTGCACCGCTTGTGCGCTGGGATCGTGCACCTCTTCCGCAAAGGGCGCCAGCGCTGTGCCGCTCATAATGACGGCGCGCTGGAAAAGGCCTTCACGGGCAGTATGTGGAATATGAAAATACTGCAATCTTTCAAATAGAAACTGATGCAACTGTCAACGCACCTCTGGAAGCTGTTGTTAGCATATGCAAGTGCACAGCAACGCCGCCGGCGCTATGGCCGAAAATTGTGACCGAATCCGGGTTGCCGCCAAACGCTGCCACGTGTGCGCGCACCCATTGCAGCGCCAAATTTTGATCCTTCAAGCCGAAATTGCCAGGCATATCCTCGTCCGCAGTGCTCAGAAAACCTGATCACAAAAAGTGTCGGAATGAGAAAGAGAGAGAGAGCGAGAGAAATGCTCTATGAGAAGGTGTTGAACTAGTGTTGAATTGCAATTAAATCTATCTATATCTATCAAAGGGTTTATTTATACATATACACCGTGCGACAAAAATTAAAAAAATTTTCACAACGGAAAAAATCCATATGGGCGTGAAACTAGAGACCAAACATAGTAATACTGCGTACTCAGTTTTTCATTTCTACATCCTTTGTCCTTTTAAAAGGACTTCTAAATTTTGAAGGGGATAAAAGTAAAAAATAAATAAAATTGATTTTTTATCTATTTGTAAAAAAGGGATATGAAAAAGGTCCTTTGCAAATTTTAATCCTTTATATCCTTGAAATTTTATGTAGAATTTTCTTGAAAAGTATGTCATTATTCTCGCTTCATTTATTATTTATTTATTATTTAAAATACTGATACTCAAATAAATTAGAATTTTCGTACTTCATTAGACTTGCAGACTTGAAACTTTGACACGTGATCAAGGAGATTTTGGGTTTTAACATACTTACTTTTCAAGAAAATTCTATACAAATTTTCAAGGATATAAAGGCTTAAAATTTTCAAAGCGCCTTTTTCATATCCTTATTTACAAATAGATAAAAATCAATTTTATATAAATTCTTGAGCCTTTCCTGTTTGATTTGATATACATATCGCCATATTCCAACTAGGTTAAGTATTTTTTATATTTTTTTTCTTTTTTATCCCCTTTAAAATTTTGAAGTCCTTTTATAAGGACAAAGGATGTAGAAATGAAAAACTGAGTACGTAGTATTACTATGTTTGGTTTCTAGTTTCACGCCCATATGGATTTTTCCCGGTGAGAAAAATGCTGTCGCACGGTGTAATATATGTTTATGTATGTACTAACAACGTTCAACATTTAGTTCAAATAAGTAGTTGAGTAGCTCACCAAAGGGGCCCAGCCGGTAAGCGGCAACGACCACAATAACCTCGCCAGTGTCCATCAGATACTCTGGTCCTATGACGCCTGGATTCGTAGAGCCGCTAAAGAAGCCGCCGCCGTGTATGTAGAACAAAACTGGCAAATCTTCACTTTTCCGTTGCTGGTAGAAGTGAACGTAATTTTTATTGAAAAGCGCTGCTTGCAAATGTCTCACAGCTTACCGCCGGACGATACAAATTCAGATACAGGCAATCCTCCTCTCCACTGACAGGCCAATTGGCTTGGAAATAGTTTTTCTGAATGCAATGCGGCTTTGGCTCAGTGGCCTCTAAAAGGCCAGTCCAAGCGTCGGCCGGTTCGGGATTCTAAAGATAAGCACACACATTTACATATATGTGCATTTAAAAACAAACACATAAACGTGCTCACTTACCCTTAATCTCAAATCGCCAATTGGTGGTTTAGCAAATGGAATGCCCATGAAGGCTTCGTACTTCTCCGCTTCAAAGCCGGCTCTATAAGTGCCCTGCACACAACCTAGTCCATCCAGGCAGACTTTCAACTGGTCTGCCTCATCGCCGGCGCCAGACCTCCAACAAGTTAGCAGTGTTAGTAAAAAAACACACAACCACATTTTGCACACTTTTCGAACCCACTTTACAGGTGTCGCAGTCGCCGACACAGTGCCAGCGACATATTGGCCTCTGCCATTTTTATAAGTCCGAGCGGAGTGAGCTAACAGATTGTGCGTGCCAAGGGGTGTAACCGGCGTTTAAGCTTGGGACACGCCAGCACATAAATAAATGTTTTTATAGAAAATGGAGTCATTGCCTTTGGCCAGGCATTATTGTGGTCCACAACTGTGCGTGTGCCACAGGAAAATAATCACAATGTTTATTGTTAGTTTATTGTTATTAAACAAAGACGGGGAAATGACAACGACCTTCTTACCTTCGAGCTGTAATTGTAAATTATATATTTGAGGTATTTTATATAAATTGTTGCTTTTTGTTTGTTGCCATCAAATAACAGAATAATACAAAGTATCATTTGCGGGTTTGTTGCAAATTTTAAGAAAAGATCGCTGATTCCAAAAATCGAATTTGAGAAACGCTAACATGAACTCACAACATTGTGTGGCAATACGAAAAATAATAAAATTATAATAAATGCTACACAGTAAATAAATACATATCGTAAGTAATGAGTGTAATTTTCTAGTGGGATGAGAATGCAAGTATTGCCAATTGATGGCAACAAGTTGTTAAATTATTACACAAATAAAGTACACACGATATGGTCTATTTTGGTGGTATAGAAAAGGAAAATTGCTTTATTAAAATTTTAAAAATTCCATTTGCATTACAAGTACAATATTTATTGACGCTTCACTCTGAATGAGTTTTGTATTATGACAACATGTACGAATATACATACCTATGTGTGTATGTGTGTGTATGAACGAATATGTAAATATATTTGCACGAAACTTATTGTAGTAACCTTTGCTTTGGTACCTGTTGGCCGGCTTGTCTTTATATAAAAACTGAATAAATATTACTCAATAAATACAAACACAAAATATAAATACGACAGCAATTAAACAAATTAAAAATCTAGTTCTACTACAATTGCTTTGCAGCGACAAAACGCTGCTTACAGTATATACAGTAATTGGTAGTTTTCGCTCTGTCATTAAAATTTGCTAAATTACACAAGACATACATTTTTGCCGTGCTCCTTAAATCATTTCAATTGTGCTAACAAGTCAGTAATAAAATGTTTAGCATTCAACAAAACTTTGTTCGCTTAAGTCACACTGATATCAACAGTTGAAACGTTGCCGCTTCCCGAGCACAATTCCATGTACCGTTAAAAGTCACGGCAACGATACCTTTGAGTTACATTTATGCACTAATTAATACACTAAAAGTACGCAGCAGCTGGCGATTTGTATTCGTTTAAAGCAAACTCGAAGCAATAAAAATATTCAAAACTTACAATATTAAAAAATTATAATAATAAATGTTATTGGAAGTTGCATTGTTTTTGGTTTATAGCAGACAGGAACTCGGATTAGATGCAATCAAACAATCAACATCTCGCTCGCTCATCCATTTTCGTTAGCATGTGCTCAATGACCCAGTCGTTTCCTCAAATAGGCGTGAGGCTCTGACGCTGCTGCGCGCTCAAGTCCGGATGCCAGACGTCTACGATCAGCACCAGCCGAAAGCTGCTGCCGTTGTGCCAGACCTCGTGCTCGAAACTGTCGTCGAATATTAGGAACTTGCCCTCCGTCCAAGTGCTGCGACAATATAGATGGCGAAACCATTAGCTCAGCTCAAAGTGCACTGACGCGTTTTCTCTACTCACCGCTCTTCATCGGCCACACGCAGACGCGTACCCGCCGGCACAACCAAACCCAAGTGCGCACGCAGCCGGCAATTGGTTGGGCCGCAGTGCGGATAGACATGTGTGCCCGGCTGCATGATGCTGAACTTCACCTGCCCGCGCCGGCAGCCGCTGGCCGCGCCAAAATGCCCAAGCAAGCTGCAAGTAATGGGCGCCTTCTGGCAGTTCTGCTGGCGACGCTGGCCGCGCGCGTACAGCTCGAACTGCTGCCAATTGCCCGTGTCACGCAGGCTTTCCGCCTCGTCCATGAAGTAGCCACGCCGACTAAGCACACTCAAGGCCTCATCGCGGATCGCCTGCCAATTGCGCTCCAGCTTATCGAGGTACGCCGCGTACGTGGTCTCCTCCTTGGTCCAGAAGGGCTGCGCACGCAAACCGGGCTCGTTGTACAGCGATCGCTGGTAGGCGGACGGAAAGAGCTGCAGCGCCGCGCCACGTTCGTACACCTCCAGCGCTTCCGCTTGCCGCCCCAGACGCTGCAGTGAGTCGCCGAGGTTGAAGAAGAAGCGGCCGTCCTGCGTTCCGGGCGCTTTCGAGTTGATGCCATGCCGCAAGTAGACCACCGCATTCTCGTAGTCCTTGTCATGTTGGCGCAGCACGAAGCCATAGTGAACCTGCGCAAATCCATCCAACGGCCAGCGACCCAAAATCTCCTGTAGCACCTGCTTGGCAGCGGCAAGACTGAAATAAAATAGTCGGCTATTAGAATTTCGACCACTGGAATAAACACGAGCAAGAGTGCACTACCGATTCATCAGCAGATAAGTGACGGCTAGCTGGTTGCGTACGTCCGGTTCGTCGTTAAAACGTTCGATGAGCTCTTCGTGTATGGGCACCGCTTGTGCGTTGTGACCTGCCGCACAAATCAACACACAGCATTAGCTTTAAGGAGATTAGCAACAGTAAGTACGTACCCATGAAGTGCAGGCGTTCAATGCAACGCGTGGCGGCAGCACGAAACGCCACATCGTCCTCGATCAGCGCACCGAAGGCAAGGTAGCGCTTAAAAGCGTCCACCGCTTCGTCCAGCAACTTGTTGCTGCGCTGTAACTCAGCGAGCCGGTCCAAGGCCAGCGCCTTGCCGAGAAACCCGGCCGGCCTGTCCGGGTGCTGTTGCGTTAGTAGCGCGAACGCTTTGGCCGCGGTACCGTATCTCTTTTGTTGGGTCGAGGGAGTGACATGGGCAGCAATAGCAGCATACAATAAAACAACAACAAGCACAACAAAACAAAGCAAGAACAAGAAAAATAAACATTAGCAGGGGGCCAGGCAAAGGGCAGTTAGCAATTTTTAGGCAGTTTAAAAAGTTAGGCATTCGGGGTTAAATGCTTGAGGGGTGACAGATGAAAAAATTTGCCAAAAATTTAAGTCAACATTTCATTGCGAACATGGAACAAGCGGAATACGCAGTTTGTGGGTGCACTGGCGGTACCCCGCTGCCCCAACACACAATGAAACGCCGAGTTAATTTTCGCTCAAACATGGCGCATGTAGTGACGAATTGAATAAGCTAACATAAACACAAAATGCAACATGGCCATCTTTCTATGGTGCCTCGTTTCAATTAATTAAGTACTTATTAGTAAAAATAATGGCTTAAACAAATTTGAATTAATTCTCTTTAAGGACCAACATGCGCGTGCGCTGTCTGCAGGAATTTCAATTTTGCAAGACTGCTTGAAAATGTCAAAATATATTGATTCTCTATGAATTATTTAGGACTAATTCTTGAAATTAGAAACACTTAAGACTTTACTTTGAAACTTAGTAGCTAAAACGTTGAATGAATAAACGAATTAAAAGCTATGAAAAATGTGGGGGAATTATTGGCTCTTTGATTATTGATAAGTAAACTGTTGAAAGACAAAAAAATAATAAAATACGTAAATTTTATTAAATACCAAATTAGCAGATATATTGATAAACAGCACAAAATATATCAAAATATCGAGAGAAATAAATTATAATCATGAAAAATATTAATAAATAAAATATAAATATATTTTATTAAAGATCCGACTTTTCTTTTATATAGGCAACTTCTGTAAAAGCATATTTATATACACACACAGCGTAAATATTTTCAACTCACCTCTCGCATCATTTCTTCATTGGCTCTGCGCAGTTGCTCTTCATACAAATCGTACTCATCGTCGTGCGCCTGTGGTCCTCCACCCACCCGATCTTTTGGCTTAATTTCTATTCGAAAACAATTAAAAACAAATACATATGTATTTATTTTTCCCTAAATAAGTTAGACGATTTATGACAAACGAATTTCTACATAACAATTTGTGATTATTTCAAATTTTCAATATTCTCCACCTTAATATTTTATACATCTTACAAGTACTAAAACTTAGCCTAGAAACACTTACTGAATTAATGAATTACGAACTGCGCTAGTTATTAAAATTATGTACTTTCTTTATATGGTAGGTAGAGATTTTTAGTTGTGTTTTGTTAATGATTGCGTTCGATGAGTTGGTGTCTTGGTGGTGATTTAGCGTGCGTTGGTGATTCAAGTTTGCGTTCGTTTGTGTATTGTTTCAATATTTTGAATTGTATTTGTTGTTGCTGATCGGTTTCTGCTAGCAAATGCCGATCATCATCTTTCAGTCAATCAGTTAATCACTCAATCAACAATCAGTAATTACGTGTCCACGTTGGATCATCGGGATCTTCATCGCTTTCGTACTCCTTGGCCGGCAGCCTGCCGTACTTCGCCTCCAGCCTACTCATCAACTCCGTATCATCGACATCGGATGTCTCCTCGTCGTCGTCGATTAGATCATCATCGATGTCCTCCTCCTCTTCACCCATTTCCTCGCCATCATACTCAATATCGTCATCCTCATCGTAGTCAATGTCGTCATCGTCTGGCTGATATTCCACGTCGTGTGTAACTTCGTGTTTCGTGGTGGGTATGGGTGAATCGGGTGTATATTGTTTTGCTGTTGGCTTGGGTGAGGAACCCGCTGTTGAGACGGTGGACTTGGGTGATTCTGTTTCAGGAGCGATTGTGCCTGTTGTGGGTGCAGGCATTGTTTTTGTTGGAGCTTGTATTATTTTAGTGTCTCTTGCGAATGGTGGGGTCGGTGGGGCATTGAAAGCAGTTAGTGGTTTTCTCGCAGTCGTTGCCGTGGGGCTTCTGGTATAAGCTGTTTTTTCCTTCAACTCTTCAATGCGTTCTGCTTCGGTCGCTGGTAATTCGCTACCTTTCAATCTGTACATCGCATTTAATTGCTCAAAAGTTTCGGGTACATACTTGCCAATAATTGGCATTTCTTCGTCGTCGCCCTGGCCCATTTCGATTTCATCGTCCTCCAAATATTCGATTTCCTCCTCGATTTCGATCTCCTCCTCGGAGTATTCTTGTTGGAATTAGTGGAAAAATCTAGTATTATGGTTTGCGCCAGGGCTTCAATTAAATTTAAAGCGAATTCTGGGAACAGAGGTTATGATTTGACGCACTTTTCCATCAATTTAGAATTAAGTAGTTCAAACATTGTGTCTATCAACATTAAAAAATATTAAAAAGTTTGAGCACTACAAATCTTAACCTCCTTCCCCTAGCACAACAAAAACGATAGTTAAGAAATTCTAGAAACCATCATCCGACAGTGGCGGTGCATCCTCATCATCGGGATAGGTGTCCTCGGCGCTGGCAATTGTCAAGCGGCGTTTCATGCTCGCCTCCGGCGCGGACTCGTCAGCTGCACGTTCGTCACATTTTGAAAATATGAATATTTTATTTAAAATTTTCAACTTAATGTAATGCCTCATTAGCTTTATATATTAATTGGGTTTAGAACAACAATAACAACAATATTGCAGCATACATACAATTGCGCAAAATATAAAAGGCGTACAAAATGTGAAACATTTCAAGTACTAAAAATTTACAAAAAATAAACAAAAACTGAAATTAAAACATTTTATAATGACTACAACAAATTGTTTATATATATATATATTTATACAAGTAATTTTTTTTCCTCAAAAAGAAAGTGCAAATTAATTAGGGTTATGCTCAAAGTTATGGTTTAGGTTTTGTTTGTTGGGTTAAGAATCGAAATGAAAGTGAGAAAGTAAATATATTTTAAGTCACAAAAACAACGAGCCATGCTGACATCAAAGTTCAAGTATTCAGAAACGATTACAGAGAAAAGTAATAAAAGAAAAGTTGTAAGAATTTTGGAGATTTTAGTGGCACCAATGATTAGGAAAACGAAAAAGCAGCACTAGTAAGCTTTTGAGAATCTCTAGATTATTTTTTGGCATTTTTTGAAATACAAAATTGTCTCAGTACAGTTTCTGTATGTGTAACTCACTTGTATTTGGATTATTCCTAATCAATACAAGGCGTGCAACTAGCGCAAGTGCCACACCGACGCCAATTTTAACCGCAACTGCAAAATTATATATACGATACGATTTTATTCAAATATTCAGTTGAGATACAGTTATGTACAGTAATAAGAGGAACGAGAAGAAAAGTGAACATTGCTGGAGATGTTAGCAGCGTTGTGGAGTCTTGGTGGAAATTTGCACTTTCTTGTACATTATTGACGAGAAAATCGTACTGGCCTTCATTATAATAACAACTATTGGCAGGTGGAGAATATGTCAAATTCATAAACCCTTATCAAAAGTTTATCGTTCATTTTGATACATAATTAACGTTAACTGGGTCGACCACCCATCCTGCTGGCATAAAATTTCGTAGCCACACTGCTAGCTTAGGCATACTTACGTGAGTTCGCCCACGACGGCGCTGATTCCGCATCATCGTCGTCTCCGTCATTCTCCACAGATGCTGGTTCATTTTTTGCTGCTTCGGCCGCCTGCTGACGTGCCTTCTCCTGCAGCAGCAACAGTTCCTCAGCATCGTTGTCCACTACATTCTCCAAAGATTCGAATGTCCCATCATCATCCTCCTATAGAAATGAAAGTTAATTATGTCAAATTAAATTGTCTCATCATTAATGCTCAAAATTAAACTTTAACCTCATCAAAAGCATCATCGTCGTCGTCATCATCGTCGTTGTTGGCATTTGATTGTTGGCTGGTTGCCGTTTGCTGTGCTGAACGAGCGTAGATGGGCTTTATGTGCTCCTCTACCTCATTCGCTTCGTCATCATCATCATCTACATCATCGTCATCGTCAGCATTATTGTTCTTTGCATTTTCCTGACTAGCCTCAATAGTGTTTTCATTGGTATTGTTATCATCAACATCGTCGTCATCATTTGCATCGTCATCATCGCCATCATCATCGTTATCATCTTCTTCGACCGTTTGCTCTCGAGTTTCATCTTGTAATGCATTATCTGCCTCCTCATCATCGTCGTCGTCATCATCGGCATCAGCATTATCGTCTTCTTCCACAGTAGCCTCTCTTGTTGCATTATCATCATCATCATCTTCCTCTTTAGTTTGTTCCACTGTCTGCTCGTCATCGCCTTCGCCATCTTCGGAAGCTTGTTCCTCTTCCTCGTCTTCATCCTCATCAGCGGCCTCTTCGTCCAACTCCGAGTGATCTTCCTCCTCCTCGAATGGCTCGTCGTGCTCGTCGTGCTCTTCTATCGAAGCCTGCACGGGATCATGATCGTCGTGCTCCTGCCGATTTTCCTCAACCCACCCATCAAAATAGTTGGAGAAGCGGGACTCGGATAGTGGTGTGTCCACTTAAATGAAGTAAAATCGTGTAACTTGCATTAATGATATTCGGATCGTTTGCTGAAACTCTCTCCATGTGTACTCACAATCGGACAAGCCGCGATTTTCCAATATTATCAAAGCCACCAGACCGAGCAGTATGGCCAGCAGCGAAAAGAAAAATATCTTTGCACACCAATGCCCGCCGGTGCCATGTTCGTGATGCACATGCAGATGCACGTCATCGCCGCCCATTTTGGTGATGTGTACGCCATGCGATGACTCGTCATCTTCTGGGTTGAATTTGGAGATGAATTTAGAACGGGAAAGTGTCAGTGTAATGCTTGCAATAAAAATTTGGGAACAATAAAAGTACGTGGGCCATACATTTAAATTTGTTAGAAATGATAATTAATAGATTTTTACTTGTCAGGTCGGTACATGCTGTGTATAGGGTGCATTGTAATAAAGATTTTGCAGTGCTCTCATTGAACTGCACGCTGTACTTGACATGCAAACGGGTAGAAAAAATCCGAATAAAATGTGGGAGAACATAAGTATTGCAATACATGGATACGGCTCTGACGCATTTGTGGAGCGCATCAGAGCGAAAGCAACCGGTGTACCACAAAGAGTGGAAATGGGAATAGGGGAGCTGAAACTACCTTGGAAGCTTTGATGTCGCGAAAACGATAATTCACCCTCCGATTTGCGATCGAATGCATCTAAAGTTGTAAGACAATTAATACAACAAATGGCTTAATAATACAATACTAATTATTAAAATAACTATTACACACATACAGAAATAATGTCAATATTGCATCTTGATTTGAATAAATAACAATTTTCAAATATATCAAAATAACAAGAACAATTTTCAAAACCGCAATTAATGGTGACACCCATAACTTAATTTGGCTTAAGTCGACTTTGTTTTTTAATCCAACATTCAAACATCTTAAAAAATGCTACAATTCAATTATTGTGGAAAATGCGTAAAATCTTGAATGGTTCACAAAGTCGACAAATAATGCGTAAAACCCGGAAGCAACAATGCAACGGTAAACAAAGAAACGGCAGTGACGAGCACTAAATGGCAAACAAGCGAAAAGAGGAAAACAAAAGACAAATGAAGAAAGTTGAAAACCAAAATCTCCACACACCGAGAATACCAGAAATGCAAATCATACTCAGTTGATTTTAATGGAAAAATGCCAATTGTTATGTTCAAATCGTAACAACAACGAACGAGTCGGTTCTCTCTTGGCAGAGGTAGAAGCAAAAACCTAAAAGCGTGGGTGACAATTTTGATCAAAAGCGGGAAATACGACGCAGCTGATGAATTACGTCGATTAAGCGGCAAAAATATGGTTAATATAAAACATTAAAAACATTTTCTGTATCGTAAATCGAAGGCAAAGTCGATTATCTCACTGCGTTACAACGCCAAAGTTTATATGAGACCCGGCTAAACATTATTTATCAACATATTGGCGCGCAAAACCAGCAACAACATCAACTGCCCACAATCTGCTTAAGGCATGCGAGCATTTGTATATGGCAGAGCAACAACTACAACTCACAAAACCAAATAAATTCTCTTTCCACAAGCACAAATGATTTCGTCACCCACGAAATCACTGTGAATGACCTGTGCGAGATAGTACCCGGCGGCATATGGCAGGCGCACCCGGCCACAGCGAAGCGGCGAACAACACACAAAGCGCAGCACACGGCGGCAAAGTTCGCTCGTAGTCGTGGGAATCGGGATAGGGCTGCCAAGCGACTGTTTGCGATGATAGATAGGAGATCCTAGATGCATAGATAGACGTCGCGATGTTCTCTAACGGGACCGACTTATATCTAAGCATTGTTGAAGTAACGATGTTTTTGGTTATCCTAAGTAAAGACTTAATTCCGAAGCCAATCCAAACTAGAAACTAAATGGTGGAAAGAGTACAGCTAAGTCGCATCGGTCGTATGATATGGAAATCAAAATATTTGTGTTCTTCGGTTCGATTGCTTTGATTGCTTTATTGTTATGATGATGTAGGTGCAGAAATACTGTACCAGAGCGTGCTTGGTGCTCTACATTTCGCACTTTCTACAATCTTCAGTATAAGTTTTGTACAACGCACAAGTGTGAGCCATCACAATGCAATGCCCAGTCGTAGGCTTTAAGTGTGATTTTCACGAAGACGAATGACAGAGAGTTCAACGCTCAGTAGCTCAAAATTTAAAAGAATTTATGTATTTCTCCAATTCGCGAAAATGTTTATTTATTTTTGTTTTTATAGCATTTATTGTAATATGGACACCGCACATAATTAAATATTTATGCTAGGGTCTGGTCCTAAACTTATTACGATTTGGCAACCCTGCTTTTTCTTTCAACATACAACCGGCCACACTCGCGTTAACTGCAAACACCACAGCCAATGCTAAGAATGTTTATTTATTCTTTGTAATTTTGTTGTTATATTTTTCTGACCGAAAATAAAAAAGTAAAGAAAATGAAATACATAAATTAAGAAAATATAAATAAGTATAGAAAAAATATTGTGTGTAAGCGCAAAATGAAAATACAAAACAACAACAAAGAATCAAGTTAACTGAGTGTAAGACGGCAAAGAGAGCATAGGAGGCAGCCACCTTTCGCCTTCCCAAGAGAAATCATACAACCAAACAACAATGTAAGCGTGCACTGTAATTTATTGTTGTTATTTTTGCATTGAAATAATGCATTGTTTTATGTTCATATCTGTACAGTAGTGTAGTTGTGGTAATTGTTGTTATTGTACTGTATTTTCTTTCTAAGTTAGTTAAACATGCGCGCACACGGATACTGTGCGATGCCGCCAAACCCCTTCGACCAGCATGCAAATTCAACTCGTAATGGTTACAGTCAAGGTGTATTAATAAGGTGATGGCACTACTGCAAAAACAAAATTCCCATGTATTTTGTTAGTGCTTTTGGGCATCCTCGTTGTCAAAATCAAATCAAAACACAAGCAACACAAAAACAATTTTACCAATTTTTGAGAATGAGGATGCCCATTCGCGAAAATACAAAAGAAAATCAGAAAAAATCAAAAGAGAATCAGAAGAAAAAAGTTTAATCAGCCGTGTTGCCACCACTACCTTATTAATGTGCCTTGGTTACAGTCATTTGTTGAATGTACAAAAACAACAACGCACAAGACATACCACACAGATAAGCACGAATGACAATGCAAATTTAAAATCGAAAGTGCATAAAATGTCTTTACATGAAGCAAGCACTTGTGGCGAAATATCAGCAGAACTTTCGGTTAGCTAGAAAAAGTTTCGGGTACTTGGCGGGAAGGTTAGCTAGAAATGTATCAACCGATAAACAGGTCAGCTTTCCAACGGACCGTAAATTAAGAAATCCAAATATCCCCCGGCACACACACTTACACATTCAGCCCGGGATGTGTGCTGTTGAGTGTCTGAAATAACGCGATAAGATTAGGGAAATCTCGCGGCACTGTCCCCTTCGGAGCCGGACGTCTGCCCAACACGCATCGCACATGACAGCAATACAAGCTACAAAACTATATACACATTTTTGAGCAACTTTTGAGGTATATGATTTGAGCGTTGAATGTGCTCTCGCTGTGCTTTGCTTTTCGACCAAAATCCTACACATCTTTAAATAAATTTCAGCAAAAATTTCTATACTAAAAACAAATTAGAGAACAACAACACAGCACAACAAACGACAACAACAATAAAGCATGCACAGTTAAGTGAAAAGTTGGGTGAGAAAATCCTAAATTCACACACACGTTCTACCTACAAACACGCGATATTTTCTAGAAAGGAACAAAGCAACAAGAAAAAAGACGAAAACACCAAAATAATAAATGGGTTGATAAAACGAAAATAAAAGGGAAAATATAATTTTCTCACACCAAACGTTTTCAGCATACATAAAAAATGAGTTGGGGAAATAGGAAGAAGTGCGGTCACTTTATTGGCCTATGTACCATTCAACGAAGCTATCGAACATAATAAACGATTTCAATTTAATTTATGCTACTGATGGTTTTTAGAAAAGCAAATACATCTTTCGGTTAATTGTTCTTTATCTAAGTTATTACTTATAGAACTCATGTCTACAGGCGGGAGCAATCAACTATAAACTAATTGAACAACTTTCTAATTATCAATTCAATTATCTTTCAAAATCGTCACCCAGCTTTATACAAGGAAACTACTATAATCATTTAAAGAGGGCATCAAATAGTAAATCTCATTCGGATTTTTCTCAATTCTTTGGTAATATTACATTTAAGAATCTGCGAATTGTTCTTCTAGTCTGTTATGTGTTTGTAACCAAATGCTGAATAGATTAAAATCGATATAACAACAAATTAGTTAATTTCAGTGTTAAACTAAGAAGTTGCCATTTATAACTTCAGTCTAATCCATCCAACTCATTTTGTACTAATGAACCGAACTCATTATCAGCTCCTGAAGTGAGTATAAAACTCCAGCGCGAGACCTTATCAATGACCTGGATGACCTCGAATACGTCGATATCAGAGACTTGCCGCAGTTCATTCACGTTGACACAACGAATTGCCTTGACCAAGTCTTTCTAAAGACTCACCTCTTTTAATGTGGCTTCACTTGCTGGCCTAAGTCTTCCAGCATTTTACTATACTTTGACAACCATTTTACCCTAACCGCTAAAGAACTTCATTAAGAAGGCGTGCCAAACACACTGGTCACACCCCGAGTAATCCAACTAAAAGACAAGAAAGACGTCTCGCTCTGTTGGCCTTCTACCCATCTCACCACGTTTCGTCTATTCTGCGACATAACTGCACTGCGTATAAAGCGAATATAATAATGAAATTTTAAAATGAAAATGAAAATTACTTAAAGGAACGCATATCCATGCTACATTCAGCTCGTAGCCATTTCTATTATATAAAAATTTAGCAAATGCGCAAATGAGTTATAGAAATAAAGATTCTCTCAACGACCGCTCAAGACATTTCAGGCCCTGCTGCAGCCTTTCAAATATTTTCAAAATATTCTCTTCAACTTCATCCCTTGAATAGCCGCATGACATTCGATAAGAATTTGTACATAGCTCACAACTAACCACGTTTCTTTTTCTTATCCTTTCGCTTGCGAGGTTGCACGTCACCCGACATCTTCACCGCACCGACTCGTCGGTATCGCTTTCTACCTTTCGACTGTGCTCTTCAGACCTCGGCCACGCCCACTCCGCGTCCACTCCTTTGACACCACGCTAACTAGGTTTAATTGTTGTTGCTGTAATTATTCACTTTTAACTTCTTTGGGAAGAAAATTTGTGTACTGCAATAACACGAAATCTATATGTAAATTTCAAAAATGCCGCACCACTCCGCAACACAACAAAACCGCACAGCGAAAGTATCTAAACTGAACGGTCAGCGGTAGATGCAAGATTTGCGTACGCTATGCACACGATCGACTGTGGGGAGAATTTATTTTTAAAATATTAAAAAAATCTCGCTCGCGCGCGCTCACTCTGCCGACAGCTGCATGCTATTTGTTTTTGTGCAGCACAGCTGTTTGTTTTGACATTCAACGGCTGGTCGGTCTTACTAAGTGTGGTGAATAGGCATTGCTAAGGAACAGAAATTCAACATACTTTGGGGGGAAATGCAGCGTAGGTGATTATTGCTGCCAAAACGAAAGAAAGCAGAGCTGTTAGACAGTCGGATCTTGGATTTGACATTTGCTCTGCACCATAGTAAAATTAATAAAGTGTGCCAGATAGCAGGAACTCTCTCTTCATCGTACACTTATTTTCTGACAGTTATTGTCATTATGCTGACAAATGTCAGAGTTCATAACCCGTCTGTGCTGTATGAAAAAATTTCAAAATAAATTTTTTTTGAAATTACGTTCTGCACCAAAACCGACACAAAAAACGCAATTACATGCCAGGAAAAACGTGCTATCTCGGCAAAAAAAACGACCGGCAATGCAGTTTCTATGTTTTTCTAACATAAAATGCATTACGAAATTATATATTTCTGGAGTACTGAAAGTCAATTTTAAATTTTGTGCTATTTTAGCGACAACAAAAATAAAGGTTAATCGAACTGACACAAATAAATTGACACCTTGACAATTGCTACTAAGAGAAATAAGTGTACGTCATCTACCTGGTACACTTTATTGATTTCACTATGCTCTGCACCAGCTGTCACATTGCTGAGAAGTAAAGGCAAATTGCCTTGATTACAAAATAGCCAAAAAAAGTGAAGTGACCAAAGTTAAGGAAAATTAATTGAAAAAACTAAAAGAACACAAAATGTCCAATTTACTGCGAAGCTGTCGACCACAGCTAACGGTGGCGGTAAGTTGCTGCCGGACGTGATGGCGGTTGACCGATTTTCGGGAACTGGTTGATTTTTGAGTATCGGCATGTAGATGAATTAAGAAGGAACATTCACATCAATAATAAAACAATAGCACAAAACATATAATAATCTCTATCCGCAGACATTCACATTCTGGAAATTAAAGGATACCATTGCCGCACCGTTGAACAGTGAAACTGTTGCTTTCAACTAAAAATAAAAGCCAATATCTACTCATACCGATTTGATGTGACACAATTATTGTTTTCCACTTTACAGCAACGCCTTTACTGCTCTGCCTCCGATTCGACAAAGGCCAGCACCGGCGCCAAAGCAATACCGAAAAACTTGCTGGAGGACCAACAGACTGCACAACAACAGAAAGAAAATGGAGCCATCTACGATAAGAAACCGTTCAAGATACGCCTCGAGGGGAGTAAGTAGAGTCACTCACAGTAGCTGTTTCTGATAGCATGCAAAAAATACCCAGTGAACTCATCTGCTCATAGATTTTAATCCCTATCATTCTACCTTTTTCCTGTTTTTATTACAGATAAACTCTACAGCTGGTGTCTATGCGGAAAATCAAAGACGCAGCCGCTCTGCGATGGCACACATAAGGATATCTTTCTGAAAATCAAATTTCGGTATGCACACATGCAGCGACCTCACACAACTTGCGTTGCAGTTGCACTTACGCTTTTTTGTACCATTTTGTAGGCCGATCCGCTTCCAGGTGGAGAAGACTGGGGACTATTGGTTGTGCAACTGCAAACAGACCAAACATCGTCCCTTCTGTGATGGCATGCACAAACAGCCCGAGATACAGGCCGCCGTCAGATAGACTGCACCCCAAACGATGTTGCAATTTGACTTTTGTTTGCCTTTTTAGCGATTTTCTAGAAATATAGCAATAAATAAAGGCTTCTTGGCTCCATGTGCATTTCAAGTTTCTCAGTTTTCGTTGCATCTCTGAGTGTGCGGAACGAATGCAAGAAACACATTTTAAATCAAACAACAAATTCCTGTACGCCGTTTGCGCAGAATGTACACGATTTAAACTGAAAAGCTTCCCATAATTGGAAATATATGATGACGAGAGCAATGTGAACATACTTGAAGAGATATTAACTTGAAAATGTGTTGAAATCTTTAATGAAGTGAGGGTGTGTGCAGATAGCTCATTCTAATAAGCATATACTACCGCATATAAACTAACATACTAAGCATATAAACCGTGTACTCTTTGCGCAGCAGGCATCTTCGTTTTTATTGATAATCACTTTACTATAATATTCATATATTCTTGCATGTATTTGCTTTGCATTGAGTTTCGAGTTTAAAGTTGAAATGCTTTTGTTACAGCACATTTATGTATATCGGTATGTATTGCAATATGTATTGGTTGTCAGAGAGTGAGTGTGTGTGGTTTTGTGTGCTGACGGTGTTGTTTGTGTCGTTTTTATAATGTTAATTCTTGCTTTGCATTATCATACCTTTAGTGATCAAGTTTAACAAATTATTTACAAAAACTGCCTTCACTTTACATATAATATTAGGCAATAAATAATTTTTTACATATACAAAAAAGTGCCATTAGCGACACGCATGTCCGGATTTTGTTTTAACCAATTTTGTTGTTTACTTAAATGGAGCGTGGAGAGTTTTAGGCTTTAAGTTTCCAATAGATAACATTCGAGCGGGATGATTATGACTGTGATTGTAAGCAAGAGCGGCATTTAAATTGGTCACTAGTTGCGTCTGAAAAATTTACTATAAAAAGTGCTTGAGCGTAAAAACTAAATGAGCTACTGGCATGATATGGTGATGTATGGGATGCTTCTTATGCTACACGCAGCAGCCAGACTTGTCTTATTCAGTGTGATATTCCAGCAGACGGAAGTGGAACGCTTGCAGCAGCAAACAGGCGCAACGTCAACATGGAATCCTACTATGAAGCGCTTTTGTAGAGACGCTTGAAATTGCTCCTCTTAGTCAGGACAATAGCATCAATCTGCAGTTCTTTTGTGTTCTACGCCGAAACAATCTCCGTTAATCTTGGAGGAAATTGTGTCACGTAGAGTTGGGTTAATTTCAAGCAGCCATCCTGTAGTTTTTTGTGTGTTTAGCAGATTTCTGCTGTAGTTTTCTCTTCTTTGCCTCTACATTTTGCTCTTTCGAGTTGAACTATATAGTATTAGTTTTTAATTCTCAACGATTTTTTGTCATATTTTCTACTGCTTACGCACTAAATTCAATTCATTTATCGGTGTGATCGTTGCATTTTCTCATACAAGAAATAAAATTATAATAGTTTATAAATAAAATCGCTTTACAAAAAATCGAGCATTGATGGTCCACTTTTGAGGCAAATTTTAAATCTAAAATAAACAAAAGAACAATAAAAAGGAAGCTGTTTTTAGTAAACGGCGCTAATGAGTGCCACATCTAACTAAAAAACAAACAGACAACACTCAACTACGGAACAGCAGTTGGGAAACACAGCAACAAACTGAAGGAGAGACTACGATCAAATGTGTTTAGATATATCAACAGTTTGGTAATTGAATACGAAAAACTTAAGCAACGAACTCGAAAGTAACTGTTAACCCGTAGGCAACAGGACTGGACAACTACTTTGAGAATGATAGGCAGAATAAATCGTTGGAAAAAGGGCTCAAATTAAAATGAATTTAAATCAGCTGCGGACGTGATTGCACCATTTTAAAATTTATTACAATTAAATGTTAAATATGTATATTAAAAAGTTAATTAATTTTTATAATAGGAAAACTATTTTGAAAACTACACATTTTAATGATTAAAAACTGGTTTGACTGCACTTGAGTTGCACTTTCCAGAATCGACAGGGTTTTCCATGTAAAGCCAAAACATAACATAACTTCCGTGTCAGTTTCGTCGCAACCTTTTGCGACATTAATCGAATTCAGTGCCATCTCAAACTACCTTCTAATAATGCCTACTGCTGCACTTCAGCCAACTAAACACAAAGAAATAAGAACAAAAAACACCACAATTTCTATCAATGCAAATGATTATTTTAGTTGAATTATTCCGTTTTTATTAAATTTCTGCGCACAGTTTAAAGTGCTCTCTTAAAAGGCATAAAACATACAAAACGCATTAGATAAATGAGTAAACTTAAATTAAAGTGTAAAAATGTAAAAAAGAATAGTGCGCGCACTTGTGTCAAAGAGAGCGACAGTATTCTTGCTTATGCTTGGGGCATGCACACATCATCGGATTCTCAAAAATAAATACGAGTACCAGCATAATGCAAGAAAACCGCAAATATTTTTATGCAAAAACTATCGTAGAGAACATTTTGAAGGTTAAGTGCTATAGTATATTAATTGGGTTTGTTGTTGTTGCTGTTGTCATTGTTGTTCTGCATAAATTACACACCGTTAAGATTAGATCAAACATCAACACTATAGTTCGCGCAACAAATCGCAATTTAAATTATCATTTAGTTGATTAGAAAAAACTGCAGTTGTTGTTGAGTGTTTGCCACAATTTAAAATCACTTAAAATTATATGCAAACAAAATAAAAATCCAATTTCAGCTTTAGTTAAGAAGTAACGAGCTACAATTTGGTTGCAAAATAATCAATTGATTGCGTTGCTTTAAAACGATCTTGCGAAGTAAAGGAGCGTGATGAAAGCGGTGGGCAGCATACGTAGCTGAGCAGAGTGCGGGGAAGCAGGCTGTGCGTCCGGCTGGTGTCCATTGAGCAAGCAGTGGCACTCAAATAAATAGTGGACCAAAGCAGTTACAGTTCAAAGCGCGAGAGAAAACTTTAAAAAGGATTTACAAGTAGCAAATTTATTTGAAATTTCAACACTTCAAGCACATACCAGCAGCGGCTCAGCGTGCCACCGTTCGGCCTTTCAAGTGCACAGCGCAGCACATTGATTGACATTGCTTGAATCGCGCTCAATTTTCGTTTTATCTTTTTTATTGTAATTTATCTCTTAAAAACAATTACAAGAACAAAAAATCAAAAAGACAAAATGTCATCGTAAAATAATGCAAAGACTCTCCGAGAATACTGTCTACGGCCCGTCCGTCAGCCATTCGTGGCCGACTGATGTCCACTGCCCAAATGCGACATGCCACTTGCCTGCTCACTGTGCCGTTGCCGCTGCGCTCTGCCTCACTCCACTCCACTTCACTCCACCCGTTGCCAACCGCACGTGCTGTTCGTCGCCTACAACTCGTCCGATAGTGATTACTCGTGAATTTTATTACTCATTTATTATATTATCATTGTTATTATCTTCAATAAATTTTTCGCTCTTTCTCTCAAATATTATCATTTATATTAGCTGTTGTTTTATCTGATTGTTTATCATTCTGCTGGGTTCAACTGCTCCTCGCTCCTGCACGCTGCAACAGTACGTAGCGTTTATTCTCAATATTTACTTTGCTTAATTTCTCTGCTCCGCTTCTCTACTACTTCGCTCTTAGTCGTTTTAATTTTTTTTGTTATTTTTGCAGTTCTTTAAATGGGGCTTTCAGCCTTTAGTACTCCTCATCCTCGGGTGGAATTTCATCTGGGGGCGCGAAACCATCCTGTGCATTTGACGTATTTCGGTTGCGTTTTGGTTTTATGTTTTGATTTGAATTTGTCGGTTTGATGTTGTGGTTGTGTCAATGATAAAAGGACAATGGACAAACGCACACAATGTACACACAGATGTGCCACACGCAAACAGACGCACATATAGACAGGTGCATGGGGAGGAGTGTTATGGAGAGTTATGGCGGGATCGAATAGTGCCAGGTGATAGTTGTGTTGGCGGAGGTGATGGTGTGGTGATTTGGTGAACGGAGCGCAGCGCAGTTTGTGTTGTTGTTATTGTTGTGTTGATGATGGCAAAGAAAGAAAAAAAAGAAAAATATATTCGTAAATTAATAAATATATCTAAGAAAAAACTAAGAAAAAAATTGTGATTTGTATGTGGACGCAGTAAGATAGAAATGCCAATTCATTTTTCTTTTTTTAAAAACATTTGAATTTTTTCAGCCGCATAAAAAAATCAATGCAAGATGGAATGTTAATGTCAATTTTAGATTTTCTACTCAAGAGTGAAACAAAACGAAAATGACGCTACAACGGTTAATGAAATTTAAAAATTTGGCTATATTAAAAAATTGACTAATTTTGAGAAAATTCGACGGAATTATTCGGGTATCCGCATTCTTATGCTTATCGTATACAACATAATCATATGCAATGTAAAATATGATAAAGAAGCCTATCTAAGGCCATAATCGCGCTCAAATGCTGCTAAAATATGCATTTGCACTTTCGAAATTCCTCCTTGAACTCACAAGCGCCACACACAAATGGTGCAGGTGCAAATTCAATTGTTTGCCACTTTCAATTCTCCAGTTTCCCGTTTTCTTCAGTTGCGAATATCGAGCAGTTTTAAGTAACATTTGTACGTTCCGTCAATATACAGAATACATAAAGTGGCAAGCTCGAATAATACCTAATTGCCAATGACAAGAGATCGAGTAAGCAATTTGCTGCGGGGACTATTAACATACTAAATGAAATTGGCATTTGATTTACTGTACTTGCTTGGGGCGGGGGAGAGGACATTGTCGGGGAGCATAAAAGTATAAACAAAGAAAATCACACATACTAAAGCACAGCGCTTTACCTCGGTCGCATACAAAATGTCCAAAATCTTTTGTATCAAGGGATGCGTTTCTCCTTCATCGGCTTCTTGGCAGCTATTCGTGACAAAGAAAGTGCAGAAAATACAACAATTAGTGGTGAACAGATGCGACAAGCAGCAGCTGGTTTGCTTACAGAATTTCTATGTCGCGCAATTTTGAGAAATAGAAATCTCGCTCCTTCTCAAGGCCCTCCAGATTCAGACGCATGTCCATTACCTGTCACAAACATACGAAAAGTCGAAGTTCATTTCTCAATATGTCGAAAGGAACGCATCGATCGATTTACCTGACTGGAGAGCTCCTCAATTTGTTGGTTCGTGACAGCACCCGTCTGTTCGGCGGCCTTCTTCACCGCGCCGGTGTTATTCACAGCGGCGGCCGGCTTGCTGGGTACGGCTGCTGCAGCGCGCGGCGGCACTTTTGAGACTGCGCGCAGGCGATAATTGTGCGTCGGAACAAGACAGAAAACGTTATTAGCATTTAAAAGTGAATGCTTATACAGTTCGCAAAGGAAATACTCAACGGAAATTTAACAAACGTGAAGCACGTACATTTTGAATTTTCTTTTCTAGTCTACTTTTCCAGAATTAAAGGTAACAATTTCGTTTTCAAGTTGATTTTTGGTTTTTGCATTTCTTTTTCGGAAAAGTGCTTTCAATTTTGTTAAATGAAATTACAACGAAAATAAATTTCAACAATCAACGCATTAGGTGAAAAGCGGTTAGGGTTATGGGAATTTTGATTTTAAGTGGAATGTGTGATCTTATATCGAATTAGGACATGGGATGAGCCGGGTGGCTGAGGTGCAATATAATGGAATAGCTACTGTATACACTACACAAATGATAACAAAACGATGCGATTTAAGCAAAATGAAGCAAACAGTGAAATCAACGAAAATAAAAAACAAACGCAAAAATTATAAACGATTTTCGTTTGTTGCTAAGTTAATCAACACCACATACTGGGCCGTGTCGTCGATGTTGCTGAAGGACGCGCCGCCGGTGCTATCATTGTCTTTCTAGAGGCCGTACCACCACCGGTGCCAGGTAAACTTTTTACAGTACCCGAACCGAAACCCATGGGTGCACCGTCTCTAGCAGCGCTGGCATCGTAATCTCGACCATCGTAATTGGCATCGAAGAATTTTTTGAACCATTGCAAAAATTCGAAATTATCTTGAAAACGGCCTTTGATCAATTTGTCAATGGGGATTATCTAAAAGTAAAACACAAAAATAAAAGTAGAAGAAAACGAAAACCAAACACGCACAAAAACCAAAAAAAAAGAGCACAAGATACAACACAGAATACAAACGAAAATTATATGGAAAAAGATGCAGAAAAGTGTAGTAATTATTGTACGTAGTGAGTTAACGGAGTGTAGTGAGTGTATTGTACATACATATAAACATACATTTCCGAATGCAGATGAAATTAAAAATAAATCAAATAAATTTATAAATAAAAAATTAAACAAAATATGTGTCACGAAAATCTGGTTGCAATAACATTGCAACCGAGGAAAATGAGTACCAAAATCTTTAAAAAGTGCAGCACAAAAGTAACAAAATGAAGACTACAACAAATAACAATTAATTAATAATTTTATAACAATTAACTAAACGAAAAATAAACATTGGACCGCAGCAGCGCGCGAAGTGGACTATCCGAAAATCGTTGTCAACGAAAAAACACACAAGCCGCAAAAATGGTTAGTGAGGGTCAGCAGGTGAGCGCCAATGTTGTGCGAGTCGAGGCAGCTATTGTACAATAACACAAACAACTAACAACACACACCAAAACCAGCAAAGCTCATGAGATGCGCGCTACAACGTTATGAATGCTGTGGTCAGTTTTCGGACGGGGGAATGTATTTATGTGCGTGTTCATATGTTCATATGTGTGCGTGTGCGAGACTACATGTGCTGAGGTTGAATGTGCGTGCCTACGAGCCCCCCTAGCGCTCAGTTCAAGGAGTGCAGTTGAGTGCATGTATGCGTGTGTGTGTGTGTGTACAAAAAATGTGCGCAGTGCTTGAGTTTGGAGTTTTCTTAATTCGGTATTTCTACTAAATCCTGCGCACTGAGTTGTGCTTTGTTCTGCCGAGTGGAAAGGGAATCTGGCACGTGCTTCACGTTTCACACAATTTCCACTACGTATTTATTTATGCTATTTGGCAGTGGCAAACGAGAACGGACAACCGCTGCTCTGGCCTGCTCGCTTGCCACGGCTGCGTACCGGTTGAGCGATGGTTCGATGTGGTCGCTGCATGTGTTCGATTTGGCATCTGTATGTGTCGCTTCTCCAGCAAATCGTTGCTGCTGCCGACGCCACTCCCGCCGCCACCGATGCCGTTGCCCAGTTTCACGCCGCTGCGCGCTATCAGCGGCTCATATTCGCGGCCATCATAATTGGCGTCAAAGAACTTTTTGAACCATTGCAAAAACTCGAAATTGTCTTGAAAGCGTCCTTTAATCAGTTTGTCAACGGGTATTATCTAAAGGACATACACACAACTACAATTTTACTACCACACAAGAATTTAAAGAGTAAACATTTTCATATGACTTGTTGAGGGCAAAGTGCTTGTGACTGCTAACCGATCGTTCGAATATGCAAACAAAAATCATAACAGTGCAGCTTAATATTTACACAAACGTTGCAGTTGACTTATGCATGTTTAAGGCATTCAAACTTATTTCATTTCATTTCAATCTACGTACAAATTCAAATCAACTATACACTCAATTAATGAATGAAAAAAATTAATGAATGAAAATCGCAGGAACGAATTATGGAATATGGAAATATTTTGAGCTGTAATTTGTACAAAGCAACATATTGTAACATATCTAAAATTGTAATGCCCATGTCAATGGCGCGAAACTTTAGTGTAGAATTAAAATAAAAACACCAAAGCCTGCTGTGCTCCACTTGGAATGCACAACCTTTCAACTCGATTATAGAACTCTTACTACAGTGATTACGTTAAGACACTTCTAGCAATGGAAGGATTTCTTCAAAGATAGTTTTGCTTCGAAACATAGAGTAGAAAGGGAATCTGAGCCACACTGCTCACTTGAAAACTACTTCGATTTTGCATGTAATCGTAATGTTAATCCTGAATGTTTTGTCACGTGACTTTTTTGAGTCGGCCTGAGGCTTCGGAGAATTGTTGCAATAAGTTTTGGGGATATGTTACAAAAGAACTTTGATCCCATTAAAATAGTGGCAGACGCTTCTTTCACAAGAGGATCTGAATAGTGAGTTTCGTATATTCATCCATTGCCCTTTTAAAAAAGCCCTCACAATATGTCAAATTCCTCAATGTTTTTTCCTCTATTGATAAAACCAGTAACCGCTTAGGTACGCATGCCTTTTCTATCATATCGACCACATAGCATACATAATCAAAATAGTGCAGTTATTTGTGTTATATCCTCTGAAAGTTCAAACAACGAATATAAAACTAATACAAATTAGTTAACAAAACTTAACAAAACAATCGCACACAAAACTTTAATTTGTTTCTTGTATAGTTGTTAGTAGGTATGCCTGTGTGTCGCCTTCATTTTGTTTTACTCACAATTAAATTAAATAACTTTTTGAAAATAACCAAATACTTCAAATTCATACAAATTACTTAAATATACAAGAAAACGAAAATTTAAAACATTTCGCAAACAGCAGACTTATTGCTACCAGACGTTTTACCTTGTCGACGGCCATCTTTTTGAAAGACGCTTGCAAGATTTTGAAATTTTGAATGTACTCGTGCTCCAGATTTGTGCGAAACTTGACTCTCTTCATTGGCACCGAACCCGGGAACAGCATATCCATGAACTGGCAATAGGCAGCGCCTAATTAAATACCCAGCAAGCGGCGTAAACGAAACGAAACACAATTAGTGAGGAATGGCACAGCTGATGCAGCGGCTGACGGTACTCACCAGTGCAGAGCTCTTCAATTTTGCCAAATTGCGCTTGCAGGCAATCGTTCACCCAGGCGAGCATATCATGTCTGGACAAATTGTCCGTTGTTACATTTGTGGAGTATACGTTGACTGCCATTGTGCTGCTGACTATTCGTTCCGCTACTTCTTCACTGATTGACTGACTGTTGGCGTGATTGGCTGCTGCGTGGCCGCTTCGTATCAACTGCGAATTGAACAATAAGACAAACATTTTAATTAGCTTATTCAAAATATGTACTGCATGCAAAAACGGGATAAACAACAGATAAGCTGCATACAATGGTGACTCCGAGAGGGCAGCATGAGCCGTAGAAGGCGTGCCTCGGTGCTGCAAAACACACTTTGCGTCACGTTTGATTTCATTTTGTAAATCATTTCCAGTTGGAATGTGATGTGGACGTCAACGTTTCGGAGATGTCGGACGACGCCACGTGTATCTGGTGGATGGAAAATGTGTTTTCTACGTTTTGCTGCTTTACTCTTAATTACGTTTAATTTAATTGTTAGCGAATTAAGTGAAGCGTAGCATGTGCGTGCAGCGGCCATCACGTCACTATAACAGTGGCAAAAGTGCTTGGCTTGAACATTAGACACCAGATGTTTTGCCATTGCCGCAACGATTGAAAAATACTTTTAGCGAAGAGTCCAACACAAATGTGAAATTATTCAAACGATTCGACAGTCGCTTTTTTTACTTGTTGTATTTACTGTGGCTGCGCTTTCCGCGGCATATTAACTGAGCGATTTTGTATTGTTAATGACTGCACGAACACACGAAAATGGGAGTGTTGGGCATGGACATGACTTCATAGAGCACTTTGGATTCATGCTAAATCGAAATGTACAGCTGTTTGCAGCAACACATAAATGGCAATAATGAGCCGGTGTTATTTGTTGAGGAAGTCGAGATGTGCTTCAACTGCAACTTCGAGCGTCGAGCACGCTTATGAGCCAACAACCGGTTGGGAGAAGCTCATTTCCGCACAAGACGGGCAGAAAAGTAAGCCAATGAATAGAATTTGCTAAATAACTGAATACCCCGGAGCACTTAAGATATAACAACTGCGTACGACAAGCATCAGAAGTAAATTATGCGATAGAAACAATCAAGCCTTGGGTTTAACGTTGCATCGACAATTCATCAATAAAGAAATTGGAATTTTCACACTTTTTGCTGAAAAAAAACCGAAAAGACTTAACAAATTATTGTGCGTTTACAGACTGCAACAGTCTAATGGAGGAATTTCGAAAATGCCGCACGCGTACGCACCGATGTCACCAATAAATTGTTGATTGCCAAATGGGAGAAGAGAGGAATGCGGAGAAACCAAAAAAGAAAGTAAAACTCATAAGTAAAGTCATAAAAGCGCTCAAAGTGTAATTTTAGCAGAACGAAAACCAACACATTGCCTACGGGGCGAGGGGCAGAAAATTTTGCGTGGCAACGGTGCAGCAACCGGCAAAATATGTCAAGCGGCAGATTAAATCAAAGCGGAAAAACGCTGACATGCGGCCGAAACGGCAGCGGGCGAATGCCATTCCGGCTGACTCAGATGCGGAAAATTTATTTTAAACGCCCTGCATGTAGCAGCCACAGCAGCTACGCTAAATGCCGCATTGCGCAAATGCCGCGCGCGCGCAGCTTTTTAAATAGACAACAACAATTATAGAAATAGAAGTCGAAGTGGCAGATACAGCCGGCCGCCGCACTTTCACGAACAATATCAAGCGAACAATGAACTTTACGGCAACGGCGCACAGCTCGGTACTCAATGCAAGTGGATCTGTGCCGGTGTGTGCCTATGTGAGTTGAAGATTATTTGTAGAACCGAAAGTATGCAGTAGCGATGAATCGAAACACATCAAATCAATAGACAAACGAAAAAATTGTCGAGTAAAAAGTGTGAAATGGGGTACAACCAACCAACCAACATTTCAACTAACAACAACTTTGCTAGCAGTCATCAATGGAGCAGCGCTCAATGGTGACATGACAACAATAAACCGGCAGCAACCATGAAGTCAAATGAACAAAAATCAAATTAAATATAATCGTAAAAAATCAACAGACAAGATGCGTGAAATAAGTGCTGGCCGTTACCCCCTAAAAGCCGTCCGGTACACCTGCCGTAGTTGTTGCGATGGCGGTGGCTAATACCGCACTGACTTACGGTTTCTGACATTTTAATATAAGTTTGGAAACGTTCAGCAAATTAGTATAAAAAAAAGAAACAAAAAGACAGAAAGTAAATAAACGGACAGCACGCGCAACGGCACCGGCACCAGCGTTAGCATCGACACCTCCGTTGGCCATGGGCGCTGGCATAGATTGGAAGTTTTTTCCAGATGCTTTTTTTTTACTTTTTCTTCTCTTTCACATTACTTAATGTTGGCCATTCATTTAGCAAAACTTTGAAGGTACAAAAAAGAGAAACTGCGAATAGATGAAATGCTGAGAAATTGCGATTGAGGTAAGCCCGCCAGCCGTAAGTGCTGGAATGTTCTGCAACTTGTGGCGCTTCAGCAGGCAAATGCAAATTGCACATGATGACACACTCGATGGGATGGTGTAAAACATTGGAGTTAAAAAGCGTGCCCCATAATATTAGAAAACATTTTTTAGATAGATATTTTAGATTTCGATTGGATGGTGAGCGACAGACGTGTAGTTGTTTATGAATGGCTACTCAAACACTGCGGCCAAAAATAATCTAATGCACTCTAGCACTGTTTATAGGACATTTTTTTAATAGAGATCTCCTATGGTCAATTAAGTGCTGTGCCTATTATGAATGCCATCTAATACAAGTCATTAAAATAAATAATGTTGTCGTTTACAGTTTACTTCACTCTCCAACAGAACCTGAAGGCCAATCGTTATATTAACCTTTAGTTCAGTTGCACTGTAATCGACGTTTTCTCCAAATATTTAGTTTTCTCCTCATATAGATTGTCAAAACCACCATGACCACTTTTGGTCTTCACACATTCTTCTAAAATCGCGTTTTTTCCATATTAAACTTTTAACTATGTATAGTTTTAATAAATATTTCTTTCATTTTTAGTAAATTTATTCAGCATTAATGAATGACACAACACTAAACTAAGCGCATTTGTAAGTTTGTGTAGGCACTGCCCCCTGTCGACAAGAAGGAAATCGAAAAATGTCAACTGTAAATAAGACGCCTTTGCCACCCACTGTAGGGTGTTGGCATTTGTGCATGAGAATACATAATGAAAATACAATCAACAAATTTCTTGCCGCTGATAGCCGCATGTGGCCGTTGGTACGTTGGCCGTCCGTTAACCTTATCGCGATTGTGCGAGTGCAGTACACTGGCTTGTCGTCGGTCGCTGGTCCGTTGGTCCGCCGCCCGTGCTGGCCGATTGTGCGGCCCTATTAGCGTGAAGCATTGTTTATTGATTAAGTGGCTGTGCGGTGCACGAGCTGCGCTTGTTGAGCATCGGAAGTAGACAAGCAGCGGCCGCTTTAGGTAAATGCGGCGAGTTGCAGCCGGGGAAGCCGGAAAAGGAATGCATTTCAACGCTGTGCTTTACATGAAGAGGGAAACGCAACATCCTTTGAAATGGAAAATATTGAAAGCGTAGTCGCTATGCTAATAATTGCAAATTGGAAGCAGAGTCGCCCAGTTGTAGAAGAGTTGAAAGCACTTAACGTTTAGGCGTTGAAACGCATGCAAAACCACAGTGTTCGATACCTATGTATTATACATACATACATCACAATGTAAACATTTTGTGACATGGCTGCTTTATCGTACGAAATTACATTAAGCTCAAATGTTTGTCGCTCAAAGGGCGGCTGCCGATTGAATACAATGAATCATCTTTATTTGGTATTGCTCTATTAACCATTGAGCCCACTAGCCGTCTGTCCGATGTCCAGCAGAAACTAAAGTCTGCAGCTGGCTCAACCAGCCAATGCCGTCAAAAGCAGTTGCATGGCTGCAACCAAAACTATCTATATATGTACACATATAGTATAAGTTCCCATTGAACTTGTTCACTTGTCTTGGCTTAGTTGGACCCCGCGCAGCGACTCCACCTTTACCGATTGCGTTCGCAGCAGTAACAGCGAACGGCACGCACACTCAGATGTATGTACATATAGTGGTGCAGAAGCGCTTCGGAACCGGTAATGCAAAAGCGTAGGCAAGGCAGAATATCAAAAATGTGTCAGCCAGCGATGGCAAATGTAGAGACACCGACATGGCCCAGCTGAAATAGTATTCAAATGTCGCTGAACATCGAAGCAAAAGAAGTAGGCTGAAGTTGGGCACAAATATCTGGACACGATTCAGTGCTTTGAAAACAGAAAGTAGAAGGCAAACAAATTAATCGAATAACAAAAACTCAATGCAGATCTTAAGAAACGTAGATGCTTCAATGTTTCTACCAGGAATCGGCTATCACACTCAGATACACCAACGAAAAACCTCAAACTACCGATAAAAATTATTCGAATACGAGTACTTTGCATAAAATTCAAAAAAATCAAACAATCAACACCAAACCTAAATTCAAGACAGTAAAAGCGGCTGAGGAGAGGACGAGATACAAAAGTTGAGTGGACACAAAGAGGCGAACGCGTAGACAACACAAATGGATGTGTGCGAATTTTTGTTGTTATGCAAAAATGCCAACACGGGAGCCCGAGCAGATTAGCAGCAACAGCAGGCAATATGTCGCCTATATGGAAGTGGCAGCGCAGAACCGGCACTTGTAGCTGGTCAACGCTGTAATAAATAAACTTTAAAACAAATCATTTTCGTGCCACTTTAAACGATACCGCGCACAATGCAGGCGACGGGGATGGGGACGGTCGGACGGGTGGGCATTGGTGCACAAGTTATCGCTCTCTAACAAATAGAGGGGGCGTGCAGCGCGCTTCACACTCACGCTGGAATTTAGCTGACCGATGACGTAATAGCGCAAACGCCAGTTAACGGCTGAAATGACAGATAAATAGAAGTCCATTCATATTTAAACATTTGCACAAACAACAAAAGCAGTAAACGACGAAACCTCACACTTTTCGTACACCGCTGCGATTAGTCGACATAGCAGCCGTATGGGTTCGAAGTAAATGAGCATTAGTCACGTCCAGCCGCTGAGCGAGCAGAACGTATGATAAGCTGCGCCGACGAGTGCAGCGCCGCAGCGCAGTGCCAACCATGGGTTGGAGGAGGTGGAGTACACTGATTGCCACTGCAGGAAGACACATTGCGGGCCGTAAGACATAACTTCCTACTTGCCACCGAATGTGACTATGTGTGCGAAGCCCTCTACGAATGTCAGACCAGAGAAGGCCACTGTTGAAACCGATACAATACAGAAATAAGTACAGGACAGCCAGTTGGCAAATAAAACCAAGTGGGACTAAAAAATATATCAAGAACGCCTCCGGGGAAGCGCAGCCAATGTACCGAATACGTATCGACGCTTGGTCGTAGCTGCATGCCATCACTGACGTTCGCGTTGGCTGATACACGCAGCTGTGGCATGCTGCTGCCGTTGTTGTTGTTCTTGTGATTATGGTTGCTTTGCATGCGCTTCTCCATTTTCTATATTTTGAGCCAGAGCAACAGCATTGCCTGCTTCCTGCGATTCCGTTTCGGCCCCCGGTTTTACACTTCATTCCTCTTTCAAATCTTTTTGTTGCTCTCGTTAATCATCGCTTCAAGTGTGCAGCAGCGCCGCTTCAAGTTCCACTTCAGGAATCTCAACTCTTCTACTTCTTTCTTTTCCTCTGCCACTAATATCAACAGCGGCCGTTCGCGGCTGCTTCGTCTTTTTCCTTTACATTATTCATGCTTTCTTTTGGCTGCATCAATTTGCCAACCATACGCTCGATTTTCTCCCCACCATAGCTCTTGTTTTGCCATTTTCGAAAATCGCTCATCTCCTTCCTGCTCACGCGGCGCACAATCGCTTGCTCGCACTCACTCGTCTCGGTTCGTTCTTTTTTGGTTCGCGCTGCGCAACGCACACTCACTCACCTTTCACAAATCGAAAATTTCGCTGTTTTCCCTTCTCGCGTTTTTCTTTCCAACTCTACACTCTGCTCTGTTCTGCTCTGCTCGACCTTCTTTCCTTTCAATTCTTTCCTTCCACTTCCTTTTTCCTTCCTTAATGCCTTGTCTCCTTCTGTATTTTCCTTTCGTTCACTTCTTTTTCACGTCCTATATCCAATTGCAATTATTTCACACGTATTGGCGCTCGGCCCTCGTCTCCCAATGGGTGTGTGCGCCCTTCTTTCCTTCTTCCTTTTCCAATTCACAATTTTCCACAATAATTTCACAGATTTTTCTTTTCAACTGAATTTTGATTAGAATTCAAACGCTGCGTTTCCAATTTTTCTCATTTTTAATTGAAAGCGTTTGTGTGCTTTGCAAGTTCTGCAGTTCTTATTTCACTTGCCGTATATGCTGCTTCCTACCTGCCGTTCGTTGCGTTTTGCTGACTACGAAGGAAATCACAATTGATTTTGTGTGTATGAGCACAAAAAACTGGTCAGCGAGCGTACAAAAACGCGTGCAAACAACACCGAAAACGTAAAGAAACTGCTTCACCTCGACTACATTCGAATGGAGCAATTGGTACGTACTGTGGTGAAAAATGTGCGCTTTCGAATTTGCAGTGGGGAAAAGGCATTTAACGTCATTTATTTGAATTGGCGAGAAAATTGGAACAGAAAGACGTCAACGCAAGTGGTGAATTTAGCTCATTAACCCGTCATCAAACCGAGAGATTTAAAGCACAAATACTTACGAAAATCGGCGAAGTCAGTTCTGAGTAGGGAAAATCCTATTGAAGGCCATTTACTATCTGTTTGCCAATAAATATTATTATTATTGAGCATTTCACCATCATCATTATCATCAAATTCGGAGTAATTTCAAATACAACCATGCATAGGCGGCTGTGCCGTTAAGGTAGTTGACAAATTACACAGAGTAGAGTAGTGAATAATGTTGACAATTCCTCTTAGATCATAACTGAAAACACTTTCGCCGCTGGCAATGCCTTTTCCGTATATAAACAAATTGGAATGTATTTTGCTATTTGGATCTGAACTGACTTGTTTTTAAAATAAAATGACAGTTCATCATTTTTATTATATTTGTTTTACATCAAAGTATACTTTTATGTAAGTATTCCTACTGAAATTATTTAAATTAATATGGCACGCAAGGTGTTGAGCGACACATTATTGGATAAGTTGTACAAAAGTAAACAAATTTGAGGTCCTTGGCAAAGTCTTAAACGCAATTTCGTCGTGCTCTGGATAGCATTTTAAAATTTTTGAAGCTGTATTTTTCTCGAAATAGAGAAGCGTAACCTGTTCATAATTCTACATCTCCATTGCTCAGCACAAGGAAACCACTTCGTTCGTTTGATGATTTAGTACATTAAATTTTTCATTTAAAATATTAAAAATTGTCCAAATAACGGCACTTATAAAAATAACATTTCACAATATTCCACTTAAATTCTAGTAAATGCAACGGTTTCCATAATCAAGACGAAAAATATTCACATAAATGCATCGCCTCCAGGCGAGCTTGCCCTACATGCGGAACACTCCAAACTTTGTCTTGTGTTGAGCATTGTTCAACGCTGCCTTTAGGCTGAGTCCCAGCACTTGACGTGTGTTTGCCGGATCAATGATACCATCATCCCATAGCCTGGCTGTGCTGTAGTAAGGTGAGCCTTCTTTCTCGAACATTTCCTCAATGGGCGCCTTCAGTTTCCGTGCCTCCTCTTCCGTGAACGTCTTTCCTGCACGCTGCCGCTGATCGGCTGTGATCTGCGCCAACACATTGGCCGCTTGAATACCGCCCATCACGGAGATGCGCGAATTGGGCCACATGTAGAGGAAGCGCGGCGAATATGCGCGGCCGCACATACCATAATTGCCGGCGCCGTAAGAGCCGCCAATGATAACCGTAAGCTTGGGCACATTGGCGCAGGCGACGGCCGTCACCATCTTGGCACCGTTCTTGGCAATGCCGTGCGCCTCTGCCTCGCGTCCCACCATAAAACCTAAATGGAAATGATTAGGCGGATTGCAAGAAATCTAATCAAATTTTGCTTACCAGTAATGTTCTGCAAGAAGATCAGCGGTATACCGCGCTGCGCACACAATTGTATGAAGTGAGCGCCCTTAAGCGCGCTCTCAGAGAAGAGGACACCATTGTTTCCCACAACGCCTACTGTGTGGCCGTAAAGCTTAGCAAAGCCACAGACCAGCGTCTCGCCATACAGTTTCTTGAACTCGGTGAATCGGCTGCCGTCGACGATGCGCGCAATCACCTCGCGTACATCGAAGCTTTTGGTTAGTGTGGTGCCCACAACACCATACAGCTCACGGGGATCATATTTAGGTTCTTCCACGGCGCAGTGTGCACTGTCACTCGCTGTCTGTACAGCACTTCTGCTGGAGTGTAGCAGCTGCTCATTGAAGGAGTTTGTGGCAGGCAAATTGAGATTACGCACTACCTGTCGGGCCAGATAAAGCGCATGCTCATCGTCCACGGCATAGTGATCGGTCACTCCTGAAGTCTTGCAGTGGAGATCGGCACCACCCAGATCCTCAGCCGATACTTCCTCGCCTGTGGCGGCCTTCACCAGTGGCGGTCCCGCCAGGAAAATGGTGCCCTGACGCTTCACAATAATACTCTCATCGGCCATCGCCGGCACATAGGCGCCGCCCGCAGTGCAGCTGCCCATTACAACAGCAATCTGCGGTATGCCTAGCGCCGACATATTGGCCTGGTTGAAGAAAATGCGACCGAAATGCAGCTTGTCCGGAAATACATCGGCTTGCCGCGGTAAGTTTGCGCCACCCGAATCCACCAGGTAGATACACGGCAGGCGGTTCTCCTGAGCAATTTCCTGGGCGCGCAAGTGCTTCTTCACAGTTATGGGATAGTAGCTGCCACCTTTGACCGTCGCATCGTTGGCAACCACCACACACTCCATGCTGTAAAAGTGAAGCGTCAATGTTTGGCCTGATTGATCGACATGCGTGTGCCAATCAAGTACTCACCCACAGACTCGTCCAATGCCGGTGACTATGCCGCCAGAGTTAACCATTTCGTTGCCGTATAGCTCGTAGCCAGCCAGAGTGCTCAGCTCCAGAAAGGGTGAGCCCTTGTCCAGCAGCAGATTGATGCGTTCTCTGGCTAGCAATTTACCGCGCGATGTGTGGCGCTCGATAGCGGTGGTGCCGCCGCCGGTCAGCACGTGCTGCGTAATACCGCGCAAATCACTGATCAATTTCGACATTTCGTTGGCATTTTCCTGAAATACAAAGATCAACATATTTTTTGCGATGAGAGCAGAACAAGAAAACTACCTTAAACTCGCTGGCGTTCTTATCAACTGTGGTCTGTATGACGTCGGCATCTCCAACGTGTAGTAAGCATGCAGATTGCCGCAGAACTTGTGTGGCTATGGAATTCCTCAGAACGCTGGTCAGTTTCAGCATCTTTGAAGTTGGGGCTACGGCCGGCGGCAAAACCAATAACAAGCAAGTTGAATATGAAACGAACGAAGATTGCAAAAAGAACCAGCAGTATAAACACCACAGCCAGCTAGCCACTGAAAATGCGGGGACAATAGTTATATCACCTGCTGCTGATAACGCGCCCAGCTGATTCGCTATCGCAGCGATCGCAAATCGATAATTGGTGCTGGCGCTGCGACCGATACCCAGCATTCCCTTCGACCTATGAATGCTGCTGAAAGCATAAACTTGTGACTGTTTTGTTTTAGTTAGTTTATGTATGTACATTATCGTAAAAAATTTGTAGCATATTTGCTTATAGCTTCTGTGGATATTTCAATATGATTTTTGGCTAATGCCGACAGATGCGACTCTGCGCGGACTCTTTCCCCATTGAATTCAGTCAATACTCTGACGTTTCGCTTTGACTTTTCTGACATTCGTCTTTTCTCTATTTGTGAACGATTGTCACACGGAGTGCAGCAGGTTTTATACTATTTTGGCTTTAAGTGAAGAATTATCTTGTCTAAATTAAAAATGTTGGGACGCAGCAGTCTTCTGGCACGCAACCTCACCAAATCCATGGTCAGGTTCCACAGCCACGGCGGCATGCCCGGTGAAGTGAGTAGTGGTTCGCGGTGGAAGGTGGTGAAGCACATCACCCTCCAACTGCATGATTACATAATTCGCAAAAAATTGCAGGTTCCTATTACTATTAGTGATATTTCTTTCCATTCACAATTACTGCAGAATTTACCTTTTGACCTGAACAACCGCTATAAGTTGACCGCACTCTTCATGGTGTTCTTCGGCTCCGGCTTGGGTGCTCCCTTCCTGATTGTCAGACATCAGCTGCTGAAGAAGTAAAAAGTGTAAGGTTAGTGCACGCAAACGATTCTTGTCAGCTGGATTCCATTGGCAATGATCTAGGGAATTCGGAGCGAGCCATTAGCTTGCGGAAATAACGCAATGAAGCATGCTCACTCCACGGTTTCATGTTGAATTTCAATTAGCAATGACATACACTGCGTACACGATTTGGTGACAGAAATATTCATTTAAGTTTTTCCTCTTTTCTTTTGCAGATTCCTTTAGTCGCTTAAGCCTAAAGTTTGGTGGCTATGCCTGCCAGCAAATGCGTCAACAGCCTTTACGATGCAGCCGATCATTGTTTGCGTCTAAGTTGAAAAGTTGCAAATCAAGTGAATCAAGTGTTTCTTAAGCAAAAAAGTTCTAATCCTTTCGCAAAATAAACCATCATGGAAAATTAATAGTAGAAATATATGTAAATACTTGTTTGTTTTCACGTTAATTGATTTATGTAATCGTTGGCAGTTGTCAGTAACGAGTCAAAAGGTCATGGTTTACCGACTCAACCATCACTAAAAATAGAGAACAAACTTCCTTTGGTACCATTCGGAATCTACGTAAGCATCAATGTGTAAAAACATGTACATAACCTAGGACCAGCGCAGTCTCAGTCCTTTATAAACTGTCGTGAATATATTTTCATGTACAAACATTTTACCGCAAGTCTCTAGTCATGCAGCAGAAAGCTTGTCGGCCATAAAGGGCCCACACATGTCAACAAGAACGTCTATCGAATAACTCGAACGAATAACGAATATTTTCATATTTGCATTTAAAAAATAATCGATACTATATAAAAGTAAATAGCTATAAGTAAATTAGGTAATTTCGGCAAATTTTCCCCCATAGTTTGGTCTGATGTTGTACACACTTTCGTTGTTTTCATTTTCTTATTCGTTGTTTTTCTAGTCATTTTCAGTTGGTCACCCGTAGAAGTTCCGATCAACGTATTTTAAACGGCCCTACACTTCGTCATTTTGCAAAAGCCGAAGTTCAACGTAGTCTTCGCTTTAATACTCATTCAAAACTTTGAAATTTCCTCTTACAACTGTCAGTATAATTTAAATCGGGCACTACCCAGCATCACCGCAACTTTCCGCCTCTTTAAAGAGCTGAAGTGATTTCCGTAGCAGCAACGAAAAACGCAACTTAGTCAAAATGACTGGACGTTTGAGCGCATTGGCACGCAATGCCTGCCAGTTTCGCCAAATTTCCACAACCATGGTACGCCACGCTGGCCACGGCCGGCCGGGCCTACCGGGCGAGGTAAGTGCACACGCACTCGATCAACACGATTCAGTGGCGAGCGCTGACCGGCGACGCATCTTTGCAGAACCTACCGTTCAATCTAGAGATGGGCAAAGTCAAAATGACGCTGATGTTCTCGGTCTTCTTTGGCATTGGCACGAGCGCTCCTTGGCTGGTCATCATGTGGTCATTCATCAAGTAGGCGGCGCAGCTAGCCCTCTCCCAAGAAAAGACAGCCCAAATTGGAAATTATCTAAACAAGTCTTTCTTCTACAATTCGTATAAATATTCGGCTGTGTGTGTAAAAAACCCAACTTTAACATGTCAGCCAATAAAATATGCTCAGTTTTCCTAAGTATCAAGAGGAATTGTAATAATTTAAGGCTAATTGGTGTAGAATTTTGCAAAAAGCTCGCGTTGCATCACAGCTCGTCCTTGCTGTCAAAATCGTATTCTTCCTGCATGGGTGTGTGCGGGCAGTAACGCGCCTTCAGAGCGCATATCTCAATGTCCAGGTCAGGGCTTATCGTTTCGGCCTGAAAAGCTGCCATGAACACTTCCTCTTGGTCGTCCAATATCTCTAGGCACTGAAAGATACGGAAGGGAGATGTTTTAGTTGAGACCAGCCATGTGGTGGCAGACAGGTATCACTTACAAAGTGCTCCAAGCTTTTATTCAGGTCGCCGTCTTGCACGAAATCCACAAGGGTTGTCTCCGGATTCATTTTATCATTGACAATCATTTTGAGCAGAGTAAACTTGCCGTTTTTCTTATAGGTGGCTTTGGCATAGTCATCCATTCTACTACCTGCAACCGAGAAAAAGTTTTGGCTACTGACCAATATAACACGCGCCTTCTTTCATTATCAGGCCTGATCGACCCACACTAACCAATTTATTTGCTGGCCACATATTCGGTTAGTGTAGCTCTTACTCAACCCCCACTTACATATTTTCTCCATCAACTCGGTCAGGTACATCTCGGACTTGACCATTTTGACTGTTTTGCTTATGGAATTGCCGCTAGCATCCAGCCGAAAGCCGCTCACTTCCGCAATCTTATTGGGATCCTCCTTGCCAATGGCTTCCTCCATTTCCTGCACGGTCGCCTTGCAGACTACGAATGCGATTACAATGTCTTTAAGATAACGAAACAACAATCCAGTCGCTACTCTGCTCACCCTGACACTTGACATCGTCCACTGTAAAAGCCTGTGTCAGCGCTAGTAGCGTCCATGTACTGGCCACGTACAGTAGGAAGACGTTTGTGTTCATTTTGTGGCACGTTCTACGTGTTGCCCCAAACAATTGTTGCTGTCGGAAGTGTTGCTTTTGTCCTATATGTTTATTTGCGTCGCTCGGCAGACTGTCGTCAGTTTATTTATTTAATTGAAATGAAAACTCAGAAGTCTGGCTCAATGCCACAGATGCTCCACAACAATGTTCCTTAGCCGCACCGGTGCCTATTGCTGTTGCCAACTTTCCACGTCTCCCGATATCATTGGCCCACAGCGCTCCTCTGCAGTACCATGTGGTGGGGTGTGTTCAGTGTTTACTAAGCTCCCCTCAAAGAGATTACGGTGGATTGGCTGGCGCAGCAGTGCATAAAGCTACACTGTGACAGATTCATTGGTATATTTCAATCGAGTCGTTTAAAAGCTGTGTGGAAGCAAGAAAAGTGTTGAAGCGCAAAGAAAAAATGCTCTTACTGCTTAAAGACGACAGTATTGATCCAAGACGGCGTTAAAAATTTATTGTAACATATTTGGTTTTAGTTTCTCTCGAATCAAAATCCAAAAAGGTATTTTTATGCGCGCAGATTGCTAACAGTATTGCTCTGTTATGTCGATGGAGGCAACATTTATAGGGGCATAATACAAAACCAACACATTCCCCTAGATCCCTCAACACTTTGCGCTAATAGCTACTGCAATCCCAATCAAACATTTATTATGTTATTTCATGAAAACGTAGGCTACAGCGAATTTCAAATCAGTAACTTTCAAAGTCATGAATTTTTTTCTGGGACAGGGGAACTGAAAAATAATTGCGTTTTCCAAATTCACTTTTACCCCACTTTACTCGGCTCTAATACAAAAAAATTGTACAAAATTTCCGGTATCAAGCAGCATTTGGATTTGTCTTGCAGTTAGTGTCAAATCGTATTGAATTGTCTGTCACAGCAGCTGGAAAAATTAAGGAAAATTCGTAACGCGAATGAAAATAATTTGCGACAAAAATTAACCGAATCTTAAAAGAAGCCAATATAATTATTGGATAAAAATCAGCGACACACAACTGCTATCTTTCTATGTGAGTGTTTGTATTTTTGGAATTTTTCTTACGCGCCGCTTTGACCACCAAATCATCTCGAATCGAATTTTTGTGACGAAAATCGTTCTAAAATCCTTTTTTTCACATAAGCCAAAACAACGTCCTTGTAAAACATAACAAAACAATTGTATTCCTAGCGGTGCTTGAATTTTCGAAAAATTCAGCGGTTCCAGAGTATGTCATTAGTTTGAAGACTTTTCATTAAGGCGCAAAAGACTCGAATTGTAAAGCGAACATCTGTTGTCGGTGATGCTGAAATTGAAAAACAAATCGCTCAGCAGTTTCATGAAAATTCTACATTTTCTTTGCGTTTTTTTTTATTCATATGGAAATTCTATTTTACCTCCATCTTTCGTGAGCTTATTGCTCCTTTTTGAACGCATATTCTTTATTAACTGAAATTGCTTGCAACTCGTATTTTGCAATAAAGCATTAATATTTTTCAGAAGGAATGTAAAAATTAAATTTTCAACAAAATTTGTGTGCTTAGCGAGAATTCAGTGCCTCAAAAAATACATTTTTGCGGCTGATATCAGGAGACGTACAAATAGATATGTTAGCAGCATGTATGCTTAAATTCGGATTGTGCAATTATAGATGAAAAAACAGTCGTGTATTTTATTATATTTAAACCAATTTTAGATTCAGAAAAAAGCGGTGTTGCACTTTGCATTTCTCCAAAAAGACGTCCCATTTGCGCGTCCGACCTGTTGCTACGTTCATATATCCAACATATCAACAGATCTGAACTGAAAATTTAGCAACAATTTTCTTGTCATGTTTGCTGTCAGTTTATATTTGATTGCAACGCTGCAATTTAAAAACACACTGCCAGCGACAGTAGCGAATTGTGAATAACGAGCAGCGAGTACGCGACAATGACAACGAGCGATGTTCGCCAGCACCCTGCAACAACAGTGCGCGCGCCATATTGTAAAGTTGATTTCAGCTGGATAAGCAGCAGACGGACGGGTGAACGGCAACGACAATTCTGTGCGTGTGTCAGTTTAGTGAAATTGTTGGTGAATTTCCTTTAAATTAAAATTCGAGCTTGATTAGTGGATTAGAAATAAAATTTGGCTCAGCGTCTATGTGTATTGGGAAGTTTGTGAGCAATCGCAAATATGTGGCTGACGTGCGGAGTGTAGCGGACTGAAAGTTGTGAGATTATATATACATACGTAAGCAAGTAAGTGGAAGAAGGCAACGGTGGGACGCGAGGGACAGTTGTGAAAGGCCGAAGCCACATAGAGCGGAAGGCGCTAAAAATCACCAAGCCTGAGGCATCGAGAATGTACAAGGGATACACTAATGGACAAGAAGTGGTGGCGTGTTGCCTTGTTTCACTGTGGGCTAAACGTTGAGCACCGGGAACGGACGCGGCTGCTGTGGCGTCCGCCGGTGCATCAGCAGTTGACAAGTTGCGACGTAGACGCAGCTATATAGACGTGAGGCGTTAGCGGAATTTGTAGGCAAATCGAAAATCGATCACGACGTAGCAAATATATATAATTTGATGTGAGTGTGGGGGCAGCGCAAACGGTAAATACAAGCGAAAAGTGAGAAAAGTGCTTTCAGTGTGAAATAAAGTTAAGATCTAAGCAACAATTCCCTTTGCGGAGGTCAGCGCATTCCGTACCATCTGAGTATTAAAGGTAAGTGCAGCAGATTTTCTCTTTATTTTAACGTAAAAATTAAATTGTTGCTATGAAGAAACTACACCATTTACAAATTTGGGGCTGCGCGCTGTACTTTTTGTTCCATCCGCTGCTGCTTCGTTCAATGGCAAGCACATAACCTCACTTTAGCGAGTTGTCTTTTGTTTCATTTTCTCAACCCTCCCCCCACTCTAGCACTGCATTAATAAAGCTATTCGCTACTTCTTTGGTGATTTTGTTGTGGCAAAGTGCAAATATCTAAGAAAATCGATTTTTTACTTGAAATTTTTGCAAAATTTGTTTGAGTGAAATTTGCTAATTTTCAGGAAGAATTTAGCTGTAAATTTCTGCCTGATGCCGCGGCGCGCAATTGCTGCTCCCCCAGACAGCGCCGCCCGCCTGTGTCGTGTATGCGCTGGTTGAACTGGTTTGTGAGGTTAGACACGAATTTGTGTTGTGTTGTATTTGTTTTTCTATTTTTTCGCCTGCTTTTTATCAGCAGCGACGGCAGCATTTCTAAGCAAAAATTAATTTTGACCTCCTTGCATTGTGTTGTTGTTGATGGCGACGGTGGTGCTGGTGATGGTTTGGGTGACGACAGTGCGTGTGGGATTTCGGTGCGATGTGCGTAGAGGTGCAATGGAAAAAATTAGGAGGGGGCGTGTGGTAAAATCGGTGTGCTGACGAATAAGAAATGCAGACAAAAAAGATCGGAAGTGGCATTATAATATATACTCCGCAACATTACAGGAATTTGAAAATTTGCAAAACTATCCTTAACAATGGTGCAGGAGACCTTTGGGCTGTAAAATCGCGAGTCGCAAACGGGTGAATAGTAAAAGAAAACCTAGGTAACTGCAACATAATCGGCTCAGCATGACCCATCCGCTTCTACCCTGAAACCGTGTTAAGATATGATAAATTTTAGTTTAAAAAGCGTTTGTGATTAGTCAGTATGAACCCAATTCCCATTCCATAAATATTCCGTAAAATGTCTAGCATGTCGAATGTGAACAGCTGTCAATGTAATAATTTGGTTTGAATGAAATCGGTGTTTCACCGTGTTCAATACGTATACATCTCGAACTGTGGTTGACCGATAGCCGTTTGTACTAAAGAATAAGAAAGTAAAAAGTGGCAAAGGCTCGAAACGTAACCATTGTTTTACTAATTATTGAGAAACGACGTTTTTAAGATCGCTGCGGCTTGCTGCTTCTTCGAAAACGCAAAACGAATTAAATCAAGTTCATGCATTGGTTTTCTTTATAATAATAATAATTTTTAATTTAAAGAATTGACTGGCACGACAGCCCCCTTACGCGAGACTAAGGCCTAGCTTCCCGCAACCACCCGTGTTGTGCGTGTGAATTTGTCCGCGGGTGCAAGGGACCTACAGTTTTATGCCGGTTCCGAACGGCAGGTTGGGAGCTTTTTCATAAGCAATTTTTACTCTCAGAGGTTTGCCATTTCCAGCTGAGAGGACAGCCACCGAAACAGAAAACGAGTTTTCCCGTTATTTTTGTTTAGGTGTTATTACAGGCAGTATTTGAACCTGAGGTTGCTGCCTTCGACTCGCGGTCCAACGCACTAACCAACTGAGCCACGGCGGCGGCTGTTTTCTTTATATCATCATTTAATTAGAAGCATAGCAACGTCCCTTGGGGTCTATTTGACCCCAGACGGAATTAAAAAAAAACTGTTGAGCGGTTTTGTGCGCTCGTCTACTACTAGACACTTTTCGGGGCTTTCCCCTTTTCTTTTGTGATTTTTGTATAACATTTCTTCATCTTTTGTCAGTGAATTATATAATCGTTTGATTGGGGTCATCCTGACCCCAAAGGACAGCGAACGCAATTTTGAGCAAGGGACAGGCAGAATGTTAAAAGGAGCACAGGGGCCTATAGACCCTATACACCTGGCCTCTGACTACCATATATATAAATTGTAACCCAATACCTCAGTTTTAGCGATATTGTGAGTTATGGCCAAACAGACATATATTTAATAGGCATTGATTGAGGCACTAAGACATATAATAGGGTCCTCTGAAGAGCACGCTTTCAGATAATCATGAAATTGTGGTAGAAATTCACCGCGACGAGTTTTTAGTACTCTAAATACTGTAGCAGCTTTCTGGTGCTCAGGTGCGTGACGTCCTTTTCACAGGCGCATGCAGCGCCATCTACTACTTGTATGATATTGGGGACTAATACGATCTCTTGTTGCAATTCAACATGTTTCCTTCTGTAGACCGCCCAATGTTCAGTTCAAACCTCGTTGGAAAATCTGCGGCCGCTCACACGGCTATCTACCGCCTTGGTACCATGACTTCATTTTGATAATTTGCATTGCGAAGTTTTGCTCTTTGATAAACGTTCGTAATGTCCGCATATCTTCGCACCATCACTCATTGTTTTCCCCCTCCAGAATAACAATGTGCAGCAGGTTTTGTTCCCTTCTTCATCGTATGTTTTCAGCCTAAGTGTCTATGCAATCTTATTGAGAAATAGAAATTCAACGATTTGTTTTTGTCATTTTGTTTATTTACTGTTTAAAAAGTATTCTACACGTCTGTGGGTTCGTCTCTCACCTCGACAACTTCGCCCGCACTAACAAACATGACACGCGCATTGAGATGCGTCAGCGCCAGTACTAAAATCACCGTCGGCACGGCGGCTATGTGCAGCATGTTTGGACACAGTCAGTAGATTTTACACAGTTCACTTTTGATATTTTTAATTCAGAAATTCTGCCTGCTATTTTTAGTAGTTTGGTATTAAAAAAAGACGCGATCGATGGTGATGGAGAGCAAAATGGAAATCGTGCTGCTGTGTGAAAAACTAGCTAGAAATGAGCAAAATTGGGAGAAAATGGAATGGAAAATGCAAATTTCGGCGCTACAAAGCGCAAAGTCAAAAACTTAGTAAACGATTTCAGCACCAGCCGGTGGCAGCCACTTGCGCCGCATTGTGGACAGATTTCTTTTTGCGTCCCACACACCTGCCGCCTTCTGCGTTGCGTTTTTCACGCAATTTGCACCGTATTTATAATTTCGATTTTTCACTATTTCATATTTATTAACTTTGCTATTTTCGTTTCCTGAAGTTGGTACTTGAAGTTGACGGCGTATGAGCGTTTGAATTTTTTCTTTTTCATAATTTCTTTTTCAGTTTTGGTATGTTTTGCTGCTTTTTCGAAAACAACAACAACAATAGCACCAACAACTTTGGACGCCGCAGCAGCATTGCAATGCAAAAGATGTTAAACCCGAAAAACGAGTTCCCGAATCGCGTTTTATTGCTTGGCGCGCGCCGTTTACACCAGTAGGCATCATCTACGAGCCAACAATCAGCTCTCAACCGCGCTGCGAATGTTGCCAGCGATTTGCGAATCGTCGGCGTTGTTGTCCATTGCTGTGAAGCACGTTTGTGCTTCTTTCAAGTAGCATTTAGGAGTTTGTCGCATCCAGCATTCAGCTTTTAGGCAATTTTTTACTGCCTTCTCGATTCGATTTTCGATTTCATTAAAAGGGCTATCGACCAAAGCTTTATTGTAGAGTGGTTGTTGCTGCCATTGTTGGGTGGATGCAGAAGCAATTGCAGCGATGTTTTCCTGCGTATAACTCGCATCGTTTCGACATGTGCGTTCTTGGATTCCATGAAACTTTGTAAGCCCTTCGCCGTAACTTTCATGGACTTTGGTTTTGGCTGTTCGACGACTTGACCGATCGGTTAATATACATATTTTTTACACAATTCATCCAAGACACATCCCACTTGAAGATCGATAAATCTTTTACACAATTCTCAAACGCTCAAAAGTTACAAAATGTATCAATCACTCAGCCAGTTGTCTGCATATAGAGCATTTTAACTTCAAGCCCGACCGATCTCGATAGTAGTTTGTTTTACTTGCAACTCTATTTTAAATATTTTTTCGTTTATCGTCAACATCTTAGCAATTCTCTTTTTGGTCCGTTTTGATGTGTATGCTTCTGAGATAATATTTTTCTGCTTTCCTCTATTCAGTTGGTGTGTTGTTGTTGCTCTGCCGGTTGCATTTGCTTTGCTCGCTGTGATGAGTCGCTGTGAAAATAGACAAACATTAAATTACGTGCCAAAATTTTAAATATCTTGCACAAAATTGTTGAAATTCCCCGAAAGAATGCCGCGACCGCTTCGCAACGTCGATTAGTCGTTGAAATTTAGGTTTATTGATGGCGCTGCAACGATATGAGTATATTTCAAATAAATGGAGTACTTTGAGACCAGGTGAGTTATTAGTTTTCCATCTATGGTCCACCATTAGCAGTTGCAGCCAAAATCGCAACGCAGGCAGGCTTCGACGAGGACGAAGTGATCCAAGAGTTGCGCGCATTAAGCAATACACTGTATTCCTATTATTAATGCTTCGTTTCCACACGAGCAGCGCGTCGCACATCCACCACTTGAATTACAACGTCGCGCAATCAGCAGATAAAATACGACATTCAAATGAGCAAAACAAACAGCCGACCACATCGACAAGTAAGGTAAAAATGAAAACACGAAAACGAGAAAAATTTGTAAATTATCTAAAAGCTGTTATGTAAGCGTGCAGCAGCAGCAGACAGTGGGTGGGCTGGGAAGCGGCCAGGGGCACGTTGTATCCGATAATTACATGTTCAAATAGGTTGCCGTTTACCGAAACTAACCTCTGACCTTCACAGCAATGCGTTGGCTTTGCGTAAATTTCGGTAGTGAGCCACGTCTAGCCATCGCGCTATTCTGTTGGTATCGCACTGACTTTTTCAGCGTCCAAATGTAGAGATTCGCTGGGTCGCACCGGCACATTCTCGTCCAGTTCTGGTTCTCCCTTGGCACTTTTTTTATCGTGTTTGACATTCAAGTGCACTTTTCATAGCTGTGTGTCCGGTGTCGATGCTGCGCTATTTACAAATAATGTGACAACTGCTTCGTTTGCCAATATTTAGACCGACTGTAAACATTCGAATTATTCTATTGCACGCTGTGCTCCTTTTTGTAGTGAGAATGTGAATGTTCTGCAGGGGAGGAACGCAGCGGTCTTTTTAATCCTACATAAATTTTTATAAATTTAATTGTTGCCAGTTGCAGGTCTGTAGTAACTTGTTCGGTCTTTTTCCTGATTTGACCTTGCTTTCTCCCGAACGTGTTACCGGATGGTTTTCTGATAAAGGCAAATGAAGTGTATGGTGTGTGTGTTGTGGTGCTGCAATCACTGTAGTCATGGAGCGTGTGTCAAATATGCTGCATATTTCGTGCACATGCAACATGACCTCTGAAACTTTGCATAATAAGTGAGCAATGAGCGGTAGTCGGTGTCCGCCAGCAGCCGCCGCAATGCTCAATACGCATTTACTCATTTCTATTTCTCTTTCATGCGTGTCACAACCGCGTGTGCGCACTTTTGCCTGTTATTATTGATGCTTAAATTTGCCTGACGGGCTCTGGTCTCTGGGAAATCAATAATTGCCACAGTAGTTTCGTTGCACAGCAGTGTCCTCGCTCAGTTCTTGGTGCTGGGTATATTTTTTTATCACTACATTCTGCAGCTATCACCCTTGCGTTGCACATTTTTTCTGCACTATGAATGAGCTTGGACGTCATTCACCGTCTTTTGATTTTCACTCAATTCGTAATTGTTGAAAATTCTTTACACGTCATTGTGGATCCGCCATTTAGTTGGAAACTGCATCAGCATTGAATGCGAGCTTTGTTGCTTCAACGTTCGATGGGGAAAATATGTGTGGTCCGGTTTCTGTGACTTTTGTGTGCCGTGTGGTGTTGGTGTGCATTTGAGCAGTTTTTGTTCGCGGATGTACCGCAGCACGTAACCTCACAAATACGAAAAGCGAAAAATATTCGCGATATGTCTATTCGTGTGTTCATGTGGTGGCTGCCGAGTGTTATGCTTAGCTGCACGGTGCGGTGCGCCCAGTTTCGCTGCCTCCTCCACTCTCCAAGTCGCCGAACACAAGTCGGCAGAAGATTACACTTCGCCAAGTCCAAGGCGAACGGTAGTACTGCACACAGTTCGCTCTGGGTACACTGTTGCACTTTGGCAGGCGCTGTGGTGGCGCGTTTTTCTGTCTATTTGCTCGACCATTGTTGGAGGGCACTCAACGCTGTGTGGCATGAAGGCGTGCGCGAGGTAACCGTGCAGTGGAGTCACCAAGTAGATTTGGCTAAGCAATCTTGACTGTTGTTGACGGCAGGTGGAACCGCGCGTGTTGGTCTTCGCTCGTCTCTGGCACTCAAAGATTCTGTCTCTCTCTCTCTCGCGTTCGACTCTTTTTATTTTTGCCAAAGATGGTCGCCCTGGTTCTGGGAAATCTCTGAAATGTTTACGCAAGTTTAGATTTCTGTTCTGCAGTTTCAGAATTTTAGAAAATGTTCGAAAATTCACTTGTTCACTTGGTTGGTCAGATTCGCCAGCACGTCGGGCAATCAGCTGCTATATGGCGCTCTACAGGCTGCGTAAAATGGCTAAAGTCTGTGCGGGCCAGCCAGTCAGCCACCGAGACCACCGAGACAGCGCAGCGTCGTTAGCGTGACTTGTGCGTTTCTCTCTGTTTCTGCAGTAAATGTGAAAATGTACTGGCGCGATACTTTCGTATCTGTGAGATACATATTTTCGTCGTCGTCGATTTCTCTGGCTCGTTTTATTGCGTTTCGTTTTGTCTTGTTTGCCAAATGGTGCCAGCTCTTTCGCACTCGCGACGCTGCTCATTCGTGGCTTTTACCTTACATAAGCCTACGTCCGCTGCTGGCAGGCACATGCCGCTCTACGTGTGTGCAAGAGGGAGATGGAGCGGCACAATGCATGCGCAGAGCTAGACATGCTAATGTGCGGATTTCAATAAAAGGTTAAAGCAAAGAGTTGAGTAACGCCGGACCGCCAGCGTACGGATAGAGAGTTTCTATTTATTTCCATTCGTTGCTATCAGAACGGATACGAAATCCAACCGAGCATTACTGCAGTGGCGTTGTATATATCCGGGGGGGAAGGGTTGGAGGTATGAGGTGTGTTATGATCTGTTCGGTAGAAAACTTTGGTTATTTCGACTTCCTGACGTACGCTGATTCAGTGTGTCTAGATTTGTGTTGAACTGTAGAACATGGTCACAATTTTTTAGATTTTAGATCTGCACAGCAACTGTTGGGATCAACTGCGTATGTTCTTCCTCCTTCTTTCAATTGTTATTAATCATTGTTCACGTCCGCGCGAATTCCGGCGACGACTGTATAAACGTTGACTTAACAATTTCCTCCAGTTGAAATGGTTCACATGGATATTAGCTGCTGACGTCGCCGAATGTTCGACGATGACGCGTTTACATTTGAATTTATATTTCATGGTAGCACGTTGCCTAATTTCCGTCTGCTGTAGTTTTTCGATCGATACCTTCGTAAGATCCCACACCGGAAGTCATCTGCATAGTTCGTTGGTTACAAATCGGCTTGTAATTTAGTGTGGTACGGTTTCGGTTCAACTGAAAGTTGTTAGATGTCGCGCACTTTTACTGAAGGTTCCTGTTAAATGTTGCTTTCCACAGCTCCAAAGTCAATGTCCCATTGTTTACTCCCGACGCTCGTCACCTCACGGTCCGCACTACAAAAACGTGGGGGGGTAGTTGGGTCGGTTGTCTCGGCATAATCACTATCAATATCACACCAGGCCTCCCCTGTGACACACAACATTCGTTCACCACCTCCGCTCTACTCGCGCTGCTTTCTGTCGTTGGCCGAATGAAAATGTTTTCTATAAAATTTCGTCAATTCGTGAAAAACGTTGATTACTGCTGCCACCTTATGTGCGGTTTCTCTGCTCACGCTGGGGAGATGTGTATATGAGTTCTCCGCCTTGCCACTCTTCCCCTTTTACGGTTTTAGAAAGCAGAAGCTGTTGCTTATGCCCGCAGAACGGGAGCGGGCTTTTTAAACACAATGCTTCCATTGGACTTGCACATGAATAACTGACTGTCGCATGTGATGGAGCAATGCTCAGCACAATGGCCGTGTTTGTTTGCTGGGCCGGCGAACGGAGTCGAGACCGAGTCGGTCCAAGTTTCTCAATTATTGTGTACATGCGAATGTGTGGTGCGTCCGCCTCATGTTGCCAGATGGCGATGCTTTGAGCTAACGTTAATAATTGTTATATTGAAGGGTTGGTTGGGGTAATGAAAGTTAGCAACAATGTTTGTATATATCGGCAAGTCAAAATATTCGGCGAATATTTTGATTTTGTATACTACATGTAAAAAATTGAAAGGAAAAGCACAGTCTGGCAGCACTTGCCGCGGTTTGTGTTGTGGCCTTCGGTTTGAGGGCGCTAGGAAGAAGTCTTCGGTATTGTGCCGCACGATTCGTTCACTGTGCATATGAAATGCGTGAGAGAGCGAATATGTTGTTGGTAAGTGAAGCAATGACAGGGGAAGGAATGAACCAAGATGAGCAGAGCGGCATATTCAAGACGGCGTTTCCACGTGGAAAGGTTTCATTCTTGGAAGTGTAATTACTCAGCAAAAGGGAACGTAACGTAAGGGAGTTCACTGAGAATTTTATTTTGTCCCTTTCGTTTTCACAAACTCTGACATGTATCTTTATTTTTGTCAAACAGTACTCATGAAAACGTTTTGGTGTTGAAACACGTATAGAAAAAAATGTAAAGGAGAATTAATAAGAATTGCCAAATAAAACTTTGCATGTGGAAATTGGGTGAAAGCGAAGCAAAACGCTAGAGTTCGCTCCGTGTCGCCGCAGCAGTGTTGCCAACTCTTTTTTAATGGAAGTTGAGAAGAGATGGTTAGCATAGTTGTTCACAAGGCAAATTAATACAGGTGACCTCGTTGAATAAGGCGAATTGATTTTTTTTTGTGGAAAAGGTCTAGATTGTCAAAATGGTTGTGTAAAACTTTGACAGTTCAAAAATGAAAAAAAAAACAAGCTTTGCTCTGATTGGCTGATTTTGACAATTTAAACCCAGAATACAAAAACAAAATACATTGAAATTTTGTTGTTGCCCTTACGCTATCACCTGTATCAATTCGCCTTGGTAGTTCATTAGCACATTTTTATGCAATTGGGCAAAAGTTTTTTCCAAGGAATCACTTGCCAACTCATCATGTTTGAAAGAAAATAGTGTAATGTCTGTATGAAATGTGCATTTGGAATTGTTTTGAATTGGAGGAATTTTGAAATGAAGAAGCTGGCAACAGTGGTGCGCGAAGGTGTGTGTGAGTAGTGAGAGCAGAGTATAGGAGAGCAGAGTAGAGTATAGTAAATAGAAGGGGAGTGTAGTGTGGTGCGGTGCGTCGTGGTAGCCGCGGAGCCTTTTTACCATTTTGCATTTGTCGTGGTTTCAATCGAAAATGTTTGCGGCGGCGGTAAGATGTAGCAAGACGTTTTTTCGCCAATTTTGTGTGAATATTTGTAGAAATTCACTAAGGGAAAAATTGTTAAAATCGGGATTGAATAGTGAAAAAAATACTGAAAACATATATCAAGCATCCGAATTGAGTGTAAGTTATTGAATAAACGAAAAGCAAAAATTATGGAATAAATACAAGAAACTCGGTGAAATAAGTGGAAAAGTGGTAATGTACGGCAGGAATTTGTGTGTATGTAAGCAACTGGCTCAACAGCGATGGGGTCATTTTTGACGGAATTGTGGAAGAAATTGTGGCGCGGACACAGTGTACGCAAAAATGTGTGCCGAAATCGGCAGCAAAAATTACAATCCCCCATAGCCTGCAGTTCCCCCAAGCCCCTCGGACAGACTGTGTGTGTGTGTGTTTCGAGTGCGTTTTGGGAATGTCGAAAATCGTTTGAAGTGCAGTGCAGGATTTGTAATGAATAATTCGCGCACAGAAATTATATAGAAAAAAGGAAAATACACAGGCCAATTAGAATAATTGCGGGCCTTACGAGTTGGTCTGTCGGTCGGTTAGTCCGTCCATCGCGCGAATGCTGATGTAAGTGGAATTTTTTATTTGGGCTCCAGCTGTACGTTGTATTGTTGGGCCAGCGGCTGGTGCGTGTGGATCTTGTTAGCTGGAAAATTTTTCCGAGAAATTACGTTTTGTGTTTTCTGAAAACCTCTGTGTGCGAAACTTGTAGAAAAAATACAAAATTTTTTTAGGTTAGGTCAATTCAATTGGTTTATATACGTCGTTGTCTTGCTCTTCTGCTTTGCTGTTAACGCACACATCCAGCAGAAAAGTATATATACATATATATATTCACACGTACCCATACGGCTATACATAGTTCTTGTGACGACGACGGTCGCTGGCGCTGCCAGTGACTGTATTTCGCTGTGTTTCCCCTCTGGCTTGTGTGCGCTCACCTTTCAATGTTCCGTTTGCAACCGAGCCAACGAACGAACGAAGCAGCGAACCACCAGCCACAATAGAGTTGCCAGAAAAGATTGAGAAAAGCGCGCAAAACTGCTACAAAAGTGCGATTTCCTATGGAATTATTATTTTGAATTTATTTTCTTGTATAATTAATATTTATATATGTTGATGGTGAAGTTTTGAAAAGATCGCAATTGAAGTTTCATTTGGCTCGAAAACATTGGCACTGTTGAGCTGGCAGCACCGCCTGCAACAACCATGTTCGCTCGTTCGTGTGCCTGCCACTTCGTTGGGCGTCGTGCGCCCGCAAAATTAAAACAAAAACCCGAAAAAGAAACTACGGAGCGAGAGCGAGAAAAACCGAACACAAACGTTTTTTAGATTTTAGTTATTCTTCTTTACGTTTTGGCTTTGCGTGTGCCTTTTTCTTGATTTTTAGTCGTTGTATGGTTTTGTAGCGACCGAATTTGATTTGATTTTATTTCGCAAATTTATTAATAGAGCTACATGGGCGCGCAGACATCGCCATCGCCGCCACCGCAGCAGTATGCACAAATACAAGTTGTAGGAAAGTACGAAAAAGTGTAGCGCAGTGCATAGAGAGGGACACAGCAATAGCCGAGAGGAGGTTAGGTGCCGTGCTTGCTTGTGTTTTCTGTGTGCGCGGCTAGAGGCCCCTCTACTTTTTTCTGCCCTCGTTGCTTTTACTTCAAGTTGTGTGCTATTTTAACTTGTTTTTAGTGCATTTCCATAGCTATGGTGCCGAAATGTTTGTTTAAGATGCTACTATCACAATAGTTGAAAACTGATTTTCCTTACTTCAGTCCAGGCAAGCCAGACCACAAGAGCAGGTCTGCTAATAGTTTATTGCTTCCTGGCTGGCTTGTGCCCTCGCACAACTTCTATGCTTAATTTGGAGCTTGTCAGTTTTTATTGTTGAATTTTTCAATATTCTTTTGTATGTATTTTGTATGCGAAGCAGGCAGATAAGATACTCGTGGAAAAATGGAGGGAAACCTCATTTACGTCGCACTGCCGCCCCTGAGCTCCATAATTTCGATTCGCACAAAACGAAAACACACTTGGTCATGGTGGCAGCGACGGCGCACACCTTATGTATGCTTACTGCCTGCTCCTCCCACCTCCGACACCCTGCGTGAACGATGATCTGTGCGCGCGTTGCCGTCACCAGTGCTGTCGCCGCCGCCGCTGCCGCTGACCCATTCAAAACACAATAACAAAAGCAGCAACCGCCAACAACGCAACAACAACCACAAACACCAGAGCTAGAGTCAAGCGCAATTTCAAGGATTGTATAATTTTTTGTGTCATTCATATTGCTCTGTTCTTGTCTTTCGCATTGGCTCAAAGCCTACAACTCTCTGATGCCGTCTCGTTTTTGTGAGAGCGCGCGCGCGCTAAACTTGCTCGTTCTCTCACTGCGCCCCTTGTTAAAGTGTGTAGTGCTTTTGTTGCTACTTTATCTCTTGTGGTACAGTTTACAATAACAAAAAATTATTCAAGTGCTGTGGCTGGCTGTTTAATCGATTAAAAATATAAATTAAAAATTTCAGCACGCGCAACCGTGTTGCATTTTTCTTGCATACCAAAACAACAACAACTGTAGTCTGTACTGCATACAATTCTCTCGCTTCTTTTTTTTCCTACTAAACTTGTCACCACAATGATACAAGTATTGTCAGAAAACACTCAAAACATAGTGGCATAACGCCCAAAAGCAAAACGCCAAAAATTGGCGACAAACGTAAAATTTTCGTTTTGCTTCACATTTCACAATTTTTTATTTGAAAAACAGCATCGGATTCGTGTTGCTGGACACTTGCATATTTTTGCGCTAAATTTATATCTCCGGTTTGCAACGCAGAAATGCGCAGCTCTTTATAGAGGGGCCTACAGCACAACAAAGTGTGGAAAAGTCAAAAAGCGAATAGCGCGCGCTTTGATTAGCGGCGAGAAGAAACTCCAAACCGCAACTAAGCAAAACAACAACGATACTGTCATCAGTCAGTGTTGCCACCGCAATATTTTCTCCATCATTCGATATTTTTTCGGAACTATTTCTGGCAGTCAGAAGTAACGGATCGAGAGTATAGTGTGAAATATATATTTGTGTGTTTGCGTTGCTTCTTTTTTCCCCCCTAATAAAAAAGAAGTAACAAATTGTGTACCAAAACAGGAATTGCTAGTCCGGCAGCACTGACTGCTGTCGTTTTCACGGATGTGTTGTTATTGCTGCTGTTTCGTTTTTTGAATTGCAGTACGGCGGCGAGCATACGTACAAATGACTACAAATATGCACGAGTTGTTGTTGGTTGAGGGTGGGGGCGGGAGCATATAAGTAAAATTAAACTATTTGTGTGCGTTAAATGTTTCGTATGATCTTTCTATTTGTAGCTCTGTGTGTGTTTTTGTAGTAATCTGCCTCTGCAGCAGAGATACCAACACACTGCGCATTGTAAGGCATTTTACTGGATACAGATAAAAAAATTGCAACAACAACAGCAACAACATCATGCAATACCCTAGTCCAACATACGTCAGGGTGCGGATTTCTTGTGTTTCGTTTTGTTTTTATTGCAGCTGCGTTGTGCTCTTTGCGTGTTTGATGGCGGCCGTGTCACCCTCTGGGAAGGTGTGTAGGTGGCTGGCTGGAAGGTGGCTGCTAGCTGTCGTAGTCGCGTTGCCGATACGTGCCATGTCACTATTTTCACTTACATGTTTTCAAATAAACGCAGCTACCGAGCCGGTGGGCGGAGAAGAAGCAGTACGGCTGATGATTGTTTTGGTTATCAGAGGACTGCAGTGTGTGTCATTTCTTTCGTTCTGGAGCAAGCGTCGGACGAACGGAACGTCGAACGGAATGCAAAAATGCGAAATGAGTGGAAGCATGGTAGTTGTGTGGTCAATGGCACCACCCACTGGGGAGTGAAAAGAAAATGGAAGGCGAAGAAAATGTAACGATCAATCAATTTAATATTTTCAAAATGATACGAAAAACAACTTGTGATTATCGTTGTTAGTTGATCTTATTAGAGGCTTAAACAAATTTACTAAGATTTGAAAATGTTGTCAGCACTGCACAGGACCATTGGCAAATAAAACGGAACGCCGGCTTGTGAGAATGTAAGATTAAGGGGAGGTTCTCCTCTTTTCGGCCGAAAATAAAGCGAAATTCTTTAATTTACTGTCGGATAATGAAACGACTCACGAATAGACGGTTTTGATGGTTTATTAAGCCATCTTTCTAAAATACAAGAAACAATTTTTTTTTTACAAAATCCAATATGGCGGCCCAAAAATGGCGGGTCTTGTCAACCTCTGCAAGCGAGACATTGTTCGGAAACGTCAAGGCTGTAGCCACTTGTAGTGAACTGAAATCAAAAATTTTTTTTTTATAGTAAAGAATATTAAATTCCCTAATGACTTATACCTATTTTTGAATAATTTTTATAAAAAATCATCTAATTTATGCATAATCATAGAAAAAGTTCAATTTTTACCATCTTTTTTTCGACTTTTCTTTTGTTAAAAGACTATTATTACACATTTGTTTATATTTGTTTTAGGTATAAGTCATATAAAAAATCATACCCTTTAAGAAATGCTATAGATGAAGTAACTCGGATAAGTAGATCATGAGTTACGCTTGACGTTAGGATGAAAGAAATGGTTTCGAGATAAACGCGTTTGAAGCAAATTAGAGCAGTGGAGCGTCCCGTAGCGCGCGTGAGACAGGTGTGTTCTCCCATGAAAATACGCGTCGTATCAAAAAATCCTTTTGCACACATATTCTCGACATTCATACCTTTCGTTTCATCAAACAAAAAAATTGATTTTTTGAAAAAAAAAAAGAGGAGAACCTCCCCTTAACATGAGATTTGTGTCAGGCTTCGCGCTTGCAACGACTTTCAAAAGATTGGTGATAAGAAGTAGTAAAATAGCACCGACCAAAACAAAACAAATTAGTTAAGCTGCAGAAATCTCGACAGTATTACAAGCGATTTTTTGGAGGGTTTCTATTTTGAAAATGTCCTTATGTCAGGGGATTAACTATTATAAGTTTTTAAACAAAATAATTGCAATGTAACTATTACAATGCAACATAAATTTGATTTGTTGATTATAATTATTATTTGCGACAGTTAATTTTTACGTTGCGTAATAACTGTTATGAGAAACAAATTTTTTTTTTCGTTCTCGATAATTATTATTTTGGGATTTTTTTTACGTTGCTTCATAACTTTTATTTATGATTTTTTGTTATTTACGTTGCCGCTAACTATTATTTGAAAGAACATTTTTTTACACTGCTTCATAACTTTTATGAAAGATATTTTTTTTACATTGCCTTACCACATTTTTAATATGAATTGATTTTTAATTGTTGGTTTTTGCAGTTAATTTGCGTTTGTCAATTTGAAACAATTAAACATCAATTCATACCCAAAATGTGGTAATTCAAATTCAAAAAATGTTTTTTCAAAATAATTATCGGCAACGTAAAATTAAAAAATGATAAATAAAAGTTATGAAGCAATCTAAAAAAAATGTCTCAAAATAGTAGTTATCGGTAATGTAACCAAAAAAAGTCATAAATAAATGTTATGAAGCAACGTAAAAAAATCACAAAATAATTATCGACAACGAAAAATATACTTGTTTCTTATAACAGTTATTATGCAACTCAAAAATATTTATTACATGATAGTTACTATTACATGATAATAGTTAATTATTATAAAGCAATATTTTTAGAAATTTTTTAAAATTAGGGCAATTTTTATTTCCAACTCTGCCTTATGTAGCTTATTTGGTAGATGATTTCGATTGTTATATCGCTTGTTTGCATACATATCCTTAGCTATATTATATGCAGGCTTCTGCTTCACTTTTTATGTGTGTTTTTTTCGTAGTTTTTCTATTTAAAGCTTAAATAGACGCATTGGTCTGCATGCGTGAAGACAGACAGATAGATGAATTGATAGTAGGAAAAAACCTGCAAAGCTTATAGTTTTTATTGTGCACAAGTTCTGCTGCTGGCTTTTGTTTACTCCCTTTTAGTTGTTGTTATGGGCGCTGAGTCTACTCGAGAATCTAGCTTTCTAAACTTTTAGTTTCTGCAAGTTTGCCTCGAAAGGAATATCCGAGTCCATGGCAACCATGGCGGTCATTAAGTTGAGGTTTTCAATTTTTTACAATTCTCAGAGGATTGTCAATTGTTTTGTCTAATACCGTCACTTTTGCTTCATTTTGTTTATGTTGCGTACGCTGGAAGTGCAGTAATTGTTGTGATTTTAAGGTGTGGCAACAACACAAATTTAGGATGTGTTAAAAAGAAGAAAATAATCAAGGAATGATTATTTCGGTGTGAAAACATGACTTGATATTCTCCATTGATTTTATTTAACCCTTTCGACCCCAAAGTTGCCTGAGAACAACTTTACCTATTTCTCATCTTATAGTAAAAGCTACGATTGATTTATAGGTTTAATTTAGGTAGGCACCAAATTAATATTTCTAGAAATGAATTCAAAGCAAATTACAAAAATTTTACTGTTATCTCCAAAATAATTTCCAATAATTTGCAGCGATATCAGGGAAAGTTTGTGTTCTAATTGAAGTCTACGAATTGGGCGCGTTTGATCAAAACCCTGTTTCTTTAATAATGGTTAAATAAAATCAGAAAGTGATAATTTTGTAATTTTCCATAAATATTAAATAATTTTTGTGTAATAAAAAAAATATTGCTACAAAATTTATTTAACCCGTATTAAGCTAAAATTGTTCAAAAGTAAACTAGCTCTAGAACTCTAACAAATAGGCGTGGCGACTTCAAATATCGTGTGCACACTTTTTGGGAAAGTGTTTCATGATTTAAATACCAAAAAGTAATATCGAGACGCAGGGTAAAGTTCGGGGTCGAAAGGGTTAAAAAAAACTCTGACAAGTGCGACTGCCGCGCTATGCTTGTCACAAGTGTGGGTTTCAAATCGTTTTCTACTCCCTGGCAAAGTAAAATTGGTTATGTTTAGTATTGTCGGTATTTGCTTTATTTTCTGGGTTCTTTATTTTTAGTTCTTCGTAAGGAAAAGCGAAAAATACGGTTTGTTTTAGCGCAGTGGCAATATAACAGTATTCGCATTGTATTTTTTCCAGTCTTTTCAAGTTGCTTTTGTACATTTTTAGTTTGTTATCATGATCTGCGTTGCGCTGTTCTGTCATTGAAAGTGGAATTCGATTGTTGAAAGTTATGCCTCGTTGTCAACATTTTTGACTCGAATCTGCGGCACACCCGCTCGCAGTCATCATTTCGAAACGAGATTTCACTATTTGGTTTGCGTTCTACTTGAAATTTGACTTTTTCATTTACCTCTAAATGCGGCCAACATTTGATTGGCTTTTACATTTCTCTGATTCAATTTAGTTTCGTTCGGTTTTGTTGTTTTGTTTTGATTTTGCATTCTTCATTGTTGTTGCTACAAACGTGGACGAAAAGCGTGGAACAGTCTGTGTTAATCACAGAGTTGGGGTTTTCTATATTTTTAGTTGAAAAGAAAGCGTTTCATATGATTTACTGGTTATAAGCAATGAGTTTACTAAGATAAATAAAAGTTCTATCCGAGAGTAGCGATTTATGAAACATTCTCTCACATTTGTTCTCCAAGTGATTAATATTTGCTTTTTTGGTGTTCGTTTTTTCAGATCTAAGCAATTATAAACGATTTTGCTGAATCGCCAAACAACTCGGAAGAATTTCTAGCAATTCTACTTCAGGAACATCACCAACGGCTGTGAGCGTGGGGTGTCCGAGTCCTGGTATTTGCGTGCGCTGCGTTGAGGTTAGCGTCTTGTTGCTTTTGAGTGCACAAATTTGTTTGTTGGTCGGCAGCGGTGACAAGTTCAAGCCACGCCAATGAGAAAGCGACGTATACACGTTTCTCAACATCAACAACAAAAGCCTCATAAGCAAAATCAGAGTCACCAGCAACAAGAGCAGCGAGACAAATTGCAACTGCAGGAAAAGCAGCCAGAAGACGAAGACGAACATTTAGAGCGATACAAGAGCTAAGAGCAGAAGGCGAAAGCGCAGACATTTTGCCAGCAGCGCCTAGAGTGCGCGTATAACAAACAGCAACAACAGCAGCTAAACTATCAGAACCTGTGTGCAGTTAGTAAAAAGGTGCGAGAAGTGCGGGAACTACTAAATTCAACAACAGCAACTCCAACGACACCAACAATTATCACAAAAATGATGAAGCGCACGCGCGTTGACGAAGTGCAGTACGGGACGCGGCCTGGACCCGGCGGTGTCGGGGGCAGTGGCGGCGGAGGTGTTGGCAACGCTACCGGCGCAACCGTCAATATTGGCCCTGTCGTGCCCGGCAGTCATGGCGGCAGTGGGCTGGGAGTCGGACTGAGCGGTAGCATCGCGGCCAGTTCCATGCCACATCACCGCATCCTGACGCCACAGCATGGCGGCGCGCAGACTATTGCATATTTGCCCTCGACCACACCGGCAGCGACAAATCTGAAGACGTCTGGTGGTGGCGGCAACATGGTGGACAGCAGCGCTGGCGCAGGCGGAACATCCGTAGGGGCTGGTGGTGGTTTGGCGCAGCTAAGTGCCGGAACAGTTGTGACAACAGGCGGCGGCACGGCGGTCGGTGCTAGTGGCGTGTCCGCTCAGACTGTACAGTATTCAACTTGTGAGTAGCTAACTTAAGATGATAAATTGGCATTATTTGCAGTGGCGCTGACAATCTGCAATTTTGCCCGTGGCATAATTTATATAAAGTCTCAATTCCTCCATTTTTGCCTACCTTTGCAGCCTACAGTGTCTCTTCCATATCCTCCAGCGGTGGCGGCAGCATCAAGTCCGCTCCCGATAGCACTGTACAGATCCATGTAACGGGTGGCAGTGGCGGAGTCACTACGCCCCAATCGAATTCGATGCGGTCGCGTACGTTAAGCTCTTCGCAGAGCATTAGCAGTGTTGGCACTACCATGTCTGCGCCACCCGCCCTTGCTATTCAGCAGACGCCGCCTCTCGGCCAACCGGGCGCTCCACCGCGCCTAAAAGTGGAGGACGCGCTTAGTTACCTGGATCAGGTGAAGTTTCAGTATGCCGACCAGCCGCAAATCTACAATAACTTCCTGGATATTATGAAGGAGTTTAAGTCACATTGCATCGATACGCCAGGCGTCATACAGCGAGTCTCGACGCTCTTTAAAGGCCATACTGAGCTCATTTACGGCTTTAACATGTTTCTGCCGGCGGGTTACAAAATCGAAATCCATTCCGACGAGCTAGGCGTGTCCGTGCCGGTGGTGTCTATGCCGTCGCCGCCCGGTTCAGCGCCTGGATCCGGTTCCGTGCACAGCCTGGCGAGCGGCGGCAGTGGTGCTACCATACAAGCGTCGTTGTCTCACAAGTCTCAGAGTAACAGCGGCAGCACAGGCGCCAACACCATTGAACATCACCAGCTGCAGAGCGGGGGCGTCAGTGTTGGTGTAGGCGCCGGTGGTGGTGGCGGTGCTGTTAACTTAATGACTCATGGCGGTGCATCGCTCTCGCAGACTACAATACATCCACTACAACCGCCAAGCGCGCAGCAATCGCCCGGTGGTCCGACGGCGCCACAGCATGCTTCACACGTCTCGGTTCCTTCGCCGGGCTGCACGCCAGTGCAGAGTGTGACAGTGGCACCGGTCGCAGCGGCGCACATACCGCAGAACTATTCGCGGGATCGCGAACGGGCTGCCATCACACAAACAGTAGTCAGCGGCGGCCCGCCAGCACCAAATTCACTCAATGAGTTAAGTCCGGTGCAAAGCGGCAGCAGTAGTGGCGCTGGTGCGCACAACCTGCACCACATCTCGCAAGCGCATCAATCGATACTCATGGGCGAGACGCTGGGTCAGCAAAACCAGCCAGTCGAATTCAATCATGCCATAACTTATGTCAATAAAATTAAGGTGGGTCGTATTGTAGTAATAACAACTCCCTCACGAATCTCACTATTTGTTTATTGCTTATTACAGAATCGCTTCCAAAATAAACCGGAGAAATACAAGAAATTCCTTGAGATCCTGCACACGTACCAAAAGGAGCAAAAAGTCATAAAGGAGGGCAGTTTAAATCAAGGCAAAACCCTTACCGAACAGGAGGTATACACACAAGTGGCAAAACTTTTCGGGCAAGATGAGGATTTGTTACGCGAATTCGGACAATTTCTGCCGGACGCAACAAATCACCAGACAGCGCAGTACATGTCGAAGTCGCATAATGACCATAAGCGCGCCGCTGGTGCTGCTGCCGCGATGAGTAGCGGTGGCAATAGTGGCAGTGGCGGCGGTCTGGGTGGCAGTAGTGGCAACACGCACCACCTGAATATGTCGCCGGCGTCCGGCTCACCGATGCATCTGAGTAGTGGCGCCACGCTGTCGCAGATTGGCAATAGCCCACACGCCACGGCGCTTGGCAATCTGTCGGCCGTAAACACCAGCGTCAGCATCAAATCGTACAACAATTCGCAACAGCCAAATCACGTCATCAATGCCAGTGCTACAAGCGGTCGCGGTGACATTCTCTACGAAAAGGACTACCATCCCCACCACGTGCCAACGGTGCACCACGTAAGCGGCATGCATCACGGCGTACTACACAGCGGCGTGGTTGGCACCGGCGGTGGTGCTGGCACCCATCATGATCTGGGTGCGACAGCTAACATACGGGGCTACGAAAAGGATACTCACCGAAGTAATCACCACGCGCTGGGCACCCAGAAGTATACGCCACATGGCGCTGGCTCCGCAATGGGAGCAGCGTCGAAGAAGTCGCCCAGCTACAGTTCGGGCATGGGCGCGTTGGGAAGCGGTGGCCCGACGTTGGGTGCCGCCAGCGGCATGGATCGCTCTACAGTTGGTATGAACTACTCGCAGCAGGCGCTAGGTGCTGGCGCTCACCATCACATATCTGCTTCGCGGCGGCCGGCGGTTGATGATGGCGGTGGTGGTGGCGGGGGAGGCATCGGCAGCGGTGCACCACCTGCAAAACGACACAAACCCATCTGTCGGGATGTGACTTTCTCGGAGGCGTCACGAAAGTGCACCATTTCTGATGCTGCTTTCTTCGACAAGGTTCGTAAAGCGCTGCGCAGTCCGGAGGTGTACGACAACTTCTTGCGTTGCCTAACGCTGTTCAATCAAGAGATTGTATCGAAGAGTGAGCTGCTGGTACTGGTGACGCCCTTCCTCAGCAAGTTCCCCGAGCTGTTACATGGCTTTACGAAATTCCTGGGCCAGCCCATGTCGCAAGTGACGGCAGGCGGTGGTAGCGGTGCACCAGGTATTTACGGCTTGGAGGAGCTGCCTATGCAGGCGGCTCACCGGCAAAGCAGCAGCAACAGCAGTTCGGCGGCGGTCAACGATCGTCAAAACAACCATCAGAGCGGGGAGTTGGCGCAGGACATCGATCTGACGTCATGTAAACGACTAGGTGCCTCGTACTGTGCGTTGCCTCAGTCCATCATACCGAAAAAGTGTTCCGGCCGAACGGCATTGTGTCGCGAGGTGCTGAATGACAAGTGGGTGTCGTTTCCGACATGGGCCAGCGAGGACTCGACCTTCGTCACTTCGCGTAAAACACAATTTGAGGAGACCATTTACAGGTGGGGCACACACTATTCTCATTCACACATTGTCTCGTCTAGTATCGCACAGTGGTTGCAGCTAAAGGGAGAAACGTCAACAACAATACCAACTTGATATTTTCTCAACCACTGGGCGTATGCGAATTCGTCATGTTTTTGTGTTACACTAGTTTTTCCTCGCACTAATTTACACCATAAATTGCCAGTCTCATTTCCTTTCCCGCTCTTAAATTTTCCACTACTCTTCTGATACAAAAACCAATTAATCATTAAAACAACGCACATTCTAAATAAAAGGAATATTCACAGAACCGAAGATGAACGCTTCGAGCTGGACGTGGTCATCGAGACGAACAGCGCCACAATACGCGTACTGGAGGGCGTGCAGAAAAAGATGTCGCGAATGTCGCCCGAGGAGTTAGCGCGCTACCATTTGGACGACTATCTGGGCGGTACATCGCAGACGATACACCAGCGTGCTATCCATCGCATCTACGGCGACAAGGCCGGAGAAATCATACAGGGGCTGAAAAAGAACCCGGCGGTGGCAGTGCCCATTGTGTTGAAGCGCCTGAAGGTGAAGGAGGAGGAATGGCGAGAGGCGCAGAAGGTGAGTTCCACTGTGCAAACGTGAAAGAGTGAAGTGGTAGTAATTATAAATGGTTGAATGCTTGCTTAATCTGTTTCTAGAATTTCAATAAGCAATGGCGGGAACAAAACGAAAAGTATTACCTAAAGTCATTGGACCACCAGGCGATCAATTTCAAACCGAATGACATGAAGGCACTGCGTTCCAAAAATCTATTCAACGAAATTGAAACACTGTATGACGAGGTGAGCATACTGTGTGAAATGCGAAGATAATTTTTTAAATTTTTAAATTTGAAAACTTATTATTTCAGCGCCACGAACAGGACGACGAGAACGGTGAGTCAGTGACAGGGCCACATCTTGTGCTATCGTACAAAGACAAAACTATACTAGATGATGCGGCGAATTTGCTAATTCACCACGTGAAGCGCCAAACCGGCATACAGAAGCAGGAGAAGACAAAGATCAAACACATACTGCGACAATTTGTGCCTGACCTGTTCTTTTCGGCGCGACAGCCACTCAGCGACGACGAGCGCGAAGATGGTGAGTGCAGCGTTGAGTTTTTTCAAAGAGATTTTGTGCCGTGTAGAATTTGAGTTTGATTGGAGTTTGAATTGCATTGCGAATTACTCCAATATTAAAAATAAAAAAACAATTTTTGATTATCAGTTCGTTTGCTTCATAACTAAATTCAGTTTTGTTTGTGTGCCTTTTGTGTCTGATAGTAATTAATATAGAGAATGATTTTGTTCTTCTTTTTTCTTTTTTCTTATTCCCCCATCTCCGTTTACTACTTTAAACTTGCATTATACATTCACCGTCCGTATCCGCTTTCTCCAAACTCCTACATCCACATCCTATTTGGAAAAAATTTGTTTGCTTGCAAATTTTTACCCGATTTTGTGCCTTCTGTTCACGCTTCGCCTCGCCTTGTTTTCATGCTTTGCCATACTTCATATTTTTATCTGTAAAGTATTCCCATTTTTAATAGATGACGACAAAATGGATATTGACTCGCCAGCAACAATGCCTGGCAACAGCCATTCGAATGTCAGCAAAGGAAAAAGCTCGCACACGATGGCTATTGCGGCTAATAGCGGCAGCAGCAACAGTTTGAGTGAAGGCGGCACTGCCGTTGCGTCGGGGTCTGCGCCAGATGCCGCTACGAAAGCGGAAGGGACCGATGTCAATGATGGCAATTTCACTACCGCCTCGATATCGGAAAATCATAGCAATGAAGCGACAGCGTTGAGTGATGCCACCGCAAAATCCACCGCCGCCACTGTAAGCAGTACCGTAGCAACCGCAACAGCAAGTGTTGAAAGTGTCAGTGGCAAAGAAGTGGTAACCGTGACCAACAGCAAAAGTCAGGCCAATAATATCGTAAACGCAGACGGCATCAAAACGGGCAGTTCAACAGAACCAACAGCAGCAACCACTACTACCAATGCGCCCACAGTTGCCGGCCTAATGTCAACTACAACGGCAACAACATCGTCAGATGCTAAGGCAGCCAGCAGTGGCACAGCCGATAACTGTACAAGTGGAAGTAAATGTGATATGGCAACAGCAGCAACGGCAGCAGTGAGTGATGCAACTGCTGCCAGCACAACCACCAACCTTGCTGAGGCAACATCCAGCAATAGCACTGCCAACACGGGTGCGTCCGCCCTCGCCAGTAACAGCACCACAATAGCCGCGACGCCAACAACACCCACCAGCAGCGTGACAGGCTCTGCGGTTAAGATGGAAGTGAAGGAAGAGGTGCAGGACATGGATGTGGACATAGCGATGCCCCCACATGCCATCAGCAAGCATGCGGTAAGTGCAGCCAAATTATATTAGCTTTCTGCAGTTTACGATTGTGATTTGCCATTCCCATTAGGATGAAGCTTACGCGCTCTTCTTCGCCAACAACAATTGGTACTTGTTCTTGCGTCTGCATGCCATACTGTGCGAGCGACTGCGCACTATGTACGATCGCGCCCAGATACTGATCAAGGAGGAGGAGAAGTGCCGCAGCAAGCGGCGTGAGAGCACAGCGACCGCCCTAAGACTGAAACCAAAATCCGAGATACAAGTCGAGGATTACTATTCCACATTCCTGGACATGCTCAAGAATGTGCTCGATGGCAATATGGACTCGAACACATTCGAGGATTCAATGCGCGAGATGTTCGGCATACACGCGTACATATCCTTCACTCTAGACAAGGTAAAAGCCATATCAGTGATTCAGTGCCACTTTTTTCGCGACAAAAAGTGTTCAATTAAAACTGATATTAATTTTTTGTTTGTCAGGTGGTTTCAAATGCTGTGCGTCAACTACAGAATTGTGTGACGGAGCGGGGTGCGCTCGAGTGCGTCGAGCTGTACCATCATGAGCAACGACGCGGTGGCGCAGGCGGTCTGTGCCGCAACGCACACAAAAATTACGCCAGCGAGCTGGCGTATCAGCGCAAGGCGGAAGCCAGTTTGCATGAGGAAAACTGTTTCAAGGTGTACATTGTAAGTGCTCTTTATTACTGTGATTGTTGTCATAATGGGTTATTGAATGTCTTCTCTGTGGATACGTTACAGTACAAAATCGATTGTCGTGTCACCATCGAATTGTTGGATACCGAGGCGGAGGAGGTGGAAAAGCCGGTGAATAAAGTGAAGACTTGGAATAAATACGTTGACCGTTCGGTGAATCCGGCAAATGCGATGGGCGGGCATGCATGTGCTAGTACCGCCACCAGCTCCACATGCTCAACGGCAGCAACGTGCTCTTCAAGCACTGGCGGATCAGCAAATGCGGGCGGCAGTGCTGCGAGTGCCAATGCAGCGATCGCGTCATCATCAATTGCCGCTGATGCAGACAGCACGGAAATCAAACTGGAACGCATGGATGACGACGCACTGGTGAGTAGCCCGTAGTTTTGACTAATTGTGCACAAACTTCTATTGTGTAATTACCTGTACGCGAATTTCTTCTGGCTTGCAATTGTGTTGAGCCGTTTGGTGTTTAGTTCGATTCGGTTCAATTCCCACTGAGTTTCTTCTGTTTGTGTGAGTTTGTTTCCTTACTTTCGGTTTTAATGTAAATGCATTCTTTTCGTTTGAGAATTAATTTGGTTTAGTTTTTTTTTTGTAGTTCTGAACTGCTTATTGTTTGGTGGATAGAGAGGAAGTATAAGTTGGCAAGGAAATTGATTCTATGATGTACATTCAATATAATGTAATAACTTACATAGTTATTTTGTATGAAATGTGGTGAATGTTGGTGTAGTGATGTGGAAACATTCCTCTACGTAATTTTGAAAAAAACGTACATTGGAGATGCTGTTTACAGGAATTGCGCTATGCAAGAAACAAACTTTGGAAAGTGTTTAGCTATATTCGGATTATTTGAATCGTTCTAAAGTGGGAGACAACTTTTAGCTTTGTTGACTATGTAAATACTTGTCACCTCGAACCGTCTTTAGGTGCTAGGGACAATGGAAGAAGCCTCACTTACGAACTTGTTTTGTATTGCACTTGGTTGTTGGTTTTTAGTGGGTTGCAAACATTCCACTTGCACTTTGCATTTTCATATAGAATGGGATGGCAATATGAACTATGTTTTCATTCTGCAAAGGGTTATGTAATATAATTTGTGTCAGTACAACTAAAATACCGCATGTTGTAAAGGCACTGAAAGGTGCTTGGCAATATGTCTTTTCTGATATGACTGAACAAGCCTTTATCTTTTGCTATATATTTATATAAGTCAAAACCTTAAAAATATGTAAACAAAGACATTAACATGTATGAGTCCTTCAAAAGCGATAACCATCCGCGTTTTTTGAAATTCATATACATATACACAATTTGTGTGATATCTGAAACATATCAACAAATTAGACCTTGCTTGAGAACGACTCAAGCATATCCTCACATCATACAAATCCCTGTTGCAAATCTGGAGAATGCACTACCAAAAAAAAGTCCTAATTTTTGCACTGCTTACATAGGTTTTACTGTGCACAAAACTGATCGCACCAGTCAAAAACAATCTGTTTGCTTTTTTATCTCAAAACACCGTCTCTTGTGTGGCGATTTTCTTTAATGTAGTCCCTTTTCTGCTTCCTAGCGTAGTTGCGTGTCGTTTTTCTTTTCGACTTCCTCATTTACGCAATGATTGTAAATATGTGCTCGTGTTTTATGTTGTCATTTCGCTCAACTAAAGCACAAATTCGCCCCAATTGCGTTAGTGTTTTTGCGTCTCTTGATTGTGGATTGTGGATATAGTTTGTTTTTGTTTTGTGTTCATTTAATTTGTTTTCAAAAGTCATAACATACTGTTTCATTTTATCGGTGACAACATATCGAAATCAAAACTATACCAACGAAAACCAGACAAAATTCCACACGGAAATCACTAATTAATGCTTTTCTGCATTTTCTTTCATTTTTTCCGATTCTTCCGTACCAGGTCAAACCCAAGGCTTAAATGCAAAATACAAAACTATGAACATTTTAACTTTTAAACATTTTGTAAAATTGCCATAAGACAAGCTAAACACAACAATTTAAATAGAGAAAAACAGTTAAAAAAGGAAACCATAAACAAGTTATAAACAAATAAAATAGGACCCGCAAACTAGCAAGAACTGACAGGCACACATTTAGTCAAATTGTTTGCCCTCCTCGCCACAGCTTCAAGTGCAAATGTAATTACGCAAACAAAAATGACACAAGAAACAATAAACAAAATCGCAATATTTTCGCACCAAATCGCTGTCGACTACAGTTTTGATCATATTTTACTTTTGGATGTTGAGACTTTGGTTTTCATTTGCTTTTCGTAGACTTTTGACGTTTCTTTCTTCTCCTTTTTTTATTCGTTTTACGTTTAAAAGCCTTTTATGTTTATCATTGATAGTCTCATTGTTGGGTTTGAAATAATTGGCACTTTTCATTCTTTTCGAGCATAAAACATATTTTTTTTCTCAACTCATGTGTACACATTCATTCGCCATATGAAAGTTTTAAGCCCCACGTAGTCAATGTAAATTTTAAATATTGCGCTGCCGTTGTGGAACGTGTGCTGAACGGGGCGCCGCTGTTTGTGTCAGTGTCCTTTTTACTGTAAATATTGTAGTGTGAGATGGAGAAAATTACGTAGCGAGCAATGCAGCCAGCAAATATCCAAATTAAAATGAGCTAAAAACGATCGAATTCAAACGTAAATATGCAAAGTGAAAAGTAAAAGTGAAAACTGAGCGTTGCGGCTGCCGTGCCGGCATGAGCGTTTTATTGTAACTAAGAAACTGTTTTTTATACTTAAAAATACATAAGCACTGTAAACAGTATTGGAATTAGCATTTATTGACGCTTGCATTAAAATTAGCATTAGATTGTAAGTAGTGTAGGGCGCTCAGTCGATTTCAGAATCAAGTTATTACAGCTGGTAGTGCGTGCCGCAGTGTTGGCATTCTCGTTTCCTTTTTCTTCGAAGTAGTTCTCTATACACACATTTACCAATATAAGTATATATACATACATATGAAATTTGAATCCATGCAAAAAGGAGAAAGACAAATATATTTATTTGATTTGATAATCAAAAGGAGAAATGCACTTGTTTTCTTAAAGCATTTTAAACCAAAGAGCGAAGACTACCGAAAACTAACAAACGCACGTAAACATAATTTTCCTATTTGCAAAGGTAAGTTTGTCGCTTTCGACTAATTTTTGTTGGCCGTAAAATCGCATTTGTTGTTTGTGTAACGTAGGCAGTGGCAGTTGTGTGCGTTCGTTGCTTGTATCTGCGGCGGTAGGATGTGCGGCGTGGTTTGGTGCGTGGTTGCATGTTCTTATTTCTCGCCTGTTCCTTTGGTACAACAGTGCTGTTGGCCTGCGTCTGAGTCGCTGCGAGGGCCGGAATGTGTAAGGAAGTTTTGGGAGTTCGAAATGGGCTGCAAAGCTAAAAAGTATTCTCTAGTCAGCGACGTCGAAGTTGCATGTTAATGTACCGTTTACGAATACAGCCGATTAGTCCGAATGTGCGGATGACGCACTTTAACTAACTCGGCGTGCCCACGTTTTATTCCAGATTGTTGTTTGTTGCACTTGGAAACCAGTAGTTTCTGTGCATTCCTTAAGTTTTCGTTTTCTGTCTCAACAGTAATTGGTACGAAATGTACCCAATCCACCGAAAGTTCTTTTTTTTTTACGATTGTGGTAAGGTGCTTTGTTTTTCTTCTATATGCATTCGATGAAGTTTATTGTTGTTTTTCTCTCTTAATGTCTATTTAATAATGGTTTTATTTGTAAGCATTTGTTTTGAAGAACAGTGTGTGTGTGTGTGTGTGTGTGTGTGACGTGGTATATTCTCTTGCGCTTCTGACCTCCCATGGTCTCGGACTTAAGTTTCTAATAAAAATATTTTCGCTTTGCAAAACGTTGATTGTTTAAACAAATATATTTGAATGCGATGCTTTGGTTTGTTTGTTATTTGCAATGAAAAAATCGTGTTTTTTGCTGCATGCTTTGTGTTGTGCCACCACCAACACACCACCACGCCTTAAATTCAATTTCCCCGGTTCAATTGATATACAAATATAAAGACTACATTTGTTTCTTCGCTTTATTCGCAGGACTTGCAGGTGCTACGGAAGGCGCGCTTCCTGAAACGCAACAAGCGCTCCGCTTGTCTAAAGGCCGAACAGGCACGTCTCTTGCACGAACAACATTCGAAGGCAGCATCCAACGCTAATGCTATAGCGGGCGCGGCAACAACCAGCGGATCTGCAGACGCTGCAGCTGTGACGACCAGCTGTGGCAGTGGTGATGGAGTGGCTGCGGCTGGCGTCAGTGCAACGACGTTAATGCCCGGCGCAGACGCATTGTGGAGCAAACGGCCGCCGGAGCGAGTGGGCAGCGTGTTAGTTGGTAGTGGCGCAGAAAAGTATTTGGTCAGCGATCGCGACAAGATGAAACTGAATGCTGGCGGTCGGCAGGTGCTTGTTATTAACAAGAACTTTATTTTCTTCAAATTGGATTCGGTGCGGCGCGCTAAAATGGTAAGTAGCGAGTTCGTATCCACATCATCCTAAACTCACCATCCCCTTTCCGCTTGCAGTCCCATTTGTTGGTGACGCAACGCAAATATAGAGGCTTCCAGCGTTTTGCGCAGAAATGGTTGACGGACCACGTGAACGAGCAGCAACAGCAGCAATGTAACGACTGGCTGCTTGGCAAAACGCTGCCCGTCACAGCCAGCAACAATAGCGCAAACGGCACTGCATCCTCTGTGAGTTGGGCCCTAAAGACAAAAGTACTACCGCAGAACGACGTAAAGCGAACACCATACCGCGTATACAATAGCTACAAAGTGACGCTAGGAGGCAACGGTGGTGACAGCAACACGATCGTACTAACGACAGTCGCTGATACTGCTGCTACTACGACATTGGCGACGACGCAATGCAGTACCATTGCCGGCGGCCCGGTGCCATCGGCACAGCCGCCGCTGGCTAGCACGACTGTAACAACAACAGGCGGAGGCAGCTGCTCTGCAAGCGCTACGGCCACTGTGACGGTGTCGACAGCGGCAGAATCGTCCCAGCAGCAGTCGAGCGGAGGCGGCAACTCCACCAGCCGACCGCTGGAGAGCTGAATCGGCCGCAAGGCGGCGCGCAGTCGCATGCTTGCCAGCCCGCCGAGTGCCGGCGCTCGGTCCTCGTTCTACACAGAGCGCACGAAGCGGCAAGCAGCTGTCACAGACATGGAACAGCCAGTGCCCACATACGATCCATTATTACATTAGGGAGTGCTGCATTGCTTTGCCGGAGTCAACCAACTCCATCTCAATTTGAAGAAAGAACACTAATATGGATTATTTGCTAGTTTTAAGATTCTGTTAAGCAGATTGTGCATTTTTCTATTGGCAGAGATTTTTGAACTCGATTCAATACAATTTTAAAATGTAGTGTTTAACATGAAGCAAGCGAATTTCCTCGAACAATTTCTGCTTGCTGGCAAAGCGACAAACGGTAATGCCGGTGATGTGCGCAGGAAGCAAACGAGTGGACTTATGCGCTCAGAACTTAATTTTAATCGTAAAAGTTTCGCTATTATTTGGTTTAAGTGAATTGTATTTAAGCTGTCGGTGCGCACTGTTGACGATGTTTCTATTGCAATTAATATGATTTCTTGTGTGCCAGGCAGCAGGTCGGGGAAATTCGAAGTGCGGACGGAACTTTATGAAATTCGCATTAATTTAATGTATTAATTTAAAGCTAGCATTAGGCGATTTTGACTTGCATACACTAAAATTAACGCCAGCAAATACCCACACAATTGCATACGACGGTATGTATGTATATACGCATATGTACATACAGCATAGGATGTCATAGGAAATAGGGCGAACGGCAAATCGTTCCGTTCGAATGCACTTAGGCTAATTTCCTGCACCAATGTAGGTTTTCGAGTATCGTTTTATTCTATAATTCTTCAGCGTAATTTGTAATCACTAAATCGGTAGCGTTAAACTCTAATGACTAATGTGCTAACCACAAATGCACTGGAACGTCAGCTAATCTACATATATATATACATAAATATATAGATATATATTGTACGATTACATATATACAACTAACGTATGCAATAAGTGTGTAAGTACTTTTTCGCTATTCGACCCTGTACGTCTAGTTGTAGTTGCATATTTTTTCTATTGATCTTGTGTTTGTAAATGTGAGAGCAGGAGAAGAGCAAAAACATTAGCATTAAAACAAAAAACAAAACCACAAAAAAACGAAAATGAACTATGTACATTTAGCCGTAGAAATGTAAAACGAGAAGTAGCAGTCGATGAAACTAGAACGTAATCTACTAATAAGCACTTTTTCATAATTTCCCATTTTGTATAAGTTTAATTGTGCATATAATTATTTTGTAATAATTATAGGATTTATAGCATACACACTGAAAAAGAAGCAAGAGAAAAACGTAAAATTATTATATACTAGCAGTAAAATAGTTTTGCGCTATGCAAAAATAAAATAAAAGAGAAAAAGAAAACATTAAAAAGCTGAATAAAGAAAAATTTTAATCATTTGAGATAAAATTGTAAAATAAAAGACGATTGTGTTTTGTTTTGGGGTTGAAGGAGAGGGAAAGTTGTTTGAAGCCAGTCACTCTCTGCCGGGATACTAAAATTAGCTTTTAGTACCATTTAAATTAGTTTTTGAAATAACGCACATTTGTTTCGATTGCTAGAGCAATATCTCAAAATATCTTTATTTTATAGTGAGCGCTGTGATAAATGGTAGTTACTTAATGTGTACAAAACTGCAGACACAGAATTTGTATGATACAATTCATTTTTAATAACTTGTGTGAAATGACTTAACCTTAATAGTTTAGAAAACGGTTTTTTAAAAAGGATATCACATCCATTGTAAAGCCGCTTATGAACACGTTTTCAAGGTTCAAGTTTTAAAAACATGTAGGAAATAATATATTCGACAAGTACTATAAATTGGTAAGATAATAAAAGCAATAACTTAAAATCGATTTCTTTCGTCCTATAATACAAGCCACGTTAGTTTACTTGTACAGGAAATCCTTGCGCGTTATTATGCCAACAACGCGATTCTCGCGATCGATGACGACCATGTGGCGCAGACCGAGCGCACGGAACTTGTTGAAAATCTTCGGCACCGAATCATGCTGTCGAGATAGCGCAATGGACAAGTATTAGCGGGTTAGTAAAACCAAGAGTTGAACCACAAAATGTATTTACCTCACAGACACGCACCGGCGCCGGATTCATGAAAATATCCAAGTTGATCGTATAGTTGACCTTGTCGCGGTGCATGCGCACGCTCTACATGGAGATAGACAGCTGATTAACAAAGTAATTTTGAAAAGACTTAAGTGCGAACTCACATCAATTGATGGGTAGCGCGGATAAACGTCTCTGAATGTCTGTATGGAGATTTCATTTTCCCAGAATCGTTTCTTCTCCTCATACAAAGACTTCAAGAGTATCACAACCAGCTGGGAGCGCAGCACAAAGCCGCATACACGCCCATGGGCCCGATCATTCTGCAAAAGTGTACAATTATAGAACTGACGGCCATGCGAAGCAATCTCACAAACTGGGCACGCTTACACCCTGGACATCCTCCACAACGGGAAATCCGTTGTGGTTGCAGCGCTTCAGTATGTCGTAAATGTAGTTAGCGTTGTCGCGTTTCTTGATGCAAATCACGGGCGCACTCATTATGTGCGAGGCCTTCAGACCTTTGTACTTGGGCAGCGGCTCCCAGGGCAGCACGGGGACGCAACTCATGCGTATTTGTATGTCGTAGATGCCCTGTGAGAGAGAAGTAGTGAGAGGAAAAATTAGCCGATCACCGTCATGGTTGCTGTGTTCAAGCAAGCTCACCTCGTTGAAGTAGTCACCCACCCACTTGGCACTTATCAACGTGATTATTAACGGAAAGAAAAACGATGTTTCGATGCCTGTTGTCTCCATGAGTATGACGGACAAACTGATGGTCATGCGCAGCACTCCGCCCAAATTGGCGGCGGCGCCAATTAGCGCGTACTTGCCAGGATTCAGGAATGCCTGTTAAAGTATGGGAAAACATTCAATTTAAAATAGTTTATAAAACCCATCTGGCGTAAGCGGCTTAATTCCGTAATACCGCTTCGGGAAATATGTAGAAGATTATCATGGCCACCAGGCGGCCCCAGGCGGCGCCCACCAATACTGTGGGTATGAAAATGCCCAACGACACGTTAAGGCCGAATGTCATGCAAGCCAGTAAGAAATACACCAGCGTGAACACGGTCAGCGTCAGAATTTTATGCGAGCCTGCAAATCGATAAATTATTAGGCTATGGTTTTTACTTAAAGTAGCGACATGCTTCACCCGGTGGATCGTGGAAAAGTGAGCGCACCGTGGCCTCGGGCGTTTGGAACCAAAGTGAGGCTACTGCGTTATATTCGTTATCCTCGCAGAACAGCTGAAAAGAAGTTCAGACATTATCTCTGTAATTGAAAATAAAACTAAAAATCCGTGCTTACCTTAACCGGATAGTCGGTAGGATCGTTGCCTAGCGGTCGGCAATCGTTTATAAAGAAAATCATCACGCAGGCCAGCGTCACACCCAACACTGCCACCAGTGCCGCCTCAATGATGCGCGCCCACTTCATTTTGATGAAACGGGCACGGAAATGATTGATGTGCGTGTTTAACGAATTCCATATCGCGCCCATCAGACCGCCAGTCACGCCGAACAACATAAAAAGCGGCAGCTCGAAGTACTCGAACGTCAGAGGTTGGTCGAATTTACCCAAATTGAAGAGGCCGGTGAATGTGAAGTTAGTGAGCCCATGATACGCGGACAACACGATGTTCAGTGTGAACGAGCTTATAATGGAAGCGACCAGAGTGCGCCAGATGAGGTGTTGATTCCAGAAGCTGGCCGCCTCCTCCAGCGAGAACAACATGCCTCCAATAGGCGAACCGAATGCGGCCGCCACACCTGCAGCGGCACCGCCCAGCACAAAGTCGCGCTTTTCGTGATCATCGCGAAAGGCGCGAAATATGTGAAAGTCTTTGATGAAAGTTGTGCTCTTGCCCTGCGAAATGCCTGCAGCGACCACAGCGCCAGCGTGCACCATGGGACCTTCCTATAAACACAGAAATCAAGAATACGTGGCTTCCCTTAAAACATGTACTACACTAACCTTGCCGCCAACGAGACCGCCCACCACCGCAGTGATCACTCCAATTGCCTTCACAGCCAGCGTCTTGATGCGCACAATGCGCGGAATCTTCACACCGTTCAGGTAACTCTTCACCTGCGGCATGCCGCTGCCCGCTGTAATGGGCTCGATGAAAGTAACCATGCAGGCGCCCAGCACCACCGGCCCTACACTCAGGCCCAGCCAGTACAGGTACGGAATGACCAAGTTGCCTTGGCTTGGGACCGCCGCATTGGTCTCGACGCCTGGCGGAGTCATACAAATGTTTTTGTTAACTCATTTTCTCGCATCACTTATTTACAGCTAAGCGACACTGATTGATGTGCAAAGATAATATAATATACGGGGAGTCCCCACTTACAGTTCCTAAGAAGCGAATATTTAAGTGCCGACAGTTCTTCGATGGGTATGTCAATGGAACAAGCGATCAGGGCTGTCAAGACGCCAATCATTATGAATAAGATCCAGCGGAGTATGTCTTTGCGTATGTTGAAGCGTACATTATTGGTGCGCCGCTGCTCCTCCTGAAAGAGCACATTCTCGCACACCTCGTAATCCAAGCTCTGCAAAAACGTCGATTCGATCAATAGCATTGCTCATTAAAAGGAAAAGCATTCAGTGCTTAGCTGACGCCAATTGCTCACCTCGTAGATATCGTCGCGGAGCAGACGCGCATTGGCTGCATTCACCGCCGCCGTCCGAGAACGCACATGAAAGGTGGGCTCCGCCTCATTGTCAGCACGCTGCAGCGCTGCTGTGGCCGATGTTGTCGGTCGAGCGCTAATGCTGGCACCATTCGCTATTGGTTCTGATGCAGCTGCGATCGGATCCGATTCACGCTCCTATGCGAAAATATGAAATTCGAAGAAACAAACAAATTGAAATTATAAGCACTTTGCACAATGACTCACGCTGGCAATTCTTCCTCACAAACATACCGCAAATACTGAGGAAGCGATAGGCTCACTTCGCGCTGCTACTTTCTTGCTTCCATTCGGTCCTCGCCCTGAGCCACCCGCACCGGTCGCCTTCGAAACAGCAAGCGTGGGCGCTGCAATTGTTTTTCCTAGCAACAGTTCATCATCGTCCTCATCGTCGCTACTCGACTCCAGGTCCACCAGACGTTCTACATCGTCTTTTCGTTTCATTTTTTTGCCCAACGACCCACTACGCAATTTTATTCCACGTCTTTATTCTGCAATCTTCCGCCAATTTTTGCTTTTTTTAACAAAGGAATGCAACGACAACTGAATGCATCTACCTGTAACACAGCAAACGGAGAATTGCACGTACGAATATGCGCAAAAGCGAAGGTAAACAACGCAGGGCTGTAATTTAAGTACTATTTACAGAAACTTGGGTTCAACTTTAGCAAACAGTAGTAAAGTGAAATTGTGGTCCCACTAGAGAATACTCGGTTTGTGGAAAAGGACTGAAAGAAATACATGTCATGGAAAAGATTTTGTAGTGTATTGGTGGAGGTGGTGCCATGGTGAATGCAACCCTGTTGTGGTTGGGCTTGTCAAGCAGTGTGGCAACTCGGGCTTGCAGCTAAGTTCATGCTGGTCCTTTACCTTTACGTTTTACTCTTACTTTTACTTGTGACGCCATTGTTAGAACACGCAAATAAAGTTTGTCTTAAAAGTTTACACAGTTGTTTATATCAAAAGGACTTAAATCCATCCCAGTGCTCATTACAACGTCAAGTGTGGGGTTCGAGCAGGAATTTTTTTTTCTATCTAAGTTCTAAAGTTATTGTGGTTCAATGGCGAACAAATTAACGCGCAATGCGGTTATTGCTGCACTACGGGCTGCGGGAGCTGAATTCGAGGAAGACGCCACGATGGTTCAGTTGCGGACAGTGTATGAACAAGCGGTAGCAGGTCGTGTCGGAGGTAGCGGAAGAGCGGCCAGAGCGGATAGCGAGCCTGATGTTCCGCTGAATCAACAGATGCCAGATGCCAGCCAGAGTGTGCAGACGACTAGACGACAGATGCCAGGGGCCAGCCAGAGGGAGCGACCCATGAATGTGCCAGATACAGAAGATGATACAGTTGATGCAGGGAGTGTGGTGAATGTGACCAGTACTGAGGCTGAAGAGGCTGAGTTAGATCGGCAGTTGGCGATCATGCGCAAGAAACGTGAGCTTGTCCAGCTGCAGCGTGAGTTGAACGAGTTCGAGAGTCGTAGAATCGACCTGGGTGTACTGGACGCGATGATGAGCAAATTTGATGGTTCGGAGTTGCAGGACGTTAGCAAATGGTTGGCCGACTTGGAGAATGTGTTCGAGAGTTTCCAGTACAGTGAGCGAGACCAGCTGGTTGCCGCACGACATCTGATAACTGGGCAAGCGAAGCGGTTCGCGGACATAACTCGTGTTCGCAGCTATGGTGAGCTAAGGATGGCTTTGATGACTGAATACCGTCGTATATTCACGGTTCGAGATGTGCTGCAACAGTTACGTGCCCGTGTCCTGAGACCAGACGAAACACCACGACAATATATTGTTGAGATGCAGTACATTGCCAGCCGCGCCGATGTGTCAGAAACGGACCTAATCGACATTATCATCGAGGGGCTTAACGACGATACGAATATGGTTTCGATGCTGTACAGTGCCACTTCCTTGCGTGAATTGAAGGGGTTGATGGAGCGTTACGAGAAGAAGCGTCGGGCAGCTGCGCCAGTGGTTGTGCCGAAGATCAGTGTCATGTCGGGTGCCGTGCCTAGGCCGAGGTCGTATACAACAGTGCCAGTTGCTAACACAGCTGCAAAAGTCACGGATTTGTCGGCCGTCAGGTGTTACAACTGTTTTCAATATGGGCACTATCAAAGTGCGTGCGGGGCCCCGCGACGCCCACCGAACTCGTGTTTCATATGCCATGAAGTAGGCCACATGCGCCAGCAGTGCCCACGTCGTAGTCGGATGCAGAATACAACACTAAACCAGACGCAAACACGGATGCCAGCCGTACCGAAACAACAGCAGCCAGTAGCAGAGGTCGAGGAGTGGGAGGCAGGGACGCCATTGACGGAGGTAGAGGAGGTCCGACGTTTAGCCCGACAGCTGAAACACCGAAATCTTGTAAGTGTTGCCTTTTTGAAACAGAATAAGTGCACTGAATTAATTCCGTGTTTTGCTTTATTTGATAATGGCAGTCCGACTAGTTTCGTGAAGCGTTCTCTTGTGCCATTTGAAGTGACGGGTGAATTGACTGTGACAGAGTATCGGGGGATGGGAAATATGAATTTAAGTACGTACGGCCTTGTGACTTGTAAAATTGTGTTTGATAACCGTAAATTTGACCATAATTTGTTTGTTTTGCCAGATGAAGAGGCAGTGGTGCCCCTACTTTTTGGACGCGATTTACTTAAGGCAATGAATATAAGCCTGTGCCAAATGGACACAGTGAGATATAGTAGACGTACTCTGCTGGAGATTAATAATGCCAATAAAAATGAAGTTCCGTTGAATATCAGTGCACTTAAGTTGTTTAATTTATTAAAGAGTCCAGTAGTTAAGATAACAGAGGTTCCAAACAGAGTTAAGTTATTGAAATCAGATGATAAGTGTGGCAAGTCAGAAATTAATTCAGTTAATGCAGAGGTAAATGTAATTGGTGATTCAAATTTGTGTGAAACTCGACTTGAGTCGTGTATCGGAGTTGTAAATTTAGTTGGAACAGAAGACTTGAATTTGTATGATGAAGTAATATTGATGGTAGGGGCAACTGAGATGGATGAAATTGGTGATCTAATTGATGTGGACGAAAACTTGTCTATAACAGATGCAGATGCTTTGAAATCAGTTGTTTTTGAGAACTATTTGAAAATGAAGAACAAGGGGGGGAAGTTGAGTGGCTATTGCATGAAAATTCAGTTGAAGAGTGATGCGCCGGTGTACAGTGGTCCGCGCCGGTTGTCATATAGGGAAAAGACAGAAGTACAGAAGACAATTGATGATTTGTTGGCTCAGGGCATTATTCAGCCAAGTGCGTCTCCATACGCGTCTCCGATTGTGTTAGTGCGGAAGAAGAACGGTGAATTGAGAATGTGTGTTGACTATCGGGCGTTGAATAAGTTGACTGTCAGAGATCATTATCCGTTGCCGTTAGTTGAGGATTGTATTGAATATTTGGGTGGGAAGAGTTTCTTCAGTACGTTGGACTTGAGGAATGGGTTTCACCAGGTGCCGATGCATGAGGAATCGATACCGATAACTGCGTTTGTGACTCCGATGGGACAGTATGAGTATCGGTTTATGCCATTTGGTTTGACTAATGCTCCACCAGTGTTCCAGCGGTTTATTAATTTAGTGTTGCGGCCGTTGATTGATGCGAAGAGGATTGTGGTGTATTTAGATGATATTAACATTGCCACGAAGACTATTGAGGAACATTATGTGGTTTTGGCAGAAGTTTTGAAATTATTGTCAGGGGCTGGATTGTGCTTGAATCTGAAGAAGTGCAAATTTGCATATAGAGAATTGAAGTATTTAGGCTACTGTGTGAGTGAACGGGGGATTCGTCCGAATGAAGATCATTTGGTAGCGATAAAGAATTACGCAGTACCTACCAACATAAAGGAGGTGCAGAGGGCGGTGGGTCTTTTTTCATATTTTAGACGATTTGTGTATAATTTTTCTCAGATTGCGCGCCCATTGAGTTATTTGACGCGAAAAGGTGTAAAGTTTGAATGGACAGAAGAGTGTAGGAATGCGTTTGAGACCTTGAAATCTAAATTGACTGAGCCCCCTGTACTGTGTGTCTTTGATTCAGGGCGGGAGACAGAGTTGCATACGGATGCAAGTTCGCGAGGGTATGGTGCTATACTGTTACAGAAGCAAGATGACGGCAGGTTTCACCCAGTGGCATTTTATTCGAAAACAACGACGGATCCGGAGTCGCGTTATCATAGCTTTGAGTTGGAAACATTGGCAATTGTGAATGCATTGGAAAGATTCCGGACTATGTTGGATGGAATTCCGTTTGTAGTTGTGACTGATTGCAACTCTTTGGTCTTGACATTGGAGAAGAAAACAATTAATCCAAGAATTGCCAGATGGACATTGGGTCTCGCCGGGTTTGATTTTTCAGTTCGACACCGAAAGGGTGAACAGATGCAGCATGTTGATGCATTGAGCCGGTTGTCAGCTGTGTGTAGTATTGAGGAGAATGAGGTTGATTTGAACATTCAGATTATACAGACGCGTGATCCTGTGATTCATAAACTGCGGGAAGAATTAGAGCAAGGGGAAGTGCCAGGATATGAGTTGGAGAATGGGTTAGTCTTTCGTGTCAGTGGTCAGAATCGACAGTTGTATGTGCCGGGTGAGATGGAAGAGAACATTATGCGATTGATACATGAGAAATATGGTCATTTGGGTATTGAGAAATGTGCAAATCAGATTCGGAAGCATTATTGGTTTCCCCGTATGCGCGAAAGGCTGAATGTGTTCATCAGAAATTGTTTGAAGTGCATTTATTATTCGACGTCGCCTAGAAGCAATGAGCGTAATATATATAGTATTCCAAAGAAGCCAGAACCGTTCGATACAGTGCACATTGACCATTTCGGGCCATTGGAGAGTGTGAACTCAAAGCATAAACATGTGTTTGTGGTGATTGATGCTTTCACAAAATTTGTCAAAATGTATGCTACGAATAGTAGTGCGAAAGAATCGATTTGTGCGTTGAAGAGATATTTTGTTGAATACAGTCGTCCCAGAAGAATCATAGATGATCGGGGCACAGCTTTTACGTCATCGGAGTTTAGGGATTTTTGCGGGAACAATAACATTGTACATGTTTTGAATGCGGTAGCTTCGCCACAGTCGAATGGTCAGGTTGAGAGGGTGAATCGGGTGTTGAAAGCAATATTGGCCAAAACGACTGACCCTATAAACCATGTAGATTGGAAACAGAAACTGACGGATGTCGAGTTTGCAATGAATAATACTGTACACTGTGCCACAAAGACGACCCCTAGTAAGCTGCTTTTTGGCGTTGAGCAGCGCGGCAAAGTAGTTGATGAATTGACGGAGTATTTGCATGATGTGTATTCAAGAGAAGAAGTTAATTTGTCCGAAATAAGGGAGCAGGCAGAGCTTGCAATACAGAAGTCTCAGTTGTACAATCAGAAATATTACGAGAGGAGCCATAGGCCAGCGAAACAATTTGAACCAGGAGATTTAGTTGTGGTTAAAAATGTAGACACTACGGTAGGGAAGAATAAGAAGCTAATTCAGAAGTACAGAGGCCCTTATGTAGTTCGTAAGCAATTAGGTCATGATCGTTATGTTGTTACGGATGTTGAAAATTGTCAGGTTACTCAGATGCCATATGACAATGTAATTGATTCGTCTAGAATGAAGAAATGGTTGGAACCTCGAGGTAGGCCAGTTGAAACGGACTCAGAAGGCAACACAGATGGTGATAATTTAAGTGATGAATGTACAGATTATGAATTTTTAGATGATAAGCTAGAAGAAGATTCATTGTAAAAGCAATCGAGGTCGATTGAATGTCAGGTTAGGCCGAGTTGTAGTGTATTGGTGGAGGTGGTGCCATGGTGAATGCAACCCTGTTGTGGTTGGGCTTGTCAAGCAGTGTGGCAACTCGGGCTTGCAGCTAAGTTCATGCTGGTCCTTTACCTTTACGTTTTACTCTTACTTTTACTTGTGACGCCATTGTTAGAACACGCAAATAAAGTTTGTCTTAAAAGTTTACACAGTTGTTTATATCAAAAGGACTTAAATCCATCCCAGTGCTCATTACAATTTCTTGTTTATCTTTTTTTCATCGCGCAATATTTTCGTGTGAAAGAAAATATTGCTCCGGCATGTGTTGTTAGTGACGCATGCTATAAAAAAGAACGCCAAAGCAGTTTTCGATTGACATTTTGCCCACGACATTTAGGTTAGGTTAGGTAAGACAGGCGGCTTGCTGGTTCTCAGCAAGTACACTCGGAGGCCCCAAAGACCCTTTGTGATGCCCGATGAGAGTGTGGCAAGCCCTTGTCATCCTGTATTCGGTGCTGGCTGAAACCTGTGGGTAGATTGAATAACGTAATGCTAACGACTGCAATAGAAGCTCTCGGGCCGACTCGTGTTTGACGCTGTATAAAGGGAAAATTGAAGACAAAGAGGATAAACCATATTTTGTAGAAGGAATTTTTTTTATAATTGTATTTCATGTGTACAAAAAATATTTATATTTACAGATTGCAGCTTATTCGAAGTACTATATTAAAGTTGAACTTAAATATTGCATTTTCTAGCGCATTGGCTTTCCATTTTCAATAAACATTAAAGAAAAGAAATAAGCTTAACATATTCGAATTCCTGTTATTTACATATTCATACTTATGCAATAGATACTTAACTATAAACGAAAGTTTAAATCCAAACGCGTATCAAGAGATTCATTAATATTCGATATCGATGTGAGATCGCGCTTCGAGACATTAAACCAGCTAATTCCGAAAATTAAATGTCGGATTTAAGTACTTAAATTTGGCCATTTCCAGGCAAAAGCGTTTGTTTCTCAATTCATTGCACGTTCGCAACTCGCCGCGAATATCCTGCAGCGAGTTAACCACGTGCACCAACAACTCATCCCACTTTAAATTCGGCATGGCGCTCAGTTCCGCATGGCAATTCCCAAATAAATGCGCACCCTCGACTGTGCCTTGTGACGCCGTTGCCGAAGCAATGCCCGACGAGCCCGATAGCCCCGTCGCATGCTTGGTCAAGTCGACAGGCTGAAGCTCAGGCAAGCAGCATAGCGCGTGCTCTTTGATAACGTTGAGTGGATGATAGCTGCCGCCGTGCTGGCTGCCATAGCTACTGACACTGCTCGGGCATGGTGTCAGCATGTTCGGAGTGGTACTGGTGGTTGTGGCGCACTCGTACAGCGTTTGCTGACTCCCGGTGCCAAAAAGCGGCACATGCTGCAGCGGTTGTGAGTGCTGCTGCAGCTGCATCTGGTCATGTGGCTCCAACGCTGGCAGTTCACTAAATGGCCGAGTGCCTTGGTTGTTGTTGCTGCTACTGCTGTCTGGATTGCACCAAAATGCTGTCTCATCTTCGGTGCGATACGGATTCGATGTTAAGTCCATTTGTTGAGTAGAAAGGTTTGGTGTTTTATTCACATTTTGACCACCGGTTCGGCCGCACTCGTTGGGCGTTTGGTCGTAGTGCACATTTAGACCTACTCTTTCACATAACTGCTTCAGGCTGTAGTTAAGTGGCTGCTCTTGCGACCCACTTGTACCAGACTGGTGTTCACTTCCTGTATTAGCGTTGTGTGAACGCGCACTGGGCGCCAGCACCAACGAGCCGACTTCGTCCCACTGCAAGCACACAACGAGACAGGGAAATGTACCGTAACACAAATAATACATACGGAAAGAGTACACTACTCTAATAGTTATGTACGGTCATAACAACAATGTCTCCATGAACGGGAATAAACAACAAACATAACATAGAAAACATTTCAGCGCAGTGCTGAGATATTTTCGCGCAGCTCTTCACGCTCGTCTGGTCCCGTTTGGGCGTTTGCTTTTGGCTGAGTGGATGTTGTTCATGTTCTACCCGCTGCAATTTGCACTGTGAGCTGCCGGTACCACAATCAAATTCTAACGGTTTTTGCAATCTGTGCAGCCTTCGCCGGTCAGGGCGTAATGATTCAAAATGATCGAACTTGTCCTGACCAGACAAACAAACAAAGACCAACAAATTTCATTTCGTTGTTTTGTTGGTGTCACGAACTTTAAAAAATGCAACGAACCTGTTATTGCGATTTGCAAATGACGCTTTCTCATATCAAATGAAACTTTTTCAATTATTGTCGGCTACTGCGGGAAAATTCTGTGCGTACTTACATTACATTTGGCTGCATGGTGTTGTTGTTCGTCTTCCTCCCGATGGTCTAGCAGTTGTAGTAGTTGTTGCTGCTGTTGTTCCTGTTGTTGCTGCTGCTGCTGTAGCTGATGCCGCTGGAACGCCGCTTTGATTTTTAACTTGTGCGTGTGCAGCAGCCTGCTGGGTGATATCGCCTGCTGTGGCTCTACCTTCGGCACGCGCTTGGAATGGTTGCCCGCACTGCGGCGACTGTTGGTGCTGCGGCGATGGGTCGTTTTGCGATTTTTCATGAAGCGATCGCGGCGCTCCAGCAACGCACAAACCTTCATCTCGTGCAATTTGGCCAGCAAATCCGGATGTCGACGCTATTTCAAAAGCACGAATACGGAATAAACATTTCGTCCGTGTCGTCAGCAGGAATTTGTCAGAGTGTTAGGCGTTTGTGGCCATGGCTCACCTTGATGTGCATGTGAAAGTTACCAGTGGAGCGCACGCTGCCTCGATATACACGATCTGGTGGGCAGTGGCAACACTTGACCGTTACGTTTTCACCCTCCTGCGTCTGTATAGAAAACAATTCACCGTTCAGAATGTATGGAATGTGTACGCTGCGCGGGAGTCCCACGGTCGCGGGCATGGCGGCAGCAACAACTGCCGTTGGCGTCGCAGCAGCCTTAACAGCCATTTCTGGTGGTTGTGATGCTTGTGGTGTGGGCGTCGCGTCGGACTTTATAGGGGGTGTACCAGCTGCTGTTGGCGACGGTGGCGTTTGCGCCGTTGTCGTGAGCGTTATTAGTGGCTCATGCGCAGCAAATACTTCCCCGGGTTCGTCCATAATCCACAACTCCAAATCGTTTTTGCTCGTGTCTGCTGCTTTCTTCCAGTCCAACCTTTCTTTACGAAAGCCGCTGCCCAACTGCTGAAGTTAACACTCCTTCGATTTTTGACCTTGAGATAGTTTTTCATGGATGCGAGCAACACGAATTTCACTTAAAAGTTCGAAGGAACAGCGAGCTATAGAATCGAGGCAAAACAAGCAATAACAACCGTTCCAGGTTAAGAATGCGCGAATCCCCGGCGGTGCACAGTGTAACGAGTGTGACAAATAATCTGAATTGCGCGATTTTCAGTCAAATCAGATTGTCATAAATGCAGATCGATAATAAGCACTTTGTTATAAATGAATTGTTGGAAAATTAATGTGATCCATCATTATCATAGTCTAGGATTGTTACACTAAATTAAAAAAAATTTATTTTAGGTATAAAAAATGACGGATAAATCGAATCAAAATATTAATTGAAACTTTCTATAACAAATTTAGCTAAACATAAAGCTAAAGGTAAACGTTATAAGACGGTTTAAAGTATTGAAAATCCCCTTTGTGTGGTAAGGATTGATTGCTTATTGAACATAATATAAATTTGCAACTGACCTACAACTTTATTACGTTTTATCATGAAAGGTGTGTTTTAATGAATTCTAAAAAAGAATCTTATTAAAAATTAGAATTTACGATAATATTCTACAAACAGCACATAAAAACAAATTTTTGGGTAAAGTTTATATGAAATGGCGACACTGTGCGAACCTTTGTTGGCGTAAAGTGACTTTTGATGCTCGTTGGGAAGTAGTGAAAGCGCATACAATAAAAAACCTTTGGAAATTGCGAAGCAGTATCCAGATATTCGCTAAAATTCAGATGAATTGAGTTTAAACTTCAAAGAAATTCAAATTGTTTTCTAGATAATTCAAATTTTCCCCGCCTCTGGCGTTGCCAACTACTACGCTATTTGAGCTTCTCGTGCAATGACAGCAACGACAATTCTTTCATTCCACGCATGTTCTTGCTTGCGGTAAAACATCAACACAGAAAACACGCGTTATCTGCGCTTCTTTCGATTTGTGAAATAGTATTTAATGGATAAATTTGTGTTGTGACTATTTGCGATCGTTAATAATAATTCTTAAAGAAAATGACCTCGACCGATGAAAAAGTTGATGCCATGCCGAATATACTAATCACAGGTGAGCGGAATTTATGAAGTGCTGCTCGTAGTGGCCAACTGTGCCTATGTAATTCTTCTTGAACAATGTTTGATTTTGAATGTGGTCTTGTCTTCTACGGATAGGCACTCCAGGCACTGGGAAATCTTACTTGTGTGAGCGGCTGGCCGAACAGCTGAAGCTGAAGTGGTTGGACTGCTCAAAAATTGCCAAGGAACATAGCTTCATTGAGGAGTACGACGAAGAATATGCGTGTCCCATACTGGATGAAGACAAGGTAACTGTCGGCGGTATTTCAAGTCTTTTGAATCTTAGAACTTCCCCAAGCCATTAATTTTGAGTGCAAAAATCGTTTAAAGTAAAGCACAACAATTTGTAATTATCTGATTAACTCGGTAGTGTCTAGCGTGACCATAAGGGTCACAAAAAATGCACTAAAAAAATATAATTGTTCAATTATACTTAAATTTAACTCGCTCAAAAAATGTTATTGCAAAATTCGAAAGAAAAATCCGGCACATTCGGGTTAGTGCTGAAAACAACAGTTCATAGAATAAATTTTCTCCTCAGTTAATGGACCATTTGGAGCCGATGATGCAGCAGGGTGGAAACATTGTTGAATACCACGGCTGTGATTTCTTTCCGGAGCGCTGGTTTCAGGCGGTTTTTGTGGTGACTTGCTCAAATACACTGCTCTACGATCGTCTGAAGGATCGCGATTATAATGAGAAGAAATTAAAATCAAATTTGGAGTGTGAGATTTTCGGCACAATGCTGGAGGAGGCGCGTGAATCTTACAAGCCGGAAATCGTTGTTGAATTGAAAGGTGATACCAAGCAAGATGCGGAGCAGAGCTTAAAGGCCGTTAAAAACTGGTATAAAGCGTGGAAAAGAAAATAAATGAAGGAACACTCAATGTGATTACTAAAGATAGGCTTGGCTAGAGTTAGCAGGAAGACTAGCAATGATGAGTTAGTTCGTTGCAGTTCTATTCAGAATATTTAAATTAACAATTGATTGAACTGGACTTTTGTATTGTACGTAGTATTAAAAGCAAACGACGAACTGACAACTACATATTGTAAATATATCAATTACAATTTATTCGCACAATAAACAAATTATTTTAATAACAATATAATCCTCATTTTCTTCTGGTCATCTTAAACTGCAGTGGCCCCTCGGGTGCATACATAAATGTCACCGCATATTCCAAGGGCTCGTGATGGTATTCCAATTTATAGTTGCGCAGCAGCTTTAAATATAAAGAAGATAATTTGAACAGTTGTTGGTAGATAATAATTGTCCCCGCCCCACATGTACACACCTTGGAGAGCAGAATTTGCATTTCCAAATCGGCGAAACGTCTGCCCAGGCACATGCGTGACCCGTAGCCATAGGGCAGCGAGGCAAACGGATGCAGTTTGCCGCCAATGCCACCATGCTGCGGCTTTAGCCAGCGTTCAGGCCTGAATTTCGCCGCGTCCGTAACGAATTCTTCCATTTGTCCGGTGACCAAAGTGGGAAATACCGCTTGTACCTGCCACGAAAAACCACATTGTGGACTTAATTAAAAAGTTACCAGCTGCAGAAAAGCATTTACCCCTTTTGGCACGCGATAGCCGCAAATCACGGTGTCCTCTTGCAGCGTGCGTCCGTTGCCAATGACGGTGCTGTACATGCGGAACACTTCCTTGATGAAGGCCTTCAGATAGTGCATTTGGTCGAGCAGTTGTATGCTGAGCGGTGCATTCGGATCGGGTAATAGGCGCTTCAGCTCCTCGTGCACCTTCTGCTGCTCGGCTGGCCGGGTAGCCAGCTGGTAGAGAATCGAGCAAACGGCCATTGATATCTGTAAGCGTGATTAGGTTGAGATAAACAATTGAGAAAACGGCGGCGAACAGTATCTCAGCAACTCACCGTGTCTATGCCGACTAAGATTAAATCCAGCGCCATAATCGTGGCCACTTTGTCATCCTTTTCAGCCAGTATGACCTTTTCGAGCAGAGATGGCTCCCCACTGCGACTAGGTCCTTGAGATTTTAGACGTGCGGTGGCGTTGCTAATGTACTTGCTGCATACGCTGGAAATGTGTAGGAGCAAAATGTGTAACAGATTCCGTTCGTAGATCGAAATTTTCATGCTCACTCCACGAAGAAATTCATGTTTTTGACATAGCGCGTCCAGAGCGGCGTCGGAAAGTAGCGCCAGTAGGGAGCCTTCAGCTCCAGTGTTGCCACATTGCGCAGCGCATATTTGGCGGCATCTATTATCTGCTGTGGCTCAGAATCGGGTGACAGGTTTGACTCCAGGCAGCCCAATCGTGTGTCGAGCGCCACTCGACCAATGCCTGCCCAGTACAAATACAACAACAACATATGATACCCTTTGAAATGTTTTGAACCGCCAGAGTTGTCTTACATTCCAACGCCCATTTGTGTATTTCATTGTCGAAATCGGTCGGCAGCTCAGAGTTGTCGTCCAGCAGCTGCTCACAGCGCTCCAGAAAGTCGTTTGTTATAACTTCCAGAGGCTGCAAATAGCGGCGTATGGTGGACAACTGCAGAACTGGTTTTTGTACGCGAGAACGAAACCGACGCCATGGCTCACCGTGTCTTTGTAGCAAAAAGGAAATTTCCAGAAATAATACAATTTTTTTTAAATAACAAAATAATGGAAGTGGAGGAACTTACACGCCCACGACGCCACCGATATCCCCGAAGAATTCCTTGCGCACTACGCCTTTGTACTTTACCAGGCTGGGCATGGACGGGCGAAACGGTGTGGGACCCTCGTTGCGATAGCACTGCGCGGAAGATTTGAAAAAATTGTGCATTAATATTGCAATGCTCGAAAACTATTCCATAGTTGTTTTAGTTGAATTATTTCCAATTAAATCTCAATTTCCATTCTTAAATTCAAACAAATATTTTATTATAATTTATGATCTGATCATTGGCCAAATTAACTTGAAATAACTATAGATTTGTTATTTTAAGCCAGAATGCAACGAAAGTACAACCGCCACTGATTTCCCCAACAGCTTTTCACAGTGGGACGGACACTCTTATTCGGAATAATGTTTTCTTTTTTCCGGATAATTTAACTGCAGCCTCAGCTCGAGTTTCAGCAACACTTGTAAGCATTTGCATTATGAATTTGCTCTCCGACGGAAGACGAGGCGAGGCGAGGCGACTTTCGCGAGGCGTGCCAGTAAATGCTGGTGGCAAATATTTCGCAATTGCGCTGCACACTTCGGGGCAAATTGTGCAAAGAAATATTTAAAAGTTTGCAAAAAAATATGTGTAGACATGGCCAGCATAACTATAAATTTTGTATATTGCGGCACTGCAGTGCACTTTATAATTTTCATTGCGCAAGCGGCGTGCAAATGTCAAGCGCTGTCGTCGGTTGCGTCCGAGCGCTGCGCAGAGTAATCAAGCGGTGTGCGGTGCACGCAAACATACAATTGCGAAGTACACAAAGACGAGCTTAATTTAGAAAACTAACTGAACGTTTGAAGGGGAAACCTACAGCACCGAGTAAACTCAGTGTGGCAGTCTGCGTCTGCCACGCATACAAAGATTGCAATTATCATTAGAACGATTAATGTGAGCACCAAATGTGATTAGTCGCAGTCGCAGCTGTGCTCTGCCATTCAGCTGCTGCGCCGCCCGCAACTGCCCCTCGAATGGTCACGCAAACTAAACTCGCCTTGTTTCGTATTAATTTTCAGTTTTACTTTGAATTTTCGTTTTTATAAAAACGATTGCTCATTTTTTGTACTATTGTGTTTTTGTTGTTGTTTTTACACATTTTTCTATGATTGCGAATTGGCCCTATTGCTGTGGCTCTTGTGGCAGCAAGTTTATTTACCTTTTCAATTTCATCGGCATCGTAGATGAATAGCAAATCCGGCCGACCGATCAGTCCGCTGAAGCGCACAATACGCCCGTAGCGCTCATGCAGCAGCTCGGAGATTTTCGCCACATCCGAAATTGTGTACTGTCCAATGATGGGCATCATGCTGTGTGGGAAAGGAGGGAAAATTAATCGCAAGCTTGTTAACATGAACGCAAATTTATAGTTTCTTCTCCATTTCGAGGTTTGTGTTTCGGATCTTTTGTTTCGTTGTGAGAATAATGTTAGTTTGGGGCCTGAAAATGCTTAAATTTCATTTAAATACGCACAATTTTTGGCAAATGACATACATTTAGCTCGGCCTAAAAAGTATTGCAATTACATGTTAATAATAAAAAATTTATTGTAATGAGCGTTTGATGATTTCGGTTGTCTGGCGCCTTTGCTGTGCTGTGTCGATTGCGGGCAATGAAATATAAGTCTGCCTTGAGTTTCTTTGCTTGGCGCGATGTTTAGGTTGGCTGTTGGGATTTTAGTGGGATTCATGTAAAGCAAGCAAAGCCAGGATATTAACACAAAAATATACATAAAATACAAATCTACTCACAGTTTTATAGTTTTTAGTTATGTAGATATCGAAAGTCATAAGGACGAGTGAGTATTTCTAAGCATTTATCAGACAATGTCTACACAAATTATTGAAACCAATGAAGCACAGTCCAGACACCACAAAACTAAGACTAGGAGTATGGTAGGCTTTTTGGATTCCCATCTTTTTCCTTGAAATGCTCTCTTTTCTTATGATTTCAATTTTTTGCTTTTTTCAACTCTTTGGCTAAAAATCCAATCCACCTAATAGACTTGACCTCCATTTGGCAGGCTCGCTCAGGCATGACTGTGCAGCTCTGATGTTTCTTTTTGCATTATATTTATTACACATTCAATTTGCAACTTATTTATAACACGAGGGACAGTTCTATGCAGTCACCCCAAATCGCACAGAGGTGCAAATTGAATAGTATTGTGTGCGCATCATTGTGTCGCTAATTGACAGTAGCCAAACTAATTTCGTTAACTATCATTTACCGATGAAGTCACTGACGAGGTGCTTTTGTTTTTCTTTCGCTTTTTTTTTAGTGAGTTTATGTTTTTTGTTTGCGCACAAGTTAACTAACTTGTGGCCAAACCAACAGGTGGGCAAATGTTACAAACAACAATTCGGCAAACACTAAATGCTGCGCAAGCATAGAGCAGCCACCGAAAGGAAGCGGCGCACAATACAACACAACACAACAAAACGTAATAAAAAAGGCGTTAAAAACCCAAAATAACCACAACAATACATATGCCAGTTGAAAACATCGTTTAGCGGTCAAGTTGAAGTTTAAGCTGCGACGCCGCTGGTGACGCGCCCGCTGCATGGTAAAAAAAATCAGTGCCACTTGCTACAGCGGGCTCGCAGCCACTGCATGGCGAAGGTGTTAAATGGATTCGTTTTCGTTGACCTTGAAAAATTATACAAACACCAACAGTGCTAATGAAAATACTAAAAGATACGAGCCACAAAATGGAACACAAACTGAACGGGAGAAACGAAAATCAACCAAAACATAATCCGAAATATATACAACATTGTGGTGGATTTATTAATGTTTTGCTATTTGAGAGTTGCTCTTGTTGCCGCTGTTTACTAGACATTAATAAATTTTGATAGCAGCGTTGATGTTTCAACACTGTCTGCTGCAGCGAGGCGTTGCACTGTAATGATGAACTGATTGACTGGGCAACTGGTTGAGTGGCCAAACAAGTGGGAGCACATGTAAAGCGAAGGCCATTGGTTATTTAAGTAGTATCTCTTTTGTGAAAAATTTCAAGTTTAAATATTAATCAGCAGCGAAATTTAATTAAGCGTTTGTTTGAGTGCATGGAATTTTTGTTGTTATGGATTAGAGATGCACTTAGTGCGTGAAGCACGGATCAGACAAATGTTTAAAGACCAATTCCGAGTTTGTTTTCAACTTTTTTTTAGGATTATGTTGACTGTTCGTACTGTTGATCTGTTAGGTTGAACGTTGACTATAATTTTGAATCGATGTATTGGGCCTTTTTTTTGTAAAAAAAAACTGCAAAAAACATGTAATACCATAAGCGAACATTTCGAAAGGCATCATAGCACAACCGAAACTAGTTAAGCGGACAGTTGTAATACAGCATTTACAACAACACGCCAGCGTTGTCCATCGACCAAACTTGTTTGCCGGAATTCAATTAAGTAAATTACTCTGGTAAGCGACAACATTATGTTTTTATTGTTGTTGTTGTTGTTTTTGCTAAAATCGACTCTAGTGATGTCGAATGCCTTCACCGCGCGCGCCTGAAAGTGAATAAGAAAACCACAAAGACGTCGGACGAACTACGGAACGTACAAATGAATGAAAATTCCAAGCCAGCCACCAATGTTTTTATGAATATAAACAAATAAAATAAAATATATGCAAACGAGCGCTGGTGATGCGTTGTAAAATGCTGCGTGTAAAAATCCATAAAGAAAGAGCCCCGGAAAGGAAAATGAAGTTCATTTATTCGAAATGCGCTGGCACGCGGCGAATTGAGGTCAAGTTGAAGAGCTGCACGAATGGGCGCCCATGTTTGGTATTGTTGTTGTTACTGGTGCTGCAGATGATACTTATGTACGTGCTTAGCATTGTTGGCATACAGACATAAGTACCCATAGGCATAAGTAGCCATAGGCGGAGTACCCACTGGAGTGCATGTTTGTCTGCCTGAGAGGTTTATGTGTGGGTGTGTGCATGTATGCGTGAGATTATCGCCCGAAGTGAAGCTTTGGGCCGAGGTGAATCAAATGAAAGTGTTTTGATTTCGACTTAAAAATGTTATTAAGACGACTTGAGACGAAGATTGCCCGGAGCAGCAAAAGTGCTTTAGTTGTGAAAAAAATGCTCAAGTACGGTTATTTGTAATGAGAGTTGGATTGACGCTCGCCTTCAAAAAACGTAATTATGTACTTTGGCGAGAAGTGGACAGTAGTCTCATGTTGTAGTATAAATTCTCATAAGTGAGTCTTAGTTTAATTTATTTGTTTTCGCCTGCACAAAACTTTGAATTAATTTTTGACAGAGTTACTGCTATAAGCATTACAAATATATTTGTTTCAAAAAGTTTCTTCGTTTCGTTTCGTTAGTATGACATGAGTTGAGTAGATCCTTATGTCCTCCAGGATTTTTATGATTGGCTACCTTCAGCCTTGAACTTAAATGCTCCCCGAAGAAATTAAATACATTATATTTCCATCTTATAGCATCAACACATATGAAAATATCGGTCTGGATATGCTGATGACGTATGTATATTTGATTAAAATTTTCTAAGACACCAACTGGAGCCATGAATAGAAATTTAAATTATTTACATTTCAGGCCCCGGAAGCTTCAATTGCTCTACAGCCAATTTTCTTTGCAATTAACATTTAACACATTTGCATTGAATACATTTGCAATGTTGCACCGCTGCCAACGAATGCAAAATTGTCAGCAAAACGTCATCGGCGTTGACACACAATCGTGGCTAATGAAGCCACCAACGTTACGTAAAGCAGCCAGTTGCGTTCACGTGTGAATCGGTTGTAAAACGTTGCTAACTTTTATGTATTTTATGTGCTTTCTTTGACATTTGATTGGCCATTTTGCATTGTTAGCCTGCCAACTTGGCACCTTTGGTAGCAAATAGATTTCGTAATTTGCGAAGCAACGTGTGACTATTTAAGCGCGTTGCAGTGGCGTTCTGACCGATTGGTGACTGACCGATTAAGAACTGATTCGGAAAAGAACAGTTCGTTTGCTGATTAATTTCAATTCCATTCAACTGTTGTGGCTCAGTGGTTAGTGCGTTGGATGACAAATCGATAAATCATGGGTTCGACACTCAACACAGTCGACATAAAAAAAGAAGGGATGTTTTTTTTGTAAAATTTCAAGAGCATAATACAAGCACAATAAAAAGCTTCCATCGCTGCACAGAAGCTCCATAAAATTATAATTCCTTTACAAACTGGGAACGAGTAGTAGCGAAATTCGTAAATTCTCACACATTTTCGGCTTGAAAATTTATTTTAGCGATTTTTCATTTGTCTCTAACCATAAACATTCATCAACTTTATGAGTAGTGCACATTAAAATCGCTTATGTCGTGCCCATTTATTGCCGCTTCCCAATGTAGATTTTAATTTCTTTATTTCATATTTCAACGCCGAGCTGCACGTATCGTGCAATGTCTACACTTCTATGCCTGCAGTTTGTTTTTATTGATTACAATCAAAAAAAAGCACGACGCGACGTAATGACGAACTGTTGAAAGAAGTGAAAGCCAGTTCGCAGCCAAAGTCTTTCGTTTCATTTCAGCGAATTTTAGGTTTATAGTAATTTTTGGCATCCGCTCGGCGTTGGCCAAAAATCCGACAACACAGCATAATGACATAAAGAAATTAGCATTTCGGCGGCATCTCTTGTAAAATTACAACCATTGTTGGCCGGCGCCGAATGAGCACGACAAGTAGTTTGAGGCGGAAATCTCACGGTGGACTGTGTCGTACGTGTATTTGCATGGAATTGGCTGAAATTGAAAGAAATGTAAAGCGAAATTCTTACGCACCGCCAGGTGTTGCCCAGTATGGGGATCGGCTTCGGTCCGGGTATTTCGTGGTACGGCAACGCGTTGTGCCAGTCGGCGCTCGCGTGTATGGCGCTGCCACCGCAGCCAGCCAAGTGCGGACAAGCCACTTCAGGCTCCAGTGCGGCTGTCGCTGCTGTTGCGGATGCAGTGGCCGTGGAGTTACCACGCACACTCTCCGCCAGCTGTGTTGCTCGCGGTTTGGTGGCAAATCTGGCCACGGCTAATTGGTGTGTTGCTGCTGCTGCTGCTGTTGTTGTTGCAGTGGCCGCTTGGTTGCAGACATTGCAGCTGCGCCACAAACTCAACGACAATGTGCGCATAATGCTGCTCCGGTACATTAACGACACAGACTGTGAAACAATTTCAAATTTCTTAACGCTTAACGTTCGCTTTTTGTGCTTTTGGCTTTTGTCAAGTGCACAATTAAAATTCTACGCGTGCCTGCGGTAATTTATCAGCTGTGCATCAGACGCTGCAGCAAAAGTAAAAAGAAACACTGTTGGTCGCTACATGCGAAAATCACGATCGCAGCTGCCGCAGCACCGCACCGCCGCGCTCGCTCACAGCGACCAGTCGCCAGTAATTGCAATTTCAATTTCTTTTTCTATATCACAAGTCGGTTGGTGGTGGGCTTTTCGATTTTTTCTATTTCTTGTACTCGTTTTTTGAATATTGTGTAGTCGTTTGGTTTTCGTTCGCCAATATCAGAGCTCGCAACCGCACTTTTCGAACGCCACACGGCAACTGATTTTCGGTTTTGTTGTCGGTTGCTCGTTGCTGCCGCTTCATAATTGCGCTGGTGCGATTGCTGCTGGCCTGGCCAATGATCGTCTGCTTTGGTGGGGAGCATGTTTTGGGAACGGTCTGCGTTGCGGTGAGTACGCAAAAGCGGCAGCATTTGTGCTGCTCGACTTGGAGCAACATTCAACTGCGAAAATGTTGCGCAACATCTGATGTTTATATGCATGACTACAGGAACAAGTGGCTGATAGCATTGAAGCGAAATTTGAAGGCAGATTTTAATAAAGAAAATGGGAATATTGAAGAAGGAAATTAATATTAAGCTAGAATCATTGTAGTGACGAATTGTTGAATACAATTGGTGTTGTTTGGTTTACTATTGTGTGTGTAGTACAAGTCGCATTTCTACTTAGAGCCCCACATAGATACATGGCCAACTGTGTATCGGTTCCTATTTGAGGAGCTTTCAGAGTTCACATTGAAAGCTGTTGAATCGTGACTAAGCGTCCTGCAGAACGGTATTGGGACATAGGCAACGTTGTACCGTTAAAAACTGCTTCTTGTCACCGCACTAACCCCTAACTGCACACTTTTCTCTAGTTTTCTATCTTGAAACCGTTAGTTTGTGTTGGAAGTGCAATGACATGTTTATTCGATTCATGTTTATGTTCATAATGCTCAACCACACCGTTTCCCCTAATTTAAATCTTGAGTTGAGAGAACATTTAGCTTGAATTTTTTTAATTAAAATTGTTGACTTGCAATGGACATTCTCGTTTTGATGTCCATTGCAAGTCAAAAATGGCATCTTTTAGTGAAATATACAAATTTTTCATTGAAGAAAAAGTAAAAATGGTTAGCCAGGAAAACCAGACATCTGGGACCAAATTTCACTACAATGTATTTTGTAACTTGTGTCCTAATCTCCACTTCAACGACATTCATTCGAATAAAACAACTCAAACGTTAAAGTATAAATTATATTTTATGTATATTTGTTGCATGTTTCACACATTTATTCCATTTCATACTTTTCGTGTTTTCATATATTTTCCCTCAGTTAATTCGTTTGCTTTTATGCGTTTTGCATTTTGTCATTTTCGAATTGTAGACATTTTAAATTGAAAAATTTATGTTTAGCAGTACAATTGAAATATTTTTCGTTACTTCATTTTTGGTTGCATATTAACACATGTTTGCTCGATTTCGATTTTTTTTTCTTTTTGTTTGTTTGTTTTGTTTTCCACTTTCTGTTCTATAAATAAAAAACTTACGCTTAAAAGTGTACTTTAAAATACAAGATAGTTCACATTTGTATACTTTATAATAATTTGAATGTTTTATTAAAATTATGGATGTAGCTTATGTTAAAAAAATGCAAAGTGCGAGCATAAAATGAGAAAATTTAATATAAAGTAAAATGTTGTTTGTGTTGGAAGTGCAATGACATGTTTATTCGATTCATGTTTATGTTCATAATGCTCAACCACACCGTTTCCCCTAATTTAAATCTTGAGTTGAGAGAACATTTAGCTTGAATTTTTTTAATTAAAATTGTTGACTTGCAATGGACATTCTCGTTTTGATGTCCATTGCAAGTCAAAAATGGCATCTTTTAGTGAAATATACAAATTTTTCATTGAAGAAAAAGTAAAAAATGGTTCGCCAGGAAAACCAGACATCTTCTAGTGAAATATACAAATTTTTCATTGAAGAAATGGTCTCAATTACAGCTAGAAACAGTGTGGTTTTATTGTTGACCATCTAGTTGTGTGCATCACTATTAAATACTAAACGCTGCTTTAATTTTGTCGATGCAGCGTGATGCATGTTACGAGTAAAAAAGTTGTACGCTGTTATTTTACACAATTTCCATTTCACTCAAATGATTGAAATTATACACAAAAGCGTGTAAATATGTTAGCATCGAGGTTCTGTCAATATGAATTTTTACATTGTAGCATTTTGGTGCACACAAATGACTCGACTTACGCTCTCGTTCAACTTATTTTCATAAAATGGCAATTTAAGATTTAAAGTAGTTCTTCTGTAGGCAGCTAAGTGCTTTTGCTTGAATTTGAATTCGAACAACGTGAATGAAAACATTAGTTCAATGGCAATAAATGCATTTTCAGACTTGTAATTATAAATTTCTATGTTGTAAATTGTTTTTTGTTGTATTCATGGTTTGGCGGCTTTCTTTTCAAGTGTTTGCCATCGAGTAAACACCAAGAAAATAATATATGTAAAAGACAATGTCATGGCACAATCATACGAAAAGCTAAAATTAAACAAAAATCAAAATTCTCGCCTTTGATTTGTGCAATTTTTCTTTTGTAAGTGTACGATTTGATTTTTTTCGATTTGTAGTAACAATTTCAGTTTTAATTCTTTATGTTTTAATTTCAAATTAAAGAATTTGAAAACTTGTTTTAAAAGGCTTTTAAGTGAAATTTCAAGAATGATTATATTTTGTATTCAATATTACACATGGCAACCAAAAATTTTTATAGAAAACTTTTTTTTTTTGCATTTCAAACTTAACTTTTACTTTTTTAACTAAAACTAAAGAATATCTCACTTGAAAAATCTTTTGGATGTAATGAGCTTCACTGCATTTTACTAAGGTTTGAATAGACATTTAGAAATGAAGAATTCTATTTATTGGGTTTTTTCTGCATTCTGCATTGACTTCATAGTAATTTCGATAAAAAATTAAAAAGTGTAACTTCCTCAATCAAAACTAGAAAATGCTTGAAATGGATACCGAAGTTTACGACTTTTTGAAAGACAGATCAATGCTGAGGTGCATAAGAATGCACTTGGTTTGACAGAGTTCGGTTGCCATTTCGTAGAGCCGTAAAAGGAGAGCGTTAATAGCTAATTTTTGTTACAATTTTAAGTGCACATATAAATATTATAAGCTTTAATTAAATAATGTTGTTTTCATGTGTGTTCTGTAGAAGATTTTTCTCAAAACTAGCAAAGTTGCAGCCAATTTGCTTACTGGGTACTACAGTAGTTGGTAGAAGTGGCTTAATTTCTCTTATAATTTTGCTTTGTCTATTTGCGGTTTGGTTTTCCTGTTTGAGAACGGCAACATGCTCACAATCACGTTTTCAAATTTACGGTTTTTGTTTTGCAATTTTTACTGTTACTTAGCTTAACTTTAAATTTATATTAATTGTAATAGAAAATGCTATGGCGGCCATTGTTACATTACGCTTATTTACAAAGTCACGCACTTACTAAATATTTGACATTTGTTGTTGCTTAAAAAATATACAAATAATTTCCTATGGTTTAGAAAACTGGGCACATTAAGCAAATTAAACTAGAAGTTAAACAAATCGACTAACAACTAAGTTCACAAGTGGCAGGCGTTCACAAGGGAAAATTAAAATCGGTCCAAAAATTCATTGTTAGTAAAAATGAAAGGCAATGGAAAACATACAAAACCATTACAATATAAAAATTATTAAAACGCATACAAAACTAAAAACTTTAAATTACATTTTAAGCCTAAATGTAAAAAAAAACATGGCAGAAAATAAAATCCTTCGATAAATAAACCTACAACTGCAGAGATATTTAGCAGTAAAACTAAAAATGTACAACGGCTCCAATTGCGCGCTCGCTCGCCCAAGCATCTCTTAATTTTTGTATCGCTTCAGCAGTTATCGAACTTCCAACTGGTCATTGTGTGGCTTCGTCGTTGTCACAATGGTCGATACACTGTTATTTTCGCACCGTCATTTTATTATTGACACTCGAACTCATTGGCTGTTATTGCACTCAGATCCTTCATCAGCCCCTCTAAATTCGCCATCTCCTGATTCAGCTCCTCGGTTGAGGTGCTCGGCGCCAGTCTTTGTATTTCGTCGGTGGAGTGAGCCACCGATGAGCCGCCCTGCAGACGGTTCGTGGGTGTAACGGCGGAGAATGAGGGCTTCTTGTAGGGTGATTGATTTTGTGGACGTATTGTGACGGCAGGCGCTGTAAGATCAGAAACAGAGATGGACACAGATATTTAGAATTGTAACAAAAACGAAACAACCGCACAATTGCTATCGCTTACTGTGCTTATTGACGGGCGTTGCGCCGCCGGTGGGCGGTGGCCCTGGCACACTGAAACTCTTCAGCGGATGCCCGCGTTTGGCACTGTCAATGGTGGAAACGCCTCCGTTGCTTGTTGGGCCACCGCCAGCACCGCCACTGCCATTCGGATAACCAGCATTGCTGCAAAAATTACAAACATTAACATTATTGCAGCACAGTAAAGCAATCTGGAGTTCCCTCTCTTCAATTGCCATTGAAAGTCAGTCAGCACATTGCTCTTGCTCGTCTCCAGTATGTTCAAATGTGGCCACTGCTTTTAATAAAAACTTTCCAGCTTTAACTTGAATTTTTATTGAAATTTTCTAAAACGAAATTTCGTCTTACACCAGGCACAAATGACAAATACGCCTTCACACATTTTAGCGGGGAAGAACGGACAATGAGCAAAACACAAAATACATAATATAAAATTTGCTAAACAGAAACGGAAAACGTGAATTTAGCCCTGAACTTTACTGGCCGCCGCTATTGCGGCAGCACTGTCAGCATTTTCGTCTTCTTCCTCCTCCTCTTCCTCATCCTCTTCGTCGTCGCCATCGTCGTCCGCTTCGGGGAGGCTTTCCGTCAATTGTGGCATCCACTTTGAGGCTTCCTTCTGTGTCGGTGGCGGCAGCAGGAAGCCGCACTGCGGCACTATTTTCCGCCTTTTGCGTCGCCGTGCGCTAAGCACCGACCGTCGCCGTCGGCCGCGCAGCCGCTTCAGCTTGCGCTGTTCCAGCGCTATGTTGCGGTACGGCTGCTTCTGCTCCTCCGACATGGAGCTCCACAGGCGACCGGCCGTTTTCGTGAGGCGCACTGTTTCGCGCGGCGTCAGTGTGCCACAGCCCGGCTGCGAGAATTCGCCGCCATTCGCCTTCATGCGTACCTCAGCCAGAAAGTTGAAAAACGGATTCGGTGAGGCCGACATCTTTGTGTGACGTATGATCTCGCGGTGCAGCGTGCTCGGGCTGAATGAAACGCGTGTTTTGCGGCGCGACGGCCGCACCAGCGTCGTGAACAAGTCACAAATTTTATCCCAGAACACAGCCATGGCGTTGACAGGTTTCTATTTTTGATGGCTTCTTGGATACAATCGGATGTAAGCGGGAGGAAAAACACATACAAGACTTTTACAACAACAAAAAAAAAACGAGAAAATAACAAAAAATATTGAAGTTACACTGAAATTTCGCCGGTCGTCGAGTAAAATTTTGATCTAAGACATAATTTCAAAATGAAAATCTTTTCTCAAGTCACTTTGTGAAGTTTGCCAACCGGAGCATTTGCTCGCACTAAATCGAGAAACGTAAACAGACAATAAAGCCAAGTGGAAAGGTGGAAGCTGGAGTCGAACTGGGCGCATATTGAAGCGAGCAGAAAGTAGTCAGAAAGTCTCTACTCACCAGAAGTTGCCCTCGTAGCCGTATGGGTGCTCAGGCGTCTGAGCTAGCGAGCCACCCGGCTGCTGGGTGAGACTCTGTTGCGACAGGCCGGTGTCGACTGCCATGTGCGGACGATTGGCCGATATGTTGTACTGAGTCCGTGGATACTGCGGTCGCTCCATCGTGGAGTTCATTGAGGTGGCTACAGCAGTCAAGTGGAAGCAGGGGATGTTCAAGTGGACGAAGGATGCAATTTTGTATTTTACAACTTACTCATATAGCCGGGCACGTAGGATCGTTTGTCCAGTGAGTTGGTCACCGGCACTGGTGTGTCCACATCGTATTCATGCACCACCGAACGTGGCAAAGTTAAGGCACCGCTGCTGGAAGCGCCATCGCTACAAACTGCGAGAACGAAAATCTCAAATTTAATACATATGTAACTATTTAAAGGTCGCTGCTTAAGTGCTCGTTTCGAATGAGAAAGGAGTGGCGGAGCTTGCACTCAGTCGAGCTTACCTGGCGTCGTGCTGTGTAAGCTCTTGTCGATATTCTTCAGTTCCATTTGATCGTGGTGTATCCATAGATCTGGAGGCTTTGGCACGCCCACATTCTGGTAGCTGTACAAACAATAAGTAAGGACAAGCAGACAAGTTATGCACCGATTTCTCTTGCTGGTTAAAGTCCACAATTAGGTAACAAGTTGCACTCACTCTTCGTACCTTTTCTTCGTCTGCTCTGGTGTGGATTGCGGCTTGCGCCGACACATCATCACAATCACCGCCACCACAATCACCAGCACAACCACCATGCTTGCGACTCCTATGTATAGAATCAACTCGCCGCTGAAACCCTTCGCAATGGTGTTCGGCTCCTGCATGATGACGGCCGCTGTCGTTGTGAACGCTACCAGCGCTGAAAACGGTCCATTGTTGGCCCCTTTGCTCGTGCGCGCCTGCACCTTGAAGTAGTACGTCGTGTATGGCTTCAGATTGGGCAGCATCATCATAGTCTCGTCGCCTGCGAATGCCTCTATCGACCAGTCGCGGTCGCGCTTCGTGGTGTCGGTGGTGTAGTAGATGTTATATCCGGTGATTTGGCCGAGGCTGTGCTTCGGCGGCAGCCATTGCAATATCACATTCTGCGGATTCTGCTCATCCGGCCGCACGGTGAGTTCGCGCGGTGGCGTTATTGGCACATTTTGGTAGGTGCTGTTCAGCACCGACATGGACCATGCCGACTCGCGGCGCCCCTTCACCACCTTCACGGCGAACTCGTACTGCGTGTTTGGTCGCAGATCGTTGATCATACAGTTCAAGTCGGTGGTGTTGTGGTAGCGGAAGCGATTCGAGCCGGAGATGCCGTAGCGCACCGTGTAGTGCCGATTGTCGGTGACGTGCTGGTTCTTGCTCAGCGTCGTGTCGATCCAATAGACCACAATCGAAGAGCTCGACATGGTGATGGCACGCAAACCCACAGGCACCTCCAGCGGCACAGGAACGTCTAGCGGCTCCTCGTCGCGTGTCTTGATGTTGTCGTAGATGGGTGGACCGCCGCCTTTTAAGTTATGTGCACGCAGCGAAACCACATACTCCGTGTTCGGCTCCAGGTTCTTCAGCACGTAGTAGCGCTCCGACTCCTTCAGCTCCCTGGTGTCTTCGTCGGGTATGCCGCGACCCCAGCCCAGCACGTAGCTGCGTATTTTGATCTCATGCTGTTGCGGTGGACCCCAGTGCAACGCAATGCTCTCGGCGCCCGGATGAATGCCGATCCACACAGGCTTGCCGGGCACCTGAGTTTCGTCCAGATCGTTTTCTAGCGTCATAACGCGATACCACTCGGTAAACGGACCTGAGCCGTTCACAGTCATGGCGGCTATTTTCACCTGGTACTCGGACTGTCGGTCCAGTCCGTTCAGTTCGAAGTAGCGTATGTTGGCCGGTGTGCTACGCACCTGCGGAGCTTCCTTCAGTTTGCGGTAGCGTATCTTGTAGCCGGTGATTTGGCCGTTGCGTTCTTCCTCGGCGGGCGGCTCCCAGTGCACTGTCAGCGACTGTGTTCGAAAAGGGGAGAGGGATGTGATATAAATCATTTGAGTATTTTTGGACAGGCCACGCACCGTTGAGCTGGTCACTTCCAGAGTTACGTTGTTTGGCGGCTCGGTGGGCGTCGACGAGAAGGTCTTCACTTTGATCTCACTTGAGGGATCACCCATTCCATTCTTATTGAATGGCACCACGGCAATGGTGTAATCGGTGTAGGGACGCAGTTCTGTTAGCACTGCATCGAGCGTGGTGCTGTCGTGGTACATTTCGGCGCCGCTGTCGTTCTAAAAAAGAAAATTTCGTTTAGTTTATGGTAAGTTTTTGTTTTTATTAAAATGGCTAAGCCTACCTCAGAGTAATAAATGCGATATTTGAGAATTTCGCCATTTGTCACGGTCGGCGTGTCCCATTTCACGTAGATTTCTTTGTGATTGCGCGCATATCCATCAACGTTACGCGGCGGGCCGGCAATATTCTCCTCCGGTTGAGTGCTCACCTCTAATATCTGAAGGCGAAAATGGTTCAATTTAGATTTTTCTACAGTAAATAGTTATTTATCGGTGCGCACCTCTGAGGATTCGCCAGGACCAAAATTTGTATTGGCCACAACGCGGAATTGATACGTTTTTCCGGGCAACAGCGACTGTATGTTCACCTGTTGATCATCGTGCGATTTGGTCAGAATCTTTTGCTCTCTGTGTGGAAAACAAGGAAGTTATTGGTGGGAACATTGAAAAGAATACAAATTCATTCATTCAGAAAACCCTATGAGTAGCTTCTATGCAGTCTGGCTTCTTTCTAATTTTTATTTTTCTATAAATAGTAGTAAGTGGCTCAACCTCAATCATCGTTGGCTCTTTTCTCGAACTTATTCGAAGCACCAAACATAAACCATTTGCAAAATGATTCTATTTCCTTCCTCGGTGGCAAGACTGCAACTAATTTAACAACATTTCATTCACGCCTAATTTTATGCTCATTCCGCTCAACGCGTAACTCAACATCAGTGCCATCATTATTGCTGTCAAACGATTTCATTTGTCGCCAAGACGCTGCAATCGAGCTTGCCTTTTCGAAAGGACGCATCCTATCCCAACAGAGCTGTGGCTGTCGTAAAAAATCAACAGCCACGCAGTGTCTGTTCTCTTGCACGCTCCAATGGATTCGGCGGGTATTTTTTCCTGGCACTGTGCGAACGCAAATTGCGTTTGCCAAATTAAGGAAATTCTACTACTTGGCAATAAAAGCAAACGGCAAATTGAATCACACTTAAGGCAGGCGGGCCACGCAAGACTCAGCTTCCGCTGCCGACATTACGACAGACGCCAGCAGCCGGCACAGCGAAAGTGAGGAGCGATACGGGATGCGGTGCAAGTGGAACATGGCGACGGCAATGACGATGGCGCTGGCAATGAAAGCGAAATGGCGTCAAGGACTGCCTTTTAATTTGAATTTTCACTTTTTGTCTGCGACTTCGATTTTGTTATTAGCTTTTTTGGGCAAGTGCGGCCGCGCGCGCGCCTTTGCTGTTACATCACTTGGCAGCGTTTGCGCTGCCCATAAAACCGGCATCAGAAATCATCGTAAAAATGTTGAATGGCTGCAATGATAAATGAATGAGGAAATCTAAAACAATTGTGTGCTGCACACAAAGCGACGAAAAACAGCGAAGTGGGGTGCGAGCGGCACACAAAAGCAGGGCGCTAACAAAGCACAAAAATCGCAGACAGTCAACAAAAGCGGCTACGAAGAGAATAATGGCAATTGAAATTATTTTTTACTGGCGTTAGACTTGGGCGTGCTGCGATACGGAGACATACGCACACACTTCTGCACACAACACGTGTGGGTACCTATGTACCCACCTACATACCTACTGTGTGAAATTTAGTTGAAACACCTTTGTCAATTCTATGTATCTATGGTTGAATATAAAATAAACTATATATTTATTTCATAGTAAATGTACAACCCGTAGTCAAATGCCAGGTTAGGTTCGACCACGAACTATATTCTAATGTAAACAATTTTCAAATGTTCATCTATGAAATGGCCCAATCTGTCACTTACCGCTCACTGTTGTTCATTTTGTAGAAGACTGTGTAGGAGACCACCTCCACGGGGTTCTTCATTGGCTCCATCCAGCTGAGCGTCACAAAGCGCGGCTTCACTATCTGCGCCACCAGATCGCGCGGTGGTCCCGGCAATCGGTTCAGCAGTCCGCCGTTCATAAGGCCCACACCAACGCCAGCCGCAGCCAAAGCGCTGCTGCCGCCACTAGCAACGCCACCAACGTCTTCCAGGCCAGCTAAATCTGAGGACAAGTAGGAGGATGATGACGATGATGGGGACATTTGCTTTTTATTCTTGTTTTTCCACGAATTCAAAATCTTATTGGGATCGTCGCCGTGTTTGTAGGCGTTTATGTATTCCTGGTTGGCATTCGGGTCGTCATAGTCGTCTTCGTCATCGTCGACTGCATCTTCGTCCTCGTGCTGTGCACTGAAGTCATGTTTTTGGGTGGGCAGTTCGAGTGAGCTGTCCGTATCGTCCATGTCCAGCTGCTCGATGTGCTTTAGCGAGGCGAATTCGCCTCCAAAGTTGCGGTCATTCAGCGGTTTTTCCGATTTGAGAAACTTCTTGTTGCCCTTCTGCGACAGCAGACTGTCGAGTGCGCTCTTCGAGATGATGCGCGTCGTTTCCACGGAGGCGTCTGTGTCGTCCATGTCGAAAATGTCGCCCGACTTGGTGCGCACTTCGCCCGAATGCCACGTGGGCTTGTTGCGGCGTTTTGCAGGGAGCGCTGAAGTTTGCGTTTGTAGGGATTTCGTTTTTTGTGATTGCAGTTGGAAGTGGGGTTTGCGAGGATTTTTCGATTTGCCTTGGATGGATGGGAGGTGTGGTGGAATGATGTGTGGAGTGAGAAGAAATAATAGGAAAATAGGAAAATAATTGAATGGAAAATGATTGAAATGAAATAAAACGAAAAAGAATAACGGTAGAAAAAGAAATAAAAATTTAATGTTTTAATAATAATGAAAACGAATTAGTAAATAATTATGTGCGTACATAAAAATAAATGTGGTACAGCAATTAACGCAAATTGTCAACACATATTAATACACCGAAAGCGCTCAAAATCAATTGAAAGCAACTAAAAGCGACTTTTTGAAACCAAAAGTATGTTACACAGATGAGGGTTTTTTGTACAAGGAAGCGGCTTTTTGCGGGATGTCAACTTTTACAGCAAGTCGGGTTAACATACACCCTTAACTTAGAGGGTCTGGCAGTATTTATAGGGCACCCACACCGAGGCAATATTTTACTAAGCGCTTTTATCGCAAAGGTTAAACATTTGAAGCGTCCAAATCAAAACTACTAATGTCCAATTCACTTAAACTAAGGCAGAGTTAGTCTCTTAGCGATTCTACCCCTTTCAACCAACTATACCGACACTCACCAGCTTGCACGATGCGCAGTCGTGCCGCCGCCTGCACGCTGCCCGCCGGATTGGTGCCCACGCACTGGAACATGCCCGCATCCGACTGCAACAGGCCCAGAATGCGCAGATTGTGGCCGCCCACCAGCTGCATGTAGTCGTTGGGCGTGATCACGTCGCCGTTCTTTAGCCATTGTATCAGCGGCTTCGGTTTGCCGCGAATGGCGCACTCCAGCTCCAGTTCCTCCTTCTCGTGTGCACTCTTGTCCTTGGGGCTCTGTATGAATTTCGGCGGCACTTGCACCTGCACCGTGGCCTGCGCGTCCAGCGAGTCCACCGTGTTGCTGGCGCGGCACTGGTAGTTGCCCGAGTCGATGTCCTCCGCGGAGGAGATCTGCAGTGAGCCGGTGCCTATAATGGAGAAGCGCGAATCCAGATCGCTGAGATCGAGCTCCTCGCCGTTGCGCAGCCACTTTATCTGCGGCTTCGGCACACCATTGGCCACACAGTCCAGCGTCACGGTGTCGCCCTCCTTCACCGTCTTCGGTGAGGGGCCGACGAGAAACGAGGGCGCCACTGGGCTGTCCGCACCCGCATCAGTTGTCTTCTTGATGTTCAGATTGGTTTTGCTGCTCAGTCGCGCGACGCTGCCCGAAGTGACGTTGCACTGGTAGACGCCGCGATCACCAATGCCCACCTCGTCGATCTCCAGTGCGCCATTCGGCAGCACCACCATGCGCAGATTGTCCAGCAGTAGTGGCATCTCGTCCTTGACCCACTGCACCGCATGTTTGATGCCCGGCTGCAGCTGGCCGATCATGCAGCGAAAGTAGGCGGTCTGGCCGGGCAGCAGATACGTCTCGATGAAGTCCTGATTGAGGTCGGGCAGCCGGGCAATGGACACCACCGCCGACCGACTGACAATCGCACCAACGCCGTCCACGCTCAGCAGACACTGGTAGGAGCCGGTGAGGCCGCGATTCTCCTCCACCGAACTGATGTACAGCGAGCCGTTCTTCAGCTGCGTGCGGAATGTGTCGCCCACAATGCCCAGATCCTGGCCGTCGGGGCCGCGCCAGCGTATGCTCGGCTGCATTTTGGTGCCCTTGCTGAGGTGCGCGTTGCCGGCGCATTGCAGCAAGACCGAATGTCCCTCGGGCACCACAACATCCTGCGGTTCAATGGTGAATGTAAGAGCTGCAAGTGCGAGACACGAAAATACGTTAAAATCAAAACGTGAACCAAAATTCAATAAAGCATTTTAAATGTTGATATAATCATAAAAGTGAAAAGGATGTACAGCAGACAAAGGATGTGCCGCAGGACATGCGAGCCAAAAAAATATACAGTGTTGGAAAAAATAATAGAAACAACCTTCTTTAATATTTTGGATCAACTGTACTCCCACAGTTTATGCATATTTCTTGGAATTGGTCACAAGTTGAGATTACTAGTTAACGGTTGTTTGTTTTGCATTGCAAGTTTCCCTGTACTTCGCTTCATTCTTATTGTAACTTTCAAAGAGTAAAGATCTAGGATTTCTGGTTGGAAATAAAAATAGAAACAAACGTGTTTGGTCTTTTTTTACAAATCTTGAAAGGTTAGATTTTTTACTTAATTGTGTTAAATTGCAATTATATATTAAAGTAAGCAATTTTGAAATAAAAAATAGGCTTTTCAGCAATAAGAAACTTTCATAATGGGCCGTGCTAAACATTGTACTGAAGCGGAGAGAAAAGTGATACAAAACTTGAGAAACGAAGGAAAAACGATGGACCAAATTGCAAAACTGATGAAATGTTCAAAGAAGAAAGTATATAATGCTCTTCACAATGTACCGAAAGCTGAAACCCGAGGTAGAAAGTGCAAAATAACTGAAAGGGAGAATACGCGGCTGATACGGTACAGCAAAGCCAATCCATTTCTATCGTCGAATGAGCTTAAAATGGATTTAGGTATAAATGTAACAGCTCGAGCCGTAAGGTACAGGCTGGTAGAAGCAGGACTACAAGCCAGAACTCCGAGGAAAGTACCTCTATTGAGTTCTAAACACAAGAAAAATAGACTTGATTTTGCCAGGACGCACCTTTTCCGTCAAAACTGGAAAAATGTGTTATGGTCAGATGAAACAAAGATAAATTTGTTTGGATCTGATGGAAAACAGTACGTCAGACGACCCACTAATACAGCTTTTGATCCAAGGTATACCAAAAAGACGGTGAAACACAACGGAGGTTCGATTATGATTTGGGGTTGTTTTTCGGAGCAAGGTGTGGGTCCAATATTTTGGATAAAAGACACAATGCGTGCAGTTCACTATGTCAACATTTTGGATAGCGTAATGCTGGCCTACGCAAAGGAGGAAATGCCATTGAGGTGGGAATTTATGCATGATAACGACCCAAAACACACATCCAAAGTGGTAAAGAAGTGGTTCAAGAAGAATAAAGTTCCCGTGATGAAGTGGCCGTCGCAATCCCCCGACCTGAACCTAATCGAACACCTTTGGGCAGATCTAAAAAAGAGAATTGGACCCTTAAAAGCCGCAAATAAAGAACAACTTTGGAGCCATATTCAAAAAGCGTGGTATTCCATTCCCAAGGCTGTGTGTGCAAACTTGGTCAATTCAATGCACAGACGATGTGAAGAAGTGATCAAACAAGCAGGGGCTTCCACAAAATATTAATTTCTTTTAGTTATGTAAGCATTGCCCAACAAGATTGATAAGTTTTTTTTTCAAATATCTATTGTTTCTATTATTTTTTCCAGGGTGAATTCAAGAAAATCTGTAAAATTATATTGTTTTGTATTAGAACTTCAAAAGTATTTTAATTTTTAGTTGCTTTTAGTTTAATATTCAAAATTGGTTATTTATGAAGTCAATTAAAATAAAACTTTTCATAAATCTAAAATAAAACCTCATGTTTCTATTATTTTTTCCAACACTGTATATATTAAAAAATAATTCATAAGAAAAACAGCGCGATATGGCATACGTTCATCATTAAGCTACACACACGCAACGGATACGCCTGCCACTCAACACACAAAACAAACCCTGACCCCAATTTTGTGCAACGCTTACGTGCAGGTTATCCTTTTAAGCAAACAGTGGCCCACTTCAGGCTGCATGCTGCGCTCGCGTTCGCGTGGTGAATGCAGACGGAGCGGCAATCTGTGAGCATGTAAACATCGAGTGAACAATGGTGCAGCCGCGCCCAACCACCCACCAAAGCGCACAGACACCCCGACAGCCATCTCCAACGGTGCCCAACGCCATTGTCGGCTTGGCGGCGTGCGGCGCGGTGCGCATGGTGGATGGTAAATATTTGCAGGCTTTGTCGTTGCTGCTGCGAATATTGTGTTCGCTTTAATTGTCTTAACGCTCATTGAATTTGTCGTTGACATATTGTAAGATCTTGTTAAAAATTTATTGAAAGAAATTACGGCGAGCAGGAGCAGCTGCCAGTTACACGGCAACAAATTGGTGACGAATTCTTTTCTTTTTAAAATCTATAAATCATTAAAAAAAAATAATAATTAATTGCGAAACGTTTGACGTATTACTACTCTTAAAAAAATTAAATAAACAATTTTAATATACAAACAAATTATGATAAAAAGCAAAGCTTCCGATTGGTGTGCGGTCTGAAGATCACAAAAGTGACTCGGTCTAAAAAAGTAAAGTTTATTTTGACTGGTGCGCCCTTAAAGTCGCAGCGTCAGTCTGTTTATTTTGCTTTCTAAAGGGGTGTTGACAATGACACAAACCCTTAGGGGGTTGTCTCCGTGGCTGATAATTTTGTTGCCACCGTTAAAACCGAGCTGCAACACTTTAAATTTAAATTAGCCACACTTGCACTTGGCGAAGTGACGGCACAGCTGCTCGTGGGTTGGACGACGTGAATACTGTTCGAGGTGGTCGGTGGCTGATGTCGCTTTTAATTTATCTCGTTATATCGCTGGCGTCGGTAGGGTGACGAGCGACGGGTCCAGGCAGAGTTGTCGTCTACTGGCGAAGGGAAATTACAGAACAGCGACAACGTGTGTCAGCAGCGAAAGGAAGCTGACAAATGCGGTGTGGACGGTGGGTTATTCTTTATCCGGTTTTCATTAATTGCAAAAAGTGAGGTTATGTATTGCGGACATTGGTGGTACATTGCTGCATTTAACAGCAAAACACGGTGGCGAAGGTTTAAATTAACGAAAACCAAATTTGCACAGCTGTGCGTTGAATGATTTATTGGCCAAAGAAAAGCAATCAAGAATGAGGCATTGCAGTACGCTGTATTCAAAAATAGGTAATTGTATATATGTATGCATAAACATATATCTTGTGAAAAACGTATTCTTCGACATTATTCTTATTTTCTGCACATCAAAGTATTTGTTGAAAATACATCAAAATACAAAAGGCACGTTTTTGCACAAAGATACCTATAAATATATAAACAGATATTTAGCAGTAGTCTTTAACAATCTTAAGGTCAAACATTTGATATGCTTCCATTATGCCCTGAACTGCTCTAATTAACTGCAACCACCAATGCCACGCACACACAACGTCTCAAGCCGCAGCCAATTCTCCACACATCGAATTATGAAGTCTCCTTTAGGCGGCGGTGTGCAAATCTAATCGGCGGCACACACAAATGAGGCATAATTTAGATTAGTTGCATTAGTGTTGTTGTAACTGTTGCAGCAGCTGTCGGTTGCCGGCTGCAGGTGTTGGCCAACGTCTGCGCAGCATCCGAAATATCCACAAACATGCCCATTGCCGCAAGTGGTGAGCCAACACCAGCAACCAACAGCAACAACAATAACAGCAGACGGCAGCAATTGGTCGATGCTATCATTTTTATTGTGTTTGTCGTTGGGCGTATCAGCAAAATGCCTGGCAGTATTGCAGCTTAATATGTTGCAGCTGTAGATAACAACAACAAAAACTACATCAACACTTGCAACGATGGCGAAACAACGCGAAAAGGCAGCAACCGCGGCGTCAAGTGGGCGGTTAATGAGACTTGCAACCAATATTTGCCATTGTTCTTGTTGTTGTGGTTGCAAATGCTGTTTGGTATTATTATAACATATATCTTGATTATGACTGGAGTCGAGCGGCAATATTTGTTTAATTGAAGTAGTCGAAGGGTTAAAAGTGCAGCAGCAACACTTGTCGACTGAAAAGGGGGGAAGGACAGAAAACAACGTATGCACAAAAGGAGGCAACAGCCGGATCGGGCGGGAGTTATACTTACAATATGCACATTGTTTGTGTCCTTTTAGAAAATTTGAAATTTATAGCAATTTTTTTTCTGCCACCCGGGATTCGATAAACAACAATAATTACTTACAACACAATGCCTGCTACAAAGACAACAACAACTGCAGTTGAAATCATTGTTGAACTTTGCCAAAAGTTGTTGTTGCAGCGAGAGATTTTATTGTTGTTTTTGGTTTCGGAAAATGTTCGAGTAGCAATTTTCCCTTTTCAGCTTTGTTGTGCAAAGTTTAGTTGGCTGCGCAGCGAGGGCGACCAGTGAGCAGTTGAGTTGAAAAAAAGAAAGCGCTAAGCAACCAAAGCTGGCAACAACATGTGCCGTTAAGCGGTTCGCAATGGTTCACTAATAAATTGCTACCTCAATGCAAATTGAAATGGCAACAATAATAACCACAACAACAACGTTTAAGAGTTTACAGACATTCCAAAGGAAAATGCTTCTTGAAGTGCTGTTTTCTGCCGCCACTTGGACCTTTAACCGAGCGTATGCAGTAATAGTAACAACAACAACAACCAGACTCACCACAGAACCAACGAGAATGTTGAGTGCATCGTTGGCGGGTTGTTTTGTGCAAATTTAGCTACGAGATGGGTGTGTCTATGTTTGTATACAACATTTGTACATAAACGCATCGCTGTGCGCGAGTCCAATGTTTTGCATATTAGTAGCTACCGAGCCAATTGCAGCTACCTAGGACTGTTGCAACAACTAATTGCAGCGGCTTAATTTGCAACCCAGCGATCACCTACGCTTTCAACGCATTGCGGGCTCCACAGCGCAACAGTTTGTTGTTGGAATTCTAATAAATCCAGCAGCTTAAGTGCAGAACTAACAGTAGACAGATTTTAAGGAAGTAAAGAAGGAAGGAAGTCGGCAAGATTTGAACCTTAAACACAGCAATTAACAATGGAAAAACATTCGCAATCCTTTACTTTAAATTTCGGTGAAAAAGAAAAGAGATTGACAGTAAATAATGTCCCTCACACTTGGCCCATGCTTGATGGTGACTTTAACATGAACCTTGGCCTGTGTTACTCCCTGCGTTATTTCCGTTTCCGCTTCCACCTTTCAGAGGTCGGTAGAAGTCAGAGGTCGGCAGAGACAGCAATTAAGGCGTCAGGGTGCGCCTTGGCTTTGATTCGCAGAAAGCTTCATTCATACGTGAAAATTCTCATTAAATTGCGCTGAGCATAAGGAGAGGAAGTTTATTTTGCGCATGTGTGTGTGCGTTCGTAGTATTTGCTGCACTGTGGACGTACGAGACTAATTTGAAAGTAGAGCTGTGTAGAGTAAACGGCGGTAATTGCAAGTTGACCTGAACTTCTAAACAATTAAAATTTTGTAATATGGCACAGTTTTGACTACTAATCAGGAAATATTTATAAAGTAGGTCCTTCTACCAAAAGAATGCAGCAGACAAAACTGCGAGATATATACGAGTATCTCGTATCTTTTATAACCATAACAGTGTGTTCGACACTGCTCATTAAACTATAAAACGTCATAAGTAAAGCAAAACTTAAGCAATTCATACCACAGTACCAGCATGTGAGAAGGTTACTTCAAGTAATTAGCAAACAGAGCGCGGTCTAAACTAATATTTAAACTGCACAACCATTCAACTAAATGCGCACGAGTCATTATGAAGCGGTGACAATGACACCACAAACTTGCTGGCATCAACGTCATGCGTCCTCCTTCGTGCACTTTAGAAGACGACTAAACAAAAGCGAATTTAAAGCCGACCTTCCCCCCGACATCCACTCCCGCAGCCAGTTTATGCATTCGACGTAGGTATGCAAATTTGCCCTCTGGCCACTCGAGCGACTTCACACGTTTGTGCGTTGACCTCTGACGCTAGAAATGACACTCCACACATTATGCTGGCTGCCCTCAACGTCGTTGCCTTGACGAGCAAAACAAATGGCAACTTCCGTTCGCGCTTCATTAGTTTGCCGAGTGCAGTGTTTTGTTTTATTTAATTTTGTTTTGTTTTTAGCTTTTAATTAAATTCTGTTTTCGCCATTGCTGTTTTTAATTTACACTGATGAGCAACAACAATACAGTAAAATTCACCACAACACACATGCACAGCGCACTTTTTACGTTATTTGTTGTGTCGGCCGTTGTAATGTGGTTTTGTAAATGTTTTCATTTTTTCATTGTCAGCTTTTAGGCGTTTAGGTACTGTTGTTTTCACTGCGGTTTTGGTGCGAGCAGTTTTCAAGTTTAATTTGCGGTTTCCGCTGTTGCAACTTTTTTCAGAATTTTATGCTCTTCTTGACAAAGTTAATATTTACAAGGCTCAGGAAATGTGTTGGCAAGAAGTTTAGTGGTTTGGGGTCTTTTCTCGGCAAATATTTATAACAACACTCCACAAAACTTTTTACACAAAATTCAGAGAAACTTTTTTGTTTTGTAAAATCAACAATTGAATACAGTGTTTCTTAATTTGTTTAAATTGTTAAGACTTCATTGCTGATTTGATCTTGAGAATACTTAAGATTTGCTAAAAAAAAAACAATTTTGATAAAATTTCAAAATTAATTTATGTTTAATTTTCAAATATCCTTTGTAACTTTTCATCAAAATTCACTTTAAATCGTTTAATTTGAAATATTATTTTGTAAAATGAATTCAAAAGCCACGCTTAGCTAGTACACAAAAGGACCCTAAGTACACATGCACCGAAATGTATCCGACCAGCATTGATGATTGACAGTTTCAGAAATTCAACCAGCACGAAAAGCTCAATCGCCTGCGTCTGCAGTGGCATTTATTGGTCCAAGCGGCTCTATCCTCTGTCTGTCCCTTCGTTATTTGCAGTTGTCAACAGCGCCAGCATTGCAGCAATGCCGCACGCGCACCAGACCATGACCTGAACTCTGTGCAGTCGCACGACTGCAAATCGAAATCTATCACAGTCGCATCACATCGCATCGCTTCAGCGCGCCCATTACCGCAGATCAGATGGCAGCACATCAAAGCGTCACAATTCAATCAATGCCAACTGATGCATTCAAGTCTGCCGCCGCTGCGCGCGCACTGCAAAACCCGTTTTAATTGTTGGTTCAACAATTTGTCATTGCCCAGCCCCATCTTCGATTTTCATCCCCTTCCTCCCACACTCGGCTGCTTAACGCAGGTAGATATTTCATTAGCGTGCGGCGAGTGAAAGTAGTCACCGAAGTCGAAGGAATGGCGGGCTGACAGACTGACAATCGCAACGATGATAATGAGGAGGCCGTTGCATTGATGTCGTTGATTAATTGTGTGCTGCAACATGTGCTGTCGTTCGTGCGAGAGCGTCAATGTTGCAGGCGCTGCCAGTTGAATGTTCCCGCATTTTGCTGCACACGCTGACCACCCTCACAATTTCCACAAGTTTTGATTCTGCTTCTTTTTGAATTTAATTAATAAAAGTTAGCGCATCGAAATAAGTGCCACACTCTGCAGTCAAAGAGTTCATTGGCATTTGACATGACGTGCGATCGCAGCCAGCTGCCATTTGGCGCTGATGTGCCGCTTCAATTAAAATTTTTGTTATTGGGGAAATGTTTTGAACGTTTAATGCTGCAGCAATTTCAACAACATGAAAGCGGCCAAATACCCCAAAATCTCAAATACGCCGTGAAAATTTCACTCTTACTCGCCACATATGAAGTCATAAAACTGATTTTAGCTTTTCCGCGTTAGCCTCTTTCATTTTTACTACCGACGATTTTATGGTTTTCGCTGACGCGCTGAAAAGTGGCCGCATTGCGCTGGTGCAAATGTTTGCGTTTTGAATTTGTTTGTAGTAATGTTCGATGCGTGTGTGTGTGTGTATAAGTGTTGTCTTGTTTATCGGTGACGTCTGTAGACAGTTGTGACGTGGCTGTGCTAGTTCCAATTAATTGTTGATTGCGTGAATTGATTTTTATTAACAAGCCTTCCAGCCTTTATGGAGCAGCGACCCGTTCGCTGGGTTTCCGGCGTTCCGCGGCCAATTAAACTGTTTGCATTGAGAGCCGCATAAACTGACAGCAATTAAGATAAAACCAATATTCATAAACGCAACTATTGTGAAAAGCCAAGGGTTACGGCAAGTTGGAGGACCGCAACTTTGATTTGTGCCACATGCAGCACTGTGTTATACAGGGAAGTTATTGATAAGTTGAACACCAGTTATATTTCCAAGAGAGGATTTGATGAATGCATGAACTTTCTTTATTTACGGCAAAATATTCACATATAACTTTACACTATTTACCAGGGACTTAAGTATTATAAGTTTTTTAAGAAATTAATTGCAATGTAACTATTACAAAGCAACATCAATTTTATTTGTTCATTATAATTATTATTTGTGACAATTAATTTTTACGTTGCATAATAACTGTTATGAAAAATACATTTTTTTTTTCATTCTCGATAATTATTATTTTGGGATTTTTTTTATTTACGTTGCTTCATAATTTTTATTTATGACTTTTTTATTTACGTTACCGATAACTATTATTTATGATTTTTTTGTTGTTTACGTTGCCGATAACTATTATTTAAAAGAAAATTTTTTTTACGTTGCCTCATAACTTTTATGAAAAAAATTTTTTTATTTACGTTGCCTTACCACATTTTGAGTATGAATTGATTTTTAATTGTTTAGTTGTGGGTGGAAATTAGGTTTCTGCAGTTAATTTGCGTTTGTCAATTTAGAACAATTAAAAATTAATTCATATCCAAAATGTAGTAATTAATAATTTAATAATAATTAATAATAATAATTGACTGGCACGACAGCCCGCTTACGCGAGACTAAGGCCTAGCTTCCCGCAACTACCCGTGTTGTGCGTGTGAATTTGTACGCGGGTTGAAGGGACCTACAGTTTTTATGCCGGTTCCGAACGGCAGGTTGGGAGCTTTATCATAGGCAATTTTTACTCTCAGAGGTTTGCCATTTCCAGCTGAGAGGACAGCCACCGAAAGAGAAAACGAATTTTCCCGTTATTTTTTTTTTTTTTAGGTGTTATTACGGGCAGTATTTGAACCTGCGGTTTGCTGCCTTCGACTCGCGGTCCAACGCACTAACCAACTGAGCCACGGCGGCTGCCAAAATGTAGTAATCCAACGTAAAAAATTTGTTTTTCAAAATAATAGTTATCGGCAACTTAAATTAAATAAAAATCATAAATAAAAGTTATGAAGCAACGTAAAAAAAATATGTCTCAAAATAATAGTTATCGGTAACGTAAATTAAAAAAGTCATAAATAAAAGTTATGAAGCAATGTAAAAAACAAAAATTTCAAAATAATAATTATCGACAACGAAAAATATATTTGTTACTTATAATAGTTTTTATGCAACTCAAAAATATTAATTACATGATAATAGTTATAGGCGACGTAAAAAATGTCTTTCTGGGAATAATTATTATAAAGAAATAATTTTAGAAATTTCTTAAATTAGGGCAATTTTTTTATTCCCAAAAATATGGATAATAATTATTTTAGGTCTCTGCTATTTACTGATGCCCAATGAAAAATGAATGTGTGAACTTTGGTACAAAAAATGAATATGGCAGCAGAAAGTTGTTGCCAGTTTTACAATCACATTTTCTAGCAACAAAACATATCGTGAATACCACCAATATTTTACTTTACAGCGTTGAAGCTGTCAACTCATGTCGTTTCATATATGCGAAACTTCGAACTTTGTGTAATATTTTCCATGCTTCGCTGAAAAACAATAAACAAATGCATTTGCCCGACAGCCAAAATCAAACCACAACAACAACAATAAACAAGTGAAAAAACGGCGACAGGTTATGCGGATCAAAGCATAAAAATCAGATCCGACCAATGTGCTGCACAACAACAGCAAAATGTTCCAACATCAACAACGGTAAAGTGAGATAACAACAACGACAACAAATCGTACAGTCACATGCAATGCGCTACACCGTCACCGGTCTCTGCTTCATTGATTTTGGCGGATTGGGCACAGAATGCGCGACGAAAATCCGCCACTTGGCACCACACAGTTATTTTTAGACTTCGGAGGGGGCGGCTGCTGAAGCGTGAGCGAGCAACACAATTTATTATGATTACAAAGCGCGCTGACAGTCGGCAAATGCATTTTTAAAATTAATGTTTACCAATTGCTACAACAACAACAATAACACAATAATATTTCGATTAATTGGAGCATTAGCGATTCGGATGAGGGGGAGCAGATACAACGTGCGCGAAACACGGCGCGCTGTCATAAATTTGTCAGCCGAAAATTAATTATGCACAACTGAGCAGCGCGGGCAGGACAGACGGACATGCTATAAACAATTTATGAAATTATCAACAAATTGTAGAAAATTTTTATTCAAGATTATGTGGTGGCAGCGATAAAAATAATGTTTTTGTGAGGTTAGGTGGATAAGTCGAGCGCGTAGGTGAGTTAGGTTAGGTGGTAAATTTGTGACACATGCCGGATGCTTATAAAACCGCCTTTTGTAGAAGGATTTGCCCAAGCGGACCAGCGGTGTACGGACGTAAACTACTTTCTTCCACCTTGGACCACCTCTTGGGGTTTCTTCTGTTCCCTTTTTTTGTGTTTAGCCATTCAGAGGTGGGCTAAGATTATCGGTTTGGGGTTGAAACCAGCTAAGAAGATGTACAAGTGCTCACTCAAGTATTCGGAATGCCTGGTCCCCAATCTTGATCAGGGATCAGATATGCTCTACAGATAGTATAGTGAGATTAAAGGCTACGATCCAATTAATACTAATTTCTGTGCGTCCCAAGTAAACTTCAATCTGGTTATATTTCCCTACTTTGTTCAGAATTTAAAGTTACGAAAAAATACAAATTTCTGAAAATTAATCATTCAAATTAACCGAAACTCCTCTGAGCTGTAGTCAACCCCCAATTGAAAATATAACCAACTAAATATTGCATTGATTGAATAATAAATGTTCTGCTTATATTCACAACTCAATTGGTTCCCATCAATGTTGACTGTTTCCCGCTTCACCCTACAACAAATTCACGTTTACACTGCCATAGACAAATGGAAATTCCGTTATAATGGCAAACATTTGTTGTAATTAACATGCAAATTGCAACTTGTCGGCTGTGCAGCTGACAGCTCTGCTCAGTCAATTCTCAACGGACGGTCAGAGCGTGGCGGCGAAAGCGCATTGGGGATCGGTCGACTGTCGGCGGGCCAGCGGGCAATAGTGATGCTGCACATTTCAGTGTTGCACGAATATTTCGCTCTAAGGAATAATAGCAATAGCAGACCTGGCAACCTCACTGCGCCTGTGGGCTGGCACGCGCAGCATCTCAATTAACATCGAATACAAATACAAACGCAAATACAGTAGCAATAACTGTGCGGCATGTCATGGCCACCAAACCGAGTCATAAAATGGGCGTGGCAGCAAATTAAATTTGCTGCTGCCACTGTTGCGCCGCCGCTGTTGCTGCTGATGATGTAATTAACCGGTGGCATTGCTGGCAGGCACCAACACACAGTTGGCAAATCCTTTGGGAAAGCAAAAAGTGAGTTGATGCTGTCGTGGTTTATAAATATTTACATTTGTTGCAACATGGCGGCAATCTGCGATAATTAAATTCCATTGCAATGCAATTAGGTGCGCGCTTTTACTTGTGCACCGGCCGTTCAAATCGAGAAAGGAATGGACGCACGGACGGACGAATGGACAGATGAAAGCATGAGTCGTTGTATGAGTGGCTGTTTGGTGCAGGTGGTTGGCACAGCAAAGTGTTGTAGAGTATGAAATTCAATTCATGTTCACAGTTTCCAGCAATAATATCGAAACAATAAATGATGGTTGTTGAGACTTTTGGAACATTACAAGTATGAGTTTTCCTGATATAAGTATAATACCATAAAATGAACTAACCACTGCTTTCGACTGCTAATAATATTTTGGTGAATTTTCATGTCAGTAATAACCTCGGTTTGCTTGGCCGGCTAATTCAAACAATCAACAAACCGCCATTACGAAAAGTTGAAAGCTTCTCGAGAGCGCAGCACGCAACTCAAACTCGCACATAAGACGCATTGATTTTCAAATTATGAACCTGCAACACCGCCAACTTTCGGCAAAGTTTACTTCACTAACTACTCACATGGCGCACAATCTCTGTCGGTTTCAAAGAACTTTTCGCCGCTGCAGTGGAACGAACATTTCTAAAACTAAACAACAATTTCTTACCTAAAAAACAACAACAAAACCAAGTTTGTTTGCTAGCAAAGTTTTGTTTGCTATGGATATATGGCGAGCATGGCTCGCCACAACCCTGACTGACTTCTGCCGCTGTGCAAAAGTCAGCATTGGCAGGAAGCAGCACAGCGGCTTCCGTCGCTGCGGTGCAAGTTGAACTCAAACGAAGAAAAAAAAATAGAGAATAAAATGTGGCAGCAATCTTCAGCGTGCAGCGGGGAAGCTGACATGCAAGAACGATGGAGGATGTTGCTGTCGTTGCAAGCAACATTAATGTTGCAAGTTGCTGAAAATGCCGGTTGATGCTTTTGTCTTACATGCAGCCAAGAAGTAAAACAATGCAACAAATCCATTCTGTTTACTTTTCATAAATTACTTTTTTATTTTAATTTTTTGTATGTTTCCTCCATTTTGCTTTTGTTTCGAGCTGCGCACATTACACGCTTCGAATGCTTTTGCAATGCGTTAAAGCAGAACAGCGACTTTCCATAAAATGTTGTGTGCACTCTCACTCTCTCTTTCGATATCTTTCTATTTCTATGAGGTTTTGGCTGCTTTGGTTGGTGGTTGGCTGCTTTGGACTTTGTGTGCGGATAGACAAAAGGAAATCGAGTGGGAAGAGGAAGTGCAATAGAATAGCAGATGAACGAAGTATGAAGGTGGATGTGTAAACAATGGACACATTTTCTGCTTTGTTTGCTGATTGTAGGGTGTATGAAAAGAGAGGTGGCAGCAGCACCAATTTTTTGTCTATTTTCTTATTTGCAATTTTTGAATATTGCTGTTTATGGCTGTTTGCTTGATCTCCCTTCGGGGTATTTGTTTAAGAATGCAATCAGTGGCATTGAAAATGAAATGGAATAATATTTCAATGTCATCATGGCAAACATTTCATTCTAAAATTGTAAGCATTGAAGTTGCAGCAGATATTAAAAATTACTGAATAAATTTATAGAAGTGTTTACCAGATAAAAAAATGTTTATAGAAAATGCTTTCATTCTCGATGGAATTTTTCCTGAACTTTTCTACATGAAACGAGAACTATTGATTGAATTATTCAACTCATTTTGTTAACTGGTGGCATTCACAATGTGTGGCAATTGGTGTGATGAAAATTCCGATAGTAAACGTTCTTAGCACTAAGCAACAAAACTAGAGTTGTTTAAGACGTTGCTTATGGGTTGTGGGGGCGTTATGGGGCGAGAAATTTCAGAATTTTCCTGAAAAGATTTGGTTGAAACTTTGAAATTTTGATTGACATCATTGACACTTGGGACAAAATCCTATAAATTAATGACATGTTGATTTCAGCATTTCTCTGGGCTGTGGCTTCAAGTCTGCTCCGGTTAAGCCGATTCGTTCACAGGTGAGGATTCGAAAAATTTGATTGATAAAATTGTTCATGCAATCGAATTCTATAACTTTTTTGGCATTTAGGACGTAAATTCTTGAAGCCTACAAAATTCAAAACACTTCTTCCTTTTTCTTAACATTTACTTAGAAACCATGGGGCAATAACTTTTTGCATTTCCGGGGAACTTACAATTCAAAACACTACAAACTGTTTTGGTGTTTTTGAGAACCTCTGTTTAGGAGCTAAACTTTAATAATGAACTGTTAAACTGTGTATCATGAAAACTTTGAATGCAGATTCTAAAAGAATCTGAAATATTGCATCACTAATATACATATTTATTCCAATACAATCGACATTTGTCCTTTGCACTTTTGGCAAATCGAAAGTGAACGACAAACTGGAAAACGATTTTGATGAGTTCAGTTTGAATGGAAAATATGCAAATATTTTTGACATTGTAACTGAAATGGAAGAGACTAAAGGCCAAACGTTGGCACAGGCAAAAATCACCAACAACAAGTGAACAGAAATGTTTAATTGGGCATGAAAACACTCGACTGAGCAGCAACAAATTTAATCGGGCATAAACACTTTGAAAAGAGAAAGAAAGAAAAATTAAATTTTGATTTTAGCAAACAAAATATTAAAAATATTAATTAAGTAATTTAAAATTAGCTAAATACACAATTAACAGAAGTACAAACAACACAAAATTAAAAAATATAAATATAAATAAAAAAATCGTTTTAGCTCGCAATTGTTGTGCATTTTATTTATTTTTTTAAATAACAAAAACAACAACTTCAAGCTGAAGACACATTTTCATTTGTACAAAGTGAGTGAGATTTCTTCGTTAGAGCTTTTTTGCTGTCTGCAAATTATTTTCCACGAAAAACTTAAGTGCTGCTGTGGCAGCAAATTGTCGCCAAGGATAACAAGGATGCGTCGCTATGTGGCGGGCGGAGTCGGAGCAGCTGTCGTCAAGTGCAAATGCGAATATTTTATTCAATTGGAAAAGTCATCATTTAGAAAGCGTTGCGTTGTTGGCTGTGGGGAACACACGATGCGGAGTTGCTGTAGATTGTCGCGGAAGCAAAGCAGACAACCAACCTACCAACCATGGAATGGGAAGAGCCGAAGAGCTCAAGTGGACGGGATTGTGAGGCGACAAAAGTGCAGCATTTGAAAATTTAAACAGCGGTAAAGTTGAACTAGTCGCGCATAAAACGAACACTCACTGCTGTGCAGCCAAAGCTAGAGTGAAACTTGAGTTTGAGGTTAGGTTTGAGCTATAATGAACGCCACTAATGGTCATTTCCCCATAGATAGTTTTAGCAGAAAGAAAAATAAAATTGAAGCAACAAAATAGAATTAAAAGAGGCTGAAAAGGGAACAAATTTAATCTAAAAGCAACACCCGCTGTGCGTTGAGCTTAGCACATTCCAGCCATGTGGCCATGTGGTTTCGGCCATGTTAGCAACCCAAAATAACAAAAACGTTGACATGACACTTGCAGGCTGCAGTTTTGCGTTTGTTACAAGCGGACATGATATGAGACTTTTTCCTCCATTCTCATCGCTGTCGTTGGCTGTTAACGAGAAAGACCGGTAGCCAGACGGCGCGGCCGCCAAGTCGACAGGATGTTTGTGGCAAATATGGCGTCGCTTCCTGTGCGAGCGCCGTCGCGCACACATCAACGCGGACCAGATGATCGCCGGTGTGGGCAATTGCGGGCAGCGCGGTGCTGCTGCGTGCGCACGAAATAAAAGCACAGAAAAACCATTGCAAAAGGCATTTAACTTAATGGGTGGCGGCTGTAAAAGCGCCAAAAATATTTGTGTACAAACTGGCGACACACAATGAAATGCGCTTTTAGCGAATGGCAAAGTCATTTTTGCTTACCGAAATGTTTGCTTTTTTCTTGATTGGTTTTTTCTTTGATTTTTTTAATGTTTTGTATTCGGTGGAGCGTTTAGTGTGCAGCTTTCAGACAGGCAGACAGTTGGGCACTGAATTTGCGCTTTAACTGCTTTATTAGTCAATTGTGCTCAAAATACGAAAGTGGGGTGGCAGCAGCACCAATTTTTTGTCTATTTTCTTATTTGCAATTTTTGAATATTGCTGTTGATGGCTGTTTGCTTGATCTCCCTTCGGGGTATTTGTTCAAGAATGCAATCAGTGGCATTGAAAATGAAATGGAATAATATTTCAATGTCATCATGGCAAACATTTAATTCTAAAATTGTGAGCACTGAAGTTGCAGAAGATATTAAAAATTACTGAATAAATATATAGAAGTGTTTACCAGATAAAAAAGGTTTCTAGAAAATGCTTTCATTCTCGATGGACTTTTTCTTGAACCTTTCTCCATGAAACGAGAACTAATGATTGAATTATTGAAGTCATTTCATCAGGCAAAGTAATTTTTGCTTACCGAAATGTTTGCTTTTTTCTTGATTTGTTGTTCTTCGATTTTTTTATTTTTGTATTTCGCATGCTTCGGTTTTGTGTTATTGTTTTGGAGCGTTTAGTGTGTAGCGTTCAGACAGGCAGACAGTTGGGCATTGAATTTGCGCTTTAACTTTAGCTTTATTAGCCAATTGTGCTCAAAATACGAGTTTTTTGTTCTGAATATTTCGCTTTGGCTGCTGAATTAAGCACTCAAATTAAACAATTAAAGTTGTGAGATTTTCCAAGAATTTTAAATTAAACATTTTTTACAATTGAGCCGTTGCGCACAGTGAGGAATGGCATCATTTGTTGGACGCGCATGCGGACTCACTAATGTGTATTAATTTGTTTAAAACTTACTCACACAACAGCAAAGAGAGAATACAATTTTAATTGAACACAATTGAGGTCGACTATGAAAAATTTTACATAGAATTTAATGTCGATTTTGGATATTTTTGTCACTTTGGGTCACGAATTTTTGTCCAAAGAAAGTGCAAGACGCACTGCAGCGACCTCAAACAACAATTTAAAGTAAACAAACCCAGACCCATCAACTGTTGGCTGTTGTCTTTTGCACTCGATCAGTGTGAATATCAAATTCGATTTAATGCAAATGATGCAAGCAAAAAGTAGAAAGAAAAACACTCAAAATCGTGTAGTGCAGAAATGGTGATTTGGCTGGGTGAGTGAAATTTGCGCACAGCTGCGGTCGACGCCGCTGCCGCTGGCTGATCTTGTTGCTGCAGCTAAATGGTAACACCAACAACACTCAACATTCAATACGTGCTGCAATATTTTGCACTGTTATCGACAACGAGATTTGCATTTCATACACACGGCCAGCAACAACAGCAGCAACTTTGCATTTGACTCGCGCTGGCGTTGGCGCTGTCGGTGGCAGGAAATTGCTCTGCATTAAAAGAAAAGTGCATGAATATTTATGATTTGCCAATGAATTTGCATATTTTGCGATAAAAACGACACGTTCAAGCTGTGACTTTACATTAACAGTTTCTATTTGGGCGCTCTGGCGGCGACAGCAGCAGCGATGGAAAATCATTTGCATACATATCGGGCGGCGTGCATGCATGTTTGCAGACGAGTACGTGGCGAGTACGTGTTTGATAAAAATGGAGCAAACTGACAAAGTAGCGCTCGATGTGCCAGTAAATTGTGAGAAATAAATGTGAAAAGATTGACAGACACAGTGGATGGACTAATGGAATGAGCGAGTTTCGTTTCGGGGACTCTCTACGCGGTTGGGTGGGCTGGCATTCGAGCATATCACCTTCTAGTTATGTATGTATGCAGTTTGTAGTCCAACAGTCACTTTAAAAGTTTCTAGAAATCAGCAAGAAGACTCTTTATCAAATGAAATCCTTACATTCAAATTTTATGCCTCAAATATTCCGTCAAAGATTTATCAAATTATTATAGTTTACAAGACAGCTAATCGGGCTCAAATATTCCTTCAAAGATTTATCAATTAAGTAGTTCATTGCAGAAATGTGCGCACATACAAAACACGTCATGCATTCTGCCAACTCTGCGTGGCATTGTCCTTGCACTCATTTGCTGAACAGTTGCTGCAGTTGAACAAATTCAACAAAGACAATTTAACTAACACTCTGTGGCCCATGGCATAAATTAAAAAGTTTTAAATTACACGAATAAACGGCCGCACAACGCTGCCGGCAACGTCGTGCAACTTCCTTGGCGGCGGCCAAGACGCCTCCTAGAACCACGTCAAGTGAAGGCCAGCGCGACGTCGCGGTGGCGATAACAAACACATAAATTAACAGCGAGTCAAAATCCTCTTAACTGCTTAAGTCTTACACGTCGCATACGTAAAGCAAATACAAAAAACAAAAACACTGAGAATAATGGCTTCAAAGTAAAACAAAAAAGAGAACGGAAAACGAGAAACATTCTTTTCTCCATTTTCTAGACTGACTAATTAACAAGCTTGGCGTGGTGAAGAGTTGTTGTAGTGAGAGAGCAACAAGACCCACAACAGCCGTAATAGAATTAATTTTTAATCAACAGGAGCCGCTGGACTGGCGCAGCTGTTGCTCCGAGCCCAACCGAGTCGATCACGATGACGTTGGCCTTGCAGGCGGGTGCAGCTGTGGGGAATGTTGGCGGCGCAGTGTTAGCAACGAATCGATTTTAATGTGTACAAAAAAAAAACAGTTTCAGAAAATGGAAATAGTTTAAAATTGTTTTCGGCATATAATGGAAAAGTTAGGAAACAATGGCTTTTGTACTATAATCACTTTTGCCTTTTCATTCATATTCATGAAACCCTGCGTTGCCATAAGTAATTGGCAGCAACAGCGCAACATCAGCAAACAACACCAGTAGCTGTTGGCTGTAACAAATGGCCAGATGCTCCGATACGGCCACAAAGCTAAACCAGCTAACGAGCCTTTCCTGTCTCGAAGTCAGATAGACGGCAGCTGCGCTCTGCCTTGTCACTAGTCTGTTAGTTAAAGTGCGATTTCTTGTTGTTGGATAGTAAAAATGCATTAATTTGCAACAGATCCTTAGTGCGCAAATCTCGCTTCGACTTTCTTTGTTTTAGCAGTTTTTGGTTATTATTTTTTTAAGGTTTCATCAATTGGAACTGAAAACAATTAAAAGGGGAGATGGCAAGAAAAACTCATAACGCCGCTTGAAATGTCAGAAAAATTGTGTCTGAAGTTGCCATTTGCGCCAGCAGGGCAGAGAGCCACAGTGCTGTGGATCGGCCAGAGATCACTCAGAAGCACTAATAGCGTGCAACCACGGTGGCACTGGCCACCAACTAAGCGTCCGGTGAGCGCTTATCGACATTTGAAAAAAAAACAAATAAAAATAATAAGCCGCAAAGCGCCAAAATAGAGCTGCAGGCGTAGCGATGGAAACCGTGAAAAACGCGCCTCAGCATCAAAGTGGTTGGCGGCCTGGACAATTTGCCGGTATTGGCCAAAGGGCAGACATGCAAGAGGAAAACAAATTTCACAAGAGATTAGAAGAAAGCCAAAGGTGTAGCGAGGCGCATAAAACAAAACGGTGTTGCTCGATTATTGGCTGTCGTTGTTGTTGTTGTCGAAGATCTAACCGCACACAGAACAGTGTGTTGGCTTGAATAGGAAAGCTGCCAGTCGCAGTGTTGCACCTTTCACATCGCGAGTCACCGAGTGGCAAAAATGTGCAAACCTTGCTGGCTGAAAATTCTGAAGATCTAAAATACAAAACAGATGAAAGCGAGGCAGAACAGACGAACGAACAAAAAATCAATTTGTATGACGACGCTACAAGACAAATGACATGACCGTTGAAGTGGCGCACAGCGCACGGGCGACCAACCGATGCAGCAGCGTCAGTCAGTCAGTCAAGTTGACGGCGAACTTGTGAGTTGCTGGCGCGAACTATTATTTCAACGATAGTGCGATGACTGCGCGCAAGACCGACTGGTGCCATGCTGTGCCAGGCGAAGGGAAGAGGGATGGCGAGGGGGGAACATGTTAAACGTTGCATGTGCTCCATGTTAATGAAGTGTGGAGTCATTTTTTTATTGCTAGTATTTTTTTGTTGTTGATGTTAGTGCCAAATGCTGTGCGCTGTTATCGATCCAGTCGAATGCAGAGTTGTGAGGTTATGAAAAGGCCACGATGACAAATAGCTGAAAAAGCGCCAACAAATGTTACTGTGGATGACGTGACCGATGTGAAGTTCACCATGTTATGTGTGACCTTGAAGTGATGTCAAAGTTTTTATTCAATACTCTGTCAGTATTGCGAAAACTTTATAAAGATTTTATCATTGCATGTGCCACTTGAAAGTTCCTACAAGAAGACTAACAACAAAGGTTAGCTTAGTTGGCGATATTTTAGAATTATTTGGCATCAAATTTCCATTGCTTGAAGTTTTAATTTTCCAAATGCTCAGCGGAAACTTAAGCAAGAAAATTTAAATTTACTGATATAGAGGCAGAGGTAGACATTTTTCAGGTTTTTATGAATTTTGGCGTGAATTCAAATTCTTTATGGTAAGAGTGCTTTTCGATTGTCTTGAAATGGCTTTGCAGAATTTAAAATGGTAATTTTTCAAACATTATTATTATTATTAAATTACTATTAATTTTTCAGACAGTCATGAAGTTGGAACTCACAAGACGGCAGAGGAAGACCACCAGGTAGGCTGCACGAGTGCCTGTAAAGATTGGTCGACCGAGAGGCTACTCAACTCGAAAGCTAAAAAGACTTTAAACCAGTGAACGTACTGGGTTTTAGGTTCGAACTAGGAGACCCCTATGTCATATTTGGCATTACAGGAAATTACGACGAAAATAAAAATTTGCAATCAATGGTCTCAAGTAAACAAACGGGAGGACAAATACTGCTAAAAATACATTGAGAGTTGTCTGTGTGCAGCTTGGCTGAAAAAAAATGTAATTTCCACAGGGGGCAACAATTTTCATAAATCAAATATTAGATTTTCAAAAGCACAGCGAGACCAAATTTGCATGCAAATCTGCTCAAAATACAACGAAATTGCTCCACAGACCAAATTGTGCACGTCAACATCATTAAACTGTCATTCAAGCGACAACTCGATTGTTGATTTTTTATCTAATTTTCCTAAGGCTTGCAAATTGAATTCAAGCAAAGTTTGTTCAATTAATTGTCATTTGCTGAAGCGCACAGCAGCCGAGCAAATACAACAATAATAGCACAAAATGTAAACCATAATTTGCATATTTACAGAAAAGCCCGCGCGACATTCTCACCCACACACACTCATATACCGTCACACATGCGGCACTGAAAATTTTGCCCCCAAAGCGACGCACGAGCGCTGCTGTTTTGTTAATTTCAGCGCTGACCTGATTTGTATCTGTTAGATAAATTCAATTTGCAACAAAGCAAACGCTCAAAAAATGGAAGTCGCTGCGAAAAGTGAGCACACATTTATTTGCATCCCGGCATCCGCAGCCAGCCAGAGCGGGGCGTGTGCGCGGATCGCAGTAGCCCACAACGACGGACGGCCAGCTATGCTTAGTGCGCTGCGGCACATACGAGTGGCGCATGTGGCATGCCACTGGCTCCAACTCTGCCATTTTCGATATTCATAAAGCAACAAATCGGCGCTTCCATCTGCTGGCAGCAACCTTTACCTTCGCTCGGGCATTGGCTGAATTAATTTGCCGTATCTGCCGCTGCGCTGCGCTGTGCCGTGCTGCTCAGTGCATTTCGTCTCCGTCTGTTGCAAATTGCACATTTCCCCAAATGAGCGTTGCGCCACACAACGTCCGACTTTGGCTGGCCGCCGTGCTGGCTGCCTGTCGCCGTCCGTACGCTCGTTCGTTCGTTCGCCTTTATTGCGTTCTTGCATGCAAATTGCAAATATCCTTGAAGCGTAGATAATCTTAAGTATTCATCAGTGCGGCAGCGGCGGTGGCTGCGCCGTCTCGCTCTCTGCCGCTGGCAAAGCGCGAAAGTACAAATTCGTTACTGGAGCGACGACAACACGGTGGCGCAGAGTGCAGTCGAAAGGGCGGCGGCGATGGCGTAGTGCGTGCCAGCAACTGCACATTTGGCCACCCACCACCTCGCCTCTGCAAATCGCAAGTTGCGTCGAACGTGCAGCGTCGCATTACCTTTAAGTGGATGAGGAAATGTGGCAGCAAATGCGGCGCGCACAAAAGATTGCGCGCATTTCCAACTGCGGGCTCCTGCCTTTCTGCTATTATTTGCTGCTTTTTGCTATTAGTTCGGGCATTCCCCCACCCCCATCTCGGCCTCGTGCCGTCTTCCATTCTCAGCACAGACCAGAGCGTTGGCAAAAAAAAAAGCGCGGCAGCGTGCCGCCTAAACCCTTACGGCTGTGGGTCTCCGGCGTGAGTATGCGATGTTGTACATTTGATAGTGGAGCATATCGAAAACAGCACCGTTGCACCGTTCGACGGCGCGCACAAATGCAATAAAGCGGCGCCGTTGCTCCATCTGCAATTTTCGTGGCTAGCAGGCGGACGCTGGCGTTGGCGCTCAACCTAACTGTTCATGCATACGAAATTTTATTGCGCACATTTCTGTTGGGTTGGCGCTATGCTTTTTATTATTTTACAGTTTGAACGATCCAAAAGGGGGTAAGAAGCCACTTTCGTTTCGTCCCTGCTGCGGCCGTTTTATTGCCGATTCATTTATTTGACCCAATATTTGAGTAGCAAATGTTTTCTTTTCTCTTGTATATAAATAAATAATTGCAAGAAATGCTTGTACAGCCAATAAATGTAGTCAATAAAGTTCAGCCGAACTGACTTCTAATGGTAGGTTCAGTCGAGAAGCAATGCAGAGTTGCACTCGCTAAATAAACTCTCTGAAAAAAAGATTATTTCTTGTTCTCTATTTGTGAATTGAGTCGTCAAGTGTTTAGCCTCTTTTTCAGCAAGTAGAATGGTGATACCCCTTAATCACTCAATCTGTTTTCTTTCGAACGATTATTTAAATATCAAGTACCGTTAAACATAATGAATCATACATCATCAATCATTTGACGTCAATCACTACTCGTCAATCACTGCTTGATCAAAATCGACACAAACTAAAGCCAACAGTCTTCCTAAAATTCAGATTATGCTTTTAACTTTATATAGGAAATGTGTAGTGGAATTTGTATGCCAATTCCGAGTGACAAGTTGAAAGCTTTCCATAGGCGGTTCTTCAACTCAGAGAGGTTTGTCATTGCTTGCGGAACCAACCGCATAAAACAATTTCATTCTTGGTATTTATTAAATTGAGATTTGAATACACGACCTTCTGATTTGTGGTTCTGCAAATTGCTGACACATACCTGCAATGAAAAGAAAAATAATAAAAATCATTACATTTTTGTGTTGGAGACTTTTGATAATATTTGGTATTTTACAAAATTTAAGGCCCAACTAACTAGAAACGTGGTAGAATTACTTCAAATAAAAAAAATAATTCGACAGATATTTTTAGGTTTTTCGAAAATCAACATCTGATTGGGTGAAAATGTTTGTAAAGAATAGTTTGAGAGAGGGGATTGTTTTTGACAAGGACAGAACAGAATATTTCCAGCTCTTAAGTGGACAGTGGTCGTTGATCGTGGCCTCAAAAGACAGTACCACCAACCTGCCCTCTAAAAAAAATGCAGGGCACAAGAAACAATTAAGAAATATTACTAAAAAATTCAGAAGTAAGTAGTCGAGTCGTGTTAGGATTGAAAATATTTTGAAATAATTTTTTTTTGCAGATTTACTGCACGTAGAAGATAATTACTAGGGATCGGAATTATATGCAAGTGCATATTTTTTGGAGCTTCCGATTTTAACGGAACCAAGACTGAAACTATTTTTATTGAAAACTATTAAGAATGAGCTAACATATGCACTGCATATTTGTATATGTTTGCATATTTTTGCATAGTTTTTGCATTTAAATCCGATACCTAATAATCATCGACCTTAATTAGCTGCCACCACAATTCCGCATCAATCTAATTACAATTTACAACATTTTCAATTTATTGCTCATGCTTTACCTATAAATTTTATTATTTTCCAAGCAAAAAGTATAAAAAAAGAATATTCAAATAGCAGAATTAAAAAAAAAAATTTTTTTAAAGATTAAAAACATTTTCGCCGTTTTGTTCCAGTGCAACGAGTATTTTACCCTGTAAATTAAATTACAATAAACCATAACACATTTCGTTTAATTTCATTATTTGCACAACATGTGGAAAAAATATATAAAACTTGGACGGCATAAAAATGAATAATTAAAAAGATCGCTTGGCGGAAAACACGCTCGGGCACATGTTCACGAAGGCACTTCTGCCAGCGTGTCTGTGTGTGTGTAGCTTTACAAACACAAACAGCGTAATGCATAAATGCACAATTAAGGACTCGCACGCACACAACAATGCAGTAACAACAACAACCACTCAGGGCATGGCACAATGCCGGCAACTATCAACCGCGGTCGAAATGCGGCAACAGAACAAATGCGACTTTGCGGTATGTGGCAAGGATATTGAAAGGACGACACTATTGAAAAACAGGCTAACTGCACAGGTATGATGCATAAAATTAACCGCAATAAATATTTCGTTTGCTTCAATTAATTTTTTTTTTAATTTACATTTTTTATTTTTTATTATTTATTTCAGTTTAATTCAATAGCACATAATTCATTGACTTTATTATCCATTTAATAATTCAATAAATTTTGCTTTTTTGTTAATTGTATTAAACTAGTCTTCTTCTTTGCTGTTGCGTTGGCACATTTGAGTGCACCGCAATAAATTCTCACTCATTATGGCCACACTTAAGCGGCATAAACGCCCACTTTGCACATTTCTGCTTTCAAGCAGCCACTTTATAAGTTGCAACAAGTTGAAAAGTTGCAAATTTATTGACAGACAACAGCAGCGAAAATATCAAAAACACCCAAACGATGAAGACAACTTTGCGCCACACAGTTGCCACACACTTTCGTTGACTCGAGGCGCAAGTGGCACGTAAATTGCAATTGTTCGCTGGCTTCGGTGTTGCTGCTGCTGCTGCTGGCGTTCTGTATGCACGTGCAACATGTGCAATAAATAAAATTGTACATGACTTTCAAAAGAAAAATATGCGAGCAAAAGAAAAATCGGAGCATGGCAAGCAGAGGAATGGATTCATGGCCTGCAGCTATAAATTCAATTAACGTTGACCTTGACAGTAAAAACGATGGCACCCTGATCACAATTAGGGAAAACGAAGGGAATGAAAGGAAGATTGTTGTGATTTTCGCAAAAATAAATAAAGTGAGTGCTAAAATGCTCATAGTTTGATTGATGAACACCTGACACGAAAAAATGATTAAAAAGAATACAACTAAATCGGTAAATTAATCAGAAATTGACACAAATAGAGACCCAGAGCCTTTATAGATCACAATTATTACCGATTCAATTTTTATTCACCATATCTTCTGGAACAGCATTGGAATTAAATGGAATGGTGCGAAGGAAATTCAAAATCATAGGTGCTACAATCATGTCACAGTATGTCAACACGCATAAATTTTCAGCCGTTTACCGCAGAACTCTGCCAGCTGCGCTGTTGCATCCTTCGCATGGCCCAATTTGACTTTGAATCGTTTTCCATTTTTTCCACGCCTTTTTAAATGTCTGCAATTTCTCGCACACAATTTTTCAAAAGCCCAACATGGAGCGCATCATTTTTTAACAATTCATGGACGCAGCAGAGCGAAGGATGCATGGAGCTGAAATTTCCCAGAACGAATTTGCGCCGCTGCCAAACAAATCATGGGCTATTAAAGCGAGATCTAACGCGTTTGTGACTTGGCGCGAGTGCAAAGATACACAATCACTCACAAATGCGCCCCTCCCCCCAACCGCCCCTCGATTGGCAAGGCGCACAAATGAGTGCAGCAAATGAAACGTGTGCGGAAAACGCCGTTGACTGATTGTTGACTGGTGCGCTCGAGCAACAAAAAATGACTTCAAGTGCGCAAATGCCTATCGTGCAGCTGAATGCGCGGAAGAGGGGAGAGTGCCGAGTGTGTTAAATTACCATCATTTGCGTTGATCTGCAGCCATACATCAGACTCCATCCAACTTCGCCGGTGCGAATTCGCAGAGGAGCAGATCAGAGTGGGCAAGTGTTGTTGCTGTCACGACGCTGTGAAAATGCAGTTTTGCCACCTTGCCGCGCCGCATAAAATGCAGATCAGCGAAGGAGAAAAAACGAATCGAGCGAAATTGAAGTTACATTTTCGCATACCTCCCTCCTCCGTCAGTCCAAACCAGCCGCTTGGAAATTTCTCTTTTAGTTTTTTTGTGCGCCTGCGCGCCACTCATCGATTGATTGAACAATTTTCAACACGTTTTTCGCTTTTAAGTGCCCAACACTGCCCAGACAAAACGGCGCACAATTTCACGCCTCGGGCGGTTTTCATCTTCACACACAAATTTCGTTTTTCGCGCTTTCCTCGGCCTGGTGCGCGTCAGTTCAATTTGCGTTAAAGTTTAAATTCGCCGCTTTTGTGCTCTACAGCACAATGCACATTCGCCGTGTGTTCGATTGTTGTTTGTTGTTTGACTTGGCCGAGAGCAGGGCGCACAGCGCCACTCGCCGACCGCCGTTTGGCATAACTGTGCCTCGTTAATCAATGACGCTGACTGAAAACTGCCACGAAGACAAGCATTTAAAATTGGCGGCAATTTGTTGGTGTTGTCTCTGTTGTTGTTGATTTTAATGTTGCATGGCCATTGGCGTGAAATTTCACTGCGTTAAGCATTGATTGCAGCTCAGTGAATGAATTTTCTTTATTTATTGAAAAAATAAACAAAGCCAACAGCTCAAAATGATGCCCTCAGCAACTACAGGGAGATTGAGTACAAACTCACACCTTTAAGGGGGTCAATACGTGTAAACGGTATATTTTTGGAATCACGCATACGCCAGAAAAAATTAATGCAATGTACAACTTTTTTTTCATTCTTTTATTAAAAGGGAGCAGTGCAAGAAAAAAAATTGTTTTTTTTTTGCGTGCTCAAAATGGCGGCGGTGGTGGAGGTCCAACCTTGGCCCCAAATTCTAGTAGAAGTTGTGCCGGCGCCCCAAAAATTATCTGAAAAAATATTGCTATTAGTTATTATGAGAAAATATACATATGTACCTTCTAAAGTAACTAACAAAAAAAAATATTTTCTCGAAAATACAAATATGTATACGCTCCAACCGAAAAAAATTAAATTTTTTTTTCTTAATTTCCCGAAAATGGCGCCGCGGATTTCGCCAAAAACAATGAAATTTTTAGTTACTTTAGAAGTTCTATGTTTCAAAAAGTTGCTAAAACTTGCCGAGATATTCTACTTCCATAATCAAAAACCAGTGTTTTTTTTTTATTTTGTAAATTTACACGAATAGACCCCCTTAATAAGAGGAATAAAAAATGTTCCTATTTCCTTTTCATTTGGCACAATGTCGCGCCGCTTTTGTTCCATACAATCAGTTCCTGTTGAACCGATAAATATTTGCCAAATAGCCCACAGCATACTTACCAGCAAATACACAATTTTCCCCCTAACTCACACACACTTTCGTACCTGCTGTCGAAGAGCAAATGTCCTTTCGTCAGCCCATCAACGAACACTACAAGCCAACTAACACATGTACCACACACAGCACACAACATGGCCGTTTTATTAAGACCAAAAATTTCATACCTTAATAAAACATGGCCGCTTACTACATCCGTTTCCGCCGGCTGGTAGCATTATTCACACTTGATTTAACGCCGCACACTCACACCGCTGCCACACACGGTCACACTAGCCTTAACCCGTTTTTAACACTCTCGCACACACACACACACATACGTCCCCTGCGGCTCCCAATACCCAACAATAATAAAAACGTTTATTCTATCCTCTGAGTTCAGTTGGCTAACACCGACGCACACACACATCGCTGCCATCCAACCGAGAAGGAAGTCAGCTTTACGCCATCTTTTTGCTCAACTCCCACCGCAAGCCATGACAGCCGCCGCCTCCTGCACGCTTGTTCTGTCTGTCTGTTTGTGTGTGTCAGTCTCTCTCCATCGCCATCACTGCCATTTGCTCTCTGTCCCACACCCGTTGACTTCAGCCATTGCGTTGGCTGCCACTTGCGCTCGACAGCGTGTAAACTCAACTGGAAGCCCATTAAGGCTGCCATCGCAGCGCCGAAATGAACGCAACGTGCTCTACAAATACAATTATTCCTGTCTGGCAGCGCTATTATAACACTCCATGTCAGTGTTGCCAGACTTTTAACGCCACTTCAGCGCGTTGGCCGCTTGCACCGGCAGCGCTGCTGCTGACCAATGCCGTTTCGTGTCAGGAGGCGTCAATTCGACTGTAAAAGGGGCAGCCAACAACAAAATCCAGAATAAAACCAACAACAACAGACAGCTACTAAGAACATCACTGCACATGGAAATTTGTTGCTGCTGTCATTGTTGTTGTTGTTGTGTTACTGTTATGGTTGATGATACAATATTTTTTCGGGCGCGTGTACTCGTATTTGAATGTTGAAGGCTTAATGTGCGATGCGCTGAGGGCCCACGAGCACACAAACACACATACACGTTGCACAGCGATGTAAAATTTTACGCTTCAATGCTTTAAATGGCAAGTAAATAAAATTTGCATTTTATACGCAGATAGATCGCTATAGCCGCACTGAAGTGCTCGAGCGAAATTTATGAAGGACCGGTCCATCAATAATTAACTTTATGTGAACGCGCAGCGGTACTGGGAGAATAGAAGAGGCGAGTGGAAATACACAGCGAACTATTTTCAATCGATCACAACTTTTAAAAGACTGTAGTGTTTTCTTATTAGTAGTCTACAGCTTTCAATTTATTAAGAGGTGATGTTCTAATTGCCACAGAAGGGCAGTCCGGTTTCAAGGTCCTGAACTCAGTCCTAGTTGCAGAGAAGACTATTCGTAACTGCAGCAGACCGCTCAATCAGATATCTACAATCACTCTGGTTTTGGTAAACATGAGCGGACCCATCAGTGTTTTGTGAAGTAGATCAACTAGGACCTGACTTAGTTAGGCAGAGAAGGGTCAATGTTCAATCAGAGTGAATGTAATTACACCCATGTTGGCTTTCAGAGTATAGGGAGGGGCAGGACATTATGATTCAAATCTACAGGGATGTGATTAGGTTAGGTAGATAAGCGAGTGCCCAATGCACGTCATAACTACTTCTATTCGGAAATCAACAAGGCCCATTGTTAGTAAATCTGATCAGTTCGACTGTATCTAGGTAAGCTTGACTTTTTCCACATTACTTGTCAATTCTTTAAAATTGTATCGTTGTTTGGTGAACTAGCAGATGATAGTCCAAATTTGGGTTGCTAATGGTCAAATTTAGCTTTATTCGAAACAGAGGTAGATATGAAGATATGTACAGAATTCTGTAACTTTCTCGCTCATGACAAATGGTTCCTTACTTATTCAAAAAACAAACTATAGACAATTCAACCTGCAGTTACACATTCTTGACAAGACAAATTCAGAACGATTAATATATAGTGTGAATAAACTTTTGGCCAAACTTTACAGATGGTCCCAAACTAGCAGTGGTTTTGTGTGGATTTTGATTTTAAATGCAGTTTTACACCGTCGACTCATTGGGAAAAGCCAAAATCGAAACTAATCCGTAAACGAGACATTTCTTTTACCTACATTGAAAACTATGTAAAACTCCCAGTCCACCATTCGGAATCAGCATAAATCTGCAGGCAACGTAGTGGACCTTAAAGATCCAATCCCAAACAGCCACTTTAACTTTAAATATTTAACATTTTCTATCGTTGCCATCGTCGTTTTCATTGCGTTCACAACAAAAACAAACTGCAAGTAGCACTCAAGAGTTTCACCTCAGCGGCTGTTTGGCACTTCCCCGGCCAATAACCTCGGTCCAAACTTTGTTGGCTTTCGCAAACAATTCCAACTCCATACAGTGCAAGTGGCAATACTTAAAATTATGCCGCCATAACAATTTACGCCATCAATTTAACTGCCAGTACGTACGCATTAATTTCAAACTCAAACAAAATCCCACCGCGCGCTTCCACTTCTAATCCACCTCCCATACAGTGGCAGCTACGCCGCGCGCATCCCTCGGCCAGCTTAATACCTTTTGGCCCGACTATGTGGCCCCGACGGCGCCCGCGTGCCACACTCAGCCACTTGGTGCATTTCTCGCTCGGAATGTTTTTGAAATATTGCGGCTTCAGACTAATTTATGAGCTCGAGGTTGCGCCACTGTAGCGACACTACTCGCCACTACTCGGGCTCAGTAGGTGCGGTGGTAGCGTAAAAATCTACACAAACCAGCACACAAACACCCACACAACACCCGGCCACATCACCAACTCCGGCAAATAAAAATCGACAGGAACACAGCGGAAGCCAGTTCAATGCGCTTTGCTGTAGTCGCGTTTGCCCCGCTGCCACTTTCACACACTCGCCGCCGCTACTTTGTGCTACTCCATTTTTGCGCAGCGCGAAATGGGCGGCGGGCGCGTGCCGGGAGAGCGAGCGGAAAGGAGTAAGCAAACCGGAGTTTATTAAGTGAATTGTTTGATTTGGCAGACGGAAGCATAAACAGCGCATATAAAACTGCCTTTGAAGTGCAGCGTTGCAGAAAGCGTGCGCGCCGAGGGAGTGGAAAATTGGCAAAAAGTAAAATTTTTTCGTGCTGAATGAATGAATTTCTTTTTGTTATTGCGGCCACTTCTTGCTTGCTTGCTTTTGGTAACTGAAAAGCGACAAAAGCGCTCTAAATGCGGGGAGTGAGAGGAGATGAAAATAATATGAAAAAGCGCTGTTCGATTTATCAAAAAAAAAGAGATGAGATGAAATTTCAAAATGACAGACTACACAGAATATTAGACAGGAGCAGCAACCGAAGCTAATTTTCGACAGTAAATACGATTTTGCAGCAAAATTACATTGATTGGGTATTATTTTAGAAATAATCGATACATTGTGAAATAAGTGCAAGTCTGGTTTAGAATTCATAAAAATATATATATTTTGTTTTTATTGGGATGACACATACTCTCTGTGAATTGCATTTACTCTCTGAAACATTCATAGACTAACATTTATAGATATTCTAAACTTAAAACATTCAAAGACATCATAAAATATAGCATAAAATCTTGCAAAAAATCACAAAAATTGCATAACATTTCCTTCCGCAAACTAAAACACCCCCTTTAGTTGATTGCAAATTGCTAAAATATTCAGCAAAAGCATAGTTTTCGAACGGTCTGACGCCCTTAAACAGCGAATTCTAGGAACTATTTCAGTTGTCACATATAGACGCTGTAAAAGTCTTCACATTCGAGTTCAACAATGTGTGCAACACTTTTCTTTATTTCCTTTTTATTGTACACGTTAAGAGTGCTTACAATAAAACCAAATGATTGAGTGCTAAATTCGAACCGTGTGTGAACGCCTGCCTGCTCCTAGGCCCCAACGCCATCGAAGGATCCCTGCGACGCGGACTAACAAAAGAAAATCCTTTCCTTCACTCCTTGCGCGGCAACACGGTACTTCCAAACATTCACAAAGCAAAATTGCTTACAAGAAAATGTGCTGTATTTAGTTTCGTCGGTGCGTAGACGTTTTATTGGCAGGATCTCAAATTACCGCTGCCAGTCGCTGAAAAGGAATAAAGCGCCAACGAAAAGGAGCAACCAATGCGCCGCTTTGTGCCGTTGCCAGAAAATGTGAGAAATTCAGCAACACGGCAAACGTAGACGCTTGTTGTTGTAGTTGTAGTTGCTGTTGCTTTGGGCAAATAGCAATAACGACGAGTACTTGGGCCCATTTTTACGAGTATTGAACACTTTTCAATGGGCACTCGCCGACCAACAATGCCGGCGCAAACAAAGCGCCTGCATACGAGCGCGTCGACATCGGCCAACTAGGCCCGGCGCTGTTTTGTTTTTCATGTTGTTGTTCTGCTTTGTGTTGTTTAGCTTGCGGCGTATTTGGTGTTGTTGGCGACAATGACGCGCTCCTGATCATGAGTGCGGCGATTATGAAGATAATGTCGGCGATTGTTTTGGCATTGATGGTGCCTGCAACGGCATAAGCCACCGCCATTAAATCCAACGAGGTGAGTAGCTGAAGCGGGCGGATGCCGACGAAGAAGGGGCGTGGCGGAATAGCAAAAAACTCGTTTTTAAAAGACGAACGCAAAGAGGAGGACGAGGGAAGGGTGAAAAACAAAAAGATCAACAAATCACAACAGATTCCGAAAAGTGCAGTGGGGCGAGGCAGAGCACATGAAGGATACGACATACGGCGACTGCATACAAATTACACAAGAATTTATTGCAATTCTCAAGAAGCTAACAATATGCCGCAAATAATATGCGACAAAAGCAGACATACAAAATAAGAATGAAAGACATAAGGTAAACACAAATGAAAGGAGTCGAGCGAGAGATTGGCATGTAAGCATTTCACGGACACACAAAGGATGACACAAAAGCCAGCAACAACGACAACGACAAACAAGTGTGTACAGTCAAGCAAAGGGCTAGAAATTACACAAATGCTTGTAAAAAGCACAACAACAACAACAGCACAAATATGTTGTAGAACAAATAGCTACAAGCTGTAGCTGTAGAACAAATAGCTACAAGCACTAATAATGCGCCGCTAACATATGCAAAGTGACTAAGCAGCAGGCAACAACAACAACAACAACAACGCTGATAACATGGAAAAGATGCGGCGACATTTACTTCGTCGTCGCTGTTGGCTGCTGGCGTTGTCACTGCGTTGATGGCCACTTCCAGCCAGCCGCAAAATTGCCGCCACAATGGCAACACCGCACCGCTGCCTGGCCGATTCTGTGTGCTTGTGGCACGTTGCTGTTTGATTGACAGCCGCGTGCGCTTTGCCAGTGTTCCTGGTAGCCGCCGCTCCGCTCCCGATGCGTCCTTTCAAGTGGGCCGCCGCACGCACTGATTGCGCGCATGCGTTCGCGCAATTCTGCGAAAATTTTAAACGTCTTTAATGCTTAGCGCGAATTTGCAGCCAATATTGAGCCGACTACGTGAACGCGCGCTAATGTCACTCGCCGTTTCAGGGGAACTTCAACTAACTACTTCGCAAGTCAGGCGCCAAGCGAGGCGGCTCTCAACTTGGCGCACAAAAATCCACTGTGGAAATTGTTGCGCCGCCTAATCCGAAACTCGTGGCCGCCGTTTGCATAGTTTCGCATATTTTTCACCTGTGGCGCCCACACACTTGCCGCAATTTGCGACCGACCACAAAGCATTGAACCATAAAAAGTTTATTGCCATTTTATAGCCTTTCCTTAGGCCAATAGAAGAAACGCAAAGTTACGACCAGTGCGCATGCGCCCAACGCTCAGCCACTTTGCAAACACTCAAAAAGCCAATGTTGGTCAAAGTTGTTAATTATAATTTGCGAAGGAAATATTTTTGTATTTTTAATTTTTTCATAATTTGTCAAATATTTTGCTTTTTGTGTGGCACCTTGTGAAATTAACAAACGAAGTGGTTTTGCAGCTGTTGTTCCCGTGGGCGCAGTTGCACCGAAATCAAGTGACAAGTATATCGCGTTTTTCGATTATGCTGAATTTTTAATTAATGAAAAAAATAATAAGAAAACCAAAAACTGCGATAAACATCTGGAGTGAGTGTTGGAAGTGCGTTGGCTGCTGGCACGCGTGCGCAAGCGCAGCTTTAACCCTCTGAGAACTAAAATTGTTGTGTATGTAAACTTTCCGTTACATTCCTTTTGGTCCCTGTAGACAGAAAAAACTGTTTTTTGTTTATTGCCTTAGAAATGCTTAAGAAGGAAGCTATGTAGGTTTTGACAAATAGTGGAGAAATAGAAGAAAAAGATTTCACTTTTGACATCAACATAGTTTGGGTGATCTGGACATGACAGAGGAAATGCGCAGAATGTGTTACATATTTTTTTCATGTCATGGTTAGGTTAGAGTGGGCTCGGGACCTTGTTGTAGGACACACAATGGGGTCCATTTTGATACCACAAAGGAATATGTGATGTGCCAATTTGAAAACTAGATTAAGCCAGTTTAATTAGCGCATGGAGCCTTGCAGGTTTCTTATATGGGCTGATCTTAAGTAATTTCAGTTGTCAAAGACAGGTAAGCAAAGTTTTATATTCGTCTATAGAGAGCTGAACAGTGGTAAAGGAAGTGACTTATAGTCTCCTCATTCACTCGTCGAACTAGAGGGTTAAGCTCAAGTCAAAACACTGACAACACCATAGACAAATTATTTTGTCTGGCTTCTGACTGGTTTTAAATTAGTCCTTTTAGATGGTTTTTACAAATAAATTCTTAGATCCAAAAACTCATAAAACTTTGATAGTTGTTGGCTAAGTGTGTGATTATAATTTTTCATTTCATACATGCCGCATCATTCATTCAATGAAATATGCTAGAATTGTGGAGCAAAGCTTGTACAATAAGCACAGATTGAGCTCGAAAGGGAACTACCACACTCTTCTTCAACTCCTTCTTATTCACACATCGAAGCCCTCATGTAAAGAATGCCCATTAAAGATTTAACATGTCTCTTCTTCTTTTATTACTTGCAATTCTCTGCTTGTTTGCTGTTCTCGTTTTGGCCTTTTCAACGACATTTTCAGCCCATGTCCATATGAGGCGCCTCTAATTGCAATAACTGCTTACATTGTTGTTTTTGTTGCTGTTATTATTATTCATGATACATAAATTTGTCTGGCAGGCTGGCTGACTGTGTGGCGTTCGGACAACAACATTACAAGCTTCAGCCACCAGTCAACCAATTGAAGTGTGGTCCTTATAGCCAACTCATATGTAATCTGAGTATATGTACACACACACAAACTAGTATAAATGCAATAAATGTCAACGTCAAAGTAGCGCCCATGCAACGTACACATTCGCATCAGCGCACACACAGTCAACCGACAAATTCGTCTGTGTATCTACAATCCGAATCTAAACTTTTGTTTCTACGCAGTTTCCGTCTTTCGTTCGTTTGTGTTGAACGAAATTTTCTGCTTGATGACACTTTGCGGTCAACCACAAGTGCTAGAGTGACCAGACACTGATAACACTACTCGACAAAAAATGGGTCATTCGCGTGCACCTAAAAACAAAAGTATCTTCTAGACTAACTTTGGGCCACGAAAAATTTTCCAAAAACCAGTTTTTTCCCCGATGTTTCAGTTATGAGTACATATCTCGTAAACGAATCAACCGACTAACACAAACTGTCCGTCGGTCAAAAGATAATACCTTAGCCATTCCAGCGATATACAGATTGTCTAAATCAGATGAGAGTTGTGGAAGTTACTGACGGTGAAAGTTTTAAAAAGTGCATTTTTCGACCAATTTAAAAAATCATAAATTTTCGAGTGTTTTTTTATAGATAAAATAAATTATCTTCTCTGGTTTTAAAATGTAAGATGAGAGATATATTATTTGAGCAAATATTAAGCCCAACATCAATAGAATTGAAAGAAAAATGACAAAGTTATGATGCACTGAGTGAAAAAACACCAACTTTACATTTATGATACCGTGCGAAACAATTTTTTTTTTGCCAAGACCCATCCAAATGTTGATATAAACGTGAAACTAGAAGTAATTTATAGTATCCTGGCATAGTCAGTTTTTCATTTTCTGACGCAAAAACCTTCTTAAAATACTTTAAAAATTTAAGGACATACACATTTCAAATATTTTTTTAAATATATGCGGTTGTACAATTATGAAGATATGGGTATCAAATGAAAGAGGAAAATTGTATACTTTTAACTAAATTTTCTATTTTCAACTTTCAGGACCAAAATATGTCAGGTAAGGAAAACATACATGTTTTGGATCTCAGTCGGTAGATTCATACATCTAATTTTATGCTATTTCAAAGTTCTGGAAATTTTTCGGAATTATTAGTTATATGTACATTAGAACAAAGATAGAACACTTGTTCAGAAATGAGTGAGAATTTACTGGAGTAATAAATGAGCCGCTCAGTGCACAAATCGATTAACTCCATAAAACAAAAAGTTGAGAAATGCGATGAAATAAAAATTTGTTTTTTAAAATTCCCTTTATAATTTAAATTCAAATATATTGGCTAAATGAGTGCTGTTTCTAATGATCTGTCGATCCCACCTCATCCTTTCCTTTCCTTCTCCTTTTGTATTCATGTTTCCCCCTATTTTCTGCTCCCCGGCTTCGGCCTTTTGTATCGTTTAATGTTTATTGTATTCTTTGTTATTCGTTATTCACCCGTCGAATAATAAACACCACCCAACACCCGAAAAACCATCGCGTTTCATTTTAACCCGCTACGCCGCGATACGAATAAACATGGTCCTTCGAGCCAACCGCGAACTCGCGACGCGGAAACAGAAACATAAAAAAATAAAAAAAATAATAATAATAAACAAACAGTGAAAACACAAATCAAACAAAAAATTACAAAGTGACCCAAAAAAAACATGGTGAAAAGTGACACAAACAAAAGAGAAGAAACCAAATGCACAGTGAAACAATTTAAACAACAACTAAATAGTGTAACTACAAATAACCAAACAGTGCACATACTTATTTCCAAAAATTAAAAACTAAAAACAACGAGACATAGTGCAGTGCAGTGACATCAGCGAAACCAAAAACACGGACTACATTAAACACAAAGGCAGCAAAACTTAAAAACAACAATAAACACACAGCGCAACACAAAGCAGACGAAGAGGCAAAAACAGAAAGCAGCACATAGCAACATAGCAGCTCAGCAACAACGGCAAACAACAAAAGCCAAGGAACACAGCACAGCACAGGAGCGGACACATAGCTGCAGAGGAGATTCCCATTCTCGGGCACTGAGCCCACTAAGATAAGCCCAACAATTTTTTATTACAAATTAACACATTCCACATACACTAACACAAAATATAATTTAAAAAAAAATATAATATACCCATTCCCAAAAACAAACCCTTAAAATCCAGTTAAAGTATTATACACTGGTATCCCGCCACTGTCCGTTTTTCGTGTACATTTCGGGTACACATACGAACAAAATAGCGCAGTGCAGTAAGCAATCCCGCTACTGCACATAATCTTGCGCTTTTATTCGCATTCTCTTTTGTGCGACCTACGCAGGCAAAGCAGCAAAAATTCCCGCTGCAGCCTGCTTCCCACTCACTCACTAATTTACACACACTATTTCTCCTCATTTTCTTTGCGCTTGTAAACAGCAAACAGCCGAGCTGCTGTGCACATCTGCTGCCACCCTTCATATACATACAGTGGGACAAACTCATCCCACCTGTGCACAAAATTAAAAAAAGATTTTTTTCTCTCCCTTATCAAAATAATATACATTTTAATAAATACACTAACAATTAACAAATACATTCAAAAATATATTTTGACATACACGTATACACATACCCGTACATATTTATTTTCCATTTTCCAAAATAAATAAAAATAATCACATACACATATATTCATATAGATACAAATATATATATATACACATACACATATATAATACATACACATACATAATTATTCACGTGATTCTATACAAAAAATTCACTTTTTCACAAATAAAGACATTTTTATACACATTTGACTACACACATAACATTTGTTGCATAATATTTATTTGTACATCCCGTCCCAATACACATACTTATACAAAAATTTTGCTCAATTCCCATATACACATTTCTGTTTATTACCCATTCACATTTACAAAAAAAATTTACTTGTTTCCCATATATATATATATATACACATATATACCTACACGTTTACACACACGGGTGTATACTTTTTTACTCGACAGAGATACAAATTCGTTTCAACGAATTTTCCCATTCCCAACTCTTCCCATACTCAATTATCGTTCGCGCGGACGCGGTTAGACTATACGTCTATTTTTCAAAACCCTACACTTACATATATTTATTCAAACTTTTTACCCTCTGTCGAGCCTTTCTAAGCAAAATGCCTGTTGAGCGATCCCCCAAACGCCAACTTATCACAATGGAGACTCCTTCCTCCAGATACCCAAAGTCAGCAAATGCACGTTTGACAGTTCCTGTCACTCGGGAGCCACCCAATACGCGCTCCAAAGTCCCTAGTCCCAAAGCAACCGATCCCAGTGTTGCGAAATTCATTTTCGAGTCCGATAGACTCGTGCAATTATGCACAAAATTTTCATCGGCTCCCATTGACGATTTGACCAAATCCCTGGTCCAAATTAAGCAGAAAAATCTGCAAGCTCAATGGGAAAGGCTTATGTGCGCACATGAGGCAGTCTTCATTGCGGAAGACAACAGCCAGCCCGACGGTTTCAAAGAGTCGGCTAGGCAAAAGATTGACGCCTGCACAGACCAGTACGAGTTGTGCATGGCTCAGATGTCGGACATCATTGAGATGCTCCAAACTCAGTCCCCCCAGCCCGCTGCGCATATGGAACCGGTTCGACCCCTAGAACCAGAAATTTTCCTACAAGTTCCGCCTTGTGATACCGAAACCTTCTTCGGGGGCTATGAGCAGTGGCCGTCCTTCCGGGACATGTTTACGGCAGTATACATTAACCACCCCCAGCTCACTCCAGCCCAAAAATTGTATCACCTCCGATACAAAACGCAAGGCAAAGCCGGTGCTATTGTTAAGCAATATGCATTAACCGATGAGAATTTCGGACTCGCGTGGGAAGCCCTTAGATCCCGCTTCGAAAATAAACGCATACTCGTTGATACTCATATTCGATCCCTCCTGAATATCGCTCCTGCCCACTCCGAAAATAGTGAGGCACTTCAGCGGATCCAGAGTACTATAAACAATTGTCTGTCTGTTCTCAATACTCAGGCCGTAGACACTGACAATTGGGATCCGCTATTGGTTTACATATGTTGTACCAAATTGCCCCAAGACACACTCGCTCTATGGGAGCAATCATTGACATCCCGGAAGGATCTGCCACCATGGTCGCAAATGGATGAATTCCTGACCGGCAGATATGAGGTGCTTGAACGGCTCCAATTTATTCGCCCTTCTAAGCCGAAACAATCACAACCCTCGACTTCCAAAGTCCTCCCAAATCGGCCACACAAATCCCTAAACTTTCTCACTGAAGTGAAAAGGGACTTCGCTTGCAAACTCTGCAACGCAAACCATCCCATACGGACTTGCCAGAGCTTCAAAAGACTCACCCCCCAGAGTCGATTAAAATATGTTAAGAAGCACAATATCTGCGTAAATTGTCTTGCTACAACTCACCTTCTTGAGGAGTGTACAAGCAATTTTACGTGCGTATATTGCCAAAGGAAGCATCATTCCCTGCTTCATTTTCCCAAAGGCAATGCGCAGCCCTCTCAATCGCTTAATCGGTCACATTCGACCACTCCGCAGGTCGCAACAGCTCCAAAACCAACGAACAACAACTCCGCTACTCATTCCCCCCTTTCGGATGTGCAACCCCGCACATCTTGCAGGCAAAGTACGCCTCAAGTACAAGCCCTCCACTCCACTAATGGCACCCAATCCCTTCTGCCTACGGCACTGGTGTCTATTGAGCACTCAGGAAAGTTGTTTAAGGTTCGAGCGTTGATCGACCAAGCCTCTCAGCGTACCTTCATTTCTTCGAAGGTCCAGAAACGCCTCAAATTGCCAATCGAGAAATCCCCCTTCCAAATCTCGGGCATGGGCGGTCAGATTGTGCAAAATGCCAATCATACATGCTTCTTGACATTGGCAGTCCCCCAATCGAGCACGAAACTCCCCGTGCAAGCAATCGTGCTCCAAGAGCTTACGAAATTGCTCCCATCTTCTAATATAAACCCTCCCAATTTGCAAAATTTTGCCATGCTAGATCTCGCTGATCCAAACCCCTTCGAGACAGCGCAGATCGATATAGTGATTGGCAGTGATCTCATCCCGCAGATCATGCTCGAAGGTATCCACCGAAATGTATGTGGCAGCTTACTTGCTCAGCATACAGTATTCGGTTGGGTATTAAGCGGTCCAGTACCCCCTCCATCGCATTTAACATGTGCCACAAAGGTACCAAATCGCCATATGCATACTGGAACCGCCCTTCGAAATAACCTTCCTGCCCTAAAGGAAGCTCTTTCGCAAGTGATTGCCGCCCTCAATCCCGTAGGGTTTCCACCCCAGGAAATAATGGAAAGTCACTTTGAACCCACCACTCCTGCAGACTCATTCTCAAACCGGCAAATTCCCCCCTTCGTTGCCAAACGTTTCGACCCTGCAGGATGGCTTTCGCCTCTAATGAGGTCTCCCAAACGGGTTCGACAAGAGCGTTGGCTTGACGCCCCTCGTTCTACGCTCCAAACAACTGACGGAAATTGCAATCCCTCGCAATTCCTCATTACACCTCCTCCATCCCGGGTCCGAAAAGAGGACAGTTGCCACTCCAGTGCGACTTGCTCCAAGCGCTGCAAATCCCGCAGACGTCGGACTGATCGGGTATAAACTCCAAGATCTACACGATCTCCCTCTTGGGTGGAACGGCTCCAGCAATTCTTCCATGCTGAGCCAAACAGTTATGCTCGTACAGGTCCAAGTCCGGACCAAAGAGCGGTTGACTGCCACCCTCCTCTCGAAGAGCAAACCGACATTCTCGCTCGGTTCTCCTGCTTCTACGAGCCCTACGAGCACCCAATCATCCCGAGCGGAGCTCGAAATTATCAGTTCCCCTAAAAAATGGCAACTCGGCCACATTTGTACATATATTTCCATACTCCCCCGGCTGTAGTTTAAGCGAGCTCCGCAACTAAGCCGATTTCCCATACTCATGATGTCAGCCTCAAAACCTTTATGTCCAAATAACTGACATCTTACTCTATTTGCAGGTCGGTAACTACTCCCAAACCGCTGCAGCAGCACTCCTCCGAGGACGAGACGTCGATGGACGGCACCCCCGCACCAGCAAAAGCTGCAACACCTCCTCGCCCGACTGGCCCGCGGTTCATTAAATTGCAATATGCAATGGCGGCCGCGATGGCTAAATGAGTGCTGTTTCTAATGATCTGTCGATCCCACCTCATCCTTTCCTTTCCTTCTCCTTTTGTATTCATGTTTCCCCCTATTTTCTGCTCCCCGGCTTCGGCCTTTTGTATCGTTTAATGTTTATTGTATTCTTTGTTATTCGTTATTCACCCGTCGAATAATAAACACCACCCAACACCCGAAAAACCATCGCGTTTCATTTTAACCCGCTACGCCGCGATACGAATAAACAATATATATTTTGTCGTTTAATGGTGTTAATCTTTACTATTCAGGAAAGTTTAAATAAATATAAAAAGTTATGACTATACCAAGTGCTTTGACACTTAAATTTAAGATTTGTCAAAAAGTGGAGTTAATCACTCTGTGCACTGAACGGCTCAAATGCGTAATCAAATGTATAGCAATTACAGACATTTAGGGGGCAAATCGAGATTATTCAGCTCAGAACTTCAGATATTTCCGTACCGAGGGAGATCTCTGGTACTGGCATCTTTTAAGGGAGTGTTCCCGGGTAGAATGCCGATTTTAGGCTGTTTTTCAAAAAATTATTTTGGAGCTACAAGGCAACATGCAATATTCTGGTTTTTTGCTTGTTGTTCCTTATTATTTGGAGAACAGAAACTCATATTTGTGTCAAACAATTTTATTTTCTAAGTACAAATTTTCAGTGGTCAATGTGACCTTGTTTTCACTGCTGGCCGATAATAAATTTCGGGAACCAGTAATCTGAAACAGAAATGGGTATGCAATTATTAATCTGCAATAAATTCCGCGGATGGTAAACCACAGTTTTAGTCAAAATGTTGATTAGAAACAAAATGGCGGCCATATGAAAAAAAATTGTCCAGTTTTGCCACCTTTTTTACCTTTAGAGTGCTTGAAAATATATTTAACAATAATTTTTTGATGAAAACTTTGGTTTAGCATCCAATGAAAACTATCTAGAACATTTTCCCAAAATTTCAAGTCGATACCTCTCATAGTTGCTGAGAAAAATTATCGGCCAGTACAAAAAATGTGGTTTCGAGAAAAACGCGTTTAAAGTATCATGCGCAATGTATCAGCGGAGCAAAAAGAGCTGAGATTACTTCAATTAACATGCAAAAAAGTGGGTACTGAGTTAGCGGATTGAAAAACGACTGTGGGAGGTGATAGTATATAGTATAAGGTACAATAAAACGCCAAAAAAAAAAAATCGATTTTTTCAAACTTCTACCCAGGAACACTCCCTTAAGTCAAAGATAAACTCAAAGAGAAACTTAATTAATGACTTCAAGGTCAAGTGTTGGCTCAATCAATATAAAGCAAAAACGTTGTAGGTCTTACAAAAGGACTTCATTACATTACACAAAAGAGCAAATTGGCGCAGTGCACTACATATAACCATTTGCTATATAAACTACTACGCCTTCATTTCAGCAAAATGCACTTAACATCGAATATTTCATAGGGGGCGTCCACCTCCTTCACACAGCCTCCTTCAGTCAGCGCCACTCAGTTACCCACAGCACTCGCTTCACTTTCGACGTCACCACTGCACAACCCGCACGCTGCGCTCCGTCGAAACGTTTCGCCTAATGCACTTCATCGCATTTCGCTGATACTCGTAAAAGCCAGTAAGCCGCTTTTTGTTATTGTCGCAATTCCACTACTGTTCTCGGCACCGCCAGCAACAGCAATGCTCCTGCGCTGCCAGCATGCAGTCAACTAACCAGCCCAGCAACGAGCCAACCCGCCAGCACCCAAACTTTTATATTATAAATTTTAATGCGTACGAAGGAATACGTTCAAGTACTAGCAACATTGTTGTTATTGCACTGAAGATCGTCAACAAGGTTTTTGCGCTGCACTTACGCCAGTCGTTCCACTTCAAAGTTCCTCCGTTCCTCCATAATTTGTGCTGCTGCTGCTGCTTCTTCTTGTTACGTTGCAGCGCCGTTAGTGATCGTTATAAAAAAACAAAACAACGAATCAAAGTTGTATGAAAAATTGCAACAGCACTGTTGTTGTTGTTGCGCATAGTTTGCCCTTATGAGGCGCTACACTGAGGGTTGGCAGCAGCGTCGGCGGCGACGAGGAGTTGGCAAGACAAACATTGCCTTGGAGGCGCTTGTTGACTGACTGCCTGACCGGTTGGTTGGTTGGCTGATTGGATGACTGCTGGGTTGATGGACTCAGTGCGGCTGCAGACAACAGACACAGTCGACAGTAACGAGTTGCATCATTTCACTGCGTTGATGAGCGGATTCAGGTGTTTCGCTTTTTTGGTGCGTCGCGAATGTTTAATCAACAAGAAGAAGAAGAAGTGTAACGAGCAAAGTTTGCCGTTTAATAACGAAATAAATTAATAAAATTGCGACAAAATAGGAAATAGCTTTCAAATAAAATTAGGTTAGGTTCGATCAAATGGCCCATTAACTAACTATCGATTTACCAAGCAGATTGCTAGTGATAGAAGTTCAAAAATATGCGTGCGCTGTTGAAATTAAGCTTGGAATACATGGATCCGGATCATATCCTCGCAGATTAATTAACATTAATCAACCCCGAATGCATTGTCACAATCGGCTTCAGTCATGCTGCACCTCAGCTGCAATAATTTTCACTCAGCCGCAATTTATGGCTCATGGTTTTGCTTTAAATCACACCGATTTCAGCACTTTGGCCCTTTTGGTCCGCAATCATTTCAAGCGAAACATCATCACAACAATAGCAATAACACTTTTACGCGCTTTTATGCTTTAACTACAAGCGTTGTTATTGTTTTAACTCCATTGTTGCGAACGCATTCGGTTGTCATTGTCACCCACCGACAACGACAATGCGCCGCATCAACAACATCATTGTCAACAGTTATGCCGTGGTGTCTGTCCGTTCGTCTGTACGGCCAGCCGGCCGGCTTTTTGCTTGTTTGTGGAGCTCTTTCCACACTTCCTGCACGTCTTCAGTTCCTTCTTCTGGTTGCTCTGCTTTCGCCACTTGGCCTGACGCCTGAGAGTTCATCATTTGCAGCGCTTGTTCTTTCGTGAAGTGCTGGGCGCCGCTGTAGCTGCCGCTTTCCACTTTTCCCCCGTTTCTGCACCCCCAACATGTTTGTCTGCTTCATGCCGCACTTAAGTGGCAAAATATATGAAATTGCATGCAACTTGTGGCAGGCAGCAACGACAGCAGTTGCCACTGTCACTTCAGCTCGTGGCCGCTGTTAACAGTGGTGTTCTTATTGTCTTTGTTCGACACACACACACATTCTACCGCAGCGGGTTGGTACACACCGTGCAATGCAGCTGCAGCCGACACATCAAAATGCGCTAAAGTTGCACAAAAAATTTGGCGCCCAAAAAAAAAAATCGACAAAATTTTTCTCACAAAGCGCTGATTTTTGTTTTTCAACGCGCCAATATGAAACATTCTTAGCTTTTGCTGATGATGACAACTCAATTCAACGAGTTTTGTCGGCAGCAGCTGCGGCCACCAATTTGCGCAATTATCACAAACTGCTGGAAGTTGAAAAGAAACAAACAAAAAAAGAAGAAATATTGACAATAATCAACTCAAACGCAGCGAAACTCTATAAACAATTTTTTATCTTTAATTAATTTAATTAACATGCAAATTACGTCGTCAAAACAACAGCAACAACAATCACCAACGCATTCGCCACACACACACACACAGTCGATGTATAGAGTTGGAAGTTGAGAAAAATCATCGCAGCAATGAAATAAACTGACAGCAACATATGCGCGTTGCAGTGACAGCAACAACGGGTGGCTACGAGTACGCAGCGGCGGACTTTAGGGGGGTTTTGCAAATAGCACTTAAAAAGCTATGAAATTTGAATCTTTCAAAAGTTGTCTTTGTTATTCATTTTCAACTCTTCCTATTGTACTAAATTTTAACTGCCATTATTCTTCAACACTGTCATTATTCATTAATGTGCCCATGTCATTCCCTTTCATGGGCGCCTCTGGCTCGCTGCATCGTAAAAACAATTCACACACTAATCAACTTGTTAACACAAACAGATAATCACAAAAACTCCAAAAACAAGTAAGACATTAAATATCGAAAGTTGACAATATGCAAGTCATAAAAATAAATTTTAAATTGAAAGAAAAATCGCACACAGCAACGGTAAAAAACACTAATAGCGTCAACTGAAAATCTCCATGAATTTTCATCGGCTTGTAAGTTTTGACAACTTATTTGCATTAACAACGACACAACAAGCATGACTACAACAATAACGCGAACAAATGTGCACATTTGAATAATCACAACATGAGCACAACACTGTGGCAACGCTGCCGTGTGACACCGCACAACTAACGAGCGCCGCAACCAGCATCTGCGTCTGCAATCGCTAAACCAAGCACAACTCGTCTCTCCTCTCGGCCTCGACGCTCGCTCTGGCTTCCACCATGTGCCGCTATAACAAGCCGCTAGCGCGCGTTCCAAGGGTTAAATAGCCATCATTTTGCATTTAAAGTCATTTCGGTTCTAACGTTTTTGCCGTGGCTGCGCCTTCGCCACTCTTTGGCTGGCCGCAGCAATTTGCATTTTGCGCATTTGGCTGGTTGATGTCGGTGCGCATTGTTAAAAAGTCATTACCACTTTATGCCGATTTTAACACTTCGTTTCGCTATTTTTTTTGTCCTCCGCGCAACTTTATTTCTGCGTTGTTGCAGCGCTGCGCTGCACAACGAGTTCGGCGAATGCGCGACGTGTGCCGCATGCTGCGCCGTTCGAAGCGTGTTTTACTTGCTGCAGCTTTATGACAAATTGTTACAACCCGTTGTTGTTGTGTTATGTCCATGTCGGAGGTGTTGTTGTAAGCAATCGATTTGCATTTTCGCTTGTTTTAGTTGTGTGGTGCGGTCAGCGCTAACCGAAACGTTCAACGTTGCAAGAGTGTGAACGATTGCACGAAGTTCGACAGAAATTGGCTGAGATGGGGTGCTATGCACTTCAGGGTGGGGCGGTATTTTACACACTCGATGCGATCGAATCCAAAATACATTAATAATTAATTGACTGGCACGACAGCCCGCTTACGCGAGACTAAGGCCTAGCTTCCCGCATCCACCCGTGTTGTGCGTGTGAATTTGTACGCGGGTGGAAGGGACCTACAGTTTTATGCCGGTTACGAACGGCAGGTTGGGAGCTTTTTCATAAGCAATTTTTACTCTCAGAGGTTTGCCATTTCCAGCTGAGAGGACAGCCACCGAAACAGAATGAGTTTTCCCGTTATTTTTGTTAGGTGTTATTATAGGCAGTATTGAACCAGGGGTTGCTGCCTTCGACTCGCGGTCCAACGCACTAACCAACTGAGCCACGGCGGCTGCCACACATTAGGTGGTTTCTTAATTCTACAAAATTGGGCCCTTCCAACATAGCTGCGGTCGCCATCTTACATACAACCCACCTGAAGCTCGTACAAGTGCCCTACAGAAGCAACTCTGCAGATGTAACGTTGTTGTTCCATTGCATACGATACTCCACCCGAGGTAAAAAGGCCAACGATTATTTGGAGTATCTTTCTCTCGACAGACCTCAAAGGGTTCCCATTGTTGTTTAAAACCAGACGGCGATGATTTGCACTTTCCACAGCGGTAGTTTCATGTATCAAGGGACGCCTATATTTTTTTAATTGCCTATACCCCAAGCGACTCCTTTCGGCAAAAGATACTCCCCGTTTGATATGCCGGTAGGTGTTGCTTTCAGTGCTTAATCCTTCGAAGCTTGCAACTCCCTGTTGCACAATCGCAGTACAAGTGTACCCACACAAATTTGCACCACAAAGTTGCCACTGGAGAGTGGCGTTGGCCATTCGCCTTGCGGCTTAAAATAAAATTTAAAAAAAAAACAACAACTGACCCACATTTCTTCGCTACTTTTTAGCTTTAGCTTTTTCAAGTGTTGGCTTAAAAAAGGAAATTGGCAAAAATTATTGTACTTCCTTTTGCGCGCTCAAACGTTACAGGAGATACATAAACCGTGCTCCACCAATGACAGCAACTCCCGACGGTCTTAAGTGCACTTCTCTGTCAGCTCAAGAACCACCACGAAATGCTTACAAAACGTTGCAAAAAAAAAATTGTACCAAGCCACAATGGCAAATGGCAACAAACTAGCAAACCAAACAAAACAAAAAAATAACGAGCCACTCAGCGCTGGAAGAACAGAGAAAAGGTAGTTCGCCGCTTATCAGCAAACGCCAAGCAGTAAATTCTGCAAAAGATAAAAAGCAAAGAAATTCCCAGAGAAAGCACACTCGCCCAGTGCTGGACAACAATGGCGTAAAATGGTAAAAATGTCACGAAAATGGCTTTTCGAAAAACAGGCGAAAAGTCGTAAAAACGAAGTAAGTGTGCTAACTTCAAGAAAGCTGCGGCAATTGCAGTCATTGGAAATGGGGTTTATTGCCAGACCTACGGCAGCCGGATTGGAAGTGTAAAATTTAGGCAGCGGTGAGGCGAACATAGCGACAAAGGGCACTCCTTTGGTACTCGAGGGCGACGGTACGTGTCCTGGAGACCAAAAGAGGAGAGATGTGGAGAAAAGATTGCATGGATTTTTTAACAAACTTTACGGACTTTCATTTAGCATTGGTTCCTTAAGCATACCAGGCAGGATGCGTATGTCGGACATTCAATGATGTCCAGGGTAGTCATAATCAATAAACTATTCAGAATGATCTCATGGAACGTATCTCGTATAAAGTTCGACCAGCGGCAAAGGCTTTAGATTGTATATCGTATTAAGTAGTAGTTCAGCTTAAAGAAATAGATTTTCCGACAAGAAATACTTAGCAGTTCTAGAGAAACCTAGATTAGACCTTTGCTTCTAATGGGTTGTGTACAAAGAGTTTGATCCGATTAATGGTACTCGTTCTTGCTGAACTGTGTTTAATACATAATACATAGTAATTGATTCAGAGTTTGCAGTTCGCTAACTTATCGACAATTGCCTAGAACCGAAATAGGTTCGGCTGACGTTCATTCCCAAACATTGCTGAACTTGTTGACTTAGAGTTCGCTATCTCATCAGCTATTTCTGAGAACCCTGTGATGGATCCTGTCTTGCAAAACAACAAAGATTCACCGAAGTGTCTTATATTTCCGAACACTCTTTGAAGTTAATTGTACGTTCTATCTGGTCTTTGGAACGTCTTCGTTATGGCTATAGGTAGGTAGGTAGGTAGTAGCGACTGCGTGCTCTCTGAGCACACTCAAGTAGCACTATGTGCCGTTTTGTTGTCGCCTCCTCGACTGGGTCTTCCCTGCGTGGGAGAAGATACTGGGCCTTAAAGCCAACCCGCATCGTCCAAATAGGACTTGATGCATTTCAGTCTTGTCTCAGACAGATCAGCTAGAGACCTAATCAGACTGTTCCCCAAGGAATTTAGTCTTTTAAAAGCCAAGGCAGGGCAGCCGCAGAGGAAGTGTTCGAGTGTTTCCCTCTCGTTGATTTCCCTGCAGCTTCTGCAAAAAGAGTTGTGGGGGATTCCCAATCTCGCCGCATGTAGATCAACTGGCCAGTGACCAGTGATCACGGCTGTTAACCTAGAGACATTCCTACGAGAATTCGTTGGTTCTGTGGGAGTTGTATCGTGGCCAGATCTGTCGAGCCACTCTGCAGCTGGAAAGATTGCTCCACCTACTATCCGCTTTCCTCAGGAAATAATCCTTTAACTGTTTAGGCCTTAAAGGCGGTGCCACCCTTTCGGGCGGCATGTCCATGGCGGATCCTACCTTGACCAGCTCGTCAGCTGACTCGTTTCCGCTGATACCCACGTGACCGGGTATTCAGCAGATGGTATGATCCTCCCGGCCGCTCACCAACCCTAGCAATTCTGTACAGTCTCTGACTAGTTTAGATTTCACTATGGGCTTGGTGAGTGCGCCTTAATGGCTGCTTGGCTGTCTGAGAAGATGTAAACATCCCTACTCTGGATTTCTTGCTGTAGGAGAATCCTGCAGGCTTCTCTTATTGCAAAGACTTCCGCTTGAAAGACACTGCATATATCTGGTAGGTGAAAAGCTTTTTCCACTACCAGATCCCTGGAGTAAATACCTGCCCCAACACCACAGTCCATCTTTGAACCGTCTGTGTATAGGGAGGTTTCCACGTTTGTAAAAAAGGATGTGCAACGCTCCCATTCCCTTCCGGACGGAAAGAGCGTGGAAAACCTAACATCAATGTCGGCACATTCTTTGGTGTAGTCCGTATCCCCCCTTAGGTCCATCGGAACCTTCGTGAGGATGTTACTGTGTCCGTAAGGTCTTTCCGCCCATCGGGATGATTCTCTCAGTCTCAATGCGCTTGAAGCGGCCGTCCGTCTAATAAAAGATTCAATCGGCAGCAGATGAAGAAGCGTATTTAAAGCGTCAGAAGGGCAGGACCTCAAGGCCCCGTAATCCTGACACATGCCGCCCTCTGCACTGCACTAAGTCTATTGATGTTGTGGTTCTTCTCTAGCGCCGGCCACAACACCAGTGCCCCGTACGTGAGAATTGGTCGAACTATCGCTGTATAGGTCCAACGAACCATCTTCGGTTGCAGGCCCCATTTTTTACCGAAGAGTCTGCTGCACGAGTAGTACGCTACCTGTGCTTTCTTGGCCCTCTCATGTATATTAGTTTTCCAGCCAAGTTTGGTGTCCAAAATGACTCCAAGATATTTATCTTCTGAGGATAGCCTCAGCTCGCTACCGTTGAGCTTTGGCAATCGAAATGAGGGAACCTTGTACTTTCTTGTAAACAGTAGCAGCTCTGTTTTGGTAGGATTAATCCCCAGCCCGCATCAAGCGGCCCAGCTGCTCAGAGTCCTCAGAGCACCCTCCAAGATGCCACTAATTGTAGTACACGTTATGGCTATAGACATCAATAGATTTTCTAGGGTAACTCTTCTTGATTATGTATTCAGCTACGTTCAGAAAGACAACGACGTCCAGGTGGAAGATAGTTGCGAACAACAAGACTCGAATCAGACTATACGAATGAGAGGAATAGAATAAGTATATATAAAATGATATACTTTATATTTTAATATGTTTAATAGATGCACTTCAGATTACAATAAATAAAATATTTCTGCACCGACCATGTCTCTTAAAATCCCCAAATCAGAATGAATAAACTGAATTACATAGTAAATATAAAAATCAGCAAAACTCAAGAAAAAGGGCGAGCTATGTTTAAATGATTATAGTGATTGAGTCTTGGTTTTGAAACACTAAAAAAAATCTTCATTTCGCAGCTGTCAAACAATGCAACTGCCGCAGAGACTGCAATTTCTTCAAACCACTGACTGACAGTTGAACTGAGCAACTGTCTGCATTGACAACAACTTAATTAAAAGATGGAAAGTAAATACGGCTACACTTTCACGCTAAACGGAGAAATAAAACAAGAACATATGCCGCCTGCAGTGGAGTAATTAAAATTGAGCGTTCAAGTATGTGTCGGATGGTCGGCGCGGCGTGCCGTCAACAGTGAACGAATATTATGCTGTCCCAATGTGGGCGGGGCAAAAGAGTAAAGTGCAGCCAAAGAGAGTAGGAGAAATGTCAAAACGAACACCGAAGGCAGAGTTGAGTACTCAAGACGCATAATTGCGGCAAATCAAAACTGATAGCCGGCTGAGAAGGGATGCACAGCAAAATGATGAGAAAACGATTATTTTGGTTTTTTAAGACGTGAGCCTCAAAATGCGCAAACAATTTAAATTGATGTGTGATTTTAATTAGCGCGTTGGCAACACTGTGCTGTCAGTATCAGCAGAGAGGCGTAGCGGGTTGCGAGTATTTGCGCGCCTGAGAAATATCAAAATTCGCTCAATTTATTTAACGCGCAGCTGACGACACACGACGCCAAGGCGAAGGCGTAAAAGCATTGCAAAGCGGAAGACAGGGGGGCAATGGCGAGGAAGGTACTTAAATAAATTAAAAGGAAACAACAGCAGCAGCAGTAAAAAACAGCTGCAGGAGCAGGCAAAGAAATTTCATTTAGCGCCAAAATGAAACAGAAGAAAGAAAAAAAAAACGTGAATTTGAAAGATTAAAAAGGCGTAAAAACGCAAATACGCAGAATGTGTGAAGCGGCAAGAAGCGAAGTGAAGCGTAGTTGAGCGGCGCGTAGTCGATGTGGCAAGTGTGCCATGTGCAAATGTTGTAGTAATTATGCAGCGTGGCAGGGTCCAAGGGGAGTGGGGGCGGGGGAAGGAAGCACTTGAATTTTTAATATGCTACGGTTGGGTGTGCGGAGTTGAATTTTTTATGTGTTTCATATGGAAATTGGAACGCGTTCAAGTCATCAGCGGCCATGCGGCAGCAACATCATCGTCGTCAACAAAAACACAACAAGCAGCAGCAGCAAGCAGTTGCTGGAAACGAGAGTTGTGTATGCGATAATTTATGAATAGAATTGTTGCGTTTATATGTCATTAAGCGTTTTAAGTAGTTGCCGTATTGAAATTTTCAGCATCTGCGACCGGATTCACGCGTCATCTGCGTGCGTGAGCACGCCGCACGAACTTGCAACTTACATAACAATCACTTAATAGGATGTCTTTGTAGCGCGTCGGCTTACCTGCAACGAGACGCAAAGCAGAGGCAGAAAAGCTGATTATTATTTAATGGCAACATTATGAAGGAAAATGAAAAGGAATGAAAAATATATATGAAAAGCCGTTTATAGTTTTTTGTATTATACCCTGAACTATCGACTACCACGCTACGCACTCACGAGAGCGAGGAAAGTGGGGACCGGGCAGATGTCTACACAAATGGCTGTTAACGTCGCTGGCCCGCTGTGATTTCACGACCTAAAGCAGTCAGCTGCTAATGTTGATTTTGTCGTTGTTGTTGTTGTTGCTGCTGCTGCCCACCATACGTCGAGGGGCAACAACATTATTTATGGGTTCAGCACTGTTTGTGTTGTAAAAGCTGCAACGCAATCATCAACTGCTACAATATGTTATGATAAGATATGACACACTAACAACAACAATACATAAATTTAAAAAAAAAATACACAAAAAAGTGTAAAATCACTAATACAAAAGGGGGGCGCAACAGAAGAGGAAAATATCACCTTTGTCACTAAATATTCAATGCGTATGACAGAAAATCATAGCAAACAACAACAAAATCAAACTCAACGGCTTGAAGATACTTTATCAAAATGTGTCACCGACTGTGGCACATTTTGTTGTTGTAATAAATATAAAACGACTTAAGTATAAGTGGAGCTATCGGCGACAAGAGCGACAAGTCGAAAGTGTGTATGGAAGCAGCTCATAAATTGAGTGAATGTGAAGGGGCACGGAAAGGCTGTCGTAAAAGAAATGAGTGCACAGCGAGTGGCACAAAAGTAATTAACATGGAAAATCAGCGGGCACAAAAGTCTAAGAATAGCAGAAATTGCTAATAAGTCGCATGCAAGCAGCAAGCAAAATGCGTCAAAGAGTTTACAACACGCAGACAAAAGCGAAAGAAAGAAGGAATTCTTTTGTGCGATGGCATACAATGGACATGAAAGGCTCTATGGGTGTTTGAGTGAGCTGCCATGGCCAACCCTTGCACTGGGCTGAGCTGAGCTTTTCGAATGTGGGTAGAAAAGGAGGGTTTGCGAGGACTTGCTGTGCGTCTTATTGGCATTAGGACAACTGTAAAAGTTGGCAACTTGAGGCAATTGTGTGCGACTTTGGCCATTGTACAGCGCAGTGTGGCAGAGGGCGAAGTCACCACAGTTGACAGTAGTGACAGCTCCTTGGGCTCTGTCGCCGGTCATGTGTCCGGTTTATGCGACTCAAGTATGTGCGAAGTGAAAGAAGAGGTGAGAAAGCTGAGGCTTAGTGCGGGTTAAGCGGCCGATCGATTGGACAAAAGACACCTAGAAATGTGATATGCACGAACGTTGTCCAAGGTACCTTTGGTTGACTGCTTAAGAAGCTCGATTGTTCAAAAATGAAATAAGCACAAAACCTATGCAGACATCTTTTTAGGGTGCTGACGAAAGTGGGACTAAGGGTGGAAGGGTGAAACGTATTGTTTAATTGTTGGTGTGCGCAACTGCTATTTAATAATTATTGCTTAAGATTTAAGTGATTTACCACTGAGCAACAAATTTAAACATAACAAGTTTTTATAAACTAAAACTGAATCACAAAAATATTAGAAGGTTAGATTTAATTCGATATGTAATCTTAGACAAAAATACGATAATAAAACTAGCACATGTCATGCAGCGATAATGCTCCAAGGAGATCTTAGCCAAATTCAACGACAATTTTGAATGCTATCCCGATTCTACAGAACTTGAGTCGACTTTTGGCCACATTTTTTACTCGAATGATACTCGGATGGAAGATGAAGCTGTGTCGAAAAAGTGGCTTGAAGACACAGTTGGAGGGGGCCAATGGTGAAGAGGAGACTGTGCCTTCGTTTAACATTCTGCCTGTCCCTTTCTCAGAATTCCGTTCGCTGTCCTTCGGGGTCAGGGTGACTCCAACCAAACGGTTATATAATTTACTGACAAAACATGAAGAAATGTTACACATAAATAACAAAAGAAAAGGGGAAAGCCCCGAAAAGTGTTTTTCTCGATTTTTTATTGGGTTGTAAGCGCGATTAATACTAAATAATACAAGTAGACGAGAGCACAAAACCGCTCAACCGTTTTTTCATTCCGCCTGGGGTGAAATAGACCTCAAGGGACGTTAAAGTTAGTTAAAGTGAAGTTAAAAGAATACGGTTGATGAAATGTTAAAATAACTGGCTCTTTGAGACGTTTTAGAGCAGCCCACAACCAGTTAAACATATTGAACAAAATTCGATTCAAAGGTAAAGAAAAATTTGGAAGTAGAGATAGGCTCGAGCACAGTCCAGAGACCCACTGACCGTAAAATGCATCGCAAGCTAATGATGCCTGGTAAAGATTGTTCCGGGTCAAGCAAAAATGTTGCAGAGTTTCAGAAAAGGTCTGAAGTCTTTTGAATTCGATTTTTATTATTTACGTATTTGAGTTTTGAGGACAAATATTGCAGAATTTCAAAATTCCAGAGTTAGTCTTCTAAATTAAAATTGTAATACTTAAAAGAAAAATGCATCTACAAAGCGAGCCACTAACCAAGCAATGTGTTCTCTTTCTCTAAGTAGCAGACCACTTTTCCTCTTATAGCAGACAAGACAAGATAACACAAAGGAATTATTCTTCTATAACCCAAACACAACAAATTTTGCAAGGCCACTTTACATAAAGCACACAGCCGCATTTTACAGCAATAAAAATCAAATTCATTTTCAACTCTCTCTCGTAAACACACACAAAACGAATATAAAGTTACGCCTTTTGCCGCTTTTATGGTTCGCATAATAAAGATTGCAAATCTGCATTTCGATGCAAATGAAAACAAAATGCAGAACGTTGCATGAAAAGTGCAGGCAGATAATATGCAAAAATGTAAATTTGGCGCGCGCAATTAATAAAATTTGAATTTGGAATTGCCGTGACGGCCTCGTGACAGACAGCGGTACAAAATATGGCGGCGAAGGTGTTGACGGCCAAATGGGAATTTTGCATGTGGCGCAATTAAGGCAGCAAATAGAACCGAAATTACAAAGAAAAAAAAGCAGGAAAGTGAACAGCGCAAATGGCGTTTTAAGGGTGTGTCTTCACTGGCCAAATGTTGGTATGGAAATTTTTGATTGTGATAGTTTTGCATAATTAAATTGCCGGCCATGGCACTGAGAGTGTGAAGAGTGGAAAAGCGTTGAATTTTAGCGTTAGAAAAAAATAAGTGAATGTTGTTTATCGAATAAGTGTTGGCTACAACTGGGACTCGAACCTGAGAATGAGTGTCGCCATCGTAAAGTTGGTGAATTGCAAAAATTAATAACAATTTTAGTAAAATATGTAAAAAGAGTTCTACTCAAAATATAAATATGCAAAAATTACAGATTACCAAACCCATAAAAAAACGATATAATAAAAAATGCATATAAAAAAATTAAAATTGTAATAACTATAAATTATTGCACAGTCAAAGAAATATTGCCAAATTTATGGCAATTTGTCAGTCGATGGCAGAAGGTGATACGTTCTGACGCGTCGGCCAGCCAACTTCAAGGTGCCACATATGGCGCCGCATAATTACCAGAGCAAGATTGTCGCACAGATACGCTCGACTTAATGACAATTTGCAAACACGGCGCAACATTGCAAACACTTTTATTGCAATGGCAAGAAATAGCAACAATAAACGACGGCAGCGTTGCGCTGCAACAACGCGTAGTAATTTAATTAACTTAAACCACAGTGGCAGTTTATGCATTTTGCCAACACTGGCGGCGGTATCTGGGCGCTCGCATCGCGCGGATGCTGTGACAGCAACACCGGCAGCAGCCAGCCAGCCCGCCAGCCAGTCAAACAGCGATGCCAGCGTTGCGCATAAATCAACATCAACTTGCACAAAATTGCAAACGACAACGAATTTCGCGCGCTGTCGCACGTGGTTGTTGCTGTTGTTGTTATTGCATATGAACTGCACGCGCGTGCAGTTAAAACAAGAAAATTTGATTTATTACAAATTATGCGCGACGATATTTTGCGCTGATATTGTTTTATGGTGCTTAGTGGTTTTGTTGTTTTGTTGTTGCATACAAATTGCCTGCATCTTGCAAGTTGCAATGAAATTAGAAGCAAAAACAATAACAACAAACAACGTTGGCAGCAAGCAACCAAGAAATGTCAGTGAAAACAATTTAATTTGTTAGGTGAGGTTAGGTAATGACGTGCAATACAGCGCGGGGCGGAAGCGAGGGGCGGAAAATGATTTAATTTGCATTTGAAATGTGCACGGCGGAACGAAGGAGAACTAATAGGCTTTGGGGCATGAATAGACTGGCAGTTTGTCACACTTAGCGGAGACAGGGTTTGCTTCACTTGGCAGGAAGGAGTCGAAGGAATTGTTGACCCCTGCGTTGTTGTCTACCAACTTTTATATGGAATGCTTAACGTCTAAACGAAAGACAAGAGTTCCAATCAAATTATCTGTTGAACATAATTTCTACGTTTGAGATATCCTTTTCGCAAAAAATATCTTACAAATTCACTGAAATTAACTTCAAACGGCACATCTGGCCGTTTCATAAAATGAAATGCTAAAAGTCGACCAACTTTTGTCATCCCTGCAACCCTTAAACTGCGCGTTGAAGGTGTTTCAACTATGCGCCACCCCGCTCAGAACCCTCACCCCTCTATATTCGTTTGAATGCCACGAAATCGAAAATCGCCATCGCGTCACGGCGCGCACACATTTGACACACATTGGACACATTGCCTGGCAAATTGCACTGACCTGACTCAAGTCAAAATGAATTTGATTAGAATTCGCTTTGCTGCCGGCAAGTTTCCAACGAAAATTTCATTTCCCAATTTTCCTTTCATTCTATTGCTTCTACTTTTTTCTTTTGCTGTTTGCCACTTTGACATAGAAAACAATCATGGCACCAAGTTCCCAACATTTTGCGCCGATTAGCATTTTATCGATTTTCTATTCAATATTTGATACTTTTTCGTTTCGGTGCGAAATACGGCAGTGGTAGCAAACCATGGGTCGGCCGACAATCGGGGAGACTGTAATTAAGTGCACGTGCGCTGGCACATAACTAGCACAGCCGACGGCTGCGATAAGCCGCGCATAACCCGCCAACGGTTGACGGATTGAATTTCATAATTTTCTCGTTTTTCATGGGATGCGAAAGTCTTTTGTGACGTGCTTTAATCTGTTTGCAGGGCAGCATTGCGCAGAAATAAAATTATTTTCCCATAAATGGCAACTCGCTCTTTAGCTGATTAGGACGCAAAGCCAATGCAAGCAAGAAATCTGTGGAAGTGGGAGGCGGATGGCACGAAAATGAACAAATAAAGCGACTGCGGAGTTTACTGTAAAGAGACGAAAGTTTACGTACCATAGAGACAACCAGATCATTGGAGTATTCCCCAAGTTGAATGAAAAGCCATAAGGAAGCTGCTTGCTTAATTTTCATAAATAATTGAATTAACTACATTTTTTTCAAATTAATTGTAACAGTAGGCAATGAGCCGCTGTCGCAGTTAAAAATATAATAGTGGAGTTCACTCTTCATAACCTTTTAGATGTAAAGTTGCTATCATAGCAATTTTTAAATTTTCGCAATGTATTCGAAAGCAGTTGTAGCGAAGAGTGAACTTCACTAATAAATGCCAGTTAAGAAAGTAATTTAGTAATTGCCAGCTTGCAAGCAAATAAAAAATTACACACAAGACAACAAACAAACAATCATACAAAGCATAAATATAAAAACTAAAATTATTGAAAAAAATAATAACAAAGAACACTTTGTCGATTGTACCAAAGGTTAGGGACTTCGAACGGCAAGAAGAGTTAGGCAGGCTGGCGGCAGACAGGAAGCGAAGCAAAGTATCTAGTAATGACGGCTTTATGGCTGGCAAATCGGAAAGAAATTGGCAGAAAGAACAGAACAGCAACTGTTGCCACCTTAAAACCTCAATTGGTCACGTGAGGCGCTTGTGGACGTTGCAAAAATTATCCGCACACATTCAGCCATTTGAACTGTCAGGCACGCAGCCAATAGGCAAATGATTTGTCAATCAAATGTGGCGTTGAGTGATGGCCAGTCAGCAGAAGGCGAACAGTGGAGAACGTGTAGCTGGCGGGAAGTGAACAATAGGCAATTAATCACAATTCCGAAACGCACTTTGTACGCTCAAAGGTATTGTTGGTGTTGTTTTTGTTGTTGTTGTTGTGTCGACGTTATTATTGCAGATATTTTAAATTGATATTTGAAGCCACCAAAGGGAAAACAGCTGTAATTACAAGCAACAGTAGAAAAAATTAATGCGGACAGCGTTGCCAGACTTTCGTAGGCACATTTTTAATTAAAAACTTGTTTTTAACAAGATATAAATTTTGAAAATTCCCCACAGTGGCAAAAACTAAGATGTACAAATTTTCCAGTAAATTTACCAGCTCGCAGTTTAACTTCAAACTAAATTTGTAAGAGGCAAATTTGTGCAACTTAACCTCAACATTGCTTACATTACGAAAGTTAGCAGACAGGAAAATCTGCCTCACACTCAACTTCAACAGGCCGGTCGACAGACCAACTAAATATCTGAACGGCCATGCGTCCGCTCGGTCAACACAACCGTTAGCGCTGTCACCCTGTGCGCCTGAAAGTAAAATGCAGCACCCACTCCGCAACTTTTTTCGCTAAGCAAATAGAAAGAAGAGAGGTAGATGCAAAGGTAGAGAAATGGCCAAGCTTTGGCGAAAATATTTGCAGGCCACTAAGGAAAACAAAATGTGGAAATAGTAAAGAAAAACTGTATAGCCATGGCAACAAGCAAAGAAAGTGGAAAAATATTTACAACACGCTCGAAAAAGGATACAAAAAAAATATCAGAATGTTTAACAAGTCCTGCGGATGTGCACGCAGCGGCAGACAGCTGAAGGATAAGCAAAACTGTATGAAGGGAGGAAGGAATGAAAGCGGCCCAATGCTCGGACCTGGGCAAGCATGTCAAATATTTGGCTCTTTCATACTAAGAATTTTATTAAAATGCGAAAGTTCGCAACAACCTGAACGACCGAGGACCATGAACGGTGCTGCAAGGCGCACAGCGTTGCCAACTACGGAAGCAAGAACTGCACAAGTGGGAAAATTTAACAGCAGAAACCACAAACTGACAAAACGCCAACAACAATTTTTCGAGTGCACTACAAGAGTTGGAACAACCAACATTTAAGCAATAACAACAATGTGAAAGAAAACTGGGCAACGGCGATTGCGGGCAACCATTATTGCGTTCAAGGATGCGTGCGAGTGGAAAAGTGCCGAACGCAACTCAAAGGTAAAAGGTAATGTGTGTGTGTGTGTTTGTGTGGAGAGTGGTTATACATTGGCCAGATGAAGGACGATAGGACGGAAAGGCCAACGAGCGTTCAATAATTGAAAAACGCAGCTGCAGTTGCAGTTCATTGCGCAGACAGCTGATGCGTAAAGCCAAAGTTGCGCAGAAAGAGCGAGTAAAAAAAAGGTGCTCAAAGGTAGAAAGGAAGCGACAGGCACACTTTGTGGTGTGGAGCAGATGTGCGGGGAAATGCTCGACAATTTAATGGAAAATTACAACACTTTAGATATAGCAATAAATACTGAAATATATAGCAATAAAAACTAATATTTTTTAGATTAATTTCAATGCGTTGCACAACATGCAAAACTCCCTAAATAATAACAAGTTGTCGTCATAAATTTGCTCGTCACTTTATGAAGTCATAAAGTTCACAGAAATTTCAAAACTTTTCTTTGCTATTAATGATGTCATAACTTCTTCCCCTTTACTACGAAATTTTTATATTCAAGTGGCCCATAATTTCACTGTGACATAATTAGAAATTTTATTTTGTGTGGCACACGCAACAAAATTGTAGCGGCAGCAACTTTGTGTGTAATTTGATGGAATTTTAAATTTCTACGGGTGAATAGTGGACATTTGTTTCCATATATAATGTTGGCTGATGAAGGAGTGTGGCAAATAAATATATGTATGTATAGTTGATAACATAACGGCACTCACGATCCACTATATGTGAACAAAGGTTCTCTAAACAAAATTTGCATCTTTGCTACTCCAAAACCTTTGACTCTAATAAATTTTGTGTGGACTTTTGCCAGACGTAGGATTCCATAGACCGTGTTAAAAGTGAAAGCAAACCAGTGGATTTTCGATTTACTAAAATGTGCTGTCACCTTTTTAAAAAGGTCATGCACTATCTTAAGTATTCTGCTTCTCAGCCACTGCGCACATATTGTGAGTATTGCAGTTGGTGTGGAGAAGCAAGCTTGGAAAATTTCAGATGGACAGTTTCAGTTAACCCTTTCGCTATTTTGTTGCCATATGGCAACATGCCACTTTGTGGACGTCTGCATCCTCTATGGTTGCAAGAATACTTTTTTTTGTTGGTCTTTAGAATAGTTTGAAGTTTTAGGAAAAATACGAAATTAATAAACTGAATATTTAAGTTTAAAGAAGAGAAGGATACACGTTATTTTAATGATATATCTTGACATAGTAAAGGAAGAAGAAGCAGACAAAATTAGAGAACTTTTTAATTTGACGTTTTCTTTCAATTTAGATACTTTTTTTTTTTAATTTGGCTGAAATATTCAAATTTTCGTTATGCGTAAAAAGTGTAATGATTAAGTAATTATTACAGCCACAACAATGTGGTTGCTCTCATAGAAAAACACTAACATACAGGGTCCGAGTATAAAAATAAAAAAATTTCTTATGGAATATTGCTAATACAACCACATAGAAGCCTAAGACGTAAAATTTAAAATTGTAACTTTCCCCATTAATAAATGCTGAGTAGTAGAAAAGTACTTGGCATGTTTTCCATGAGTTTTATTTTATTACTGAATCGATTTAATAAACGTGCGAAGATCTCCGTGGGGTTGGGTCTTCAGTTGATGTGCAAATTGGAGCCTGAACAGACGGACTTGCATGTCTTTTCACAAGATTCGGTACGCTGAGGTCGCAACAATGCCAGAAGAGGCCAGCTTAGGTCACGCATAGACGTTGCACTTATTTGAATTTTTACTAATTGAAAAGAGAAATAATTACTACACGTGGTGAGTGGCTGCCAAGGCACTCAGTTGAATATTGAATATTTATGATTTAAGTAGAGCGATGATATCCTCCGGTCGATGTTCCTACTGGGGTCTGCATGTAATTAACCCCTTTGTTTCGATGCCAGCGGAAATCACGCAAATTATGAGTGGAACAATATACAAAAACAAAAGCAATTTTTAAGGATCCTTTTTTATTTGTATGCTTAGAACGCAGCCAGGGGGCATTATCCAATCCCTTGAAGCCTTTGACAACATAAAAATTGAGGCGACAGAGGGCACATTTAAATGCACACACACACACACACAAAGATACATAATTGTGCCACAACAAGCGTCAACTCGGAGCGACGAAAACAAAGGAAGCGCATATTGAACCGTTGCACATAAGCGACACTTCAAGTTTAACCCTGGCCGCGCTGCTTTGTGCATGTTACCTCTGCCATTCCCGCATTTCGGTGCTTGTGGCAATGTGCAGTAAATTAATTTCATATTGGTGACACAACACACACCGAAGCAAATCGAAGTGATGTGAGTTGCACAGCGCTGGGAGCGCTAACCAAATCTAAGGAATTTCAAGTTACTTGCTTCGAGAACATGCAACGCGCGGATGGAGCGAAACCCTCATCGAGTATTCAAATTTCACATGACAGCAGCGTAGGCAAGGGGGCACGGCAAGAAGAAAATATGCCGCAGCAGCATTTGCAGCGCGTTCAGTTGCTCAGCAGTGTCGAGGCGGAGGGCGCACCAAGTCGAACCGTCAAGGCAGCTCAACAGCGCTGACAGCGATTTATGATTTATCACAAACAAATGCGGCGCAGTGCACGCGGCCGCACACACGAGCGCAACACTGCGCCAGCCAGCGTCGCGTCAAAGCGGCCAAGAAAGGGCTGTCGCATATGTCAAGCAGAAACGGCGTCGGCGTCGGCGAGCAGCGACTACCTGCAAAGGTGCCAGCGCCCACCGACCGTGCTGCTGCATGTCTGTCCGCGCGGCAGTGCGCGCCGAACGCACGTTCGGTCGGGCGTCTGAATTTCAGCGTGACGCGCTTCTGTGTGCAGCGAATGTCACTGCCGCCAATATGAAAATTTCTGATTTCAATTTGCTATGCGGAGCATGCACAACGAACCCCACCAGCGGCAGCGGCAGTGGCAGCCAATGTGTGCACCCGTTGCCGTTTGAACATTAGAAATGAAGTGAAGTATTCAAATGTTGCTTCTATGTTTGTTGTTATTTATTGTTTGTGCTCTAAATGGAATTTTTAATTAATTTTTACAGAAATTATTGCCGTCGTCGTTTTTTAACGATATATTTGAATATGTGTATTTGTTTTCCCCCATTTTTGGTTTATGATGTGGCGAGTGGCGAGTGGCGTGCGACGCCTGCCACATGGCGGGTGGTCATTGAAAGTTTTAGCGTTCCATGCGCCAAAGCTGCTGCAGTGCACAAGTTACAGGCGACAAAAAAGTTTGTGGTGTGTACCACTCGGATGTAGCTTTGAGGAGGCATGAAAGTGGGCGTGACGTGCAAGCTCAAACCATTCATAAATAAGGAAACAAAACGAGGGGGCTACGATTGCATTTCAGTTTCTTTCTTTTTTGTTTTGGGAGTTTTTACGTTGAGTTGTAATTCATAGTTGGTGGAAGTGCAGTGGTTCGAGATTGAACGTAAATCATCCACGACTTATTCTCTGTCTTGTCAACGATTAATTTTTTCAAAGCAAACCAACTTTTAATTTTTGAAAATACTGTGAAGGTCTACGGCCATCTTTGTCAGCTTTTTAACTGAATTGTTCAATAAACAATAATTCGAACGGTTACCAAAAATGCTTCGTGAGCGGAAACATTCCACTTTAAGCCTTGAAAATTACACACTGACCAGACTATTGTAATGTTCAGCAATAAAACAAGAGATGGTAAATTGAGTAAAGAATTTTAGTTCAGAGTAGAAAAAATTTACGACCCGCAATAACAAATCAGATGTTGCACTGAAGCAAATAAGTTCCCTCACATGTTAAGTGTGTCAGAGAGTGTAAAATAAACTAAAAGTAACCCCAGGTAACATAAAATGGGTTTATCATACCTGGGTTTTTGAACATGATCTACAGACTATAGTCTTGGATTCCCGTAGGAGAATGGATTATGGAGATCTCAGTGATCGCAGTGCATTACCTCAATTAGTGTCCGACCGAAACCACTTTTTTGGGCCGAAACCAAATTTCGGTTTTTTTTTTAAATATTCGGCCGAAACCGAAACTTTCTAGTTGAAATAAAAATCACCATATCAAGCATTTTTTCAACAAACGAATTTTACTTTAAGTAAATAAGGAACAAACAAACAAACATAACATAAATAAATAAATACTTATTAATAAAAACAATTCATTAATTTTTTAATACTATTTTTTAATATTGATTTTTTTACCTTAGGGGCCGTTCACATATTACGTAACGCATTTTTCGACCTTTTTTGACCCCTCCCCCCCTGGTTGTAACACAACGTAACAAACCTCACTACCCCCCCCCCCCCCTAATAACGTAACGCGGGGGTTTTTTTTTTATAATGGAAAGTGTATAATGTAGCCAGCAATATTTTTAATGTTATAACCATCCAAATACCGTAATTATGATTATAAGCGTAAATTTAAATGTTTTTCAATATAATCCGGGTACATTAAATACATAATTTTGAATGATCAATATATGTATAAGGACTCTCTTTGAATAGTAATATCTGTGGCTTGCCGCCATAACAGAGAAAGTCACTTATGCCATAAGGTTCATTTTACATATTTTGATGAAATTTTGAACTTTATGGGATATGTGACTTTTTCTGTTATTGCGAGAAGCCACAGATGTATGTTATATAACTTTCAGATTTTTTTTCTTCTATAAGGTCATAAATCAGTACGTCATTATATATACATTTATAAATGTTTATTCAGAAATAATGTTATGAATTATTATTATTCAGATTATATGTAAATGTTTTATAAATGTTTATTTATAAAAGAACATTTGTATCAAAAATGTTTATTCAGACAAACAAAAACTAAATTTTATGAATTTACAAAGTAAATTCAGAAAAACAAAAACTTATTATCAATGCTTATTTAGAAAAACAAAGTAAATATTATCATTGCACTTGCGATAAAGTTTTCCCAGATTCGACATTGCGAAAAAAAATTCGAAATTCTAAATTCACAACTAGGAGAAATATTTTAAACAGAAACAATCGTAACGATTCAGATAATCAAACGAGAAGTGAGCAGGCACAGACGTGCATAGACCGAAAACAGTGCTGCCACAAGATTGTTTGAGGGCCGCTTCACAATGCAAGTCATTGCCAACTTTACCGAATCCGCGCGCGAATTTGAATTTCAGGTGCTGATTTTTGGGTATTTTTTCGACGTTACGTACCGCAGTCGATGACCCCCCCATCCCCGTCGTAACACTTCGTAACACACCTTTGTTTCCCCGACTCATGACTTATTGCGTAATTTTGGCATTTAAAATATGTTCGAACTACAGAGTAAATGTTCCAAAAGTGGCTTTTAACAGCTTAACACAATTACAAAATTGCAGCCAATAAACGGCAAAAAGTGTTTCTTATTATTATTTATTATTATTAAACTGAAAGAGTACACATACATACAATTAGAGCAAGAGTCCTTTACAAATTGAATGGATTTGTAATTCAATAACAACACACACAAACACACGCAATGACATAACAACAGCTACTACTATTAGTGACAAAGTGAAGCAACACACTTAAAAATGTGACAAATAAGTTAGACATTAGCCAACACATTAAAGACAGCAGCCAACTGGTGTCCTGAAGCAACCATATGAAAGTAATTGAATCTAAGCAACACCTCCAGGGAGCAGCAATTTCCCAAAATACAGACACATACACATGTTGTGTGCTGTTCATGCCGAAATGTTGCAGGGCACGTTAGCTGGCTGGCTTTTAATACAATTTTCGGCAGTTATTGGCAACGGGCACGTACGCGCCGAACGAAAGAAGCGAGCACAATTTGGAATAAAATTGAAAAAATCGTCGTTTTGGGAGCATAAATAGCGTGCAACACAATGATTCCAACGATTTCACACCCTAAGTGGCGTTGCTAACAGCATCCACCAACATGTCAGCGCTGCCTCGACTTTCGGTTACTGCTACGGCATTGTGGTGTCAGCTGGTGGCATGGCTAGCAGCAACAGGGAGGGTGGCCATCGTTGGAGTGATACAAACGAACCGAACAGCTGTGGTGCGTGAGTTACGTTGGGGTCGTGTGGGCAGTGGAGAGTGGACAGATGGGCGTTGTTATTGAGTGAAAACTGCAAGTTGTAATCCAATGCGAGTTTGACATTTTGCTGATGCTGCAAATTTAGTGTATGACTTGAAGTTTTCAAGAATGTTTTGCAAAATTGTCTGCATTCTTTTCTCATGTCAACTAATGCTACTGCATTGAAACGGAAAATGAAGATGAAGATTTCCCTCATTTGCCAGCTGCGTGTCTTCCAATTGTGCGCTCAATTGCCTCAAATTAAAGACGACCACACGCGCAACGGCAGCAAAAACAACAATCTGACAGCAAGCACAAAGCACAGCTAAAGATTTCAACTTTCAGCAGCCACATGACAAGCGGCAAGTTTAATTAATTTAATTTAAATGCAGCAAATTAAGGCAAAGACAACAAACAAACATACACGCACAGTGGACTAACGACATGTAATTTAAATGTAAAATTCAAAACGAGTACAATTGACAACAACAACAATAACAACACTAAAAGCACAACTGTCGAAACTGACTGCTTGAGACAATAACTCGACAATGCACACTTGAAAGAAACAATAACAATCACTAAGTAGTAGACAATGTGCAATTACAAAATTTCAAAGCGATATGCAGCAATTGCAGCCAGCAGCCGGCTTGAAGACGACACAGAAAGCCAAAGAAACTATCAAGTAGAGCCCACTTGAGAGTCTCAGATTGTTGTAAACAATAATGTGTGTTGCAGCGACAAGAGGAAGCGGCAATGGGGGGAAAAAGAGCATTTCAGTGATTTGATTTGAGTTGAGCGTCGAATGACGAGCCGAAAGTGCTGCATTGAATTGATTTTAATAGATGAAAGGAAGTGTAATGTGGGTGTGCCTTCATATGTGTGTGTGTGTGTGATACAAGCGGCTGGATCCAGGCTATAGATCATTGTGGCTGGAGCGAGTGCGAGGGAAATGCTTAGAAAAATATACGAGCAGCTGTGGTGAAAGTTTAAAGGGCCACGGGGTGGAGTGAAAATTCAAAGCGCTAAATTGGTTACATTAAAACTAATGAACTGTAAAAACTTCACCTCTGCCGTCAGGCGCCTAAAAATAAAATTAATTAACGTAGGCACGAAACGGGGAATGATTTCACTCGTCGCTGTACGTGAAGAAGATATGAATATTTATGACGCAGACACACGCCACACATTGCATTGACATTGAAGTATGGCAATTTTAAGTGTTGGCGACACTTGAAGGTGACGCGAAGAAATCTCTTCCTGTCTGAGCTGATGGAAAATTCAAATGGAAGCTAAAGTTGCTGGCGGCTGCTGCTGAAAAGGGGACAACAGCGAACAAGCGACAGAACTTGAAATTAGTGAAAGGCAACACTGACGAGAGGGGCGGAGGGTCGGAAAGGTTTTTGCCCGTGTTTTGATTTTATACGTTGATGTATATTGTTTTTAATATTTTGTAAGAGGAGCAAGTTAGAAGCTCCCGGTCTGAGATTTTTTCCGTAAGTTATAACAAAGTTATAATACAGATCTTTGTTTTTACGAAAATTGACTGTTAGCTTCAGCTCATTTGCAGATTGTTTTTAGGTCCCTCCCGCGCGTGAGTCACTCACGTTTAATACACATTGAGGCATAAGAATCACAATAGAGATGCCGAGTTCTCCCAGTGTAGCGAAGAAAATGCAACCAAATCAGCATAAAATCAATTAGCACTTCAAACATGAGCGGAGAAAAATGGGTGAACTAGGGCTCGTTGGCGGACCGAGGAGCAGCACAACATGTTGTACTATTGCAGCAACATTTACACAGAAAACAGTTGCTTATTGTTTACCATTTTTCATGTTTTCCCAATGTTTCATGTTGCAACATATGAAGGGGAAAAACGTAGAAAAAAAAACAGTTGTAAACAGAGGAAGAGGGCGAAATAAGAGCGGCAAAATACGGGCACATTAGACGAGAGAAAACAAAACAAAAGCAAGCACACAGAAATTAAGCAAACAACAGTAAGAAAACTGAAAACATAAAAACAAAACCATTAGATACAAATTGGCTACGGTTACATAGCAAAACGATAAGCCATATGTGAGTGGGGCGAGGGAATGTGGGAGGGGGCTATGGCCAGAAGGAAAGGGAAAGTTGTGCACTTGCAACGGTTGGCAGGGACATTAATTAAATGCTATGTGGGCAAAGTTGAAGTTGGGACTTCAGATGCTGCGAGCTGCTGCAATGGCTGGCGACTGCTTGGCTGACAATTTGGGGGCGAAAATTAAAATAAATGCGAAAAGAAGTAATTAGAAATGTCAGAAGATTTCAACTTAATTTATAGACAAGCGATTTTTCTAAACAAAAATAAGATAAAAGCAGAATGCACATATAGACGACGACGAATGGGCAATGGAATGTTTGCTCACAGACCTGGGAACTACAGATGTAATGAATGTGCTTTATGAAAATCTTATTTGGGTAATTCACATTTAACTTAAAAAATTAAAAGTTTCAATTTGCATGCAAGAAATACAACTTTTCTCTCCCATTTCGGCCACTAATTTGACCACACAATGATCTCGAATTGAAGCAGTGATAGTGAGCCAAACGGAGCCGTCAATGGCAGCTGTTGTTTTCCAAAGATCTCAATTTACCTTTACCGTACCTCTTCTCAATTTCCCCTCTACGCTTTGAGTGCCTTCCTTTTCCTTCTATGTGCAACAAATTAATTGTATCTCTACAACAACGAACATCGACTCACACCGTTCGAGTCGGTCTTAGGGCCTCCAGTGGCCGTGCGGTGTGCATGTTTGGGTCACATTAGACACAAGCACACACACACACATAAGTACACCGACCAGCAGTTGAGTCAAATTCAATTGAAATTAATGTTTTATGTTTACATACAGCACCGGTCGTTCGGTGGAGCTGATTGCTGTTCGGTGCAGCAATTGGTCAGTGGCTGGTCTCCTTATGGGTTTTACTCTTTCACCAAAATTGGAAAATTTTAAAATTCGTTTCAGCTGATGTCACTGGTCTGCACTTACCACTCTTTCTTTTAAACCCTTCTCCCTTACCCCCTTCCTCCAACCATTGCACATTAATCTGCAAGATTGTCGCCTGACTGTGTGCTCTATGGTTGCCGAGAGATCTTGTAAATTTTACGAGTGCTTTGTGCGGTCTTTGCAATAGTTTTGCCACACATTGCGCCACAAAGTGTGACAGATAGTTGGCTGAGCGTCGCTTCTGCTCCATAAAATTCGTTCAGGCGTTCGGCGTGTGAATGCTTTGCGTGCACAACGGCGACTTCTCTCTTGCGGTTTTTGTTGGGGGCCGCCCCTTGCCCGCAAGTTTGATTTAATTAAACGCTCCACCGAGTACTGGCAAGGAAAAGTGAAATTGTATGACCACAACAACAACAACGAGAACACTGATGCACACACCCAAGAAATGCAAGACATATCATAAACGTCAGCCGAAAGGGCGGAGCGTGGAAAGCAGAAAATGTGTCAAGCAAACTTTGCGCCAACCTGCAATTTACTCGACATAGTTGCCGCCGTTGCACGCAGACGTAGGAGGAAGGACAGAAGCAGGCGGTTGCCAGGCGCCCAGCAAAGATGCCTTAATTGTCCAAATAACAAACATTTTACTTGTCTCTTGTCTATTGGCAATTACGGCCAACATTGCTGCTGCCAATGGCTTCGAACATGCAATCAATGCAATGCGTCAAGTGACAGTGGACTCAATTTCCAATCCAGCCATGCATTTGCAACTGAATTGGACAATGGCTGCATAGCATTTGCCGCAATTGATGTGGCATGCAACAATGCAGCCGAGTGCTGGTCGAACAATGCAATATGATCGATCAATATTAATTACTTTGCCCGCACACACACATACATACACACAGCGAAGAATTCACTAAGAGAATCTAATACAACACTTGAGCGTTGCAGTGAGACAGCAAACAGAAAGAACGCATCGCTGCCACGCAACGTGCCGCACTAAATGACAAACTACGGTGGCGAGTAGAGTGCAGAGTGGCTGCAATTTGTTTGCATGCTGCGAACAGACACTTTCAAGAGGCCTCAGTCGCACTCGACGACGACTCCGCCTTATTGTTGTTGCAATGGTGGCGCATTCGGTGCCGTTGGTGCGATTCACGTGCAGCAGATGCAACACACTGTGTCATCGAAGCCATTGATGGTGTTGTCGATGATGCGCTCGTTCTTATTTTCGTTTTTGTTGTTGTCGTTGATGATGATGAACGCCTTGTAGGGCAAAGGATTTGCGTAGAGGGGGTGAAGAGAATTTATGTTGCGTGGTAAATGTTGGTTTGAGTGTCTTAAAAGGCTGTAGTCGGCACAGGGGAAGATTGATGGCAGAAGGCGGCCATAGACTGCAACAACATTGAGGCATTTTAATTAAATTCGAATAGAGAAACTCAAACTTTATACAGTTTAGAGGAACGAAATCTTTAGAACTAGGCACTTTTTGTTTGAAAATTTCAATTTATTTTTCTTTTTACATAAATAATAAAAATTCCCACAGCCACAGCTTGCAGTCCCAGCAGTGTAAATGGTGTGATCAATTATTTAATTTCAGAAAATTGAAAAATAACAAGTTTCTAGAAAAAAATTGCAACAATTTTCAATTAATTAAAAGTTTACAAGCCAACTGTCAAAAGTATCTACCGCAGATATGCCACGCAATTGACCGCCGCGAGCACGGGGGACTGTGCGCATTTTACACAATTTTATGGTGACCGCCGCTGCAAGTGCCATGCCGATTGCACAAGTGTTGTAAAAATGGCAAATGCAACCTGAACCGCCGCCGACCACAACTGGCAACGAATGCAATGCGCATTAACACTGCGCGCCGCACAGTAATCGCATGCGGCATGCCGCAATATTCCACTTTTGCACATCCCACGCACCACACACGGCCCCAGTCACAGCCGCAGTCGCAGCGCACCCAGCCGCACTCGACGCTGGTGCGGCGGCTTACACAATTTGGTGGCGCCTAAAGTGTGTTTTAATCAAGTCCGCATAGAAAATTGCAACTAAATTCGCTTGAATGGTGACTTGACAATTTACTTTTGATTGAATTAACGGACGGACGGACGCGCAGCCACGTATGGACGTACGGCCATTGTACGAGCGAAACTTGTTGACGAAAATGTTGCAAGCAAAACAAACGAACAAAGCGACAGCCAGACAGACAGACAAACAGCCTGCCAATTCGCACAGATCTCTCAGCGAACATGGCACACGAGCGACGATTGCAATCATTGCAAAGATTCTGTGTGTGTGTGTGTGTAATTTGCATTCAGAATATGCCACAAAGAATTATGGAGCAGCCGCAAGGAGACAAGTAATAATTTACAGCAACAAATCATGGGGTCCAATATTACACAGTCAGAAAGCAAAACAGCTTAGAGTTAACTGTACACAGAAGCGACATAACAGTTACAACCAATGTGCGAGTGAGTAACAGTATCTCGGTCGGTCTTGGCTGACTTATTTAGATCCTACAAAATAAACCAGGGACCGGAAATAACAGTTATTTTTGAAAAGTATGAAGGCAAAGTCATACAAATAAAGGAAATATACCAATACATTTCTTTTCGCACGGAGAATCAAACTTGGCAATAAATTTTTTAAGAATTATTTTTCATGATTTTTATTTACAAAACTCGTCAATAAAAAACATTCAATGACTTTTTATTTATAAAAGTCATCTAAAAAAAGGCAGTAAGGGACTTTTATTTATAAACGCCATCAATTAAAATAAGTGACTTTTATTTATAAAAGTCATCAATAAAAACCATTCAATGACTTTTATTTTTTAAGTCATCAATATAAATCATTCAGTGACTTTTATTTTTTAAGTCGCAATATCATTTTCATTTTCATTTTCAAAAGTTATGATTCTTCCAGAAAATAGAATTGTCAAGACAGGTCTTGTTAAGCCGAGCAAGAATATATATACATATGAATTTTTAATGAACCCAATACTGCGATCAATGAAAATTACTTTTATATTGCGACTTAAAAAACAAAAGTCACTGAATGATTTTTATTGATGACTTAAAAATAAAAGTCACGGAATGATTTTTATTGATGACTTAGAAAATAAGTCACTGACTGATGTTTATAGAATGAATTGAATGATTTTCATTCATGACTTTTATAAATAAAAGTCACTGAATGATTTTTATTGATGACTTTCATAAATAAAAGTGATTTTTTTTTAAATAAAAGTCACCAATAATTGTTATCATAAGACAACTAAAATAAAAATCAAAAAACTATATTATTATTTTTGGACTAATAAGAAAAAAATCACAAGTAATTGTTATTATAGGATTTTTCAAATATAAATAAAAAATAACTGTTTTTCGTTGAGTCATTAAATAAAAGTCAAAATATAACTCTTAAACATTGATTTTTATAATAAAACTTATAATGGTTACAGTCCCTGAAATAAATGGTTCGAATATTCATCTGAAACAAAATGATTTATAATTAGTGTGTGGCTATCGTCGGTAGTAGAATGATAAAAAAATATATTAAAGTTTGCAAAAAATTCAGCTATTTGAAAACTGATCATCTAATTCACTTTTTTGAGGTTAATCTGATTCTAGGCTAATTTAAAGTCTATCAGTTTCGTGGATCTTGAGAACCATTTTGAAAATACAGTTTCTACTAAGAGGCTTTAAAATTCGATGTGTCACGTCGTTTGTCCCATCATTCAAATTTCTATAATTCTATAAATTTTTTTAACTTGAAAGAACTGATTTTTGTTTTAAACTCTATTCTAGAACAATGACTTTTTACGCAAATTTACATAATTGATCTCTTTAAATAAACCTACGTTTCGACAAGCAATTGGACCGAAGCAAACCACATCTTTCAGTACCAGTGTTGCCAGATACCTGATACCTGACTTTCTCCTAAATCTTAAAAAAATACTGAAATTTCCTCCCAAAAGTTCAAAACATCAAATTTTTTTTATAATTTGCGTCATTTTAAAGGAATTACACTTCTCATAAAAAGTAGACATTTATACACATAATTTTTTTAATGCAAAAAAAAAGAAAATTTCATGGTGGATTTCATTGTGACAGCAATAAGTGAGAACGAGATAGAACGAGCTTACATTTTGTAAGTTTACAAATTTTTAACACAATAGGGTGCTTTGACTATTAAAATAGCTGCCAAAATATGTTTTGTTTCCAGTGTGTTCCCCTGACATAAAATACAAATCTCCTAAACTTTCTCCTAAACAATTCTTCCTCCTAAAAATTCTCCTAAAAGACCAAGAATCTCCTAAATCTAGGAGGAAATCTGCTGATCTGGCAACACTGTTCAGTCCACTTCCATCCCTTCTACTTCGTAATCTAATTGTACAGACATCTATCTGCTTATCAGAAGCGCAACAAAACCCTATTCTATACATCATTCAGAGCTGCAAGTGCACAGCCTCCCGCACCGCATTGTTATCGTCTACAAGCGACGTAATGACAAAAGTTAGAAATAAGACATCTGCCACTACTTAACAAACCGACACACACACTTTAGTGTTTTTACTTTTCGTTGTTGTTTTGTTTTCCCAGTCGTCTGCTTAGACTAGAAAACTTTGTCACAAAGTGGTGGCGCCGATTAGTGGCAACGATGCATTAGATTAAAGCGGACTTAGGGTTACCATATGTTATCGCAGCGGTCCATAAAATCAGCAAATAAAATTGATTTCTGAACGCAGCAAGTCGCGCAACGGCCGAGCATGTGTTCCCCTTCGATTTTGTGTGCCATTCAGATTCGACGAAATATTACGAAATTTCGAATGGATGAGTTGCTGCTATTGTTGCTACTAACAATAACAATAATAACAGCAGCGCAATTGACAGCTTGAACAGTAAACAGCAAAACGATTTGGCAAGCATTAAAACACCGAACTTGAAAACGACATCGCTTTCCGAAAATGGACATTAGCAGTCTGTGAGTGCGATCGAAAGCGAAATGTGTTGCGGCAAACGGACGCGCAGACAGCGAACAACACGAAACCGCAATGTTCGGCAGGGCAGCGCGGGATTACATGCAGTCAAGCGGAAAATGGAGACATTCCACTAGGGACGGACAGTTGCCGGCAGCAGGAAGTACGAAAATCAATTAGCAAAATGAAATATCACAACGCGGAGGGACTGACATGGGGGTGGCAGGCGCCCATCACAGCGCCGAGATTCCAATGAGCATAAGAGCTACGACCAAAAAAGGCACAAATGTCAAGCACAACATTATTTCACGCTTTGTTTTCGAGAGTGTGGGGGCGGGGGTGCTGTGGGCGTACAACTTTTTTGTGGCTGCCGAAAAGAAACACAAATGGAACGAAGTAGTAAAGCAATAACAAAAGCTTAGTGAGTGCCGGCTGCGGGGTCGGTGTTGATGGCGGTGGCGCGAACGAATGTTGGCGCTTTGTGGCATGTTCATTAGTGAAAATTCGGTGTTGTTGGAGTCGCCGCAACGCTCGTAACCACCGAGCCCATTAAGAGAGTTGAACAAGTGAAACAACCACAGCAACAACAATACTAATAATAATAATAATAATAATGGCGCTGCTTATTGTCCCGCGGTGATAATGTGCACCGCCTACCACTCCCCCCTTCCTCCGTTCGTCGCACTCTCACTCGCCCACTGCACTCACACCAACTTGAAGGAGGCCAAAGTCAGCGCTGCTCCCTTTTTCATGCATTTCGTACTGTTTTACTTATTGTTGTTGTTGTTGTTGTGATAATCACTGTTTAGTGTAGCGACGACTGTCATTGCTGCTGCTGCTGATGTTGTTGTAGTTATTATTGTAAGCTCCGAGTGGTTGGTTGTTGCCTTTCACCGTTTGTGTAATTGGCAAAAGTTTTAGCGCGCTCTCGCTGTCTTTCTTCCTTTCTCTCTCTAGTGACTTTCCGCTCTCCTTGTGCCACTTCCACTTTTTTGCTTTTGTCAATTCTGCCTCATTTCACTTTTTGTTCCCAAAATAGAACCACTTTTACTGCCAAACGCCAACTACCACTTTTACTCCATTTTGTGACGCAACTTTTTGTCGTTTTGTGCGTGTTGCCGACTCCCCCGCAACTATTCTTTTTGCTCCGCTCATGGCTCGGTGATGTGCTGAAAATTGCCAGCTTTTAATGCGTCTGTTTTGTGGTTTAATTTGCGTACGAATGGCCGGAAAGTGTACTTGTGACAATTTGGTGGGGTGTGGTGGTGTTCCACTTTTGTCCTTCCACACCTCGCCCCCCTACGCCATTCTGCATTTTGGGTAGGGGACGTATGTGAATGGATTTGTGTTGACTGTACTTGACAAAGTTTTGCGTGTCATATAGTGTTGATGCCGATTTTTATGTGGGACAGACTGGAGAGGGAAATGGATGGAGTTTTTTTGCGACTGGGCTCAGCTAAACTTTGGCTAAAAGGATATCGTTTATCGTAAGGACGGAGGATTTGTTAATAAGGTTAGGCATTTACATATAACTTGGGACAGCCCTACAAAAAAAACAAAAAAAAATGAAAAATGAGTTCTTCCCTCCGTCTCTTCAATCCGCCGTTTTTCGTTACACACCACCACCACAAATTGTGTTTTGTTTAGAAATCACCGCAGCCTTTTAATCGGCTTATCTAATAAAATAACAAAACTTATGCAAATGATTACGAACTGAAAAAGGACAACTACTCAAAACTTGATACAAGCACTGCCGCCATCATTAAATATTCCACACGGTGTCTGGTCAAATAAAGCCCATCAACTGTGTGCATCTACAAGACTTGACAAGTTTCTGTGGCGAAAAGAAGTTTGCAGACCGCTGCCTTAGTTGCTGCTTAAGCTTCGCCTTATGCGATGCGCATCTTCAGTTCGCAAAGCGCTTAAGTGTTTTTCTGCGGAATTTTTGCGGTACATTTAAAATGTCATATATGAATGTTTTTCTTTCTTCACTTTTGCCACTTCGCGGCAGTCGTTCGGGCGCTCATGAAGTGGCATGCAAATGAACTTACCGCTGGGTGACAATGACCGCCCGCACGCACACACTGGCCCATAAAAAAAAACAACAACCGCACCCAACCCAATGGCCAACCGGAAAACATTCAAAATTTGACTTTTTGCTGGGCAACTTGGTGACTTTTACATGTTGACTGCACTCACCTGAAATGAAGAAACGAGAAGAAGAGAAAAATTAATTTTGTATGAGTCAATTTTGGCGAATTGTGCAGTTCTTATGATTTAATGCGACTCGCATAAGAATGCTAAAGTGTAGCATAAATCAGGCGCTGACAAAAGAACAGAGAACAAAGCGCACACAGCACGTTGACGAGGCGTGGCATGGCGAGGGGAGGGAGGGGAAAAGAAAGTTGACAAGCTCATTCAGTGCGTTCGTTGGCTCAATAAACGAGAATGTGCGCAAAGTTTTAGCGTTATCAGCGTGTAATTCATATGCAGACAACTGGCAAACAAAGCCATTCATCCGGCTGTGCTGGGGCCGTGCGTCGGTAGTGAATATTTTTCACTTGTCCATTGTTGTTTGTTATCTAATGCAAAGTCGTACAATTTATTGTCCTAGTTTCTTGTATTGTGCTATTTTGTTGTTGTTGTTGTTGTTGTGTGTTATCCTTGTGTGAAACCGCAACAAAAGCAATGACAAAACTTGTACAACACTAAAGTGGATGGTGAGTGATTTAAATAGTAACGACAATGGGAAGAAGAACAAGAAGAACATGGAATGAGAGCGAGAACAAGCATGCGAAAGAAAGCAATGTTTGAGGATGTGGTGTTCCTATGAGAAAGCGGTTTTAACAAGCCAAAAAATTATACCAAAATAATTTACAAAATATGAAAAAAGTATTAAAATTGAGAAAATTAATTTATTATAAAAAACATTACATTTAAAAAACCAAAACATCAAAATAGTTTACAAAATATGAAAGCAGTATTAAAATTGAGAAAATTAATTTATTATAAAAATTAAAATTTTAACAAACTAAAATACCAAAATAGTTTACAAAATATGAAAAAAGTATTAAAATTGAAAAAATTCATTTATTATAAAAAAATTAAATTTAAAAAAAAAAATACCAAAATAGTTTACAAAATATGAAAAAAGTATTACAATTGAGAAAAAAAATTTAAATTTTAACAAACTAAAATATCAAAAAAGTTTACAAAATATGAAATAACTATTTAAATTGAGAAAATTATTTTATTATAAAAAAAATTAAATTTAAAAAACCAAAACACCAAAAAAGTTTACAAAATATGAAAAAAGTATTAAAATTGAGAAAATTAAGTTATTATAAAAAAAATTAAATTTATAAAACCAAAACACCAAAATGGTTTACTAAATATGAAAAAAGTTTCAAAATTGAGAAAATTAATTTATTATAAAAAAATTAAATTTAAAAAACCAAAATACCAAAATAGTTTACAAAATATGAAAAAAGTATTAAAATTGAGAAAATTAAGTTATTATAAAAAAAATTCAATTTAAAAAACCAAAACACCAAAATAGTTTACAAAATATGAAAGCAGTATTAAAATTGAGAAAATTAATTTATTATAAAAAAATTAAAATTTTAACAAACTAAAATACCAAAATAGTTTACAAAATATGAAAAAAGTATTAAAATTGAAAAAATTCATTTATTATAAAAAAATTCAATATAAAAAACCAAAACACCAAAATAGTTTACAAAATATGAAAAAAGTATTAAAATTGAGGAAATTAATTTATTATAAAAAAACTAAAATATTAACAAACTAAAAATTGCAACAAATTGCATTCGAAAATCAACACTCAGAGCACACCTTAACAAGAACTAACCGATTTATTCGAACCCAGCTGTAGAGTTACGCTTGCAGTCAGCCAACTTTCAATTTTAACTACAAATGCAAATTACATTTTAACAAAAACCAAAAGAAATTGGCGAACAAAGTAAAACTAATTGGCAACACCAAGTGAAATCAGTTGTCTCGTCTCGTATAAAACGCAAAACTAGTTAAGTTGCCTGAAAAGTCGATTAGTCTCCGCGGCTACTCAACCCAGTTGAGCTGAGATACATAATGGCCCCTTAATTTATGCGAAAGTGATACCGTTGATCAGTTCGAATGCACAGCTAGCCAATTCCACATCTTAAGCACTTCATTAGCCATTTGAACCACCACCGCTAAAGTTAATCACGTGAAACTCATCGCAATATTATTCAACTCTAGCTGCCTGTCCAATAAATAACGCTTCGATATATTTCAAGCGAAATCGATTTTATGATCATTGACCGATTAGGCAGGATTAGCCACCATTAAACGCTCATAAATCACACAAATTATAAGCAAACACTTTCTTTGGCCATCAGCACAATGCAAAGCAACACATAAATTTTAAATATAAACACAAACAGCAATAAGAAAAATTACTATTTAATACAGAAGTGGCGTTTTCTCAGCTCTGCAGTCAATAAAAATTTATATTTCCTGTATTTTCGCCGAAGAGGGGAATTTCCGATGCCTCGGGCAGCTGCGTGAACGGGTAAATGGCAAAAAATGGTGTGAGGATTAATAGTCGGACACTGGAATCGTAATCTTGTTGTGAATAGATTAATTATAATAATAGATTAGAATGGCGGCAACGACACTGGCAGCCGGTGCATGCGTAGCTAAAACGAATTGAGGGCATTGCACGCAGCTATGAGGCGCTACGTTGCCATAGATCGACCCGCTATCTGCACTGGGTTACAGCAATTGAGATTAGATGGCAAATAGGGAAGAGTAGTGTTTGTAAGGGGGTCCCAGACGCCACATCAAAAACACTTAAATCATCTGATTTTGACTCGGATTAATATTTATGGTTGGCTGCCACGAGTGGGCGATGTAGCCAGAAGGAGAGGGGATCCAATTCATAGCTCATATTTTACGCACACGTACACACACTCACTCGGTCGGGATGTAAAAAAAGCGGCGACCATAAAAGCGGCGACAGAGAAGCCCAAAGCAGAAGGCGTGCTCGTTCGCCAGCGTTGTTCGTAACAGTTTCAGTGACAATGAGACAAATTTGTCTCCCCCTTTTTTCGGCAGACTTTGAGAAAACTCTGCGATGCGGTGTTTTTGGGGAAAAGTGGCAATAGACGTAAAAGAAACAGAAAAGTGTTAAAGTGGAAAATGAATGACAGCAACGCGGCGCATTGGCCCCAAAAAACCGTCTGATGCGGAGCAGCGAAATTCCGGGCACTAAATGGCGCATCGTTGGCTGTAGTCGAAGAAAGCAGGCGGCAGGCCAAGTGGACGTGCAACATGTGTATTGGCGCAGCAATTTGTGGCGTTCAACAGGCCATTTTTTTTATGTGCGGCCATAAAAATTTGTCAGTCAATTTTTATTTAGCGAAAACAAAAATGTAAGCAATGTCATTTCGAACTCACAGTTAAAACTTTTCTTTGTTCAAAAATTTTGTGTCGCACGCAAAAATAGTGGAAGCACAACACACATGTTGGCGTAATTTTTGTGGCAACGTGTCGCCACTCGAACGACCACCAAGTAAACTGTCAGACAAAACTAAAACAAAAGCAACAACAAATATTTGAAACATGCTAAACTGCTTGCGACGTTGCCAGAACTTGGTGTGTGGCACGCATGAATGCGCCTGTTATATGTAACAACAACAATAACAACAACCACCAAAAATTATGGCAACAATTTCTCAACAGCAACAACAACAATGCGCAATTGCGCCTGCACTTTCAATATGCGTCTTTCCGCTTTGGCGTTTTTTCTTCCCCCTCTCTCTCGACAAATCTTTCGTTGATTTTACTTCCTCGCACGCAAACATTTATAGCCGCCGCCAATTGCGCATCATAAACAATAAATTATTTTGTACTTTTGTGTTTGTGTCGGCAGACAGCGGCAGATTTTGTTCCCTTTAATTGAATGTGCGCGCATTTGGCAAACTGAATTGCTGCGGCTGCCACATGTGGCATGCAACGGCAATTGCTGTGTGCCCCACAGCAACGACACCGACAGCGGCAGGTTGGGCGCGTTGATTGTGAATTATTGCTGCGCTTTGTCTTCGCGTAGACGACATAAAGTTGCATGTTGGTATTTTTGTTGTTGCATTATTTGCGGACTGCTGCTGGCCGCATGACGATTCTCTCCAACTCCGTTATATTTTAATTAATTGCAATATTTTTTAGTCCTCAACTTTCGTTATCATATCCAGGCATATTTTTAATAATGTAAATGCTTTCTAAAATATTGCAAAACCACATTGAAGCGCCTAAAAGTATGCAGTGATAGACATATGCGAAATGAATGCAGTGGTTACGAAGCAATCAGTGCGCTCATTACTTTCCATAGAGTTAACAAAGAGCTCTATGCTAATCGTTTGTTGGAAAATGAATATTATGCACCAAAAAGTATGCAACAGACATTAAAAAGTTGCTTAATGCCTATAATGTCGACTGTTTATACGCAAATTTTAATTAAATAAATGTTTAGGTAATTTTTCAAATTGAAAAAGTCCTTCGAAATTCGCATTAAAAACTATAAACACAAAATATGAATGAAATGCGCCTGAAAGTAGACAACTGAAGGGCGCGCAAATGCCACAAATCCTGCACTTGTCGCAGCGAATGCTGAAAGGAAGCCGATGCTGTCGCATCAGACCAAGCACACCCCGCCCCTTTGGTCATTTCGCCAACAGAAACGCCCCACTCCGCTGCTGGGGGCTTTAGGGCAGCGACAGTCAATGGCAATGTTGACTACGCAGCCAACGACCGCCGCGTCACAGCTCAGCAGCGGCGACAGCTCATCCGCACTTCTCGTTCCGGTATTTGACTCCAATGGCGCTGCAGTGGCAGCTTCGGCGTGCGGTCGCGCTGCAACTGGGGGAGTGGGATTTATGAATCATCGCATAATAAATTCTTGTGCCGGTCGCCGTTGTTGCTGCTTTATTGAAAATGCTGAAACGTTGAGGCAAAAGTGAAATAGATGAGCGAAGCGCGCGCAAAAAATTGACGTAGGAGGGGAGGGCACGGCAGGCCGGGGTGCAGCGAGCAGCGACCAGGAAACCGCAGCGCAATAGAACAAAAATCAACACAGCAGGAAAAACACATCCGCCGCACACCCACTCAGCACACCCGACGACCGCGTGTGCCAAAGCACACAAACCCAAAGTGCAGACGATGAAAAGCAAAACAGAGACAACCAACAACAACAAAAACAACAACATAATAAACTGCTGGCGCGCAGACAGTGTCGTTATGTGGCACACATGACGGCGGCAGCATCCAGCAGCCGACGAAAAAAAATATTAAAAAAAAGACTCGAACAACAACAACAACAACAAAATGACAACACCACAACACAACAGGGTGGCAATGAGCGCGTGGCGAACGGCTGGAAAAAATCGATAAATTTATGTGAGGGAAACGCAAAATGGGAAATAGAAAAGAAAGGCAAATAAATGTATGAATGCAGCTCAACAGATTAGTGGAGAACAACAACAACAAACAAACAAATAAACATACCGACAGCGAAGCCAACAGGCGAAGCAGCCGACAAGTGCTGCCTTCGAAACGGAAAAAGCGCGGCGAAAGTTCAAGTTGAGCCACAACCGGCGGTGGTCCTTTGTGTTGCCTTGGTTTTTGTGGGAGTATTTGCTGCTGTCGATTGGCCGCGGGGTGAAAATGGCCGCGCGAAATGGCGCAGATTTTCACGCTGACTTATAAACAACAATTTGATGAAATCCAATGGCGTTTCATTAAAACCGTACACACAGAAACATGACGCAGCAAACGTTTGCGCCAATGGCCTTTCTACGCCACTCAAAATCAACAACAATAACAACAGCCAATTTGCCACCGAATAACTTGGCTGCCACACGGTGCAGGGTGTGGCGGCGGCTGGACATTAATTTGGAATTCTTTTTTCTGTGTTTCAGTTTCAGCACCTCAAACGGCCGACGGAGATAAATTAACGCCTTGAAAAAGCTGCTACAGTTATTGTTACAGCAGCAACAACAAAAAAGTTTTCACTTATGTTACAGGTGCAGGCTGAATGGCCAATTGGCTAAGATAAATGGCGCATTGGTTAAATTTTAACTCATTGCCAGCGGTAAGGAAAGAGTGACGCGCGAGGATTTATTAATTAACAGCAAGTTTAGAAAACGGATCGGGGGTAATTAATAGTTTGAGTTTGAAATTTAGAAAACTTGACTGAAGTACAGAACAACAACTCACAGAGATTTTATTTAATTTTATTATGGATTTTGATTTAAATACTTAAGAATTTCATCAAACAAATTCTAGCTTCATCAAGGCATTAATCTTCTTTTGAAAAACAAACAACCAAAAATATCCTCTTTTAGACTAGAAAAAACTTTAAATTTTGTGCAACAAGGCTTTGCTTTTGATCATATCGAGAAGACGCCAACCGCGCTTGAGGTGAGTGAGGCATTTCGAGTGAGTGAGGCATTTGTACGAATTTTTACGATTCGTGGTTACAATTTAAAGGTCACATAACAGTCTACTTGCAACTGAAGTTTCGAACATAACTCAGCTCCAGAACTATCGGTACCACAGCACAGAAATTCAGCATCAGTTCACTATCTACTCAAATGCATTTACCGGAAAACAATAACAAGGCTGCACACAGCTAAAATTTTTACCAACTCATTAGTTACAAATATTCAAATCGCATACATTCCGCCACGTAATACCAAACAATGTTCCTTGTTTTCTGTGATATGTGAATTTTGCAAATGTCAGCAGCCGAAAAGTGACCATTAACCGCAGTAATAACGGTACTTGTAGTGACTAGTGGTTGCTGCAGTGCAGTCGCCCGACAATTGTTAGTCTGACCGCAATGCCTCTACACGGACACGCACACATTCACAAATGTTGTAAGCGAATTTAAACAAATATTTTATACACAACAACACCAACTACCGCCAGTAGTGAATTTTTAGGTGCTGTTGTTACTGCCGCAATGCTTATAGTCATTCATTAAAAATTTCCAGCGAAAATTTTCAAGCGTCATTAAATTGACGCTTTAACTATCGGCGCGCGCATACCAGCCGCCCCCCAAAGCCGCCACGCAAGCGGCGCCCCAACTGCCGTAAATCTCCGCTGCAGCTACCGTGGCCACGGCACGCATTGCTGGCTGCTGGTGTTTTATGTCCAACGGCCGCGGCGCGTGCAGACAGTCCGCTCCTCCGGTTGTCCGTCCGGCGGTCTGCCTGGTTCGCGTATGCATTTAATTAATTCACAATTTGTTCTGTTTGTCCGGTTGAATTTTTTTTGGTCCGTTTGTTTGCGTTGTGTCATTCGGTTTGCCGATACTAATGAAAACAAATAATGCTAAACTATTGAATAAAGAGCAGCAACAACAGCGACGATAACACCGGCCAGCTATTCGCCAACATAAATCAATTTGCTGCTGTCCACGGCGCACAGTTGACTCGGCGCTGCCGCTACTGGAATTGCGCGTGTTTGTTATTGATTTGTGGTTTGTGGTATTGGCGCGAAATTTGAACATTTTCCAAATTTCGCCAGCGAGCGGAAATTTATTTGCAATTTCCATTAGATTCATATGAAGCGAATAAGAAGTAAATGCCGCGAGGGGTGCGAACGAAAAGCTTATTAACAGCCACACTGTAGCGCTAATTAAATATGCCATAGCAATAGCAACAACAACAAAATATACAATGGTACAATTAGCCGCAATTGATAAGTAGCCATAGAAAATATTTGCTGTACGTGGAGAGAGCAGAAAAGGACACCGACCACCGAATGTGCGCGAGGATTTTCGTTCAAAGTGTGAAATTCGTTGTCGATGCGAAAAGTGCACTTTAAAATTACAAATACACATAATTTAGTGTTAGTCTAAAAGCTGCAATCGACATGTTTGGGGCGATTCAGCAAGTGTGGAAAATATGGCGGCGCGGAAGATTGCGTCCCTGGGCCATTACAGCGTGTAGCGGCTCCGACTGACGTCAGCGCAGCCACAACATATTCCATAAAATGTGCAAATAGAATTTGTTGAAATGTGCCATAAATTGCGCATAACGCAATCGGCGGCGCCAGTGGAGCAAGACCGAAGCGAAACAATGCTGTGGCTGGGGCGAAAAAATATTAATGCAGCGTCCGAGACGAGTAAATGGTTTAAAAAATAGCAACAACATGTGCTGTGGCCGAGTATGTTTGTTGGAGTGGTACATTATATAAATAATATTTTTCACTGCAGCGTAAAATGCAAATTAAAAGCAAAAAACACCTTGCGAAGCAATAAATTCCTTAA